>JBBPDA010000105.1:32104954-32118481 GCA_037974385.1 Arnoldichthys spilopterus
AATAAAAATTTCTTGAGTTCAGGTTATTGATATTTTGGTCAGAAAAAAAAGACAAGTTCGACTTCACTGTGACTTGCAGCCATTGCTTTAATTAGTAAAATTCCATTAGCAACATTGGATTCAATTAATGAAAGACTTATTAGCATAAACAGGTACTGGATGATAACTATGAATAGATATGCACATAACTTCAAAGTAGTTAAACTCACTGGGTGGCAGAAAGGCAAAATTTTACTGTTCGTGTTTGTGTTCAGCTTGTATGCCTCAATAACTCAAAAAACACATCAAGAATGGGAAACAGATTCAAGAAGAAATAACTGATCTTTTTACAGGCTGCTGAAAGCTAAAAGAAATGAGAAGCAAATGGATCACTGCAATATGCAGAAACATCTGCCTTTAGAAGGTTTAGGAAAACTGCCTAACTGTGAGTAAAATTAATTATCTGCATAGATTAAAAACAGTTGGTCTCAACAGTGGTGCTTACAGCTTATCAAAGTACCAGTGGTCTATTGTCACTGATATGACCAGGAGGAGCCTGAAGGCATACAAAAAATAAACGTCAAGAAAAAAAAAAAAGTGGCTACACATTAGTGTCCATGGACCATTGTTACTTTGGTAAGTTGTAAGGATCACTCTTGAGCCTTTAATTATACAGATAATAATTTGTTTCGCTTCCAGTTTCGCAGTTTCTCCTACCGAAGAAAGCCTTGTTGCAGCAGTTTTTGCTACTTAGTCCGACTATGGGGGTATGTTCCATTGGGAAAGTGATGTCATTGCAACATAGGTCCAGATAGGTCTGGAAATGACCAAGCATACTTCAGATATGTTTGTGAATGCTTATTGCTCACATAAACAGCTGTATATATACAACATTAGGGCTGAACAATATGGACAAAAGTATATTAATATTTTGCTTCTAACAAGGTTGGACTGCTTTATTTGACTACAAACATTTACATTTATGGCATTTTTATATCATTTACATAATATCATGTGATTGCTGGGTATTGAAAACAGTAAGCTGGAACATCTGAGGGCCAATTATTTGAGATTTAATGTAAAAAGATTTTGAAGTAGCACAGCAAAAGACAATACTGCAATATTTAGTGATTCTGCCAGTACTGTACTATTGCCAAAAAAGACAGCGAAAGTCAAAATTGCAATAACAATTAACAATATATTGTGTAGCCCTATGCAACATCCTGTTATTTTTAACAGATTTCACTATTTCTCTTATATTTTTACGAATATCATGCAGGGTCTCACCTCAAACTTAGAAATGAACTCTGCAAAGATGCCAAAAAAGCCTTCAGTGGTAGTGACCTTGCTGTCCTCTCCGAAGTACAAGGCTACCTTGCTGAACTCATCCATGGCTCTTTGCTGCAGTGACTCCAGAGACTGCACAGCTGGATGGGAGTTTTCCAGGAAGCTCTGGTGCCAAGGTCAAGAGAGCAACACACCTATTCTTCTGCATGAAATGGACCAAGCCATAGCTCTGCATAACACTTAACCAGAACATTACAGAAGTCTAATATAGAGAAACATGTTGAGTGAAACTGAGCACATCTGGCCTCACATTCTATGTGAGCTGTAATGTAAACAATAAGGGAGACAAGACACAAAGAGAAACACAGGGCAGAATGTTACAAGATGTTTCATTTGTTAAGTTTTGCTCCAGAGCTGTGAATAAGTAACTGATGATCATACACCAGAAATTATCAGTTAACAGGAGCTGTTAATTAGGACTACTAGATAATAGCAAAAATCATAATTGGAATTATTTAATATGATTACTCATTGTCTCATTGCCTCATTAATCGTGGCTTTATTTAAAAATTGATTTTCTTGAACTTTAAATAGAATTCAACTGAAAAACCCAGAGAAATCACAAGCTTTGTCTTGAGTGCCCCCCCTCAAAAAAAACCAAAAACAACCCTGCAAAACTCAGTGGCATTTGGGGTAAAACAAGAGCATCACTGTAAAACAGAATGCCTCACAATAATCATTTTATCCAAATTCATAATTGAAAATAAAATTCACTTATTGCACAGCCCTACAGTTAAGGGATAATGTATAGTCCACCAGTCAGTATCAAAAATAAATTCCTTCAGGGGGAAAAAAAATCTCGCTTCCGCCCTGCTGGGAATTATATTTCAATACAAACTGGCGGACTCTACATTATCGAACTTATTATCTGCTGACTTGCCAAACTGATAACAGAGACTTTACATAATATCTCATTTTTAATTTACTGCTGTTAAATAGCTTCCACTCAGAAAAAAAATTCTTCCGCTATCCGGGCCACACCTACCCTAAGTATGTGTAGGAATTTACACATGACTAGCTTCAAAATCTCCTGGTGCTAATCATATGTACACACCGTTATTGGGATATGTTGGTGCCGCGCAGGAAAGGTTACTTTGTTAGGGGCTTTTTAATACACAAAGCTGTCTTTCCTCTTTTTCTACTAGGTTGCCTTTTTGTAGCTTTTCTAAAAATTGGGCCTGCCATTAAACATCCTGTACTCTCCATAAATAAAAGCTAAAGACGTTCTGACTCCAGATATGTCTTGATTGGCTGGTTTGGTAAGGGGGAAATTCTGTCATTTTTATTGTGGGAAAAAATCTATGTAGAAATTTTTAAAGTCTACTATATGTCTAACTTTATCTGTATATATATATTTTTATTATATTATTATTTTATTTTATTATCTGTTTTTTGAGTGTAAGTGAGCAGAAGCTGAGGATACACTCATGACTGCTGCAAAGCGATCCTCAGCTGTGGCTGGAATCTTTAGGCAGGCTGTCCTAATCTCCTGGATGGTGGAGTGGAGATCACCAAGGTCCATTGTAATGGTCCTCTGATTGACTGGACGCAAAGAGAAAAACAATTAAGCTGAATGTGACTTGAAAATCTTGTTGTCATTTAAAGAGATTCTGATGTACCAGCAGCAGTTCAGAAAATGATACATGATATAGCCTTTACACAGCAGCACATTTACCTTTGGCAGCCAGTGGCACTGTTATAAGGTCTGCTGCAAAGCTGAGAAGTTCAGGAAAGTGTTGGCATAGTGATTTGGCTAAAATATGAAGGAAAGTTGATTTCCCATCCACTGTTTTCGTAGTACTGAGCTGTGGAGAGACACAGGTTCATATTTACAGAAATATTCAAGAATCTCACAGTAGTATTAAACTACTAGTATTAAACTACTCTTCAAGACACAGTTTTACAGTAAATCATGCTTTATTGCCAGAGATACTGTACCTCAGTAAGAAAGTTGATTTTAAAGCCTGTTGTTTTATTTGTCTTGGGTTGGCCATTATTAAGATAATTCCCCATTGCTAAAACAAACTGAAGCAAAATAGTATTATGGTAATTAATCATACATGTAAAACAATACACAACATGAATGTTTATGAGAGTGGTGCATAATCATTAACATTCACATTTTCAGCAATGTTGTGCTGTTTTGGACTGTAAAATTGCTTTACCTCCAGGATCTTTGCCAGTTTCTTGCTGTTCTTGAGCTCTAAGGAGGCTTTGTAGATGCACTCATAGCCAGCTCGCATTTCTTCAGTTTTCTCCTGCAGGGTGGTCTTAAAAAGGAGGCTCCGTAATCTGGTTTTATACTCAGGCACTAACAACATCTGAAATACACACAAAAAAAAGGAAATAAACGTATTCTATACTCATTTCCACATTTCCATGGACGTCTTCTTTATTCGTCGTCTTATCTATTGCTGTCCTTCAGAAACAGCTGCTGTGGTGGATCCTGTACTCTGTCTGTCTCACCTGAAGGACAAACTGATCAGGTTCGCTGAGCTTGGAAGGATCCCGGTCAAACTGCTGGAACTGTTTGACCTCCTCATCATCAGGGGAATAGAGCAGCAGCTGTTTGATGTGTGATGGCTCCAGACGCTCTGTGGTCATGGTCAGGAGGGCCTGGCGCAGCTCTGCCGGGGACAGCTTCAGGTGGGCTATGAGGATGGCTGAGGAAAGCAGTCGGATATATTAAGCATAACATCAGCTTACATAGCACTGCTGTTGCAAAAAACAATAAAAAAACTTCTTATTTTGAGTTTTGTTTTCCTCCTATTTTCCAAGAGAGGAATTTCCTTGGCTTTCCCTGCGTTAAACTAATTATGCTCAAACTTTAATGTCTTTAGACTTGTGCTGATTGAGTTATTGTCAAAAACGGTAAAAATGTATGTGGTTAAATTACGTTCAGTCTCATGCTGAAAATATTCAAATCAAACGTATAGCATCAGTACAAAACTTAAGAAACAAACACGTCTGATGATGTGTCAGTTAGATTGTTGCTCAGTTGTTGCTTTAAAATTCAGTCAGTGTTCAATCTGTGTCCAAAAAAAAGAGAAAGTAATTCAAAATTATGGTCGACATCAAGAATACTGTACTGACTGACCAAAAGCAATGTGTATTTCTGTGATTGCGTACTCGTGTACCTCTTCCTCACACATTACTGACTTACATAAGCCATTTGCAACAACACAGACCCACAGGTAGTTGTACTGATTTTTCTGACTCATTCTAGTGCACAATCTGGAACATTCCTCTGCAAAGTAGCCCTGGTTCATACTCACAAGCATTGTAGGCCTTTTTATGGGAAAGAATCTCGACCACGTCTTTCTTTTTAAAGCTCTCGGGCAGAAAGGTGGGCTCTGGAAGAGAGACTGACACATTTAATTACTATGTAAGGATCTGTTCTCCTGGCACCAGCAGCCGAGACAATAAATGGAGGCTCATGAGAAAAAAAGAGAGATGCAGGGATGCCAGTGAATGAGGGGAGGATGATGGGAACGGAGAGACTGAAAGGACTCCAGACAGATGGCATACATCATGAGCTGTAAAGGCACAAACACAGACAACATATGAGATCTGTACTTCAACAATAAGTGCACAGGTTGTACAACACTAGGAACCAGTGTCACCAAAGAACATTCGTTCAATGTTTTTTGAGAGCACTGCTATGGCACAGATGCATGTATAACATTAATATGCGTCACACAAACAATTGCTGAACTTACTGGAACTCCTTTGCGTGCCAAAGTGCAGCTCCAAATCGAGGTATTTCACCATGTCACTCAATTTATTATAATCAGGGTCATCTCCAAGCTGTCAAATAAATAAGATCAGTCAATCAGTCAATATCTGTTCAATAGCATATTTAAGTTTGATTACTCTTATCTTTTAGCCATATTGTGACTGATATGCTATCAATCAAAGTTTTACAATGACTATTTTTTGTGATATAATTAATTGGTAGAAATAATTAGAAATTTAATTAGATATGTCCAGAATAATGTAGAACTTAAATGGTTCCATAATAAATAAAATAGATTAATTTTAGTAAATTTAGTAATTTCTTATTATTCCCAAAAATGTTAATATTACTAAATTACACTTTAAAACCTAGAATATCTATAATATTTACACCATATACATTAAAATAGAATAAAAATTGCAACAGTTATAATATAATACAAATATACTAGAGTACCCCAAAATGTGTAGGTCCTTTGAACTAATGTCAGCATTCACAAATGGAGAATGTGCTTTAAGATCTCACTGGGAAAAGCAGTTTTGAGGCAAAACTATTTCTCTACATTCAGAAACAAAAATCTTAGCTTCTAAAGCAACAGCATTTTCATTCCTAACCATATTCTGAAGGATATTAAAGAAGGATTTTCTAAAATATTGCTCATAGTTTAACTGACTGTTGTATCTATTGTATGTTGTCCAAACTCTGTAACAAGTGTATAGAATAACTAACCTGTCCCCAGATGGTGCCCTCTGAATTCTCCACCTGTTCCCAGCGAAGTCTCTTAACACTCATGTGGTTGGTGTCAGAAGCTTGAGGGCTGGTTTTGGGGAGTGGTGGAGGGTCACAGGGTGGGGGTAGTGGTGGTGGGGGTGGTGGTGGTGGTATCTTGTTGGAGAGAGTGCTCTCATAGACCTTATGGGGGGGCTGGGGAGAGGGACCTTGGCCTTTGGGCTGGATGGAGGAGCTCCGAGGAACAGCACTCTGCTGGCTCTGGTAGATGGACTGGGCCTGGTGCCTTAATGGGGGCCGAGGTGATACACGTGATGGCTGAGGGGATGTGTGTGTGGAGGACTGCAGGATGGGGTGAGCTTTAGGCTGGTGCAGCTGATGGGTTGGCTGAACAGCAACAGGCTGAGGAGATGGCTGCCGTGTCTGCTGGTGCTGGAACCTGATCTCCTCACGGGTAGGTAGCACCTTGTGCAGGGATGGCCGGCTAGACAGAAAAAAACGAGGTGGGGGTGGAGGAGGAGCGATTATGGGGTGGTTTTGGAAGGCAGGGGGTGGTTGGGGCAGGTGCTGTGGGGTGAGGCATATTGGAGACGGTGGGTCAGTGAATTGGATCGGCGGTGGTGGAGGTGGGGGGCTCTGGGGAGGAGGTGGGATATGGTCTGATCCAGAAGAGTATGTCACTGACGTCGAGTCGTCACTGCTGTGATCTTCACTGCTGGCGCTGCTCAGCTGGCGCGACATGTTCTCCTGGTCATCCTGGAAGCTCATCTATCAAAGGGACAACAAATTCGATTTCAAGCTACTTTCCACCTTCATGCTGCACTGGCCAGACAATAGGGTGAAATAACTGGATATGTGCAATGATCCAACACTGATACTTGATAGAAACCCAATCAAACCCCATTTTTAGACAAGTTTGGACATTTTGTAAAATGCAATGAAAGCAAGAATCTGTGACTTTGATTCCTTTGAATTCCTTAGTACTGTTGTTAAGCATGTTTTAGTCTATGTAACAATTAATTTATTTATTTATCTATTTTATTTGATTTATTTTCAAATTCTGTAGGCACTTTGAGATTTGCATAATGTAAAGTGCATTATAAATAAAATGTATTGTTACTATTATTATTACAAGGAAAACATTTCTGATATTTTCACAAAATTTATTTTTTAATTATATAAAATGTAGAATTTGATATATGCAACACACTTAGACAAAAGGTGAACGTTTACCACTGTGTTACATCACCTTTCCTTTTAATTACACTGTTTAATCATTTGGGAACTGAGGAGACTAATTGTTGCTGTTTTGGTAGGAGAATTTTCATCTATTCTTTTTTGATACAAGATTTTAGCTGCTCAACAATCCATAGCCTGTGATGGGTTGACCTTCTGTCCAGGGTGTACCCAACCTTGGGCCTGTAGTCAGCTGGGATTGGCTCTAGCTTCTCCACGACCCAGAATGGAAGAAGCGGTTTGGACAATGAATGAATGGAAAATCCATAACAGTCTTTGTCTGATTCTCCTTTTCATGGTGAAACATACATTATTAATAAGAGAAAAACCTAGCATTGTCTTGCAGAAATAACCAATAATATAATACAATATAAAAAATATATCTCTCTAAATTATGTACATCTCTGTGTCAAAGGTATTCACACACAGATGCAAGTGACCCATGCTGTAGGCACTGACGTACCATGACTGATGTTGGTTTTTGTTCTTTTACTAATAAGTTTGGGTTCTACATTTAATCTTTGGCCCTGAGAACTCGACATCCTTTTTTTTTTTTCAAAAAAACAAGCAGCATTTATATTGTCTTTTGGTCCATCTGAGATAAGCTTGAACTGTGTTTGTGCATAAAACTGATGGATAAGTTTCTTTTTGTGTAACAGAGTTGCTGGTTTCATCTCTTTATACAGCGGTGGAAACTAAGTTTTACAAAGTATTTCTGAGCCCATGTGACTATTTTTATTACAGTCACAGTGTTTCCTAGGTCTCCCATGCAGTGCTTTCTGAGAGCCTGAAGGTCATAATAATTCAGGAGTGGTTTCTGGCCTTGAACTACATGAAATGAGATGTCGCTGGATTCCCTGAATATTTTCACAATATTATGTACAGTAGATGGTGAAAGACCTCAATTCATTGCAATATTATGTTATTCTCTCACAAGGTTTGGCACGAAGTGATGAGTAATGACCCATTTTTGCTTGCAATGACTGACCCTTTTATATCCACTTATGATCCCCTCACCTTTTACCAATTTACCTGTTTGTTATGGAATGTTTTAAAATGCCATTACTTGATAAGTGTGTTGCATGCAACAAATACAATTTGTTGATATTTACAAAATACAATCAAGTTGGTCAACCAAACAATTAAGTTATTTCTTTATACCTTTCTCATTAAAATAAAAGTTTTTTTTAATTGCATTTTACAAAATGTCCCAACATTTCTGGAAATAGGGTTTGTAAATATTCCTTATTTAATGAGTTTGCCAAGAAGTCTATAAATAATATTTACATGTAATGTTCCAATAGGTATCAGTAGGTAGATAGATAAATATCAGATGCACTATAATAAAAGAAAAAATCTTATTTTTACAGATACCAAATACTAGACCTGCCCAGGACAGGTGACTGTACAATAGAATAAATGGATCATTTGCAGCCCCACATTTATTAGGGGTGGACCACTCTGTGAGACACTGAGCGTCTTTAATGGCATTTCTCATAATATAACTTTTATATTTCTTTTTAAATTTCTTTAATGATCTGTAATGCATTTTAGAACGAAACCCATCAGGTTCAGTTTAGTTTATTTTGACACACACCTCCTCATAGTCATTCTCGCCTCCCAGGAAGTCATCCACAATGGTGACACGGTGGCCAAGCTGTTCACTCAGTGCATCTAAGAACTTGTCCGTGTCTCGGCTGCGGGGGGGTCTTGAGAAAGTGAAGAGTTTCCTGCGCCGGGACAAGGGGCTGGGGGCTTCATCTAAGTTCTGAGGGGAGGCAGGAGGACTGTCTAAGCTGACATAAGGGTTGGAGTCCACACTTCCTGGAGAAGGTACAGTGTGCTGGAAAAGCTCAGGGTTGGGGAAGGGCTCCTTCCAGGTCAGAGACAGGCCTGATTTACGGTTCCCTGTAAATAACAACATGCTATAAGGAGGATGAAGGACAACATAATAAAATGTTCAAAATAAAAGTAGGAAATGAGATAAAGCAAGTTACAATAACTTTAAACTTTAATGAATGTTAAGCACACGTATATGTATCTGAAACTATGACTTACTAACTAAACTTACTTGTCTAGTTGCCTTTCTTACAGTATGATGCCTTATCACAGTCATGAGCCCTATTCAAGTTGGATTAGTTTTACCTGGGGATGTTCTGTACCTTAAGTGATTACAGACCAATTCTGTCCACAAATAAGTATGTTAAACATCCGGAACCAGGGTCTGTGACTTGTGATCATGTTTGGCTTTCTTTTAATAACTTTGGAAATTAAACAACTTCACCAACTCTGTACAATAACAGGAAATCTTTAGAGACGACTGCCAGGTGGCAGACTGTGACACTGGTTGTTTCAGCTGGAAAAGGAAGCAATACATACTTCCAATCAAAAATCCAATCAAAACTGGTTAACTAAAAAAACAAATATGAAATATTTACCACTTTTATGATGACATTCCGTAATTGGCTGAACCCTCAGTAATGGTAATCCTGTTCTAATTAAACCACATGGTACTGTAGTCACAAAACCTGATAACAGACACACCTGTGCACTGTTTTGTCATTATTACTGATTGTGGCACTGTTTGGGTAAGACATTTGCAGTATGCTGGTGTAATACGCTACAGAGCCTTCTCAGGTAACTAATTCCGCTTGACTTGGGCTATGATTGTACTCTATATTACCTCATCAGACAACACCTGTCTGTTTGATTTCAGAGGCAGCAGATGGCATTATAAGTGTACCTGTGTTAGACAGTGTGAAGGAGCGAGTGAGTACATGGCTCTCGGCATGGCCCATGCCCTCAGTCCCAGGTGAGGAATGACTTTGTAGATGCTTGCTGTTCTTCCCCGCATACGCACTCTCCAACTCTGTGTACACTCCTGATATCTACAGGTTTTTGGTGTAGTTAGATGACAGATGGCATGACTGAGTAAAAGCAATGGTGACAGTTTCAGAGGTGCTAGACAAGTGCTGAATGGTACCCACATGTTTTAAATCAGGGGACTCAGGGAAGGAGGTCCCATCCCCACACTGTCTTTCTCCTGGAGTTGGAGGCTCAGTGAAAGTACCTGAGGTGGAGAAAGAGCACTGTCCAGCACATAGCACCCCAAAGCAAGCTGACAACACTTGTCATGTTTGATGTCAAAACAAAACCTTTGCAGCTTCCATTTTCCAACAATGTAAATGTATTAAAAATGAACAAAATATGGAGTTGCAAGGTTTTGAAATGGCAGCAATCATATAATACCATGACAGAGCAACTACAGCTGACTCACTTTGTTGCTGAAGTTGGTGGACTAATAAACAGGCAGAGCTTACAGCAGAAGAATAATTGAACCATAAACATCAGACCTAACACGGCTGGCTGTTTAAGGCTCCATAAAAGTGAAGGAATGATTATAGAGCATGAAAGCCTGGACATGGAACAATGGTGACACAAAGGTTATAGCTAATATGAACCTCAGTATTTTGTATTGAGGGTAGTTATCACATGCATCAAATTACCCATTCCTAGATGAGTGCCTATAATGCAGTCGTCCGAACTTCTTTCTCTCATGCTGTTTCGTTGGGACGTCCCAGTCACCCTCATGGAGCTGCTCCGTCTGTGATTTTCCAGCCCCAATTCAGGCTCTGCTACAAAAACAAACACATAGCAAATGGGGAATAAATATACCAATAACATAAAAACAACAATGAACTGGTGGTGTGACTCTCTGTCCTCGCATTTGATTTGATTGCGATTCTTCAGGAAATTATTCAGTGCATAAAAAAATCTCAGATTTCACCAATTATATTTCACAACATTATTAATCAATACTACTGAATTATTATGCTGAATACGTAAGTGTGGAAGGAGGAACTATGTACACAATAGTGGAACACAGCCAAACCACGCAGACAGCTTTAATGACAAAAATCTGCCAGAAACCTGCTCCTTTGAAGCCCAGGAAGCGGGAAATCTTGCTCTTACAACGCTCTTGTTCCTCATAAGTCAGTAGCTGGTAGATAAATTCCCAGATCAGCTGCTTGGCAGGAGTGTCCAACACAGGAAACACATCCACAATAAGCGTGTCCACATTCCTGCATGGACAAGTAGGGAAGGCATTTTAGAGAAAATCTGACAGCACTCAATGTACACATCCCCACTGTTGCTGAGTGATTTAAGAAATCTAAAAGAACCCACGCAGAATGATCCGTATTGTGTACATGCATCTGCTTGTGCCTGAAGATGAAGCTATTTTTGCACATTGCTTTCAGAGCCACAAAGCTAGAGTCACTTCAGGCTGAGTGAACGCTTCCCACTGACATTTGTGTTGAAAGCATGGTTACTCACAGGGAGTGTTAATTAGCTTTGCCCTTAGGGTCTAATAATTGCTGCCTAAATCTACCACCCTTTATCTGGGTCGAAAATTAGTCAGTGTTTCACAAATGTACAAAAATGTATATGAGCTGACATGAAACATTCTCCACAGTTGTTCCCATCTTGAAATGCCTAATTAACACAACTAGAGTCAGACATATTACAATCTAGTCCGTATTCTGATTTTAGGGTGCTAGGATCTCAATGACACAGTCTGATATATTTTGATATGGTGAGAAATAAAAAAATGTCAACACTTTTATTTAAACAGTTCTGTACCCTCTTGAATGTCCCCTGTGAATTGTCACACATGATGGTCAGATCTCTATTGTCACATTTAAAGCAACAACAAAAAAGCAGAAACCACCACAGTTTTCTTGCATTTTATGTTTACTCCTGAATATTTACCATAAGTCCTTAAAACAGGCTGTTTTTGTTTGTCTCAGACTGACTGGCTGTAAGCTTGATTGGCTGTCCTGATTGTCCCAGTCAAGGCTGATACATGCTTAATAGATTTAATGTGAATAGCCAGGACCAAACTCCTGGAGGTTGAATAGGTAGATACATATAAACATACTGATTGTCTTAACATTACAAAAACATTAAATTCTGAATGGGCTGTTATTGCAACTTTATCTCCATATATGAACTGTATAGGTTTATATGTTATGTGTTAAAACTCATATTTATGTAATATTGGTACACAGAAGTGGATTGTAATAGCAGTATTTGTGTTGTCTGTTAATTGGGACAATTTTTCTTTTTCATCATGCTAAGGGTTATTTGTATTGTTTTTGTTAACCATGATGATGTTTTATGCTCTCATTTACCAGTTTGTACCAGCTTGTGTTGCGGTGATAAAGATAAGCAATTGCATAGCATTAGTGTAGCAAAGTTTGGAACCAACAAAAGCCTCAAAATTGTCTTATATACTTATCACAGTAAATAAATCCTCTTACAATGTATGCTTTAAAGTATATTCACATTCAAACAATATATTTCTCTGACCCTGTATATTTATGTCCCCTGTAGCTGTATTCTTAAAATATCAGAGTGGGTGTAGTGTGTCTAAATGTGTGCAGTATTGCATCAGGTGATGCATGAGAATGAATAGTATGATTTTACCTGTGCTGGAAGAAGGTCTCTAGGGCCTTGCAGATGGTGTATCTTTCCTGCAGGGTAAGAAGATGCTCCAGCTGCTGGCTAAAGGTGCGTCCATGCACACGTATGCTGGGGGGCAGGATCTCTGCAACCCACTGCAGGGAGCTAAGGGCAGGGGAGCGTGAGCGGGGCATTGGGGGGGTTTCCTCTGGCTCAGAGTCTGAGGAGGGGTACACCGCAGGACCCTCCTCCACAATCAGAGTAGGATTGGCACCACTGCCTTGCAACATGGACACCACCTTCTCATGGGAGCAGTTCCTAAACATACAGCAAAAACTAAATGAAACTAAACATTTATTAACATTTTGAATTTTTTTACTTCATGTACATCTGCCGCCTCTTTGCAAACAGTGGGTTATCGCTGAATTCAGTCAGTCATGTTTAAGGAAAATGCATAATTTTGTGCAATGGCTATACCATTGTACTGGTGTGCACAGAGCTTTACCAGTGTAGTGGTGTGGATAGAGCTTTACCAGTGTAGTGGTGTGGATAGAGCTTTACCAGTGTAGTGGTGTGGATAGAGCTTTACCAGTATAGTTGTGTGGACAGAGCTTTACCAGTGTAGTGGTGTAGACAGAGCTTTACCAGTGGAGTGGTGTGGATAGAGCTTTACCAGTCTAGTGGTGTAGACAGAGTTTGGATAGAGCTTTACCAGTGTAGTGGTGTGGATAAAGCTTTACCAGTGTAATGACGTGGATAAATATTTTTCCAATGTAGTGGTGTGGACAGAGCTTTACCAGTGTAATGACGTGGATAGAGCTTTTTCCAGTGTAGTGGTGTGGACAGAGCTTTACCAGTGGAGTGGTGTAGACAGAGCTTTACCAGTGTAGTGGTGTGGATAGAGCTTTACCAGTGTAGTGGTGTGGATAAAGCTTTATCAGTGTAGTGGTGTGGACAGAACTTTACCAGTGTAGTGGTGTGGATAAAGCTTTATCAGTGTAGTGGTGTGGACAGAACTTTACCAGTGTAGTGGTGTG
>JBBPDA010000105.1:32120553-32203979 GCA_037974385.1 Arnoldichthys spilopterus
TGGACAGAACTTTACCAGTGTAGTGGTGTGGATAGAGCTTTACCAGTGTAGTGGTGTGGATAGAGCTTTACCAGTGGAGTGGTGTAGACAGAGCTTTACCAGTGTAGTGATGTGGACAGAACTTTACCAGTGTAATGACGTGGATAGAACTTTTTCCAATGTAGTGGTGTGGACAGAGCTTTACCAGTGTAATGATGTGGATAGAACTTTTTCCAATGTAGTGGTGTGGACCGAGCTTTACCAGTGTAGTGGTGTGGATAGAGCTTTACCAGTGTAAGGATGTGGAAAGAGCTTTAATAGTGTAGTGGTGTGGACAAAGCTTTACCAATCTAGTGGTGTAAACAGAGTCCTGTCTGATCGCCATTCTAGAAAACCCTAAAGGCTAGTGAAAGTGAGCAGAACTGCGTGTTTTTTACTGTGATGCTTCAATGCTCGATAAAAATTCAGAAGAACTCCCTTTAAGTGTTTATTCACAAAACTCAGCTTCAGCATACTGGCCTTTATTATTTGTGAGTTTCAGCATATTGTAAGTATGGAAAGGTTTGTTAAAACTATTGTCTGTGGTATTCAACAGTATGATACAAACGAGGTAGATTAAAATGATTGTGAAAAATGCGGGAGTATTTAAGAACTTTAGACGGTGTAAATAATGTTCTAGTGCAGTTAAAGGGCCCACAGCAAACATTTCTACTGTATTAATTGTTTCACTGAGGTCCACTGTACATTTGTATGGTTTAATTTACCAAAATCAGTCAGTTTTTTGTATGTGGTTATTTTTCAGCCTCTCTTTTAATCCCTTACAAGTAAACAGATTGTTTTTGTTACTGTGCCTGATATGTGTAAATGTTCTTTCACAACTGGCTGCTCTGTATTGAGCCACATTCAAAAAAACAGTGTTTCTCATAAATTGAATTATTTGTGGCGGCCCACCACAGTATTGACACTGACACCTCCTGTCCTCCCCCATTGGCTGTGTTGGCACATAATGCAAAGTATCTAGCAGCTGTGTCTCACGTCATACCTGCCTTTTTATATTTACAAACCACAATCAGTTAGATCAGCCAGCATTTTACAAACTTTTTTCCATTTCCACTCTAAAAGTGTTCTTGTACTGCACCATACTCTTTTATTTAGAAAAATAACAAGGAGAATATAGAGAATAAGTATAATGCAACTTTTCATAGTATCTCCCTTTAAAACATGACTGCTATATTCATGTGGCAGTCCTAGCCTGTTTGGCGCCCTGGTCGAACAACCCGTATAAATTGTTCTGGGCACCAAAACTTTGGAATACAACTGTAGTAGCATTAGATGTATGTTTACAATAACGTTTTTTTTATATTTATTGATTAGTTTCTGCATGACCAACAGTGTGTGCCTGTGTGTATGTGTGTGCATGTGTGTGTGTGCTAACACAGCCTTTACCAACCTGTAATATGGGAAATCTGTTCTCATGAATGAACATGTTTTATTCATTCAGAATACAGACTTGGAAACAAACCTAATTATGTTTTGTAGTTCAGTTGCACTGCCTGCATTAATTCTGCTCACATTCCTACTGAATAAATTGACATTTTATTGCTTATGCTCTGCAATTAGATTATACTGCACAGCAAAATTACTGTAAAGAGAGCTCTGGTGACACCTTTGCTGTTTCCCTGGGCAGCAGTGGAGTGTGCCTGTTTCACATGAAGTTTATACTCCATCACTAAAAAATTCATTATATACACAGAGAAATATCACCCCTGCACTGACAGCTCATTATGCCTTGTCACCAGGCCATTCACAGGATGAGACTGAAACCACACACACAGTCACTTCAGCTAGCTGCAACCCAAAATCACTGCATGTTTTTACTATTTATGTGTGAAAATACATTATTATATATTATTTTATTCTTTTCCAAAAGATTGCTTTATTCTGGAGAGCAAATGAAAGATTTAAAGAGATTTCTTGTGCTACATTTCATCAGCTGTACATTACACAACAGTTAGTAGCAATGACACAAACTGATTGGCTAAAAGCATTCTGCTCAAGTTATGTCTGATTAGTAGTAATGTAACCGTTCTAAAATAAAACATAAATCCATGGTTTGGCAGTCTAGTTTGGCTCACAGTACATGTGATGTGTACTTTTTTAAGAGAGTGTTGCCCCATGTTCAAAGACAGAGCGCAGACTACATAGATACATAGTTATGTCTTGTTTCAAATTGTAGGTTCCAATCAAGGTTAAAGGTGCTTGAACCCCTAGATTCCAGTCAAAGTCAAATGTACTCAAGCCACAGGATCCCAACTGAGGTTAAATACGTGTAGCAAAGAGACTCCAGTCGAGGTTAACTGTGCTCTAGCGAAGGCACTCTGATTGCTCTAGCAAAGGCACTCAAATCAAAGTCAAATGTACTTGAGCCACAGGATTCCAGTCAAGGTTAAATGTGCCTTACGTAACATATATGGTGGACTTTTTGCTTGTGTAAGACATTTATTTATTCTATACTAAACATTAAAACATATTAAAACATATTGTTCAAGACTTGAGTGAGTGAGTGCAAATAGAATAAAACCACAGCCGTGATGTTATTTGAGATAACAGGCAACCTCGATTGTTCTATTGCTTAAGCAGCACTGGAGCTCCATTATAGAATCACTTCACTGCAGTTCAAAACAAAAGAGTGTAGAGGGAACACACTGAGGAGCTCACCTCATATCCAGGCCATTGAGAAACAGAATGCGATCTCCTGGTTTAAGACCACACTCCTCCGCAGGGCTATCTGGAGTGGAAAAAGATACAATGAGTAAAGCGTCTATCCTGGCACAATTCATGCACACCATACTGTCAAATATAAACATGCCTAACCTAATGTACCAGAGTACACGCACACTACAGTAGTAATCTGTTGCTTATTTTACAGAATTCTGTGTAGTATTATTATTGTTTTAAAGGAACAGTTTTGCAAAAAAAACCTTTTTTATATATTTTATTATATTTTATATACTTTTCCATTAACCCCAGATGTAATCAGCCCTGACATGATTTGTTCAAATGCTGCTTTATCACAATATTTGGCATTTTGAGCCTTGTGAGCAAGTTGAAATGAACACAATGCACCAGCGAAATGTAATATGGTGACTCACTCTGAGGTGGAATTGAACCGCTGACTCTGTGAACCAGTGTTGACTGAATGAGCCACCAACTGAGAGTGGAGAAAAGATGGACTCAAATTCAGAACTACTTCTGTTCTTATCTTGGCTGGATCCATGCTCAGCTAATCCTTGGAAACAATAAAGCCAATAAAAAGACTAATAGAGCATGTAAGCATGACTTCACTTCTGACATAGGCCACATGTGCATCTACACATGACTGTACAGTGGTGTTTGAAAGTTAGTGAGCCCTTTAAAATTTGAAAGAAACATTACATGTGGCAATTTATTTAAAAATGGAAATGATCCTTTGCTTTTATGTGTCAAGTGTTATTCCCCTCCTTTTGCAGCAATAACTGCAACTAAATGTTTCTGGTAAATGTCCTGCACATTTGCTTGGATGAATTTTAGGCCTTTCATAAAGGTCAAGACATTGATGTAGCTATTATTTTATTAAGTTTATTCTTTGACAGAACGACTTGTTCTTAGGGTTGTTGTCTTGCCATATATTCCAATTTTCTTAGACATTCAGTTTACTAGCAGATGTCCTGATATTTTCCTTTAGATTTCACTGGTACATTTCAGAATTCATTGTTCCATCAATGACAGCAGGATGTTCTGGTCCAGATGCAGTAAAACAGGCCTTAACCATAATACTATCACCATTATGTTTCACAAATAGAATAACATTCTCACACTGGAATGCAGTGGTTTCTCTGTCCAAGCATTGCATTTCCCATTTAAACCAAAACGTTGTTTGTCCATGGGATCATTAGCAAACTATATACAGGCAGATACATTTTTTTTTGGAGAACAGTGGTTTTCTCATTGCAACCCTGCTTTGTACACCATTGTTGTTCAACATTTTCTTATGGTGCACTCACTCATGAACATTTATCTTTGTTGGTCAGGCACTCCTGGAGAGGTTAACAATGGTCGTGAATTTCCTCCAATTGCACACAACCTGCTTGATTGTAGATTGATGGAGTACAGACTCCATTGAAGACTAAAAAACTTTTCCAGCCTTTACATATACTTCCCAAAAAGATGTGTTTTGAAGATTTGATTCTTACAGATGCTTGCTTATTTTTTTACAGGGCATCTATTCACAGCTGACTGTCATAGCATTGATTAAAAACCTTGACTCTAATTTCACCTTTAAATAAACTGCTAATCCTAGATGTTTGTATACTTTGTCACTCAAAGATATCTAATTATCTTATATTATCTTGTTGACCCAAATAAGGTAACAGGCTTTATGTAGATCCAGTTTAATGAAAAATGAAGCCTGTTTTTGGGCAAAGGTCAGCATCATAAGGCAGTAAGTACTAGCTCTTCAAAATCTACCCCAAAGAGGAATAGTAAGGAGATTTATGGCACAATCATACAGCCTATGAGTTGAGCCTTCTGTTTACTGAATATCCTCCAAAATCAAAATACTCTCGGAATACCCAAGACAGACCAAGGCTGCTCAAGGATGAGGAGGAAGCGGAACTGGCCCTGACATGACAGGTGGTAGACTCAAAAATATACCTCGGCACTGGGGCGATCAATCTGTTACTGTCTATGTCAGCTAATCAATATGTGGTTTATGGGCTACTTTCAGTGAAGCCCCAGGATCAGCCCCAGTTTGGAAGCCTTTATAAACAAAGTGATCTGTTCGGTACAGTGACCGATCAGTGTGATAAGCTGAGACTGTTTTGAAGCAATCTCTGGGTCAAATGATTTGCCATCAATGGACAATACCAGCAATTCAGGTTAGACAAGTGGCAACCTTAAGACAATTAAGTTTCCAGTCAAACTCAAAAATACAAATGCCTTGAGGCATTCCTATTTGATTTACCCCCAAGTAAAAGATGTTGAGGAAAACCCCAGGAATTAGATTAGAGAAGAAATGATGATATGTGACAGACTCTTTTTTGGAAACCTTGTAGTTGCTCTCTGTAGTAGTATAAGCACTTGGCTTATGTATGTATTGAAGTTCCTCTCGGTGGTAGTTTAAAATCTTGGCGTGTTTATTTATTGCAGTAGTTGCCCTCTGTAATTGTATAAGCACTTGGCGTATGTATGTATTACAGTAATTGCGTCTGTTATTTATTAACTACGAGCAATGCGTTGGTCTTCCTTGTAGCTCCACCTCAATGTTAATCTATGCAATGCGAACGCTTGATTGTTTCCTCTGTCCTGGAAGTCGCTTTGGATAAAAGCGTCAGCCAAATGAATAAATGTAAATGTAAATGTAAACCTCATGACAGGTTGGTCAAAAATGGCCACAGTACAGGCAGCTTCTGTCTCTCATGCAAACCTCCTACTGCTGGTAATGCATGTGATTTTTTGGTTGTGGGGAGGGGATCTCAACCTTGCTGTCCCTGTAGCACTCAAATAGAGAGTTGTCCAGCTTGAGGGCATGAGTTGTTGTGTCCTCAGGGGAGGAAGGAGAACTTGAGTCGCCTTGATGGAATGATCATTTGTGCAACACTGTGAACTGGTGTGCAGAGGCACATAATAACAACTTTGCTCTCCTAGATTTGGCCCAGCTTTTAAGCAGGGATATTATGTAGACTACATTTGCCTGTTCAGTAGGGTAGCAGGAAGGCTGCTGTTCATAGAAAAGGGAGTACTGCAGTATGGGCACCAACAATAACTAGAATCCACTTTATATCGTTCTCGGAAGGGCAGGTGTGGGTCAGTCCAAAAGAGGGCTTTAGGGGCTGCAGAGGCAGTAGTAAGAGCCTATAGTACTACCCTCAGCCCTTGGATCTGTTGCAGGGCTAGGCCCTGACTGGCTAAATCTTGATGTGGTGTCTCACTCTGAGGTAGATCTGAACTCCGGGACCAATGTTGAAAAACAAAGGCTGTCCAGGGAAGGCTGAATTGGTCAGTGTTGAGAGAGCATAGAGAGAAGCAAAACTCATAGGCTTCTCAACAAATAAGTTATATAGTAAATAAAGTAAACAAAAGAGGCAAAGATATGAATGGCAAATCCTAGCAAGAAAGATAGAGAATTCCTGAGCAAAGGGCAGGGAGATCTTCTGTCTGTCTGTCTGTCAGTCTGTCTGTCTGTCTGTTTTGTAAAAGAGAGAGGGACTTGGGAAGGCCAGGTGAAGAACCAGAGAAACCCTGTGAGAAATCCTTGAGAGAAGGGAGACCAAGAAGAAAACTCGAAGGGCTTTACCAAAATACTGGTCAGGCTTGTAAAGCACTCTTGAAAAGAGAACCCAAGGCTGAGCATTGAACAAATAGTGAATAATTATTCCGGTAAGTAGAGTGAAACAGCCTTAACCTGGGTCATTTCACAGAATAGCTCAATACAGCATACTTAGAAGAGCTATGCAGATTTCAGTACAGTGTTATTTTATTAATTTGGAAAACATTTGTACAAAGTACCTACTTAAAAAGGCACAGGAGGAAAAATCAATTGTAGTAAATGATAAGGTGATGTCATAACATTTACAGTATTCACATCTTACATCTAAACAGCTATTTGTTTATATACCTGTACCATATAAACAATATAAACAATTTATATGGTTATTATACACTGGTTGTAGTTGTTTACAAGCTTAACACAATTGGTCCAAATTGGGTCTGTGCAATATGATGATTATCATTATTGTGATGAAATGCTTTTCTGAGCATAATGTGAACATTAGCAGCACTTAAAAAATACTCACCAACTGCATAGTTCATTACAGAGCATATTAAGTCATGTTTAATTTGGCGCAGTGCAGTGTTGAATATAAAATATGTAATAAACATCATTGTACTCAAAGTGATTTTGAATGTGCCTCCACTTTTTCCATTCCAACAATCAAACAGCAGAAGGTATAAATATTGTTGCACATTATGTATTGTGAATTTATTGACGTATCATGATATATAATCTTAACAGGTCTTTTTCATGATGTATACAGTTGCTCCCTGTTTAGAAGTACTGAATGAAGCTTTTGATTTACACCTAATAATTATATACTATTACACTGCACATCTCTACTGCCTGTGTTATTGGCTTCCAGGTACCATTCAGCATGATACCACTTGCCCATATAGTATTATCTTGTTGACAGACAGTAATAAGCAAATAACAAAGGTAGACTTATAGTCCTGAGTTTGAGAGGGTCTGCCATCCCTTTTTTCATCACGATATTGGACGCCTACCCTACTTCCATAAGCAGCCCCACATGGCCTGCCTGAGTCAGCGCTAACTAGCCTCTGCCACGAGCCTGAAGTGGGCGAATATCGTCATGCACGCACTCACACACTCACCTCCCCCTCTCCAGCCCCGCACACGCCATCATCAACACTTCCATACACAATGTACCCAGCACTGGTCCTAGCAACACCACGACCCACTCTATCTTCTTTCAACACAGTTCCACATCTCTTAGGCTTTTGCCATGATGATACATGGTGGAGAATAAATGAATGCCCATAATGGAGAAGCTGTAGACAGGACTATTTGTAAATATTGTTGACTGATTAATTTGTACAATGGAAAGTCTACGTTTAGGGGTACACCACTAACAAACTGTTAGAGCTAATTCCAGCTATATAGAAAAAGCATTCAAAGTTTGGGCGTGTACTTGGCTACTTCACATTATTTGCATCATGAAATTATTAATTTAACAAATGGGCTGCAATAAAAAATAAATGGGCCAGCAGCCAACCATATACTGGAATCAATATCAGCCAATTCCAACCTGTGCGTTTGCTGTTGCACACTTTTTTAAGCTTGGGCTCTCCTCAACACTTTCTGATGTGCTTTATAATCACTTTCTATATCAAAACTCTGTGAGAACATGTTTGTGATCGATAGATATGACAACTTGACAACTACATACCTGGAATCACAGAATCAATCCACACAGGTGCATGGCCTCTGAGAGTAAACCCAAAGCTCTTCTTTCCTCTGTACACACGGATGACCCTAGATGAGGAGAAAACCATAGATCAATGTAAAAACCATGATGACAAAGCACTTACAACGTTTAATGCAGTACTGCCTTGTCTTGTTTACAGAAATGGGATGGGTTCCGGTTTTAAGATTAAACCCTATCAAAACATGTGTATTTACTTTTATACAGAGCTATGTGAAGTGAAGTGAATTGAAGTGATTATTTGTCATTGGAAACACACTCAAGCACTACAACAAAATATAACCTCTGCATTTAACCCATCACACGTGCACACATGGAGCAGCGGGCAGTTTTCAACAGCGCCTGAGGAGCAGTGTAGTGGGATGGTACCTGGCTAAAGGGTACCTCAGTAGTGCTCAGGCCAGGACTTGAACCTGCAACCTTCAGGTCCCAAAGGTAGTTTCCTAACCACTAGGCAAATGTATGTAGACAAATGCTTGTAGGCAAATGTAGCATTTGCCCAATATTAGTTTAGTGTGGCCTGCTTGCCCATGCAAGCAATCAAACCACGCTTCAGATTTTAACATTTCAAATCATTGCTGTTTTTTGAAAAGCTCTTGTTTTTAAAAAAATGTGGGTGTGGTTTAGGATGCAGTCAGACACTTTATACTGGATGTGTGGGAGAAAAAAATGCATGCCAAAATGTACTGTCTTAGCATAAAATATGCTTATATAGAGAGAGAGATGCTGTAAATCCAAATGCACTGATTAAAAGACTAACAGGTTTTCGACTGATCCTAATGCATTTTTATTTAGATCTCCACTAAATGAATTACAGACACTGAACGCCCGCGGTCCTGAAGTGGCATAATGATTTTTTCCAGGTTCTATTCCTGGTGTCTGCTTACAAACCAGACAAAACAACAAATATGAAAAAAGTAGGCAGCAATGTTCTAGCACCGCAGCAAGAACCATTTAGGAGCAGATCATTTGTCTGCTTCTCACTGAGAACATTTGACATTTCAACATCAAAGAGCAAGCTGCTCAGTTGCTGTGGCAACTCCTCGAGAAGAGACAGAAGACGACGAATAAACAGCGAAGGGAAGAGGCAGCACGTTTGCCGAGTATTCCTATAGCGTTTATATAAGGTGGGCTACTCCAGCCAAAAGTAGATTTATGGATTTGAATAGAGGGAGGAAGGCGATCGATGGTACGTGACATATGCAGGAGACTCCAGTATAGAGATTACATAAGCAGCAGGGAAAGGAGACAAGAGCTGCAACAGAACACACGCAGAAAATGATTCAATGTGTAAAATCATTTACTGTATGTGGGGTGAAACCAACACACCTTATTTCACAAATTAATGTATATAAACCTAGAATTTGAATGAAATGACTTAATGTGAGGCTACATTGCAGTGTTTTTCATGTTGATTTTTAAAGGACACATTTCATAGAAAAGGACCTATTTCATAGAAAATATTTTTCTTCAGTACGTTGGGTTGAACGTTAAGTGAAACTTAAGCAATGTTTCTTAAGTTTCACTTAACGTTCAACCCCTTTTCCATGTATGGAAACGAAGCTGCAACATTTAGTTGAATTCAGTGTTTCTGTGACATCACAAGAACTCAGGAGCAAATTAACACAGTACGCCACAACAAAATGTGATCTCTCATTAAAGCCATCCATGTAGGAGCAGTGGGTAGCTGACATGGGCAGCACCCAGGGAGCAGTGCTTGTGGACAGTACCTGGCTCAAGGGTACCTCAGCGGTTCTTTTACCGGTCTGGGATTTGAACTGGCGACTCTCAGGTCACAGGAGCAACTTCCTAACTGTTACACCATCGCTGCCCTGAGGGGTTGGCAACCTTATTTCAGTGTTGCCTCCTCTTTAGACAAACACATTGTGTGTGTGTTTATTTTCAGATTCAGAACTATTACTCTGGAATTGCAGATTTCAGTTTTATCTAATCGCTCAGTAAGGGGGGATCATTTTTCAGAGAAAGTGGGGGGTGTTTCCCTTTTCCCTCCTCCGACAGTTGCGACTCCCATGCAGTAACCAACTCATTTACGCATATCCGCCTGTTTAAAGTGCAGCAATTTAGCCCCCCAAATATATGCGTCTTAAAAACACAGAACCCAAAACAATCAGCCTGTTTAATTCTAAGGCATAAAAAAGGTTGTAAAATGATGGTGTAAATATGAAAAAATGAATTAGGATTGTTTTTGGTACATAAAACCAGATACATGACATAAGGGGAAAACTGAAAACCAATAAAGGTTAATACATACACACACACACACACACACACACATATTTATATATATAAACATTTTTTTTTCTTTTCAGCATATATACAGCATTACACTGACAAAAAATATAATCATCAGAATGCTATTAAAGATAATGGGTTATAATGACACTGCCTTATATAAAAGTAAACAACCTGAAGGTCATTTATCCTGACACTGACATTGTATACAATAATCACAAGTCCGTCACACGTGAAAGTACATGAGGTACTGTCGTGTTGCAGCTACAGCCGAGGCGTCGTTAAGCAGATTCATGTGATGTGATGTAGAGTGCAGGAGTAATCTGTAATCTCCACTTTAATTCTATGAGCTGTCACTTGCTATTTTAATGAAGCTCTAAGATGATTATGCATGCTGTATTGTAATATTTGCAGTGGGACAGCACAACAGAGGTGAATGAGCACCACATGAAACATGATGTGGATAATTTTGAGGCACAAGCGTGTGCACATGTGTGAGTGTGTGTACGTGTGTGTGTATGTAAACAATCGTAGTGTTATACTGAACAATCATAATGCACTGCTTTAAGCTTCCTTCTACCTAGGGATAAGTACAGAAACAGACATATGTCAACAGTGCTTCTCCCTTCCACCCACACACACACCCTCCTACGCATGACGCATGTCCAATGTTCTACACACTGTGAGGCAACAACATAGATGTTTTCATGAAAAGACTCTTCGCCTCATGCCGTTTACCCTGTTATGCGCATAACGCACACTTCCTGTGCTGCTCCATTTCAAAAGAACAATCTGTTCAGATTCATTTGTGTCATTATGAATGACTTCTTATCTACAAACGGCACAGTGATGTTTTCCTCAAGGTAATGTGAAACCTAACAGCATTTTCAGCACCATGCTCTCCCTGAGGATAGCAACATATATTTGTAAGGTGGTATGTGGTGTGTAGGTATTTATATCTCACTGACATCCCTGACATCATATGAAATCACCAGGTGACCTTTACACACACGTGTGTGTGTGTGTGTGTGTGTGTGTGTGTGTGTGTGTGGTCAATTGGTATATATATTGGAAAATATTTGTATTTCTCTAATAAAGCTGGTATTAATCATGATGTAGCGTTAATATATCCTACATGTGTAAAACCCTTTCCCAACAACATATATCATGCAAAGACGTAAAAGGTTGAAAATGGTCTATAATGTCTTTTAGGACGGAACTCTTCATCAAATATGTGAAAGGTGCATATATTTGTGTGTATTTAAGCATCTGTATATATGTTTATCAAGGCACTATATGCAAATTTGCCCTCTAACCAATCACAGTGTTCTGATTTACTGTTTGCCACAAGTATGCTAATCAGCCACAGGTCCACATGAGTTTTTCTGTGGCTGCTGATAAAACAATACATTGACTGGCCAAAATAATACAGGCTTCTCTTTAACCAATGTCACATAATTGATTTATCATATTCACTTTTAATATGCTTTGGAGAGGTAGTAATTAAAGCAGTAAGTAGTAATTATTCACAATATAATATGAATTAATTATAATATTTGTATTTTGTATTTATGTATTTTACAAACATGCAGCTCTAGGTATGTATGTATGTATGTATGTATGTATGTATGTATGTATGTATGTATCTATTTACAAATGTAAAATATATCATATGTGTGTATATACCTCTGGTTAGGTCCAGTAGGAGGGATGGTAGGGATTCCGGAGGTACTTTTCCTCTGTGTGCGCTCCTGGTCCTCCCCGCTGTCACGAGGAACAGAACTGGCCCGCTTGGAGCTCTGCGCCCGTTCATGGTGGTCCTGGCTCCGGCTGCGGCGCAGACGGGTCTGGCCCGGCTCATTTAGACTCCTGCTCCGGCACATGCGGTTGATAAGGCTCTGGGAGATTGCCTCGTCGAAGCGCTGCCGGTGCTTCTTGGGGATGAAGATCCTAGCAAACATGGTGACAGAAATGTGGCAGAGAGGGATAAGCGTAAAATCAGCTGTGAAAAGCCATGAAGTTCAGCTATAGGATCAGCTCAGCTCTTCACGGTCCCCCATCGAAGGCTTCAGCTCCAGTGGAAGCTCGCAACAGGTAAAAAAGGGAAACACACGGATACAACCAGAATCCTTTCCTTTTGATCAGAGGAAGTCGCTTTCAGAGAGCTATTAAACACAGTAGTACAGTGTGGCTTTCAGGACCACAGATGACGGTTCAGCCTTCTAGCTGAATAAAGTCTGAATAATACTGATTTACTGAGCCAAGAGTTACTGGCGAAAGGAGAGAGATTTGTGTGGAAAGGCGTGAAAGATTCCAGTAAGCACCAGCCTCAGTGTCTGCTCTCTTCTTCTAAAGCTATCCCTGCAGTGGCAGTTCAGATAGCAGTATACAGCAATTGCAAAGGTGTGGGAGTATCTATCTCCCTCTCTCACACACTCTCTCTCTCTCTCTCTCTCTCTCGTGCTCTCTCTCCTTCTCTTACATATATCAGTGGCAAGTGAGCCATATCTCAGGAGCAACTGCTTCTTTAAATATCCTAATTTCACCATTCACAATATGTTCACTCTGTATAGTAACAATATAATTATATATTTATTTATCACTGTCTATTAATGATCAACAGGATGTACTTACATAAAATCATTAAAAAGACTCTATGGCTATATGCCAGGGCTGTCCAACTCTGGTTCTAAAAAGCTGATTTCCATTAAGGTTTGTTAACATCAACGCTCAAGCACACCAGATTCACCATATCTGTGCATTGCCAGCGTAAATTAGTGTGTTGCCTCACCAAACTGGTCTGGACTCTGGAAACCAGGACCAGATCTAATAACCCATGCTCTGTATTGTAAGCGCATATAAGTTTAAATGTCTATTAATCAAAGGTTCTCATTACTGCATTTAGTTCTGATGGTAGGAATAGTGTTCTGTCTGTGCGGTAATGGCAAAGAACAGGTACTGTATCGCTCAGCTGAGCACTGGACTCACTTTAACCTACAGTCAACCCTTACTAATTTTCTTTAGCAAATACAAGAACTGTCCGATGACATATTTAATAGATTTTCAGAGGTCAGGAGTTTTCAGTCTTATCTGCAAAGGGCCAGAACTCCAAGCAGGAGCATTTGGTCTCCATCATCAAACAGTTCAACCAAGGTAAGTCCCTGCCTGTTGTTGGAATGAAAATTGGACCCCTTGCTCTAAATAAAAATAATTTTGAACTTCCCCTACCAGTAGCAATCCTAAATGTGGTATTTTGTATTAATTGCTGTGCACAATTTCAGTTTATTTGTTGAGTTTGATATATGAAACAAATTCAAGCAGAAAATGTAAATGTGTCTTTGCACAGCATTTCAGCCTTCCCCCAATGTGTTAAATTCAGGAACTGTGCATCTCTGTATATATGGCCAGGCACCATAATCACACATATGGATTACATGAAATTACTGTTAGTTAGATTCAAGATTTAAGAGTTTTTTGTCATGTGCACAGTAGAACAAGCAGTTGCACTGTCCAATGAAATTATTTTTTTGCTAGTCCTCCATTGCCAAACTTTTACATTTTAAAAAAGTTAAAAAAAGATAACACTAACTTACTACGTAATAACATATTAACAAAGTGTTGGACCGAGCCACATACATGTTACAAATCCACACAAAGGATAATAGCTGGTAGTAGGTGCAGCATTAATACAGTGCAATGTTAATCACAATGTCTAAGAAGCAGTACACAATTATGCACACACATCAGCAGCTATTTTTGTGTCATTGCTCTTTTTGCTGAAATACTTTTAACAGTGGCAAGGCAGCAACACCTGCAGGAGCCCAAAGTATACTGGAGTAGAAACGTGAAGACCCAAACGAGTGACCAATGTCATCAATATACAGGACCTGTGTCCTTCTGAACAGCCAATGGAGCACTCTTCCCACATATCCTTTAGTCTCCTGCTCACGCTTCCATCTCAGTACACTAATTATGTGCCATTATGAATAAACTGTCAACCTTTTACCTATAAAAGCACATCTATAAACTGTAAATTAATGCTGAAATAAGCGTTAGATACAAGACTTAACATTCGGACTACAGTTATGCTTAACAGGATACGTTTTCACCAAGAAACTTTACCTTTAAATGCAAAAAAAAGTCTTTAACTACCCTAGATCTTCTGGGAAAAAAAATGCAAATATGCTATTAAGTGCTGAAGGCTGCAGTCACAGTGCCAAGCTACCTTCAGGTGCACAATTCACTCCACGGGTTGAGTGACTTAAACGAGAGGTGCCCGGGGTCTTCATGCATTAATGGAAAGAGCTTTCGAAAAAGATGATTAAGAGTTTAAAGAGCTGAGCACAAACAGCCTGCCACGCTCATGCAGAGTACCTCCACAGTCTATTGTCATTTTTATGAATCACTCAGTGAGTCATTCAATTGTCAGCCTATTGCATAGGAAATATCTGATTATAGAAAAACATGGAAGAACAAACCGCTGCATCAACCTCCCTCAGGCTACAGTGTATAGTGTGTATTTCAGATCTATTTGCTTTTTCATTAAATATGTATAATCTGAAGACCCCTTTTCTCTTTGATATCCTGGTAGTAGATGCAGAAATCTTTATCACATATGGTCAACACATAAACATCTAAATTTTAGACTTTTGGTTAAACTATGGTATAACATTACATATTTTGACTGAATGCATTTGTAATTAATTCAAACGAGCCACATTAATGTCACAAAGAAAATTAAGCCTATAGAAAGGGGCTTTTCAAACTAATAACCAAATAAGAGCTGGCAGTCATACTGCAGAGTTAGTGCATAGCTGTGGAAGATGAGTCAATAATTCATAGCAAGCGTAAGAATCTAACTGCTTCAGTACACAACGCCAGCCTTAAATGATGCAATCAGGGAGCTGTCTTGACTTCATGACTTGCAGTAAGAGAAATACAGACAGGAACAGTAGGCTGCCATACAAACTGTGCACCTTACTCCAAATAATGCTGGGCCCCATATCACTACTAGTGTCACACAACAGCACATCATAATAAACAGTATATCATCATGATGAACAAATTTTAATTTCAATCATTTAAATTGAAGAAATAATACAGAATTCAACTGTGCACGCAACTGCTTTAAACACAGCTCAGCTAATCAGAGTTTCAAACCGAGACTAATGCAGACTAAACTGTCACAGATGCACATGCTGTAACATGGGCAAATCTCTAATGGCACTAACACAAAAGAGTCTCTGCACGGTTGCTCTGCTGATGGTCTCTGCACCACGCAGAGATTCCTCTGTGTTTGTGCCATTAGAGATTTGCCCATGTTACTGCAGGTGCATCTGTGACATTTTAGTTTTTCCCAAGTTACACCTGTGTTCCAACACCCCCACATGCCACACAATCACCCTCCCACCCCCCTGTAGGGCCTCAACCCTCACTTATGCAAGAGGGGGTGATTTTGATGCTCCACCACTAAATCAGGTGATTACATGACATTTAGTTTTGCATTAATAAAAAAGCTAAATCAAAGCATCACACAAGCATAAATGGTTTGGTTGAAAAATAACGCAAGACAATCTTTACCCCCATCACATCAAGGATCTACTAATGTGTTTTTCTTTAGAATCATCCACATCAGGATCAGAGTTGATCCATGTGTATTTGAAAGGATTACCAATATCAGCTACATTTAGTCTGGTCCAGTTCTAATCCTTTGAACTGTGCTGCAGAAACTGCAGTGTGTATCATTTGTCAAGTGCTTCAAAAGGTTCTGAACCACTTAAACTTCTTGGAAATACAGTTTCTGCCTGGGTAATATTTGCAATACTGAGTAAGGTTCCTTTTCGTGTCATTTTACGAGAGGTAGAACAAAATAGTCAATTCAGAACAAACTAGGTTTTCAAGACAGTCACAGTATTCATGTAGTAACTAACTTTATTAATACAAACTTAAATAACATCTTGTAGGGTCCCTGTATATTGTTATATATTTAGGAAAGTTCTATTAGTATCACCCAGCACATTTTTCACTACAGCAGCAATAATCCAAACAATCCACAAAAGCACACTTCATTAATACCTGCATTTACCCAGCGGGTACAGCAGCATACTGCACTATATAAATTCAAATTCAGTCATCAATCAGAGTTACAGTGCAAAAAAAACATACTCACCCCAAGCAACTCATCTTTTTCTGCTAGGCTGCCATTAATTTTGAATCAAATTGAAAAAAACAAAGGCATATATGTGCATATATATATAACAGTAGTCTACTGCTCTACTGGGGAGGAGCAGGAGGCAACTGAATTGAATTATTACCAGAACTCATCAACAGATAACTGTCAAGAGAGCACAGCTCATCCACAGTGACCTGCAGAAGCTTAGTGCTGCATAATAAGGAGAAAAATCCAACAGATTTACAAAGAGAGAGAGAGAGAGAGAGAGAGAGAGAGAGAGAGAGCATGTATGTGTAAGGTTAAGAGCGAGGGTGTGAGAGATGAGGGTTCATTGTGAGAAATAAAGGTTAATAAAGGCTTAACTACTAATATAATGGTAATAATGTTTAATAGAGAACAAAAGAAATTAAAGATACTCACTGATCCCATATCACAGTAGGTTAATTTGGATGATGTGCAATTCATGTTCAGCGGACTGAAATAGACAGTGGAGTTAACTATTTGCAGAGGCTTCATACCTTAAAGTTCTGGCCAATAAATTGCAATCTATGCAAGTAGATGTAACCAGCTGTTGTCTGCTGTGTATATTTAAAGAATGCATTGCAGCTGGAAGTGAACATTTTGGTGCTCTAACAACTAAGACTTCGGAAAAACAGCAAAATAACGCTACATTAAAGTTACTGCGCTCTGTAATTGTGATTTAAGAGGTATTCCCGTGGGTGGCACTGTTGGAGAAAGCCCTAATTGGTGCTATAAAGCAAGCTCTTTCAAAAAACTACTACACTAAAAAATGAGCTATTTTTATTAAAGCACTTTATTTAAGATGAGCTCTTAAAAACTAGGCTACTCAAACACTCTACTACTGCAAATACACAGCTACTATGACATACCCTGAGAGTGTGTGTGATTTTCAGGCTAGAGTTGTTACAGGACTGAATCAAAATCGGAGGATACCTGAATACACCAATCAGTCATAACATAAAACCCACCTGCCCAATATTGTGTAAGTACCCCTCTTGCTACCGAAACTGCCCTGACCTGTCAAGGCATGGACTCCACAAGGTGTGTTGTGGTGTCTAGCCCCAAAACACTAGCAGCAGATCTATGTTGTGAGTCGGGGCCCCATGGATAGGACTAAGTTATCCCACAGATCGACAACACCTTGAACTCTTTGTCTTGTTTCTCAATCCATTCATGAACAATTCTTGCAGTGTGGCAGGGCCAATTATCCTGCTGAAAGAGGCCACTGCCTTTAGGGAATACTGTTGCCATAAAGGGGTGAAGTTGCTCTGCAATGGCGTTTAGGTAGGTGGTACATGTCAAAGAAATATTCACATGAATGCTAGAACCCAAGTAAGTTTTCTCAGCAAAATATTATCCAGAGCATCAAACTGCATTCGCTGCCTTGCCTTCTTACCATAAAGCAACCTTTTTCCATTACTTCCCCAGGTAAGCGATGCACATGTACCCAGCAGGCCACATGATGTAAAAGGAAAAGGTGATTCATCAGACCAGGCCAGGCCTTTTATTTCTCTATGGTACAGCTTTGATGCTTGCAAGTCCATTGCGAATAATTTCAGAGGTGGACATGGGTCAGAATGGGCAATCTGAAAACTCTGCAGCTACACAGCCCCATATACAGCAAACTGTCTTGTATTGTGTGTTCTGACTCTTCTACCACCGCCAGCACAAACATTTTCAACAGTCTGTGCTACAGTAGCTCTTCTGTGGGATCGGCCCATGACCATGGCTGGTTCACCAGTTCTCCTTCCTTGGGCCACTTTTGGGAGATCCTAACCACTGGGAATTTTGGGCATGCTCTGACTGATCTTATCATTACAATTAGACTCTAGACAGAGTTGCTCCAATCACATCAACTTCAAGACTGTTCACGCACTGCCTAATACATCCCATCCCTTTGACAGGTGCCACTGGAATGTGATCAGTGTTATTCACTTCACCTCCATCTATTCATCCATTTTCTAAACCACTTCTTTCATCTTGGGTCGTGAGGAAGCTGGAGCCCAGCCGACTACGGGCCCAAGGAAGGATACACCCAGGACAGGAGGCCAACCCATCACAGGGCAACACATAGAGAGACAACCATTTACACACACACTTACACCTATGGGCAATGTCTACAATCAACCTATTGAGGAAAATCGAGCACCTGGAGAAAACCAACATAAACACAGGGAGAGCTTGCAAACGCATCCGTACATTCAATATATAGCAAGTTGCACATTAAAATGTACAGGCATGTGTTCTCTGTAGAGAATTGTGTTCTCTCTACTTATTTTCATATAGAAAATTAACAACATTACCAGAGCTGAAAAGCCTACACTGGATAATAAGTGCTATTTTTAAATAATTCTAACACTCCACTGTCTCTGTGACTAGCTGAGGCTGCCAATGCCTGCGCTGAGAAGTGATACCAAACACTTTCCATCATCACCTAAAAGAGAGTATCTGTACTGAGGGCTGGGTAGGATCCCAGTAGGCCATTGCAAAACTGTATTATACACAGAGAGGCTTAAAATGCTGACCCAGATATTGCTCAGTAGGTTAGAAATGAGAAGCAAAACTTGAGTTACAGCTAGAGAAATGAAACTCTTAATAAAACAAATACCTTAACACATTTTATTACTCCAGACCACACCTTTTACCTTTTATTTGCATAGTTCAGTCACAATTTGTATATGGGTTTAAAACATCTAGTGCATCTAGTATCAGGACTGCTATGCTGTGGAGATGCCCCACTACTAATACAGAAGGTATGCACGATATATTCATTGTGATCATAATCACGTCATAAGCCTTAACAGTACTGCTTTCACAGAAGCATCATGACCAATCACAGTCTCTGAGGGAGTGTGGATGAATCGGGGAAGGTTTGTTTCCATGCTGATGCAGTATGACTGCTGCTTTACATTTGCGTCTTTTGTTTTGTCTATTTAACTGTTTTGTACTATTTGGGTGTATGTTCTAATGATAATCTTTTGGCCAATAGGTTTGCCATCTTATTGTGTGAGACAGTGGCTAAGAGTGATTTTCCCTCATGGATCAAATGCTTGCAGGGCTGGCCACCTAATCATCAACTGAGGCTATAGACTCCCTCTGGGTTAGCTCTCCGTTGTTACTGCTGTAAGGCATCTTTGAGAAAGGTGCTGCAAAAATTCACCTTGAATCACATAACATCAAATATTTACTAAAGTTTTTATTTAGGAAGGGTCATTATTAGCTACATTAGTCCTGATCCAATTCCAATTCAGTTTACTTTATTGGTGTTGCATAACCTTGAAGTGACATTAAGGCCTGTGGTAGTAAGATAAAATTTAAAAAGTTAGCAAAGCAGTTTGAATGTCTGCAATGTGCAATCAATTTAAAATGGAAACAAAAATGTGAAAACTTGTTTAGATTGTAGTTAAGCTAGCCACCTTTGTTAAAACAGGTACTCTAGCCAATGTAAAATGAGACTGACTCTAACCCTTTAAGTATTTTTGGCTGCTTGTTGCAAGGCATGCCACTAGAAGCATGAATAAAACACATTATAAGTTAAATATAACATATTTATTTATATATTATATATATATATATTTATATATACATATTAATTTTTATAATTTTTTCTCAAAAGCCATATGGTACTATGAGCCATCATAGTAAAGCAGGTTGTGTTTGATGGGAGTTTTTAGATTTATGGCCCAAAGATAAAGACCTAACAGTCTAACCATCAAAGTGTAATGAACCATACACTATAAAATCAAAAGTGTGTGGCCTAGGAGCAACAACAACTGCGCTACCAAGTGGCAGATAACTCAAGAGCTTAACCATGTAATGCATAAAATCTTCTGTTGCATCGCTTGGTTCAGAGTTTCAAACAGTTTCTAGAAGCAACGTCATCATGCTAAGAATATAATAAAAAAAACCCTCTAAGGCCTTCAGAAAAATTGTTATGGAAGCAAATGAATCTGGCAAGGGATTAAAATAGTGATCTGTAAATCATCTATAATTGGTATAGATTTTAAGTGACTGCCATAATGATGACAAGGATCCTAAGCACACTAGCAAATCCACCAAGGAATTACTCAAGAAAAAGAAAAGGTTTTTTGAACCCAATTGAAATCATGCATGGGATATTGAGAAAAACAGTACATGCAAAGAAACCCTCAAACATCATGAACTCAATTGAAAAAACTGTGTATGGAGGTGTCGTTGAAATTTCAACAAGCCAATGTCAGACACTGGTGGACAATTATACCAAACATCTACAAGAAGTTGTGGCCTAGTGGTTAGAACATTGCCCTTGGGACCTGAAGGTCACAGGTTCAAGTCCCGACCCGGGTACTACTGAGGTACCCTAGAGCAAGGTACTGTCCCACTACACTGCTCCACGTCTTGGAAGTCGCTTTGGATAAAAATTTTATTTTTTAATCATTTTTATATATTTTTACATATTTACATATATTTTATATTTTTCATAAATTTTTGTTGAATAAATGATTGAATTTGAATGTTGAATGTTTTTTTGTTAAAATATATCTCCTCTGTGCTAAATAAGGTGAAATGTTAGCTTTTTCAAATATGTTGAAAAAATCAAGAATTAACATGACATTAGGTGTGATGATCAAGTGTGTCCACATCCCCAAGTGTGTTCCCCATCAAGACAAAAAGACAAAACTAACCCCCTGGCTGCTGAGAGATCTTAAACTGCTGAGCACATGCTGATGTCCACATTTACTGTCCTTGGCCAGATTTCCTCCCAAAGAGGATTACTGATGAAGACTATTATCTCAGATAACAAAAGTGCACAACTTTCTCATAACTTACTCACAGCTAAGCATTCTCACACAAGGGAACAACCTAACTGTTTTTACATTGAGGAATATTCTTTTGAAGGTTTTTCTATAACAGAAATCACATACATTTTATCCTAAAGAAGAGTGCAAAGAGATAGATGTTTTACAGTTTTCTGGCCCCAGAGGAGCATTCTTTTTAACCAGGCTTGCAGTACAGTTGGCTCTCTCACTGTTTCACTGAAAGGCAAATCACTCTTGAATTATTCCAGGCTGAATTCAGTGTGAAGAGCCTGTTTGTTTTTCTGTGTTTGCCAAGCAGACAGATTGTGCCGGACGCAGGCCAGCACTTGATCAGCTATGGAATTTTAGTGGCCAGTGCCACATCACATCACTGACCTAGTTGGCTTGTTGGTACAAATGCACTAAGGGGGGAATTTCACACATAAACTCCTAACCTTAGATACAGGAGAGCCAATGGATTATCCCTAAGCACTACAGTAGCAGATGGAGTCCAACCTATTAACAGCTCTATACAGCCAGACTGGCTAACGCCATTAATCTATCTCCTTCTCACGAGTACTGTAGTAAATGCCATTCATATTTCATATATATGAATATACAGATGATGAATCATTGTAAAATGGTAAAAAACAACATTGTAACCTTCTAGTGGTCGTGCTAAGGATATTTCCAATAAATTCTGGATGATAAATCAGAAAATATATATACAAAATATTATATATATATAAAACAATATATCACAATCAAAAAGGTAAAAACAACAACAAAACAACATTGCAGCCCTCTAGTGGTGACTCAGCAAGGCACATGTTAAAAACTATTTCAGGACAAAAAGCAGTTGAAATAAAGGTTAAAAACTAGAACAGAATAAAGTTGTCAAACAAGCACTGAGTGTCTACCTGATGTTAGAAATGAGCTGCTGCTGCTCCTCAGTAGTCAAGATGTCCGGAAGAACAGAGGCAAGCCAGTCCACCTTTCTCTCAGCAGCAAACTGTTTTAGCACAGCAAACAGCTTCTCTTTCACCTCAGGTTCATTCCCCAACACCTCCTCAATCTGAAGCAGAATATCATGAACATATCAGTCTTTACAAAATCACAAACTGACTTTACAAGAAAACAGTCATGAGCATAAGCAGTCCACAAAGTATGAGATAAGGGCATCACAAATGTCTGGGCCTTATGTTCAACATTAAGAAGAAAAAGAGTAATATAAAAAATAAAATGTATATAAAATATAAAAACACATATATAAAACCCTCTGCATAATATATTTTTAAAAACTTAATGTAAACTTAGAATTTTACAATAAAATCAGTTTTTTCAGTATGCATTTAATTATGACTTATTATCACTCTTTCCCCAGCTGTGACACTGGGTGGGACTGCCTTTTTTGCAAGTTCCTCAAGCAACATAATGGTTTCTTTTGCTTTTCCATGGCCTCACCCTCTTGTTGAACTCCAGGGCCTTGTGCTTGCGATCCAGTCGCGTTCCTTCACTGCCTTTCGGGCACTCCTCTATGCTGCCACTGCTGCGTTTCTGCCTACTTCCCATGCAGAGCACTCCAAGGCGCAGTGTGCGGCCCTGAGATGCTTTAATCAGAGCTGCAGCCATCTCGTGCTGCTTTACAGGAATTCCATTCACTTCCATAACATAATCGCCCGCCCTCAGACCACTGCGGCCAGCTGGAGAGCACGGAGAGCAGTCTTCCACCAGCAGGGGGCAGTCTCCCACTATAGTGAAGCCAAAACGTCCATCGGGGCCTGGTGTAATGTCCATCTGCACAGCCCGGAAAAAACGAAGAAATTATTGTTTTCTATTTATGTAAAGTCTATAAGATCATTTACACTGACAAACCGTAATACCTGTGTTAAAGTAATAGTGTGGAAAAAACGAATTTACATAATATACATGGGACATGCTTAATGTAACTTCTGACCTGATGGATTCTGGAGACCACCCCGATGCTGGGTGGGATGTTCTTCTGTGTCTGGGCCAGAGCAATTAGAGCCTGGGGCCCAAGTGTGGACACATCCTGCCCTTCAATTTCCAGCACCTGGTCTCCAGGCTGCAACCCTGAGAGGTGGGCACTGCTACCCTCCTCCACAGAAAGGATATAGCTGGGCCCATTCCCTCCAAGCTGAAAGCCAAACTCCTCTGGCCAGCCCTGGTTAGATGTTGGCATAGTGATGACTGTAATAGATGAAAGAGAAGGGTCTGTAGTCTTTGATATATGTTCATCTGTGTGATGAAATCGTAGATAGGAATGAGATTGCTACCTTTTTCAAATATTAACCATCGGAGTAACACCTGCCTAATATTATGTAGGTCCTCCTCATTCAGCTATGATTGTGGTGCACTGCATGTTCTGACATCTTTCATATTAGTCAGCATTCACTTTGTAAACCATTATATAAAATAGCTCTTCTGTGGGATCGGACCAGACAGACTGGCCTCCCCACATGCATCAGTGTGCCTTGGGTGCCCATGACCCTTTTGCCAGTTCACCAGTTGTCCTTCCTTGGATCACTTTTGGTGGTAGGTACTACCTGCTCCATACCTGTAACACTCAACAAGATCTGCCATTTTGTAGATGCTCTGACTCTGTTGTCTAGCCATCACAATAAGACCATTGCCAAAGTGGTTCAGATACCTACACCCATTTTCCCACTTTCAGCACATCAGTTTTCATGAAATGACACCCCCCCCCCCCCAAAAAAAAAAAGTGCCATGAAGCAAAAACATTAAATGCAGTAACTTTAATAGTAGTTTATTTTTAGGAGATTTTATATAGTAGTTGAAGGCCAGGTTTGAAGCAGTACCCAAGAAACACAGATTGCTTTATTTTATTAGCTTAAATGTGAAAATATTGTTTTTCTTTTGTTTTTTTAAAGACTTTTAACTGTACCACACAGCATTAATTAGACATTTTAAGCACTAATTTTGGTCTCTTACATCATGATAGGGAATGTTCTTTCTGTCCAACTCCTAGCTTCATCAAAGGCTTTGATTTTCCTAATAACCACAGACCTGCTTTCTCCCCATCTCAGCAGGTAATCCATTTTCTCTTAAGGACATCTGGTAAACTTGCTAGCAGTCCACATTTTTGACTGAATATACAGACTGCTCTTTAAATGACGAGATCCACTTATAACTTAAAGTCAAAGGTGTGGTGTGGCACTTTAAGAGTGAGAGTTTTCAGCCTCTCAAGCAGTCTCAGCTGACTCCTCAAACCTTCTGCTGTCATTGACCTCATTGAGAGTACACAGCCGAGAAATCCAAAAGCACTCAGACTGCGGTCAGGTCATTACACGGCTCTCTCAGCTCAGCTTCATACACCGCCACACATCAGAAACATATCACTGTATGGTGTTTACTTTAACATTTATGCAGGAATGATATTCATTAATGCTGAAAAAACACAAGGCACTGGGTTATACAAATATTCACTTGGCAACACGTTTAGATCAAAATCTATTTTTAACAAAGTAGATGCTGTGCATTTGGGCCAATCCAGGCAAGGCCTAATTCTAAATTTTAGAGGCTTTTAGGTTTAACAGAATTATGGAAGGTAATGCAAAACAAAATGCTATTAAGATCCATTAACCCACATGCAAATCTCTGATTATGAGTTGATATATGAGCTTGCACATTAGCATATAATTCAATGCAGCACTTTCCCTAGCAAAACTTACAGAAATCTTTGGGAAGATAACGAGGACCAGACTTCTGTTGACGCAAAGAGTATCTCCCTTTCTTGTTCTGCAGGAATTTCTTCATTTTGCACCAATTCAACAAGTGCCAATGGAAACTATATCCAGTTCGATCCTCCCACCTGGGTCACTGCTAAAGGTGTTCGACAGACCCTCCATTCAGTGCCTCCCCAATGATCCCATCATCATCAAAGTCAAGTATGCAGAGGAGTGGCATGAAGGGTGACCAAGTGCCAAAGTGCTGCTGCTGTTCATTGAGTTGACTCTGCATCCCTGGCTGAGGCCAGCCAGTCTTGCCTGCAGAGCTAACACTGCGAAACTGGGACACCGTAGCACAGATCCTTAATAATTCTCTCTCCAAAAAGGGTAAAGTGAGGCCCCATTTTTCTATAAATACCCTCCTCCCATACACTGCCAGCTAGCTCCCTCTCCAAGGGATGGAAAGTGGCCCAGTATCAGCATGGGGATCCAGCAGGACTGTGGTGGCTAATTAGAACGTCTGTGCGAGGATCACAGTCATGCCGCTCTGAACAGGAGCAGTGCAATTAAAGCCCATGCTCTGGATTAGGCAGATTAAAATGGTGCATCCCTAAGATCCCCCTGGCCGCATGGCAGGAGCATGTTCTGTCATGTGTCCTGGGGAGGGACTTGGGAAGGTGGATTGATTTACTCTGAGAGGCCGTACTTTTAGGATAGGGGGCAGCGGGGCAGCGAACGCACAACCCAGTGATCAGCATTAGTGTGTGTGTGGGAGGGTAATTTAAAGAACTATATTACAACTATGTTAACTATTATTATAACACCCTGGTCTAAAGTAAAGAATGTCTCTATTTACATTAGAATTTCTTTGACTACATGTAATTTTCATACTTTTATTTTACTTATTTGTAAAAATAAAAAACTGTACAATGTGGACAGATAAAATGATCATGTAAGTGATCAAAATTTTCTGGTTAACCCATAATACTTATTTATGCTTAATTATTGATTTCCTAGAATACACAACCCAGTGAGTAGCACCAGCTAGTCCAATACCCCTCAGCTCTAAGCTACCATGTAATTACTATACCATGCAAGTAAAATGTCTCATTAGATGTGCAGATGACCATGGACCAAGGCAAGTTCTACAGGGTTAACTAGCTAAATTATTTAGTGCTAACGCTTCTGTCTCCAAACAGACACTCTTCCTCAATCAATGTCTCATCTTACCAGTCCAAAAGGCTCTTCAGCAATCAAGTAGAGAAAGGTTTGGTGTAGTAAAGAAAGTGCCTGCAATACATAAGCACTATAGTCTCTAAATTAATGACATTATTAACGTATAGATCTGATGATGAGTGTAAATTATTTAAAAAAGCAAAACCAAACTACAGAGGGATTATAAGGTTTAGACATCATCTACCATCTTCTAAATCACTAGCAGGGGTTTCTAAATGGTGGCTCTTCAGCCTTTCAGTTAGTTTTCGTTGGCTATGTTCACTTTTTCATTATCAAAAAAGAGAATATAATATACTTAATTATTTTCAGGTGAAGACCCATTCTCAAAATGATCCATCAGGATCAGAATTATCAGTATTTTAGTACGGATCCGCCCATCCCAGCCTTGAAAATAAATCACTCAAATGTAATACTGCATTAGCTGCTATTCCCCCATAAAAAGCTAAACAGACCCAGCAACTGAAACACATCCATGTTGAATAGCTAAACAGTTCAGTTACTTGTGTTACATCACAGTTTGCCATAATAATGACTCCCAATAAAACACCATGCAATACAAACCACCAGCAGCTACAACCGTGTAATGAGAAAAAGTTTAAAGTGTTCAGACGCAGGCAGAGATACAAACATACCTTTTTGTGTTCAATATCTGTATCCGTTGTTTGACAGTGGGGTTTTTTTTCCCTGAGTGGCCGTTCCTTAAGGTATGACCTGTAATGAGCTGTAACCTGAGAAATGTTTGCAGCTCCAGGTAAGAGCTTCAGCCTTGGCAACCCGAGCCTGTACTGATGGCTGTTATTGTAGGTCGAATTGCTCGGATAAAGTAAAATAAGGGGAAACAACTCATTACATTTCTCTCAAAACAGTGGTAACAGTCTGTAGAAGGTATGAATAGACACAGATCAGCCTGTAGGCACACAATCTGCTAATGAGCATGAAGTGGGAAATAAAGTTAAATGTTTCTGATGAATCTAGATCTATAGATCTAAATGATGTAATTATCTTTCCCTTTCCCTTGTGTGTGCACATGTGCATATGTGTTTAAATGATGCAACACAATTTAAACAGCTATATATTTTAATAATGCACTATTAACATTATTTACTCATCCATGTCTAAAATTGTCATAAAATGCTTCCAAATTTGTTCTTCTTGGTCTAAAGCAAAGAAAGGCACATGTTAAATATCTGTCAGTACATGCCATTTTCATACTATTATTAACAATAAAAAAATTTATTTTTTATTGCTTTGTTAAAAATTGATAGTATAATAAACGTGAGTTAGACATGCGCTGAGACAATTTCAGTGATCCTGCTCAGTGTGGTTAGTCTGATTTAAACAGGGCAACAAGAAGGTCCTAGGTTTCCTCCCACAGCCCAAAGACGTCCTTGTCAGGTGAACTGGAGATGCTAAATTGCCTCTAGGTGTAATTGTATTTGCCCTGTGATGGACTCGCAACTTTGAGCACTAGGACAGTCATCAGTACCCACCCCTGATTAAGACAAGTGGATTGGAAAATGAATGATTCAAACAGTTTTTTTCCAAGCATGCACAGTGAAAATTCTTCCAAAGGTAAAATTAAAATGAAAACAGAGACATTTACAAAAAATCGATTATTGTTTCATTATTAATTAACAATATGACTATTTGTTAGATCTTCAATTCCATACACACTTATATAAAATATGTAACCTATATATTTTTAAAGTCTTCAATTATGTATATGACTTTTATATTGTCTCTGTGACGGTTGGAGTTCCTGTTTTCACGCGCTGCGTCGTTGCGTGGAGAAGGCATGAGGAAGTAACGCACCTGTGGTGAAAGGTTTAGGGATGATATGCACATGAGGAGAAGAAAAGGTACAATAATAAACCTTTTTGTTTTCGCTGTGTTACAAGAATGTTTAGCATGAAATTAGTTTAAAACAAATGAGTTTAATTCAGCTAAATACTGTAAAGCTGTGTTTCTAGTCAGCCTGGACTGATAGCAGCTTTAGCTGTTTAGCTCGCCAACTTTACTGTTCACTACACTAAGCTCGTGGGTTTCACAACTATAAAAATAACGTCTCCATACATTATTTATCCGTGTGCTCTGTCTTTTTAAAACTGTTTTGCAGTTCAGAAATGGACTTTCTGACTCTGTTTTTCATCTACGTTCTGGTTGTGCTCGGCTGTATCGCGCTAGTATGTGCGTACTCCGGGCGGCAGCAGACTCCTCTTGGGCGTCTGAACGACACCTTCTCTCAGGTATGAACCGACGTTTTCGCAAGGTGGCGCTGTACTCCCATAAATATCAAGTTTATCTTGATTTGAATGATGTATAATGGAAGTTCAGGAATAGTTTTATATAACATTAAATGCGTTCTTGCTCATCACATCTCTAAATATTGTTACCCAAGTCATATGCCTCAAAAATTATACCACCACTTCATGCAATTTACTATCTCAGTCTATATCAGTGGACGTGTCAGGACTGTGGAAAAAAAACAGTCAAATCTGAGAGCTAGTCCAACAGTTTATGTTGCACCTGATTAAAATCTGATTGAAATGTAAAAAGAAAGCAGAATCAACAGACACAGCTGCTGCAGATCTTTGTTTACTTGTGCGTGAGGAGGTGCGGTAATGTCATTTTACCACACTACATATGTAGTGTTTCACATTAGATAAGAAGTTTTAGTTTAAATTACAAATATAGCAGCAGATGTGCAGATTGAACACTCCAAATGCAATATATTTGGCTGCCCGTAAGTAGAAAACATTTTGTAATCCTGTTAAGTATTTAGTTCACTGCAGACATCTGCTTAGATAGATAGATAGATACTTTATTGATCCTGAGGAAATGTTTTGTACCAGTAGCCACAACATACATAAAAATGTAAACAATGTAACAATTTAAACCCACATAATACCAAACAATACAAATACCTGTACTATACAGAAAAATATAAAATGTAAAATAGAAAAATACACAAAATACAAATAACTGTACTATACAGAATATAGAAAACTATAAAACTATAAGCTATAAAACCTAAATAATTACATTGTATAAATATTCCTAAAGGTGCAGTATGTGCATAAGCAGATATACAGATACTTACACACCTGTCTTAAGTAAAGGCAGTGTACCATTAGCAATGGCAGTTGGAGTCAACAGTCATCTTTGTAAAGTCAAACTTTTATCAAACTGAGTCTTACACCTGAGGCAGGAAAAACACTTTTACTTCAGCATCATTAGAAGAGAAAATACAAGTAAATGCTTATTCATGTGCTGCCATACAGAGATGCTTGAAAGTTTGCAAACCCTTTGGACAAATGATTGAAACCCACACAAACTCACATGAACCCACCAGCAGTTACTGCAAACATTACATTGTAAGTAAGTAAGGTTTATTTATAAAGCCCTTTTCACAGATATGTAGTCACAAAGCGCTTGTACAACAGTTTAATAAAAACATTAAACACAGAATATCATATAAAAAATAAAAAACAAATATAGGTAAAAGCCTGATTAAACATAAACGTTTTTCTTAAAAGAATCAACAGAGTCTGTCAATCTTAGATGCAGGGGGAGATTATTCCAAAGCCTTGGAGCTATGGACTGAAAGGCTCGATCCCCTCTTGTCTTTAATCTGGTACAGGGAGCCACTAACACATTTTGTGCAAGAGAACAAAGATTCAGAGAAGCAATATGTTTGAGAAGAAGATTTGATAGGGATCCTGGAGCTTGAACATTTTGTGCTTTATATATGTAAGTATTTTAAAACGGATCCTAAAATAGACAGGAAGCCAGTGCAAGGAGGATAAAAATTGGAGTAATGTGAGCATGCTTACTAGAATGCATTAGCAACCTGGCTGCTGCATTTTGTATTGCTTGTAGACGCGATAGGGATGACTTATCTAATCCTGTAAACAAGGCATTACAGTAATCTAGACGAGATTAAACAAAAGCATGAATATTTTCCAATTCAGCAGGTGAGTCAACACGCTGCAATTTAGACATGTTTTTTAAATGGAAGAAACAGGAGCGTGAAATTGATTGTATGTGTAAGTCCATCCCCAAAGTGGAGTCAAATATAACTCCAAGATTTCGAACACCGGACTTTGCAGCTGTACAAAAGGAGGTGATTGCTTGAATAATTTTGGGGTATATATCGGCAGAAGCTATAATCATAGTTCCTGTTTTACTGGAATTTAGATATCGATAGTTATTAGCAAGCCAAACTTTTATCTGTGATAAACAGTCAGTTAGGGTAGACCACCTTTCAAGCTGGTGAGGTTTAAAAGAAACTGGAGCTGGATATAATTGCACCGCTCACAGATATGTACTATTGAATAATTTCCGACAGCTCAGCAGAGAACTCACAGTAATATTTACAGGCAACGTTTATGTTCAGCCGAGCTCACTGTAAAACTCAATATACACAAGCCTCAAATATCAGTGGTTATTATTGGAATGGCTATATTAAGATTACTTATAAAACAAATTACACATTTCTATTTAATATCCTGTGGCATTTAAACTTCATGTTATAACTATATCTAGCTCTCAGTGTAAACGAAATTTGAAAGTTCACAAAACAGCCTGAAACTCTGCCCTCTGGCCCTCAAATGGACTGGTGTGCACACAGTAAAAACACATGAGAAAAGAGATCTTTTGTGCTCGACAGACTATGAGTACACCGATCCACTACAGTTCACTTTAAAGCTTCCTGAGTTAAATGAGACATTTCTCACTCAAATTCCAGTGGCTTCATTAACCTCTTAAGGTCTAACGGCTTAAATGTAGGCTTAGATTTCTGTTCCTCACTGTCACATAATATGCATAGTGTTATAGTAGTTCTTGGTAATTGTATAGAGGTACTGAATAATCACTAAAGACAAGCACACACATTAAGGGGATGAGAGTAATTTTTGAAAACTTGTAATACCCAGGTGGTTTCCCCCTGGATTCCACAATGTGTTCAGAACATTTGCCACAGGACCTTGCACAGACTGTTTCACCAGAGGTAAGCGTTGGAGCAAAATCTAACTTCAGCTAGTGATTAATTGGACTTATTATTTATTTGTGTCAGTTATTATTAGGGTTTTTTCACATGCCTGTGAATAACTGCTTTATTTATTCATGTATAAAATAAACAGGTGCTAGTGTCTTGTATTTATTTTGAGAAAGTTATTTTCAAAATCCTTGCAGATGTAGAGCAAAGAACTTCCTCTGTATGTGTTTATATTAGCTAATGTTGTGGACTCTTTTGCCAACACTCAATTTCCTAACATTTCCTCTTGCAACATTCCTTCTTGCTGATGACCTCAAAAAGTTAACAAATTCAGTTTTATTTACCTAAATGAAATTTTACATGCTTATTCGCCCACTTCCTGAAGTTGGCCTGTTTATTGTTCACTGTGAATCTGAATTGCTGAATAGCAGGGTTCTGTTCACTGTATGGTTAATTAACTGTGGCTGTTTCTCCCCCACAACAGAAACAACTTTTTCATTTGCTTGCACCTTATACTAGAGGCTGCTGTGTATGCAGAATACTCCTATGAGGTCTTGGGGTTCTGTTTGGAAATGGACACCACATTGGTCAATGTGTGTGTTCCATATGTCCTCCTGGCACTAAAGTCCTACATCTTTTACCTCTGTTGTTGTCGAGATCCAGGTAAGCAATTGTATTAGCGAACCTCTGTTTGCTAATTGAGCCGACGTAGTCTTAGTAACTTTGTGCTTTCGTTCTCAGGTACACTGACAAAGAAAAACCATGCAGCCCAACTGAAAGTGTATCAGTATGATGAAAAATTGTTTCACCAGGGAACTGTGTGTCCAACATGCCATCTGGAGAAACCTGCAAGATCAAAACACTGTAGTAAGTTCATTAAAGAATGATGCATAAGAGTTATGGTGGACACAGTCTCCCCATGCATTGTTTGTTCTCCAGTGTCTGTGCATTTGTAACACCTCAGCAGTATGCATTCTGTTGTTTTGCGTCATAGTCGGACTACGGTTACCAACCTTTTAGCGTGCCTCAGCATTTCTTTCTGTGTTTCCCAATGAATGCTTGTCTCTCATTGTCATAAGTCGGTTACTGTTCCTATCCATGGCTTTTTCTAGAAGTAATTATTGATGGAATATTACATTATGGTTGACTACCACATTCAATAATTGTGATGTGTTACTTTGTACTGAGAAAAGAATAGAAAATCTGTTGACTTGAAAAACATTAGGCACTTTTGGACCAAACAGTTTTTAGGGACTTATTGAGAGGACCTGCCCAGGAGTTAGGAGCTCCCCTAAATAACTACACACCCTCAGGGATGGTTTTTTTTTTCATATTTGTATTCACACCACCAGTCAGAACACTGAAGTGACGTAAGCCGGCCAATAGCTGGTATAGCAATTACATACCAGAAGGACCAATCACCGCTCACTTACGTCACTCATAGTTCCTCTAGAAAGTATAGGCAGAACTTTCTCCAGTGGTTCTAAGAACTATGAAAGGTTGTTTTGGTCAGAGAGCACCTACTTATACTATACTGTGCACTATGTTGGATCATAAAGCATTTAAGTACAGACCCCATTTCCAGTTGGGATATTTTCCAAAATGCAATTAAAACAAGAACCTGTGCTCTGTTAATTCATCTGAACCTTTATTGAACTGACAAATGCACAAAGAATAGATTTTCAATTGTCTTACTGACCAACTTAATTGTATTTTGTAAATATATACAAATTTAGAGTTTGGTGGCTGCAACACGCTCAACAAAAGTGGCTTCTATTATAGGTCAAATTCAAGGAAACAAGTTCGGTCTGTTTTGTAAGTAGAGGGGAACACGTCACAATTATTGTTGGCAGTAATCGATAATACAGCACCGATGCAGCAGGTAGTAATTTTGTTGAAAAATGCTGGAGTATTCCTTTAAAACATTTCTTTTTATTTAGGAATCTGCAACCGATGCGTCCAGAGATTTGACCACCACTGTGTGTGGGTGAATAACTGCATTGGTGCTCGGAACACTAGATATTTTCTGCTGTACCTGCTGAGCGTGTGCGCCATGGCAGGCGATGTTGCAGTGCTGACAGCAGACATGTTGTTTCATGTCGTCTTGCGAACAGGCCTCATGCATGCACATTATGTGAATGACCAGGGACAGCAGCAGGCTTCAGGGTTTCTTTTTGTCATACAGGTATGTCACCTTGGTGTGCCACCACAGACTTCACTGCAATTCTTTACTAACCTATTTGATGCATTGTGATTTCCCAAATGTCACCATGATTTAATTTGATTAGATTGGATTGTTTTTTGCCACAATTTAGATGCCAAAAATGAGTGAAATTAATGGAACTGAATTGCCACCTTCAAACCTCACCCCTTGTTCTTATATGAGACAAAACAAAACCTGAAATCTATGGTGATATTAAATAATTTATATTAACAGGCTCTGCTTCTTTAACATGGGCTGTTTTTGTAAATGCAATCATTTTTTGCCACATCAAAGAGTTGGTGTTGACCCAAGTCAAATCACAGTTTTACTGGGTTTGCTTTCAGCAGGATTTATACTGTGTGACTCTTTCAGTGAAACCAAACACTCTTAATGCCCTTAAAGCAGGACAAATAGTAGCAGCCTCCCTTAGCTGTTCTTGGGGAGTTAGCGCACCCATGCATATGCAATATCTCATTCTGACTTTGTTCTTTACAGTAACTGTACTGCACTTAATCTTTTTTTTAATGTAGCAAAACAGCGTAATTGTTAGTATTGTGACCACATTCACATTTCACAAATACAATAAACCTGTAAGAATCATGTTAAAATTTCCAGCCCCTAATAACACCAAATTCTCTGATTTTCTCTACAGCATCTATTCTTGACCTTCCCCAGAATAGTCTTCATGCTTGGTTTCCTGATATTTGTTTTCTTCCTCCTGGCGGGATATTCCATGTTTCACTGTTACCTGGCTCTGGTCAATCAAACGTCCAATGAATGGTTTAAAAGGAAAGGTCACAGCTGCCAGCATTGTCACCCTGTGTCTGGACATCACCATCCTAGCTCCTACAATCCATTAAGAGGTTTTTACCACAGGGGAATCCTCAAAAATCTTGGAGAGATATTTTGGCCCTTGTGCCCCACTCAGAAGAAAGACAATTAGTTCCTGTTTAATGTTGTCCTTTTTTGGTGTCTTATTTTATGTCATGCTGATTTTCTGATGCATGATTTATTAAAATAAAATTTTATAAGCTGCTTTTGGATAAAAAAAAAGGCTGATGGTGTATTTCTCCTACACTGATTAACCTAGATGTATGTAAAATTAATCTACATAATAGCAGGAGGTTATTTGACATGGCAGGATTTCTTCCTATATGAAAATGGAGTATACTGAAATATGTTTATTGATGCACTATACTATATATCCAAACCCATGCTTTTTACAGTAGACTTGCAGTGAGGATTTGATTGCATTCAGCTGGAAGAGCATTAGTGAGCTTGAATGACCGCAGTTCTGGATCGCAGTTCTGCCAGCTCATCCCAAAGAAATTGGACAAAGCCAAATCACATTTTGAGAACGGTCCTTCCACAGCTCAACCCCGGGTTGCCTATACCCTTTTGGCTGATACTTGACACTAGGCATAGTGGCCTTTGACTCATTACTCCGGTATCCAATTCTAAGGGCAATAAGGAGATTATTCAAGCTGTGTGCACAATGGGAAGAGAAGTGTCATTGCAGCATAGATTGTTCGTGGTAAGGCTTTATGAAATCTCGCTGTAGCACGTTCCAGAATTAAAATGTCCAAAATGTAGGAACACCAGACAGTTGACAGGTTAGAATCAAGCTCAAACCAACCTTTCAAAATTTCCTTTTTTTGAGGCTAGGATGGGAGGACAGCAAACAGATAAAAAAAAAACTTTGACAAATGCTATAACGATGTGTCCCAATTACACAGTGTACCGTAATGCTATAGGGTATATTCAGTGTACAAACTCTAATAGATGAGACAGGAAGTAATGGAGTGTGGCTATTTGTGCAGTCAACTACAAGGACATGTCCTTTTTTCTGCTTTTCCCCATCGACGCAGAGGAGACTATTGTGACTCATGGTGCTTATTTCAAAATGCAGCTAATGTCTGTCACACTGCACATGGATGTGTCAGCAGCTGAACTGATTAAAGTAGTAGTATTCGCTAACAGTGTTAAGATAGTTTTGCACTTATGTATGATTACCATTGACATGTCAAAAAAATGTTAAGCTCCCTCTGGAGCCCTCTGGTGGCCACGAGGTCCGGTCCGGTGTTGCAACGTATTTGGTGACCCGTCACAGGGTTTCTGCCAAGTCTTAAAATGACTAAAATGAAACAAATCTGAATTTAAGGCCTTACATGTCCCTAAAAAAATCAACATGTGCATGTTTTAAGGCTATTTTTGGATAACTCAAAATTCAACTTCACATTAGTGTGTGTGTGTGTGTGAGTCCAAGTTTAACCTGCTGCTTGAAAACGATGCATGTTCCGCTAAAATCAGCTAAAAACAAGGTGAAGCCCAACTAAAGTTGTGCAAGCTTGGTGTAAAGGCACTAAAGTCATATGAGAAATGAGAAAAACATAAGATCAGAGCTAAAATTTTCCAGAAAACACAGGCCCTTACGGAGTTTTAAGGTTTTCGCAGGACTTGGTCTCTTCACTCTTCTTGAGCGCTGAAGTGAGGAGATAAACGTGAATAACTTGTTCGTAATTCTGGGACTGATTTTTTTTACATCTACTTTTTACCAGTGTGGACGTGAAATTGGTCTTAAATTTGATTTAGAATGGTCTTACAAAAGTCTTACAGTGTTGAAACCTGCAGAAGCTCAGGAGAAGGAACACTCGTCTTCTGAGTAGGAGACAATTTACACTTTTGAGTGGAATTATATTCACAAAAGTATAGTTATTTCATGAGGGAGAATGAAACACGTGTCATTTCTAAGATTTAGACCAGATTTACTTTTTTGTGTGTATCATTTAAATTAGAATATGTTACAGATTAAAACTTAATAAAACACATGCAACAGTTAAATGCTGTGTAAAAAGTATTAATAATGTCCTTTATTACATTTATTTAATATACCAGTCCTGATTCTCTACTAAATTAGTAATTTATCTTATTTTAAATATATTTAATTTTTAAAAGATTTTTTAATGCATGATTTTTATTTGTAATGCATGATTTTTATATTTTGTTACTGATACTTAAGGGATGTATGTGATTAAAGCTACAGTGAACTTCTAACACTACCACCGCTGGTCACAGGGTCTAGTTGGTAATGCAGTGTAACAGCGGAACCGCGGCCCCTGTGTCTTCAGCACTACTGTCTCTTTAAAGCGGTGCGGAAGTGCCGAGCGACTAATGCAATAAGGTCACACCGGGCCGGGATGTGGCTATGACAAGCCAATGAATCACACGGAGAGATCTTTCCCCCACTGCTGCCGACTGAGCTGCACTAGTGGGTTTTCACGGACGAAGCAGTAGCCGGCAGGTGTGTGTATATGTGTGTTTGGGCTAAACGGAGAAAAAAGACGAGTTAAATCGCTGTGTATGTGTGTGTGAGCGGACGCGCAGGGCAGCTCTTCTCCTCTTATCCCCATGGCCGTGTCTAAGTGTACCCGGCTCAGCGGCGCTCTGGTCACGCAGCTGCTCGAGTCGGTGGACAGCGTTCTGTTCGACTGCGACGGCGTGATCTGGAGAGGCGAACAGGCCATCCCCGGAGCCCCCGAGGTGATCAACTCGCTGAAAAAGAGCGGCAAGAAGGTGTTTTTCGTCACCAACAACAGTACCAAAACTCGCAAGATGTACGCGGACAAGCTGGCCAGGCTGGGCTTCGACGCCAGCGAAGAGGAGGTATTCGGCACGGCCTACTGCTCGGCCATGTACCTCAGACGCGTGTGCAGCCTCCAGGGGAAGGTCTACCTGATCGGGAGTCATGCAATGAGGCAGGAGCTGGAGGCGATGGAGATCCAGCAGGTGGGTGTCGGGCCAGACCTCGTGTCTGGAGGTCAAAGCGACTGGGCCAACGTGCCCTTGGACCCGGATGTCAAAGCTGTGCTGGTGGGCTTCGACGAACACTTCAGCTACATGAAGCTGAACCGGGCGCTGCAGTACCTCTGCGATCCTGAGTGCCAGTTTGTGGGCACCAACACGGACACCAGGCTGCCCCTGGAAGGAGGCAAAGCAGTGCCAGGTGAGCACATTATTATTATTATTATTATTATTATTATTATTACTACACCTCACTCCCAGATGTTCTTACTTCTGTTAGGGACCCAGGATGATAAGCAGCCTAGCAAGAATGGGGGAGGGGGGTCTCTCACGTGGGGACCACCCACACACTCCAGTGATGTTATATGTAATAAAGTAAATTAATACATCATTCTGATCAGGATTTTGAAAGAATATTCATAACATAGCAATAATGAACTGTAGGGAAATAATTTTTTTATAACGACACCTTTTATATAAAAATATTACATAAATGCAGGCACATGCTGGGGGCTCTATTTGGTCAAGAACAGACCCTTTGTGCTTTATCATACAAAAAAAACCCCACTTTTTTGAACCACCACCAAAAAATATTCACTTACCGTTCACCCACACCACCTGCCTGAGGCAAAGTGATGGGGTCATTACTTCAGAACAAGTGAAACTCAAAGGGAATTTGCAGAATAAAGTGAATACCTAATATGGATTCAGTTCCCCACTGACATGCTTTAGTGTTCTTATTTAGAAATACTCAGAAATAAATCTGTACATGTAACTGTAAGCATAACTACTTCCTACCAGAAGTGTGGACTCCAGTCACATGACCTTTTGAGAGAGACTTTGATTTGACCCCACAAAATGAAAAAAACTCTTGTGACTTGAACCTCAGTTACTCAGACTTTGCCTTTGACCTAGTCCCTGTGATGCAAAAAGTCTCGAAGTGGACGAAATGTGAAGCGTTCTTCAGGTTGGGAGAATGAAAAACAATAAGCACTCACAGTAAAACTGTTAGGAGTTTATCCATTTCCTCATGGTTACTTAGCTGACTTGAGACAACCCACTTCTGATAACTGCCCATGCCTTACAATGGTATTATATATACACTAACCTGATGACCTTTGACCTTCTAGGGACTGGCTGCATCCTGAAGGCTGTGGAGACTGCGGCACAGCGGCAGGCTCAGGTGGTCGGGAAGCCCAGCAACTTTATGTTTGAATGCGTTGCCGACCAGTTTGGCTTGGACCCTAGCAAGTGTCTCATGGTTGGGGACAGACTGGACACGGACATTATGCTGGGCTCCAACTGTGGCCTGAAGACTCTGCTGACCCTGACTGGTGTGTCAACAGTAGCCGATGCAGAGGCGCACCAAAGAAGCGGCTGTCCAAATCGTCAAAAAATGGTGCCTGACTATTATGTTGATAGCATAGCAGAGATTTTGCCTGCCCTACAGGGATAAATTTAAGTATTTATTAGTGTTTAAGAAGTGTCCTGCATAGCAGAGCTGAAGTAAACTGAACAAACCCAATATTTAATACTTTTCTGAAGGTTTAATAAAGGTTAACTCATTTGAAAGGTTAGGGGTGGTTAGTTTGATACAAAACAGAGGATTAGAAAAGGGACTGGATGTGTACTTCTATCTGTACCATCAGACTTTTTTCAGTGGACAAGCACCGTGTGCTGTCCCTTTTAAAGGCAATAGCATACATTTAATTAATAACATGCTCCATCGACTGGGTCTACCTCTTTACATTTTCCATAGTAATGTTTTATCATTGTACATTTTGCAAGGTACAGTGTTTGGGTACTGTGTTTTTCCTTTTTCTTTTTTTCCCCTCCAAATTTTTCTAATTTTATCACTGTGTTGCAAACCCAGCAACCCTGACCGTAACATTATAAACACTAAGTAATTATACATTTGACAAGAATGCAAAATTCAGTTATGTACCCAAAAACTCAGGCACTGGAAAATCAACCTCCATCAGACTAGATCAGGGGTGTCCAGTCTTCCCAGCAAAAGAGCAAGTGTAGCTTCTGGTCTCATTCCAAACAACCAGTAGAACATTTGTTAGTCTGCAAACAAGTGATCAGGTTCGCTTTGTTGGCATGAGCACCTGCAACCACCAGGGCACCCCTGGACTAGATGGTCTATTTCAGGGGTGTCAAACTCCAGCACAGTTTGGTGATTTCCATGCTCAAACACACCTGATTCACTTTCCCTGCTAAGTGCCAGGTTTAGTGAGTTTGTTTGAGGAGGGGAAATATTAAGTGGTGCTGAACACCAGCCCTCCAGGACCAGAGTTTGACACCCCTGGTCTATTTGGTTGCTAGTGCTAAGATAGTTGAGCGTTATGAGCAGTACTACACAGTACTAAACATTTGAAGTGACATGCTTGTTTTCTTTGCCACCTTAAACAATTGGTGGTTGATGTGACTAATCGGAACTGTTCACAGTGGTGGTGATGGGACCTAGATGATCACAGAAACATGCAAAATTGTTATAGACTACTTTGCCTAATACCTGAGGCTTTGTTTTACAATACGGTTTTAGTCTAGGTTTTTAAAAATAAAAATCCATTAATGACGGGAAGGTATATAGGCAAAATATTGTCCAAAGGAAACACCACTATTTTACCATCATCAACATTACATATAAAACTCACACACCTGTAGGTTTACTGGTGAGTTTGGATCATAAATAAAATGTTGTAGACATCACAACCTCTGGTTCCTATCAACACCGCTGTAAAGAAATAATAGTGGCTACATTGCTTAACAGTTAACCGTTTCACATTAAGCCTCTCTGGATGACTTTGTGCACATCTCAACTATTACATTGTGTAGAATTAATCTGTGGATTTCCTCTTTGAAAACTAAACCTTTATAGAGATATATGAGTGAAAGAATTTGTGTTGATACTGTACTAAAGGGCTGCATTCATAAGGCTACACAATCCTTATGTAAGTCTTTTATGACATTAATACACAAATATTTCTAAAACTTTTTATCCAACAATCATTTATTATGAAGGCTGCTTTCATCGTTTTCTTCACAGAAGGTGCAATGACAGTGGATCTTTGTAGGAATAAGCCTAAATGTCTATAGGTTAGTGACCATGAAAGGCTTATATAGAGGTCTTGTAGTGTTATGAACGCTTCCTTACATTAAAGTGTTCCTGGCTCACATTTTTACTCACTTAAACCCCTTTGTGTGTAGCACTGTGTGTTTTTCCTTGTCTTGCCTTGAACAAAGTGCTCGCGACATGACGATCAAATAAATAAGCATATTCTGAGAGTCAAAGACTTCAGCAGTTCCAGTGTACTTATGTTATTATCAGTCATTATGTGATGTTTTCACGATGATTACAGTGGCTGGAGTTAAAGTCACCTTGGACAGTCAGCAGCTACAGAGAAAGAGCAATGGATGGCTAAAATAACTGACTCTTTGCAATGACAAGCCCTGTCCACAGAAAAAAAAAACCTGCCTGCCCCCTTTGTCTATTGTCCTGGGTGGGGTAGCAGCCAGTGGGTTGGACTATTTGGTGTGTGACTGAGTGAAAGAGGGGGAGGGGGGGGGGTAAAGAATGGCAGTGAGGAACTGGGCAGGTATACAACAGACTGTCTTGGTCAGTCTTGGTCATGAACACAGCCTGATGCAGAGAAGGGAGGGACACAGACAGTGAGGAGAAGCAACTAGATGCAGAATGGTGAGGTGCTGGAAACGGTCAGTAACCAGTTTGGAGGATCCGCAATGCGCGGTGAGTGTCTATGTAGCTTTATAAATGACACTTCACTTTCAAGAAGCTTGTCACTCTACCAAGCTGTATAATTATACTAGAATACAGCTGAAGGAAATTTGGCAGTTGTGGAGTCTTGTGTTTCAAAGTAAAAAAAAAAATTGACATATTTAGACCAAAATGTTAATCTGAATTTGTAAAATCACAAGTGCAGTCTTTTTATTTTAAATTATATGTAAAACATCTCAAGAACAGTAGGAATTTCTGATATTTGTGATATTTTCAGATATTTATAATACTTGTGGGTTGTGCTGTGGTCTTAGCATTGTGGCCCCATAGGCTCCTCCAGGTTTCCTCACAGAGTGTTCTGGGGCAGCCTCACTGCCACACTGCTCCTCGTTATCACCGCTCTCATTGTCACTGGGAAGTTAATCTTCCAGCCAGAAACGCAGGTAAGCGACATTTTCCAATTATAACTGACATTTAGTTATGTTTATTAATACCCAGTGCTGAGGAACCTACTGAGAAACAAGTGAACCTGAAGTTACCAGAGTCATAACCATGTTGAATGTGCATTGAACTGTATTAGAAATGGAGAAATTGCTTTGCGGATTTTGTTGCTCCACAAAACTTAAAGATAGTTTTCCCAAACAGACTTCATTGCAGGTTGTCCGAATCACAGTCCCTGACCCTCCTGCTGCTCTGATCAATCAGTCTGCATTAGTGGACAAACACAACAATATAGTGACGTATCACGTGGCCTCACACACCAACCACACCTCTACAGTACTGTTTGACATGAAACATGTAAGAAATGCATTTTAAAGCTTTAGTAGGCTTGGAAATATCTGAAGCATCCTTACAGTCTTATTTCTGTCACTCAGGGGTTGATATGCTATAAGCCAGACAACCAGGAGACCTGCTTTCTTCGCCAAATGGAGACGTCTGATTATGAAAACATGCACATTCTCCTCAATGAGTCACAGCAGCAGGTAAAGTTTTCTATTAATTGTGCATCAGTTCTGATCACATCATCTGAAACAGAGAAATTGTTCTGTTGTTATATCTGAGACATTCCTACCAAATGAACTAATGGATTATATTTTCAGATTTAAAGCATTGAATGAAAGATAAGTTCCTCAAGCTAAACACACACAAAACTAGTTGGCCCTAAAAGTCTGATCTCACAATCTTCCTACTTCTCCATTAGCAGTTATGGGGTATTCGTGAAGTCTCTGTTGTTAGAAATCTCTGTTCTATTTGATCCAATAGATCTAATTGATCTGGTGAACTTCGAATAACCTATTAAATCAATTACCAAAGCTGCATTTTTTCATCACTGTAACATTGTTCAGACAGGGAGGGATTGGTTTTGCACTCCACAGCTAAAATGGATAAGGGCATAAAGTTTGGACCTTTTGAGATGCAGAACTCTGCTGCTGGGGGTTTTCACTCACACAAAACATTCTGCTCAAATAATTCCCATCCTTTTCCAGCTACACTGGTTACCTGTTCAATCCCATATCTAGTTAAAAAATCTTCTCATGTCTTACTCCTGTGTTCACTTTCTCAGGTCTTCTAGTAGTGATCTTCTGACTGTCTTTTACATAAAAACTTTCCACTATTGGAGGTAGGTCCTTCAGAGCCATAGCCCCCAAACTTTGGAATTCCTCAGTCTTTCTATGATCACATTTCTATTTCTACCTTCAAATCTGATCTAAAGACTAATAATATCCAGTGATTATTTTTCTGGTTAGGTTTATTGTGTCTGTGACCTTGGGATTGTGAAAGGTGCTATATAAATGCATATATGAAAACACCACTGCAAAAACTAGAATACACTGGTTTTGTGATGTAACAAAAACCAGTTTGTGACTGTATATCCATTTACACAGCCTACATCAATTTAGACTCACCCATTCACACTAAATGTCTAAGCAGATTTTCAGACTGTATTTGAGAGAGGCAAAGTAAAGGGCAGTTAGTCAAAACAAGGCTATTAACATTTTTTAGTCTTAAGGGCAGTGGGGAAAAAATGGCCTGTTTAAGGGATAAAGAATGGCTATAAAATTGTCCTGCAAGTCCTTTTGCATAATCCTATGCAATTTTTTTTTTAAATTAAAAAAATGTGTTTGAGCCTTTAAAAGTACAGTTGGTGCTTGATACATTCATGTTTGACCTGCCTGCGGCCAAGTCATGGTGATGGTGCTGTTCTATCTTCCTCTATTTTTAAAGAACAGTGTCCTGGGAAACAACTATTGCATCTCATACTTGTTCAAAAGGTCCAAACTTTCTGCCCTTATCCATTTTAGCTGTGGAGTGCAAAACCAAGCCCTCCTTGTCTGAGCAACTTCAGCTCTGTCCCCTTGTGTGCCTATGCCACTATGCTATGCTAGCAGGCAGGTTGACTGACCCTTGAACACAGCGCCACCCCAGTGCTCCTGAGCTGATTAGAAAGCTCTTTTGGCTGCTTTCCCCTTCGTGACTCTAGAAAGGGGGTAATGGACCGCACAGGTTCAGGCGAGCTTGGCCTAGCTGTTGTCTGAATTCCTTAGCACATCTGATCTGCCTTCCATGGATCCCGTTACAGGATGGGACCACAGAGTGCACAATGGCCACTCTGTTGGCTTTTTTCCTCTTATAAGTCACTACTGGGAAGAAAGAGAGCCCTTCCGTTAACAGGGCAGGGACCTGTGCTGGACACACTTCTCTCAGCACTTAACAAGGTGTTTCTGTGGTGGGTTATGATCCGCATAGAATAGACAGGTTGTTACAGTTCACTTGATGTGCATCATTGTCCAGATGGAGACCACTTAAAATCCTGGCATGCATTCAGACTTTTGCATCACTGCACTTCGTTAAGACCATTAGAAAACTTTGGGTAATTCGATCTGCTCAGCAAATGAGCAGCCTCATCTCATTCAATAGTCCTTTTTGGACCAAATATCTCTATTTTTGAGCACAATGAGCTATTGATAGATGTAAACTGCTTGTTACCATGCTCACTGAAGCATTACGCTTCTATCTGATCTCTCTGTGGAGTAAATGGTGTAATTACAAATGCTTTTTTTGTGCTGGAGGAGAACATCTAAGCCACTGAAGATGCAATTACTGCCACTGAGAATTGCCGGGGGGTCCAACTTAACATCAGTTGCTACATTTGTATGACCTCATATAGCCATAATTTACCATGTGCTGATATTCATTAAGATGTGGTGTGTGGTGTATTATTTCAGGTGAGTCAGGTCTGGCTGGTGGGAAACGAGACTCACAGAGACACCGAGTTCCTAGGCGTTTTGACAGGTAGACGTGTGGAAGTCTCAACACTCCAGGAGCCGCTGCAGGACCTCTGCCAGCAGGGACCGGTGTACTGGACCAGGAGAGCTGATGGTGAGATCTTTAAAACTATTGGCCAATGCACATTTCAAAATATCTTTTACTGCCCAAACAAGAACTAATCATTTGACTTTAACATTAAAAAGCGGTGTAATGTAAGCAGTAATGTGGGGTGAGGTGGGATGGCTTGGGCTGAGGAGTTAGGATGATTCCAAGGGCCCAGCGCTGATAGGGAGGCATAAGAGAAAAGTATCTAAGTGAAGTGAAGTGACAATTTGTCACTGTGAACACACTCAAGCACCACAACGAAATGTGACCTCTGCATTTAACATCACACATGCACACAAAGAGCAGCGGGCAGCTACCAACATCGCTCGGAGAGAAGTACAGTGGGACGGTACCTTGCTAAAGAGTACCTCAGTAGTGCCCGGGCCGGGACTTGAACCTGCGACCTTCAGGTCCCAAAGGCAGTCTCCTAACCACTAGGTATTAAATATTATGTAATATTGGGTAACTAATATTTTTTCATAGGGCCCAAACATTCTAGCACCCTCTCTGCCTACAAGCTTTTTATTTTATTTATTAATCTTGCACAGTGGTGAGTAAAGTTGCCTAACCCCATAATCAAATCAATGTTTGTGAAATAATGATTCACAATAGATGTACAACACCCCAGCAAATATTCGGATTAGTTTAAAAAAATGCAGTGGTGGATTACTGTTAGTCATTGGGGCCATTGCCCTTGGGAGCTTAAGGTTGCAGGTTCAAGTCCTGGCCCGGGCACCACTGAGGAACCCTTGAGCAAGGTACCGTCCTGCTACACTGCTCCCCGGGTGCTGTTGATAGCTGCCTGCTGCTCCACGTGTGATATGTTAAATGCAGAGGTGACATTTTGTTGTGGTGCTTGCGTGTGTTTACGATCACAGTCACTTTCGCTTCATCTTGCACTTCATTTGTTTATTACAAGTTTCTTTTTTAAGGAAGATTTTATTTCTTTAATCATTGATTATACAAAAATTTGAGCTCATTTTGAAGGCGTGTAATGCACAACCAGTCCAATGGCACACAGTGAGGAGATCTTTAAAGAGCAAAGTGTGACCGAGAAACATTATCCTACACTTCAGCCGTGACCTTTTCCAGAGCTGCGGTGACTAATAGAAACGGGTCTTGGAATAGTGTGGTGATTTTGGCTTTGAAATCAACACTCAAAATTCCACCCTTCTGATCAGAGCCTCTCTTGCCTCCTTTCAGGTCCCAAAGAAAGATTAATTTACTTCTGCATCGACATCTGCTTCCCAAGCAACATTTGTGTGTCTGTGTGTTTTTACTACCTGCCAGAATGAGCCTCTCCGCTCTGAGTGTGTGTGAACACACATTCCCTGTCTCAGAACTTTGTGTAGACGGAGGAGCATCGATGTTGCCATCGCTGAGAGAAAGCAGAGAAGCTGCACAACTAAACAGACATTCAGTCAGACAAGGCAATCAGAAAGCATCCTGTCATGTTATCAGCAAAGTCCTATTCATCACCTCCTGTGTAAAGCCAAAGCATTTCAATATCATTCCTCTCAAAGACTCATTGCTGCTTGTATTTCTTGTAACCTGACACAGATGAGTAACTGAAAGCATTGTTGGTCTACAATAAAGCATCATTATATTAAATGATTCCTTTCTCTGAGTGGGCACATACTTCTTGCAAGACTTTGTTTTTGGTGATTTCCCACACACCAGTCCAGTTACATTAACCTGTCTAGTATTACCCACAGAGACAGCACTGTAAATACTGTAAGCCATTCTGATGTTGGATTTTGATGACATTTTATTTACAAATATGTGGTTTTACCCAGAGCTGCACAGATTTAGTGGGAAAAAATATCAAACGCTGGCAAAATATTGTGAATCCTTATTTTAAAAATGGGATGCCAGTCACCTTCAGAGCAGCTTCATATCTATATGACCCTACTCCCACCTCCAACCTGTACAGCAGCCACATCACAAATGTGCAGTTTTTTTAAAGATACACCTATAAATTGAAATCTGTTTAGTTTTTAAATTTTTTTACACAAATTTCCTTTGTGGGATTTTGTTTTTACTGTCTGAATTTTACTATGACAGTCTAAACCACTTCTGTACCAAAACATCTTTTCTTTGTTCAACATGGTCATAACAGTACTACACAAGTTAAGACACTTTCACATATTGTGATCTGCCCACAAATGTTTTGTCACAGCAACTGTCACTTTCCAATGACATGTTGTCTGTGTTTATTTTAACGGTCAGAGATGGAGTTTTTTTTCTGTCATGTATCAAACTACTTTTGGCATGATGGCAGTCGTTTCCATCTTGTCTAGATTCAGTTAGCTACAACAACAAAGCTCCGGCTTGACTTCGACTGGAAAGAAAATGACTTCAGTTTCTCATTGGGTGGAATTTAGGAGCAATAGCATATTTTACTTACACCATGACTTTCTACTCTGAGAGCACGACCCACAAACATCCATAATCCTTTATAATGTTTTGAATAAGAAGCGATAAATGGGGCAGTGTAAACAGGAGAGAACATTCTAGACCAGTGTGAATTTGAGGAACCATTCCAGAACTGTGGTTTTCAACTCTGGACCTGGAGGGCACTGTCCAACTTGCATAAAACATCTTATATGAAGCATTAAATGAATTTCTACCTAAAGTATTCCTGTTCCTCTTAAGTGACCTACATGGAATGTTTTAGTAAGTTTTAATAAAGAAAATTTTTTCAGCACTTAGTTTTTGACAGTTACCAAATTTAAATTTACATTCAGAACTTTAAATGTATCTCTCTACCTTAAGCTAATATTAAATATTTTGCAAGCAGGCACTGGTGTCCAGCTCAGTTTGCAGTTCACTACCTTGTTCTAGAGTCTCTCAGGAATTACACACACAAACTCAACATTTGGATTTGATGGCGTTTGTTGGGTTTGCTCTGGACTTACATGCACTACACTATTCAACAAAGGCCACAATTAATGCATTGCATTAAGCAAGTTTTCTGCTGGATCAGAATTTAAACTCTCATATATGAACTACTTCACATCACAAACAAGTGCTCTAATGAATCACTGAAATTCCTACAGTCACACCCGCTTTGTAATGTTTACTTTTGCGACTCGTCTAATGAGTAAGAAATGTATGTACAATGAATTACAGGCATTAACATGAACTTCACTGTGCAGCTATACAGGTGGTACATTACATTATTAATCATGATTATCATTTCTGTAAATGAAGTGTCCATTATCTTTGTCTTAATCAGGACTTTGTTCTGCAACAATGCAGAAATCCAGGCTGATGTAATGCAGGATATAATGACTCAGTGATGGGTACAGCTGTAAAACTGTTGTATCTACCAGTTCTGTAATTTATTCCGTGCTACTATTGAAGATTGCGATGGACTGCTTTTAAATCAGCCAAGCACGCTGTCATTGAAGGCCAAACACACCACTGCCTTCTGATGGCCACTGTACTCCCGCTTGATCTCCCCCGTCTCCACACACCACAGACGTGCCAGGTTATCTGAAGAAGCTGAAAATGAGAACAAACAATAACATGGCTGAACAGTAAGTCTTCAAAAGATGACAGTTAAGTTTATTGTTATTGTTTTTGCATTTTACCAAATTTCTTCCCTCAGTTTATCAGTTTAATCACACAATGCTACTAAACAATGACGGCGAAGGCTAGCATCTACACACAAAATCAGCCACGGCATCCGACAGCTCAATGTACTTGCAGGAGACAACTAACTGCCAATTTTGGCACCCTAGGAAATGGTTTACCATCACACTTATGCCTCTTGGACTCTACTGGTTACAGATGGCAGTGACCGTGTTTTTGGACAATTCAAGATTAGTGTTTATTACAGAATAGGAAGAGTGATCTCAGATTATGATGATGTCTGAAAAGCAAAGTAAAGAAAAAGAAAATTTGAAATTTCATTTTTGATGGCTTTGGTGTAGTCTTGGTATTAGATGGTCTGTGAAAAAAACAGGATTGTGGAACTGAATATAGCAATGTGTGGTTGAGTGGGATGGCTCCCATCAGGTTAAAGTTCTGCCTATTCTAATAGATGTCTTAATGATGGAAATTAAATGATGAATCCAAGTCTGTCCTTTACAAGATACAGCATATTAATTTGGATAACCTGATTTTAAAAACAGCATAGATTATAACTGCAAGAGGGATTTGCTTTACCTTATATTATTTCTTTTGTCAATGAATAATGAATAACAGGTTAACAGAGATCATAAAGAAATCCCATTTAGCAGTAAGCAAGGAATTTTAGGATGAACAGATGGAACTGAGGAAAAGTCATATGGACACAGACTATTAGTGGCTTTAGATAATCATGCTAACCATGTTAAGGACTGCCTCTACGCATGTGAAATATAGGAATTGAAAGGTGCAATAAAACAGTGGAGGGATCAAAGTTTGGGACACAAGAGAAACTGCAAGTTCAGTGATGAAGAGATAGAGGTGATAAAAAAAAGTGGTCTTTAAAAATATCTACTGGGACATAATTCTATTCTCTTGGGTGGAAATGTGTGTTTAGATATTTCCTGTTAAGTCTGCATGCTTACCTGTGACAATGTACTGTGAGTCTCCAGAAAAGGCACAGTCCCACATCCAGCCACGAGACGTCTCTCCAGGGTTGTTGCTCTTAATGCTTAGCTCAGTCATCAATGAGAAGTTGGAGGTCCTCCAAATCTTACAAGTCTGGTCAGCAGAGCAAGTGGCCAGCAATCTGCAGAAGAATTAATATCTGTTTTAATAATTGAATCAGTTTATCTGTATTCGTAATAGTAAAAATAACCCTGGGATTACTTACATTATTATTTATGACATACTTACGTGGAGTCAGGACTAAATTTACAGCGCAAAGAATAGCGTTTGTGAGCAGGGATTTTGGTCTTGGGAATAAGCTGAGTCACCTCATCACCAATTCCCCCTGCCAAATTCCACACATAGCAGTTGCCCTGTGGGAGGCAACATCATCAAGCTTCAAGCAGCAACCTTAACACTTTCTACTCAAGAATAGAAAAATAACAACATGACACAGATAAAATGAGATAAAGATACTGACTGAACTATTGACAGCAGCCATGTAGCTAGCATCAGGATCAATATGCACGGAGTTGACAGACACTTCTGGCTCTGGAATGAGCTGTTCATTGTGGTCTGTTTTAAGATCCCAGATATGGATCACACCACTTTGGTCTCCAACAAACAATTCAGCCTTAAAAAACGAAGAGGACAAAAAATAACAGCCAGCAAGTGTGCAATCAGAGTCAGTTATTCCATTAACACAAAAAGTATTCAAGTATTAAACATGCTCTTACTTGGTTAGGATGGAGGCACACACAATTAATAGGTGCATTGACCTGGAAGATCCTTTGACACTGGAGATTCCTTGACCTGAGAGAATACAGAGTGTGTGAAATTATTTCAATAACATTTAAACATTTAAGAGATTTTGGGCATAATGATAACTCTTTAGCACCTGAGATCCCATATACGTGCCATGCAGTCCTCTCCTCCAGTGTACATCCATCTCCCATCCTCATGAAAGCCAACGGATGTAATATTTTTGCTAACACCATCATAATTGATTACTGGGTTTGGATTATTTGAATTTAGATCATACATACGTATGTGCTGATAACCTGAAAGGAGTAAAATACAGTAAAAAAAAAACAGTGAGGCAATGCATTTCATTAAGCCTACATTTTCTTCTCAAACTGAGCATTTAGAACTCACCAGCTGCTGCAATCATGCTTCTGTCAGGTGTTACCTCTAGAGAATTCACCTGCTGATTCTTAAGTTAAGTTATTCTTTGGTGCAATTATATATTATACCATTTTTTACACCATTCTCTATTTTTTAAACAATTTAATTTCTGAAAAGCAAGCAAAGTTATTCAGTGTGGGCCGATGTAAAATTGTGCATTGTAGAGAAGTGTACTGACTGATTTTGTACAGTGGAGATGACAGGAACTGAGGTTTGTTATGTCTACAATGCAGCCATTTGATTGGCTACCTGGAATGTCTTTTTAGTAGTTGAAATGTATCTTGCTACATCACACACCTGTATGTATCATAAACAATATCTAGAACAACATCCAAAACCTTTTTCCAAAAAATTGTAAAACAATGTGTCAGACATCAGGCAGATTTAATGACTTTTTCTGAACTTTCTCTCTTTTAGAGGCTCTTCAGATGTCAGTTTCCCATACCACTGACAATGTTTTATTCCTCTAGCATTCTATAGGGTATTTAAGGGGTACACTGGAAAACACTCAGATGTGTACACCCTTTCACATAAATCAGTCACTTTATTGATCTCCAAGGCAAATTGCAGTGCATCAATACAAATGCTGCTGAAAATAGGTGAAATGTGCTTTTTTCTATGGGAAAATTATGTACAAATTCAGTAAATCCCGTTTTTGTGTGTAAACAAACACCGCACATTACTCAACGGAAAGGATACAGAGTCCTGATGTTGGACCGTTCTTGTGCATATTCCACTGTGTGCTTGCCAGAATCGCACTGTATGATCATACCCGGCGGTGGCGAGGATCACTGGATCACTCCCGACTGTGCCTTGGTTTACATTCATGGCTGATTCAGAAGTGTGGACACCAGCCCTGATCTGGGGACAGTTGAAAACATATACAAAACTTGCAGTGCAGTGTTGCTCCGTCACCAAACAACGGTCCTGAACACCGCTAACCAGTGGTAGTATGGTAATGATAATCTGTTACTGTGGATGGACATGATGTATCTAGCTTGGGAGATGAGACGCCAGGGATAAAACACCGTAGAAGCCGCTGCTCTAAACACGATCGTCCAAAATTATCCATTGCATACGTGCAGAGGCATTTCACACACTAATGATCACATCGTAAGGGTAGGCAAGCGTAAGGGCAAATCTTTATTACCTGGCAGCGGATGCACGACCAAATCCAAGCTAAATAGGGAAAATGTGAAAATATAGACACATACAGCTAAGTCTGCATTATTTACAATGACATATCCAGGCGGATAACCGCACGAAACACCTCCCCACTGAAACACGGAAAACGTTTAATGGTTCCGCTTCAGAACAAGGGCAACATCGGTACATTGCAGAAACATTTGAAAGAAAAACTCAGTACATACATAAACATTTTAACATATTTATTTGTCAGAGAAACCTTAAAAAACATTTTGTACTGACATATATAATATAAAGGAGAGATACAACAGAAATAATAAATAACTCATTACTTACTCAATACTATTTTAAAAAACTAACTTCTGACATGTATAACAGTTATTTGAGTAATACAGCTATTAGATTTAGTTTATTTGCTCCATATCAGTCAGGACATGTACTCAGATCATTAGGGCAGACATGCTTTGCTTCACTTCCACTGGAACAGCAAGAGTACAAGACAGGATATTTGCCCTCATGCCACGTATGTTTTCAGTAGATGGGAAAACCTGATTTAAAAGAAAAAACGCTGTTTAGAAAAGGCAAAGTTCAAAAAGTTGATTCAAGGTAAAGCTGTAACAGAGACAAAGTTGAAAACTGTAATAACTGTGACCTATACTGCTGTTAAACACTTGTGATGCATTATGAGAGTCACAGTGCTTATACATGTTGATGTACTTACCAATAATAATAATAATAATAATAATAAATTCTCTGATTCATTATCCAACTAGATTTACAATGCTGTGACATAAGTAGTAATTACTGCAGCTCTTAGCTAAATACAAATGCCAAAACAGTCACTGATAATTAAGAACAAATAATCATATACCTTCAGATAAAGTTTGCATCTTTCCAGAAGAAATCTCCACTTCATGGCAGTCCTCTGAGGCTCCGAGAGACACACAAACTCCTCAGACTGAAAAAAAACCAATGTTTGAAAAAAAACTGTTTAGCACAAATAACTTTCTTTGTTCAGATTGTATCATGTTATTTGAGTTTATGTGGTGGTCCCCAGTCATAATGTCAGTCATCAGTTCTGTTAAGATATGTGACATTGTAAAAAAAACATTACTGAACATTATCCCCCAACTTTATTTATGGTTAGGTGAACATTACTGAATCCTTAGTTTTCCTAAAAATCCTTCAGCCCTAATAGAAACCTACGTCTACTCCTTTACATTGAGAAAAACTGAAACAAATGTTAGATAACTCAGCTTTTCACTCTGGTCCTCCACTCTGTAAGGAAACCATGACCACTGTAATTGTTTTCAACATATGTACATTTTAATGTCAGAGTGGAGCCGGTTCTGTTTGTACAAGACATTGTTATTTCTCCATCTTCAGTTGTAAATACATCAGTGGCCATGAGAGTAGACTTCTTAAGGTCAACAGAATCAGCATGTAAACCTTTTAGTGATACCAGAATGTGTATCTGTCCTACATGTCTGTCTACAATGTATTTTTTAACTCTTAACCATTAGGACTCTAAAGGCATTTATTTCAATGTTTCATTGCTCACAGTGGGACTGGTCTTGTTATTACTCACAGTGCATCCCAGTGTTTTCTCAGCAGCTGAGCCGGACAGATTGCAGGCAGTGAGAGTTCCCGTATGATCACTGATTTCCACCCACAGATCAAAGCCTACAGTGACATCCAGTGGAAGTCCTTGATTTGGACAAGCTGCATTGGTGCAGGTTCCAACCTCCTCATTGTTATGAAACTTGCATTTGGTGCTACAACATATAGGTAAATTCAGTTTTGTGGCGAACATGCATGTCAAGATACAGACTATGTTAGCTTACCAAGTACTTCAGACTTACCACCTGCTGCTAATGACTCTGGAAATGGAGGAATCTAATCCTAGTGCTGTGATGAATGCATATGTTACACTGTGAAAGGCATCAGAACTTTCCTGGGCTTTGGCTTTAATTTGGTTCACTGTCAGCACATCATTAATAGATTCCACTGAAAAATAAAACACACTCTCACGCTGTGCTTAAATATACATGAAAAAACACTGATGTAAATATACACGTAAGGCATGAAGCATATGGTTTTACAAGGAACATTATCACTCAGGTCTAGGTCTTGCTCATCTAGTTGTCCACTTTCTGATAATTCCCTTGCATAATTGAAAAGCTGGTTGGCTTCAGTCGAATCTATATTAAAAGAGAAAGGAATTTCAGATGTAAACATATTTCAATTAAAATGTACACTGAATAACATTTTGAGTAAGTTAAAAAAAAATCCTCACCAGGATTGACAGTAATGATTGTTTTTGAGGTGGCTGTTGCGACCATGCTTTTACGAAAAGCGTCAAAGCTGATGCGAGCATCCACTATAAAGAGCACTAAATGCAAAAGATTTTTTTTAAAAAGCATCCTTCAGTCTATAAATCATGAAATTCAAAGTACAGTCATGCAAAGAGTGAATTTTCTGTGAATTACTATACCTGTCTCTCGGGGTGGTAGTGTCTGCACAAGCTGGATGGTCTCTCTGTCCCAGCTATAAAGGAAATCAATAGAACTATAAGTAAGTACTACATTGCATCTAAGTAAATGCCAGTTTAAGACATACCATATTAAAGGAAAGGATGTCAAAGTTTCATCAAAGAGCCTAATCTCTAGCCTCTGCCCATTTCGTCCATCAGAAGTGGTGAAGTACTTTGGTTCTCCAACCTTTACAAGATAAAGTGAAGCCTGATCATTAAGAGATAAACCAGAACAAGACATGTTAAAAATTATTTGGTGTTTAAATTTCCTACCGAACGCACAGCAGCGAGAATGTTAATAAAGTTTCCATCCAGGCTTTGTCCATTTGCAGTAATGTCTCCCAGTGAATAGAAGTCTCTTGGGTCTTTTGCGGGTATGTGGAAAAGAGGCAGGAGTCTGGTCTCTGTTTCTAAATCTGAACACATCCTTATGGCTGAATGAGTTTCTGTTACCAACAACCTGTAAAAACTGAAAATGCATAGTTTTTGAACAGCGTTAAACACATGATATCATCTCAGGAACGCCTATGTGTCATTGACTTTATTTTAAGTGTGTCAATCATGCCCAGGAACAATGAAACATGTTTATATGTTCCACATGTACCAGGTGTTCCACATGTTCCTGGTGTCAACTCAACAGCATAACGTTTTAAATATTTATTGCAAATCTTGCACAGTGAATTTTTAAAAAAATGCAAAGTTACCTTGGCGTTGAGGGACAGAATTTGTCCTCTTTCTCTGGATCTTTGGTAACAACAAGGGGATTTTCAATGACAACTGAAAAGCAAACAATACAGCTAGGACCCAACTATGTATTGTCTAGCAATGTGCAAACATGAAAATTATTACAAGCTGTGTCTCACCACAATCTCCAATTCTGAATCGGCTGCAAAGTCCTTGAACATATTCCTCTTTGCCCCATGAAGACACATTGATGAAATGATCAGGGGAGTCTTTTATAGTGAAGCTGAAAGTGAACCGTTCAGTCCCTACATCTGGAATTCAAGAGGCAACTTTACTGTTAACTCATATAAATTGTGAGTATATAACACAAACAGGTGATGCAAGTTTCAGGAAAACCATGCTTCACAAATTTTAAGGCTGAATGAAAAAGAGTATTAAAAAGTAATAAATCAATAAGCAGTTTAACAGTTCTGAGGTCACTAACTTCTTCTGTCTGGAAATCCTCTTGCATCAGTCTTTCCAATGATAATCCCAAGAACATTCTGAAAGGTAATTTATCCATGAATCGTGCTGAATGGTGAAGGTGGTAATAACCAGGGGTGGGTTATAAATAATTAACTTTAATGTTCCAGGATAAAACACTTTTAGCCACTCGCAAGTGCATTTTTGGGGTAATTAACATACTTTTTACTCACTTGCATCTGAATCCCTAAAATAGACCTTATAATCTTGTGCTTAATTCCACTGTGTTGAAATTACACATGGGCTTCTTTGCTGTTGCTTATACTTAACATAATCTAATACTAATGTTAAACTGCAACACTGGGTGTACTAAAAGCTTCACTGCAGTTTCTTTTTGTACTTTAGTATACTCTTACTAAAGTTGTTTTTTGAGTCATTATTTAATTAAATTAACAAACGGGCTAATTGTACTTCAGGGTGGTTTCAGGCTCCCCCCCCCCCCGTCTGCAATAGTACATCCTGTAGCCAGTGAGGAGGTTTGCTAAGCTAGTTAGTCAGGTTGACTAAAGACAAAGTCTCACCGGGTGTGTGGTATTTGGGCTTAAATCACATATTGGGACACAATTTTGTAGCGGAGTACATGCCATCTTTCGACCTGAAACAACAAATAACAGGGATGTTTATGGCGGGGAGCGTTATGGCTAAACCTGCAGTTTTCACTGCGATAGCCGCGGTAGCTAACGCTCAATGTGGCGCCAGTTTTGCGGCTTGTTTCCAGTTGTCGTTAACATAAATCTTACCAGCACGTAGCGGTCACACACACAGTTACTACTGTTTGGTGGCCGCTTTGACAGTAGTCTACAGCTGAAAACGAGATACAGGTTTAAGGGAACTGAGCGAGAGCGGGGACATCCGCGCTGAGAGACCTGCGCACCTGAAGTATTTCTGGCTGCGTCCCAAATCAAAGGCAGTCTCACCACCATGCTATCTAGTAAGTCAGAAAACTACCTGATTTAAGGCACTGCCGCTGTCACAAGACCTAAATTGTTGGGAGTGATTTCTCAACAGAAAAATTTCTTTATTTTCGAAATAAAAAGAAGAGCAAAGCCTGATTGTTCAATCAGATTAGCACGTATAACAATAATGTGCTTTTGTTCAGTCTTTCATTTCAGTAAAGCACTTTACAGCTCCTTGTTTGTCGATTTTTTTTTTGTTTGTTTATAGGTGCCCACCGAAAAGGTCATTCAAGGGGCAACGCCAGATTGGAAATTTAATGCTGACTGTTACACTTTAATCTGGTCAAACGGGCCGCAGTGCGAGATGTTATATAAATGATATAATATGTGTCTTCTGTTCTGTACGTTAAATGAAAAAATATTAACGTTTGCTGCAGTGTAGTGCATTACCGAGTTATTGCTTAGCTAGCGCGGTTCAGCGGAATGATAGTTATTGTTAAAATAAAACCGTATCACAACCAGCGCGGAGATCACTTCTCAACCAATCAGGCTCTGCAACCGGAACTAACTTTAGTTTGGCTGCACTTCTAAGTAGCTGAATTCCCTCATGTTCCTTGTTTAGGTCTACATTTATACATATATATTATACATATGTTAACCACCCTTCATAATTGGAAACACTTGCTCTCCTACTAAGTCATGTTGTAAGTAAAGAAAAAAGCTCTGAAACGATCTGATATTTTAAAATATTTTATTGTTACGATTTAAAAGAACAAACATTTGCCAAATTGTTCATGTACCTCAGTGAAGCTTGAAGCCCATTACAGTATGAGGCATGCCAGGAGCATCAAGCTCACACAAAATAGAAAAACCTCAATCTCACAATGAGTATATTATAACAAAACCACCTAATTTTAGTGTCTGAGGAGCCAGACATGTGATTTAATAGGAGCGTATGGCTATCACACAGTGTCACTTGACTGTAGGTCTGTATTATTGCATAGATTAGGCAAAATTTGGTTCTGCAAAAATGGTAATACCATTGTAAATACATAAATAAATCAACCATAATTAAGCAAATCATTTTTTAATGTTGTTACTATTTTAATATTCACATTTGTAGCATCATCATATTACAGTGGCCTTTAAACAGGATGATCACAAACATCTGCGCACAGGACCTCCCATTGGGCTTTTTCCTGTCCACTTCATCAAACGAACATCCCTTTTTGTGCGAGGAGCAGCAGCTGCAGAAGAGCTTCATTGACCCTTACTTCACCTTAATGTTTGTCAACCTTATCTGTAAAACACAGGCCATGAAACAAGTTTTAAATTGAACACTCAGATCTGTGAAACTTAGTGTTTCCTCCAGTGTTATGTGACTCCAACAAGGTGCAGTACACTGAAAAAAATGTGCTTTGTGTTACTTGATTCAAACATGTACATTGGTCCCACATGAAATATATTACACCAACACAATTGTTGCCAAAAAGAGGATAAATAAAAGCCGATTACTGGTTTGGTGCAATATACTGAATTAAAGTGAAACCAATGTAAACACTGGAATCAGGTAATTTAATGCACCATTTTGTCAGTGTAAATGATACCACTGCCTACTTTACCTTTAGGGACAAACTTCAACGAGTGGCTAAAAATTCAGAAGCGTGATAAGCCTTCCTCTGGACCATCATTCAAAAACTCATGGCCTAATCCATTGCCACACTTTCCACACAGAACCTGCACAAAAAAACAAACCCAATCATAGACATTTAGATGTAACAGATCTCATTGGTTGGTCTTATCTACAATGAAAAATGCTACTTTATCACAAGTGCTGAGGTATTTATACATAATTCTTCGACTTTTATTATACCTTATAGGCTGTGAGTGTTTCCATCATTTTGGTTACACTATCTTCACGGATGGTCTCTGTGAAGGCAGGCCAGGGAGAGGAATGTGCATATTTGGTCCTGCTCGAAAACAGTGGGTGTCCACACTGGGAGCAAACATATATTCCTGCAGCCAATCCAAAAAAAAAATCACAAATCTTAACACCACAAATAGAAAAACACATGCTGTCTTTGTGTCTAATGTTTTAATGTAGGCCACTATTCCTGGAGAACCCCCTGCAACATTTTGTGTTTCCTGCTGTATCACACAGACCCCAGGTCAGGGCGGGATTGTTCATGAATGGAACTGAAGCAGGTGTGAGTGAGTGTGGGAATATACAGGACCGGCATAATCCAGGACCACGGTCGACAACAGTTGATGTAGGATTATATCGAAGCAAGAGCAAACTGCATCGAAGGATTCTTCAAACCCTAGTGCTGTGATTACAGTCGATATGAGGGGTGTGGTTCTGCACTTACAGGCACAGAAATAACACCAGCAAAGTTTGTTTGCAAAACAGCTACGTCACGTACATAATATACGCTAGTTTAAGTCGTTATCACGATAAGGAGGGGATAAATAGCATCAGATCCATTACCTACCCGTCTTAAAGTGGTCTTTATACACTTCATTCCCGGAAAAAGAACAAAAAGACATTTTGTACTTAGAGAACCAAAATAAAATGCAAAATTTAAGCTCACCGTGCGCGGATCATGAGGGCGTGAGGACGATAATATTCCGGTCACGTGGTCACTACACCTCTCCGCCACACTGGGCTCGAAGATGTCACAGCCTTAAATGACCTGTAGGGGTCAGCGTGTGCATTCTTTACACGTTTTATTGTTTTCCTTTCCACTCTGATCAGTTATAACATAAACACCACCTACCTATATTATGTTGGTCCCTCGTGCTGCTGAAACAGCTCTGACTGTGGTGCACTGTGTTCTGACACCTTTTTTTTTTATCAGACTCAGCATTCACTTTTTAAACCACAGTAGCTCTTCTGTGGGATCATACCAGATGGTCTAGCCTTTACTTCCCACATGCATTAGTGAGACTTGGGTGCTCATGACACTTGTTGCAATGTTGGGTCACTTTTGGTAGGTACTATCTACTGCATATTGTACCTGGAACACTCCACAAACCTGCTGTTTTGGAGATGCTGTAACTCAGCCATCTAGCCATCACAATGCTCAACCATTTTTTTTTAACTGCTTCCAGCAACTTCAAGAACTGACTGTTCTCTTGCTGCCTAATATATCAAGCACACCACAACAGAGGCCAATGTATTTAAATAACTAGATAGTCCATGTTCTTCTTTTTACCAGTTATTGGTGTTAATGTTATGGCTGCTCGATTTACTGTGCACTAATCTTAATAGTATGATTTTGCCAGATTAGTACAGAAAATATTAACATACTACAAACCCCATTTTCAGAAAAGTTGGGATTCGTCATAAATACAATAAAAAGAATGTGTTATTTATTAACACTCTTGAACTGCTAACTGATAAAAGTTTAAAGAATCAGAATCAGAAACTTTATGGATCCTGGAGGAAATTCCTCAAATAAAGAAAAGATTTCCAGGGTTTATAGAATTTAAAATTTAGAATTTGATGCCTGCAACACTCTCAGAAATGTTGGGCCAGTACAAAGTAAGAGTTAAGAGTTATAAAATATATAAAATATTCAAGTTATGCCTTTTGAAACATTCCACAATAAGCAGGTGAGCTGGAAACAGGTGAGGGGGATCATGACTGGGTATAAAAGGAGCTTCTACCAAAGGCTCAGTTTCTGCAAGTAGAGATGGGATCTAATTAAAGGAAAAGTGATGTAACACAGTGGTAAACACACCCCTATCTCAACTATTTGATTGTTTTGCATGTCTCAAATTCTAAATTTGTTTACATTTAAGTTGATCAGGGAAAACAATCATATTTTCTTGCTTTAATGGCATTTAATAAAACATTCCAACATTCCAAATGGGGTTTGTACATTGCTTCATACTAACCGGAAGTGATGGAGAGTTACTGAGGGCTATGTTACAACTGAAAAGAGAATTGGCATAAATTAATAAAAATTGTCTGTTTTGCACACTGCTTTAAGATGATAAAGATGCTCTTGCAGAAGTGCACTTGTTCTTTTACAAATGTAATATAGTCACCATTTTTAACATTTCCTGTCATCTGAAGCTACTTCTCTTCCATGTCTAACTGCCTTGTGTGACAATGGTGTCCTTTAGCACCACACTCCAATTTTAAGTGTGTATTGTGGATATTTGAATAAATATCTTTTGATATTTGTAGTACGTACTAAATACTTAAAAACTTTTTTAGTTTACTCTTTTTAGAATTATTAGTGGGTGAAAAATTGGGACACCTTACATATCCCAAAATATCCAGAAACTCTGACACTGGACCATGCTCAATGCCAAGTGTCAGTTAGAGAGGTATAAAGTTCGCGTGTTGGGCTGTGGAGATTTGTCTAGAGTGATGAACCTTCTGAATCAATTACAGCTGGGATGGGTTTGAATAGGGTTTGTAATCCAGAACAATTATCCAACATCAGTACCTGACCTCACTAATTGTCCTGTGATTGAATGTCAAGTCATATCCTTGCAACAGTGTTCCAACATCTAGTGTAAAGCCATTCCATAAGCATAAAGGCTGTTACTGCATCAGCTGTTACTGCATTCTTTTTCAGAAGAAAAACTGTCTGGAGCAGTTGTCACACATTTGGCCATATCAAAGTCTACAAGCTGTTAGAAATAATCTTCTACAGATTGTTTTTATGGGGTATTTTTTTAATTAAAAAATATACTGTATATAATGTAAAGATTCAGAAAAAATGTGTTAACATTCATTGCTGCATTAAATTAACATCTCAGAATGCAATTTCATTTAGAGGCTATAGAAAAAGTGGGATGTCAGATTATGGCTTATACAGGTGGATACAGTAAGACTTTACACCTCAGTGTCAGTGAAGATGTAGATGAAATAAAATGGCAGACGCTGGTGTTTGATTATGCATATTGTAGCTTGAGAGCTAGGCACATGTGAAATGCTCTGCGGCCGGGCTGTTCCACTCTTTGGGCCTGTGGATGATTTTATGTCACCACTCCATCACTCAAATTTGCAGTAATTCTTTAGTAAATCTGGAAGCTCCAACCAATCCAGAGCCATTCTGTGGACAATGTGCTTCTGAATGGTTTTACGGCAGAGTGTCTGCAGCGACGCAACTGTAAGAGAAGGAGGAGATAGCAAAAAGAATTGTTACTTTGATAGTTTGATATTAGGTGTAGGTGATATTTACTGGAATTTATTTCACAATGTATCACTAATCTCAAAAGGTTTGTGTAATAATAATAATAATAATAATAATAATAATAATATTAACCCATGTTTTGCAAGCCCTTCAAAAATATAAAAAATATTTTTAAAAGTCAGTTACAGTGGTTTCATGTGAAATAGTTGCATAGAAAATTACTGATACTTTCTTTAGTGGACTATTCTCTTTGGGGACCTTTTTTACAATACAGTGCCTTGCATGTATTCTTCCACCATGAATGGATTTTTATTATGATTTAAAATATTTTTTAGGCCATAAACTTTTCAGACATTCCTGGTTCCTATCACCCTCACTGTAAACAAATCTAAGTTCCTCTAGAATTCGGCCTTTCACACCAAACAACTCTGAATGACGGTTTGCATCTTAATCATGAATTAATATTGAAATATAAAACAATTGGGTGAGTTGCCTTTTATAAATGGTTGCTTCTTAACCATATAAACCATGCAATATTCTCATGTGCTAAGTTTGTCAAAGATGTTTTGGGCATTTCTAAGATACCCATATTGAACAAACATTTATAGCACAAGACAACCATAAAGCACTTAACAGAACTGTTTGGAACTTACAGCCATATTCCACCTGCACAATCCTGACACATTTAGTGGCAGCAAATACATCTACGACAGCAAAGAGAGGCTGATTGGTGGGGATTCCTTTAGCAGATGCACCCATGTCTTCACCATTGATGATAATATGCATATCGGCCAAGCCTGGCCCTTTCTGCACATATACTACTCCTATGCGGCTACGTCGGGCAGTAGGAGGTAAAGCATTGGTCTTGTACAGATCATCTAGGATGTGACTAAAGCGTCCAGGCCGACTTCGTCCGACCAGTTTGTCCTTTGGTATGCACACGTTCTCTATGTACAGGTGGGTTTCAGTGAAGAAACTTTTAGGTCTGTTGCTTTCTTGATTCCCCCCATCTTCTGCCTGTTCTGCTTCTTCACGCACCTCACCCTCAGTAACCTTATTGTGGTTTCTTGTGATTGCGAACACCCAGCTTTCTCCCTGGTCCACAAGGTTGGGCAGCGAGTACTCAGGAACCATCTCAAAAGTTTGAGGATCACGTGCAGTCAAGCCAATCCTGAGGTGGCCACACCAGCCCAGCTCCTTGTCTTCAATCTCCACCAGGAAGATCTCTCCCGGGTTCAGGGGATGTTTACTGAAGCAGAGTCCATTGGCGAAACTTTCGACACGTGTGGCCTTGGTTCTAGACAGGTCCAGTCTCACATTGGTTCCATGGACTGGGTGGAACTCCATGAATTGCCCCAAAACTGTAGCCATTTTCAAAAGGAATCTCCAGTAACTTCAGTCTGGAATAACGTTGCCATAAAAAGAAGCATCGTGGAATGCTCAGAAACATGTGCTTTCGATTTCTCTAAAAAAAACACACCTTTCTCACCTATTAAGTTCATTTCTTAGTTCTTTTTGAAGCCATGATCCTGGTGGCAGACACACAGTCCAACTCGATGGATCTAGAAGTTTCTAGTTCCAAAGTTGTGGCTATTTTTGAACCACTGCATGTGTCACTGGCTGTTTAAAACAGATGGCAAGGTATGCAGAACAGATAGGGATGACTGGGAGGGGTTATTGCCCTTAAATAAGAAACCCTCCTCTCCAGTGCCACCTACAGGCACATGCTGCTGAATGTGCAGTTATGAGATGCTTTAAGGTTACTGGCTGCAAACTTATTACAAAGCTGCTTCATTTGTTATTGCAATATTTTTGCCACTACATCCCATAATCAAAAATCAAGGAAGCCTTGTTATACATGTGTGCAGATATTTATCTCTATTTTCTTTAATATTATTTTTGTGAAGTGAAGTAAAAGTGACTATTTGTCATTGTGAACACATTTTTTGTCTTGCATCTTGGACAGACTCCAAATGGATGTGTACACACGTTCTTATAAAGTATCTGGATTCCTTCAAGAAATAAAGACTTAAAAGCACACAAACATACGCAGTGCTTTACAGTGCCACATCTTTGGTGAACAAATGGTTTAAAGGGGAAGTCCAGATTTCTTCCTTCACAATTTTGTTTTACTTTATTAAATGGTTAAGATGTAAACAGGAACCAAATGTCTTAAATTAATTACTCTAAAAGCTACATCAAAAAACATAACATGAAATTAGTGATGAATACACTGCCTGATGCCCAAAACAATATTTTACAATAGATTAAGATGAGCTTTTGGCCTAAAATATATATTTTAAATACATTTATGGGGAAGAGATACATCATTGCAAGGCAAAATGTCCCCCCTAAAAACATATGGGCACTTCCACAAATCCCCATCAAGTGAAATGAAAGTGACAATTTGTCATTGTGCAACCTTTAGGTCTCAAAAGCAGCGTCCTAACCACTAGGCCACCACTGCCCACATCAAACTTCTCTGAAGGTCTTTATTACACCTTAACCAATGAATTACACAGAACCTTGGTGACATTACACTTTAAGAGCTCTTGTAAGATTTCTTGAACCGATTTAAGGACATTTAACTGGAGTAATCTGACATGCCTAATTGAAGGGGGCAGTGGTTCTCAAGCCTTTCTTGTCATCATGGTATTTGGTATATGGTTCTTTTCACTAGATATGCTGTTATTATGACTTAATGATGATAATAATGTTTCCAGTTCAGATAAAGATCAGAATCCATTCATGTTCACATGCAGATGATTCTCCAGGAATCATATATAGTTCCCACTAAATTCACTGCTGCCAACTAATGTTACAGCATGATTCAATTTGTATAGTGAGATTGTTGGGAGATGTAAAAAGCATTACTGTAGGCAATATAGGCTACCCTGTCTTATATTTGTGAACTGATGAATTTGCACTGTGTTGTTTACTGTCAGCCAGAATTCAAAATCAGTCTGTCACACGCACGGACACGCCAACCATCATGTCCAATGTATCTATTCCAGTTGCTAGGCACTAGCCTGTATCACCTGAATTCAGGTCCTAGCCACGCCCCCAACCCTGTGACACAGATTTAAATCACCTGGCCTATTTAGACTGAACAAGGCTTTAGACTCTCCACTAGAATCAGCTGCTGTAAAGTCTCTAGTGTGTTTCTTTCCCAGTTCTTAGTCCTCCATGCTTCTTGATATTTTAACATCATGTTCTTGAACCTACTTTAGTATTTTGACTTAATCTGATGTTCCTGTGGTTCTTTTTGCTTGTTTTTGACCATTGCCTTTTGATGATGTCTTTGAAAACTAGTTATTTAAATAAACTTTCACTTAAATTGTGCACCTGAGTCCAGCTGCCTTTACACAATCAATGACTGTCATCCATCCATCCATATTGTAAAGCTGAACCTTCCGAGTTGCACTCGTTATCTGGGCCAGAGTAGATGCAGCTTGCCCTGTCTGGCACATTCTGAAAGGGTAATGCATTCATAATGCCTTTTGGTAGGCCTGCTGCTGCAAAAAATGGCTGCTTTTACTTCCAGCAGTGTTTCTACTGCCACGTGAAATTTTAGGGTGCTGCAGCGTTGCAGCTTACTTTCCCTCTTCATTAATGTGCCAATGTAACATGCACCCGGCTCAGCATGCACTGCAATGTGTTTGAGGGTGAGTGTGTTGGGGCTGGGGGGTGCTTAATCTGGATTAAAGTGGACCGCAGCCATGCACTGCATAATCAGGATTGGTGAGCTGCTGCTGTCGGCCACATCACATCTGGGCAAAGTAAGAGAAGGGGAGGTGTTTGACTCCCTGCGCAAAGAGCCAGCACGGTGTTACACATTCGAGCGATCTACCGTGCTGTACGGGCACACGCCGCTAGACTGGAGCAGAAAACGAAAAATCAGTGTGGTTTTCCATCTGCGCCAACTCGTACGTGCCCGGGGCTCTACACCCAACACCAGCTACTCACTCACCGGCGTCAGGAGCTAGTTTCACATACTTTCCAGTGAGGTACCGTCCTCACTGCTGTCGCCAGCTCTGTCTCCAGCGTGTGTGCAGCCGAAGGGTTCAGTAAAATGAGCAGAAAGTGTCCCCAGGACGCGCCGGGTGGAAGATTTGTGTTGGACAGGAGCAGGATCGGAAGTCGGTAAACGCTTTTATTGAATTTATCGCGGTTTAAGTCGTTAGCAGTGCACGGGACGAAGCCCTTTTTACTTTAGTTTTGATTTTATTTTTTTTAAACCCAGAAATGACGAGCAAAGACACAAATAAATAAACACACACACACAATATTAAAAAGTAGCACTGTTTCCGTTAGAGAATAATCTGACGACTTTGTAAACAAACACATCAGACGCACCTTTTAGACAACTTGCCCGTTTATTCTTCATAACTTCTCCTCGCCTAAATTTTTCATTTGTGGTTTTCTCACATCGTGATTCACTTACACCTTTCACGTGTGTAATTTTATGGGGAAAATGTCTAATTGTATGGCGTAACGTCACACGTCATCACGTTAATCACTTTGTCAGGTGTTTACTGTGTGTTTTTCACACTACTCATCCGCGAAAGCATCATTAATAATGTCGATTGCACTAACGAAATAAATGAATGAATGAATAAATAAAAACGTTAACATTTATAATGGACGGGATGTTATTGTACATCTGTAAAATGATGGTTATTATGGGCAGACCTTTATGTGAGAGGTACTATACAGTGATTTTATGGTCAGAGCATTTCTGCAGGGCTGCTTAACTGGTCATTATGAAAGTTACTGTTTTTAGTAACTATGCTCAAAAACCAAGAACGTAATTATAAAATATACTTGGGGGAACAACCACCAACCCATTTTGACTCAGAAACACACCCATTTATGTGACTATACTTAATATAAACAGTGGAAAAGCAATTTTGGGCTAGCTAATGCAATATGGTCCTGCATTCATGTTCTTCAGTCAGTCGTAGACATTTTCTGATGGAATAATATCAGTTCTGCTGGATATTTATGTGAGCTTGTGGCTTAATATTGCATCGTATCCACCCAGCACTCTGCTATACACTCCAGCATATCATCTGTTTCAGTGAAGCCCTGTTATTATGAAGATAATCCATGGGAAACATTTGTCTGATGTTACACTTAATCTGTTGTGCTCAATGTGACTGTCTCTTTGACATGCAGTGCACTCTTCAGATAAAGAAATGCAAACACAGGTATAATCCGAAAACAGGACAATGATGCAGGCTGTTATAAGAGGATATAAATAACACAGTTCCTTATCTGCATAAATGAGAAATATAATGCCTGTTAAAGGGATTCTTAGAAGTGCAAAGCGAATGCAAAACAACATAATGCAATTCATGTGACATTTTACATTGTAAGCCACGTTTAAAATATTAATGGAAAAAAATCATGTAATTGCTTTTCTTTAATGTTCATTTACTGATAATTTAAGTATTCTCTGTATTTACACACAAACAAGTATAATCAGCTTTGCCTAAATGCAAATACACATTACGACAGTAAAATAATGTGTTCCTATGTTCCTTAAGCACCTACAAGCTGAAGAACAAGTAGCAACACATTCGAGTGCTTTTAACTGATAGATCATTATGTCAGCAGAGCAGAAACGTAGACAGCAGTACTGAAGAGAAAAGAATGATCCAGTGGCATATGAGTCCACACTACTCTGACATCTCTAATCATCTAGTAATAGTCTTTGCTTTGCTAACATTAATACTTTGCATTGGTCAAGCGGTCATTTAGACACTTACTCAGCAACATGCCTTGAGTTAAATTTGGAAGGGTTTTGCTTGTTTGTTCTGGGAAGAAATCAACTAATGTTTACTCAGTTGCATACTCTTACTTTTCAGTTGACTTTTCAGTTACTTTCAGTTTTTCCTGTTAAAGCTGACCAGACATTTACCTAGTTTACCTAGTTTTCTGTTCATACTAATCACAATTGATCATTTTAATGACAAAGTTCTTGTCCCGTAATCTTTGATCCAAAAAAAAAAATGCCCCATACATCACTGTTCAGCAGCAGGCAAAGGAAAATATTACCCAAGAGTATAGATGGTATACCATGTTATGGTTTGCTAACATTTATATGTAAGATTTTGTACCTGAAATGTGCTAGATACATTTAAGGCAAGTTAAAGTTTGCATCAGTTAGATTTTAGACCTAACCTTTTGCATTAAGAGAAATAATCCAACCACCCATGCTAATGTTGTTAGAATGAATGGACGTCATCAGTAAGCATAGCAGGGTATCATTTGACTAATACTAATCCGTGACTGTTGACTTTCCTTTAGCAACATTGGCATTACTGGCTGAACTAATTCTTTATTGCAATTGTGTGCAAAAGTTTGGACAGTTCTGCTCAAACTACAAATTTCTGCACACACTTCTGCACATTTTAATGTGCAATCACTATTTATTTGCTGAATTCAATAAAACGTTAATAATAAAAAATAATCAAATATGGTCCATGCAGGTTACAGGACATTTTGTTTGTTTGTTTGTTTGTTTGTTTATCAATTGTCACACTATACCAATAAATTCAAATTGTGCAGTAAAATATGCAGGAAAATGCCATGTTTACTTCTGTTTTCTGTAAGGGGTGTGTTATTTTTCATCAATACATATTTGACCCCAGGAGTTTAAATTTTCACATACAATTGTAATCGTTCTTTCTCAACTGCAGGCCAATGGTCACACATAATGTAAGAATAGGCACCTAGCAAATTTCAAAGACAACAGTGAGTTTTGTAATAGCTGTGATATTCATTTCATCACTTTGTCCAAAAATAACATGCATGAATACAGTTTGCTGCTCACTCAGTCTTGTTTTTTTCTATTCTTTAAATAAATTGTTATTTTTAACTCATTCCTTCAGATTAAGTGGGTCACTTCTAACTCAGATGGGTTATGGATGACATGCTATTTGTGGATTCTTTCCACACAGCATAGGATTTTATGTGATAGATGTGGCAGGTGTATGCGTTTGGTGTAACAGTGCTGTTCGACTGTGACGTTTGATTTAATCAAGCTGTTGTTGAAGGCAGTACAGTTTTAAGTAAATTCACTTGCTTCTCCTCCTGCTGCTGTTGCAGAATTTGTGTCACAGAGTTATATAACCGCAGGAGGTAGTCTTTAACTCACTTTTACATGCTCAGTTTGACCCAGAAAGATAGTGAAAGCTCATTGCTTTTAATACAGCTTTACTGGCTAGTTAAATGATGTGACTACAGTACATTTCTCCTGACGGATTATTCCCTTTTCTTATGAAGCCCTTTTTAAAGACCGTTTAAGGCGAATTCTTTCAGGATGTGCTGAAGCTATGAGAAGCCTGGTTATAATTAATAGGGCATGGCTAAATTGTGATCAGTTCTCCTATGTCTTAAGCATTATGTAACCTTTCTCAAACAGCTCTAGCAGATGATGCACAATGGCAGCGTCCTGCACCAGATAACAAGCGTTGGTGCATGAAAACAGCCGCTGCAGCTTGTTTACTCCAGGGTGGAGAGTGTGAACTGTAAGCCTTTGGGGCAAAATCTATTCTCAGTGCTTTATGGGACACACATTGCTCCACCAAGCAGAAGGTGAACTACCATAAGTAAATCTAGCCATTCAGGATATTAATTCCTGCTCCAGTAATTCGGAAACTACGCATCAAGATGTTACATGAGAGAATGTGCATGTATTGTTCTTTAGTAGCCTTTAAACTACATGGTGACTAGCCTCGTCTACTTTCTAGTCTGCTTGTGATCACAGCTTAATATAATCACAGCCTGGGCCCTGGCCTCCTTTTTTATATAATTTCACCCCCCAAAAAAAAGAAAAAGAAAGAAGAGTTTGCTGTTCTGTATTGGTGTATATCCAGACCCCTAGCAGATGGAGAACTGATTGCTGGTTATATCAGAAGAGAATTGGGCCAATGCTTTACATAAAGAAGGAGAAATTTCAAAAGTTAATTACACATCGACAGTGAGTTTTCATGAGGGGTGAGTGGTGAAGGGTTTCCAACCATTTGCAACTCACTGCCCTTATTATACAGCCACCACAAAAGCTTAGTGGCCCACAAGACTTTACCAGCCCGATTCTTTAAAAATAAACAAATATAACAAAAAATGTAACCTATTGAATTTTTCTCAATATTATAATCACACAGCATAATAAACACGAAACCATTTCCAAAACTGTTTCTATTTGTATCCATATACTATATATGATGTAGTGGCTGAATTCCATATGATCAAAATGTTTAACATTGACATGCATTTAAAATATAATTAGCTAATGAGTTAGAAGTAGATTTGCAAGAACAATCCACAAGCAATCAAAAAGCCTAAATATGTTTAATTACTTGGAAACTATTGTCCCAACAATATGTTAAACAGGCAAATTGTTTGCAAATTTCAACAAGCAAACATTTCACCATCTTTAATAAAGAGCTAACTAAATAACAGTCATCTTCAACATTTAAATAAACAAAAACAGAAAACGTAAGTACAACCTTACAATTATCATACCTTCAAGTTAGAGCCAGATTTCCAGATTAGGTGTCATTGTTTAAAACCTCCTGCAGATGGAAAATGTCTTCCTTCAACCTGACAACTAGTGAATTGTTTTCTCTTTGCTAATAAAGTACATACTGTCACTGTGCCAAGATTTACAAAACATTCTGAGGCCTTCAGAAAAAAGATTGCTGGTGCCTATGAGTAAGGTAAGGGTACCACCAAATTCAGCCCATGAGCAGACAGTCTGATGCAAAAAGAATTCTACAAGTACTTCAAAATTTCATCAAGGGATCTATGGGTAAGTCTTGCAAGTGTTGAAAAGTGAAAGTGCATTAATCGCATATGGGAGGGGTGCCAGGTCTTCAAATAAACATTACAGAAAGACTACAGTTTTCCAAAGAAAGACCTTTTGGAATAACAAATAAATAAAATACAGAGTTTAAGCACAGGAATAGGCCAAAGACAGATGTTCTGGATAAGAACCTCATTCCAGCTGTAAAGCATGATGGTGGAAATGGTTTGGGGTTCCTTTGCTGCCTCAAGGATTGATTAGCTTGCAGTCATTAAGTCAGTTATAAATTTTGCATTATATCAAAGAAATTGACTGTCACTGTAAACACACTCAAGCACCACAACAAAATATGACCTTTGCATTTAACCCATCACATGTGGAGCAGTGGGCAGCTATCAACAGCAGTGTAGGGGAGCAGTGTAGTGGGGCAGTACCTTGCTCAAGGGTACCTCAGTAGTGCCCAGGCCGGGTCTTGAACCTGCAACCTTCTGGTCCCAAGGGCAGCATCCTAACCATTAGGCCACCACTGCTCAGCAAAAAAGAGATACTGCGAGGCCATCTGTCCAAAAGTTAAAGTTCAATTGGCGATTTTCATCATAAACACAACAGCAAATCCACCAAGACATGGCTCAAGAAATGGAGGGTTATGGATTGGCCTAGTCAAAGACCAAATTTGACCCCATTAAAATATGGTTGTATATGCAAGAAAGCCCTCAAACATGGAAATAAATTTGCAAAGAAGATTGGTTAAACATTTTTGCAGGCCAATGTCAGAAGCTGGTGGACATTTATTCAAAATACCTACAAGAAGTTATTTTTGCTAAAAGAAGCAATAATAACTTCAGAGGTTAGGGGTGTACTTACTTTCTCCTCAGAATATTACATCTGTTATTATTTTATTGAACAAATGTTTTAAAAGCTAATTTTCCTTTTGATTAAAAAGAGTAAAGTATTTGCTTGTACACTCTTGGGATGTACTTTGTCACATTTGTTTAAGTTTTGATTCATTAAATGTCTATGTATTGTAACTAAGTTTTGCAGCTAAAAACAAAAACACACCCCCATAAGTACCACCCTCACTGAAAAACAATTTTAAAAACATTGTTTTGTATTAAAAAGATAAATAATCTCTGATGTATAATGTATTTTAGACAGAAAGAGTGCTACAAAACAATCAAATGTAGTTGACAATTTTTTCTTGTCTTCTCTTCTGACTCCAAGGTGCTTTGTGTCTGCTACTTTGAGATAAGACATGGCAGGAAATGAAAGATGCCACGAGCAGTCCTGTGGGGACCAGCGTCCAGCACTGCAGCCTCGCCCACCGGACCAGGATGAGTCAGCCAGGAGGGGAATAGTCATCCAGCTGACTGGAACAGAGGGTGAATGGGACAGTCTTGATGATAATGAGCTTATATTCACAGTGGACAAGAATGGTCAGAAATCCCTCATCTCCACAAGCTCCTTACCAAAGCCTAGGCCATGTTCAATGGATATCCAGACAGATGATGAATGGGGTCTACACTCATCCATGTTCCATGTGCCCTTGTCCCCATCTTCCCCTGGTTCTTTAGGTGATTGTTCCTCATCTTCCGGTCTGGGTTTTCTCTCCCCGACTCACCGTCCACTTGCCAGCTTGGTGAAGTCTTTATCCACTGAGCTGGAGCTAAAGGATACATCTTCCCTCAAACCCAAACCTCTTCTCAGCCTGGTTAAGTCCATCTCCACTGAGCTTTCTCGTAGCGAGCCTGAAGTGTCCCAGTCCAAGTCAGACTCCAAGCTAAACCTACACCTGTGGACACAGCTGACCCAGTCTAAAAACCGCAATGGGGATTCTCGCACTGCTCCTCCTTCCCCTGTTGACCTGTCTCCTACTGAGCCCAAAGTGGGGTTCTTCAAAGCAGAGCTGGAGGACACCCGCCGCAAGCTGACTGAGGCCATGCATGAACCCCTCAGTGTCTTCAGCAAGATCATACGTGAGGACAGTGTGGGCAGCCCTAAGCACCACAAAAGCACAGGATCCATGGATTCCCTTTGCTCTAAAGGGTTGGCAAGGTCAAGTGGAGACCATACACTGACCTATGAGTGTCCATTCAGGAGTGGTAAGAGAGCAGAATTCGATGGACTTCCAATGTGTAACTGGTCGGTGAGACGACGTAAGAGATGTTCTCAGAAATCTTCCCTAACCCACATGCACCACAACAAACCAGAAGCCATAGAAGCAACACTGGATTTCAACATACATGGAAATGTTATCCAGGATGAAGACATAAACAAAAAAGGCCTGGCAGCAAAACCGCCATGTTCTAATGTCCCAAACATGGCTCTTGGCTGTGTTGCTGCTTTGTCCTACTGTTATTTCATCTTGCCCTGGTCTCCTTATTGGTCTGGAATCTTTGTAGGCTTGGCAGTGGGCTTCATGCTTGGGCTCCTTCTTATTCGATTGGGTTCAACCAAGCCACAGTCATGTACTGTGCACCAACAAAGACTCAATGAGATACAATATAATGAGAATCAAAGTGAGATTTTTCAAAGCAACTTACACATGCTTAAGGTAATTTTTCTTTGATTGTTTTTCATTAGTTTTTTTTTAACACAGCTACACAGAAACTGTCTTGATTCCTTTTCCTATAAATTCAAATGATCTATCCATAAAAGGTTTTTTTTCTATTGTTCTGTTTTTCCAATGACCGCTGAATGCACAAAATTTATACTTAACCATATAATTAAGAATGGCATTGGCCCTGTCCAGTTGGATGGGTAGCATGGCCTTCATTCTGCTCTCATCACACCTTCCATGCTAGAAAACATGCTGACGTAACAGAATGCTCTTCCAAGCATGTTGAGCCGCTCAGTGACGTTGTGTTACCAGCTGTTGTAAATCATGCTTTACATATCTCGGAGGAATTACATGCCTAGTTTCATCCTATAGGTGCTGGTAGCATTGTGTAATAGGAGGTGCCCTAGCTAGTGGATGATGTTGGCAATGACTAAATTGGGGGGAAAAAACTGGTTAAAAATCATAAACTAAGTGCATATTATAGTGTCATATTACAGCAGGGGTCTCCAGTCTTATTCTCAAAGGGAGATAGTTTCAACCAAACAAGAGCAAGCTGTATATACAGTAAGAAAAGATTCATAGGTAGGCAAAAATCTCTATAGTGAGACTACACAAGAAAAAGCTGGTTAAACGTTGTGATTTTTTGCAGTAGTAAATATCTCACAAGGCTGCAATACACAATGAACCCTCTAGTCAATTGAAATGTTTTACTGTGTGTGGTGAACATTTGAACCTAAGTGTTCCTGTGGGTGTTTTGATGAATAGGAGTATTAATGTAATCCAAAATGCGTAAATATGCAGCTCATCTTCAGTACATCACCAGGCATAACACATTTCCAACATGTAGCAGTAAAATCACAGTACTAGTATTTTGTTTTATGTTGTCCAGCTCTGCTCTACAGGACCGCCAGCACAGGTAGCTGTGTGGGAAACTGCTGCTAAACTAAAGCTTTTACTTTTTATAACACTAGAGCACTGGTCCTAAAGGCTTTATTAAATTATAAAATGGTGTGCAAAGTCGCAGAATGTGCAATTAATGTCTTGCTGCTATTCTCTGAGATGTGCCAAAGCTTTCATTAGTGTTCTGGCCTGTGATTCATTCTGCTCAAGAACGGCTGATGCAGAACAGCAGCCGCCCACGGCCTGTCAGAGCCACATGCTGAGTAAAACGACACCTTGTCTGCCTCACTGCTAGAGCTGTACAGGCTCTAAGTACATTGCAAAGTATTTGATGTAGGGTAGGAAATGCAGCAGTGCATAAGAGCAATATTAGAGTTTTGTGAAAAATTCAGTTTTCAGTTTTTACTTTATCCCATATGTAGTCGATCAATGAAAACAATTCATATCCTAAATTTACTTCTTATTCTTGTTGTTGAACTGCTAGTCTAATGCAGTTAGAGGTAATTTAAGCTTTTGTACACCAATCGGCTTTGTAGAGTCCATTGTGGCCTAGACACCATGCCAGCCACACTTGCCACCAGGAACAAGGTTTCTGAACCACGCTTATAAGGACTTCTGCCCAGGTGGTACATATAAAGAACAGATTGCCCTCACCAGGCGGAATGTCGCAATCAGACTCAGCCGGCCTGATACAATGCAGCTGCGAAGGCAGTGCTCTTAACTGCCCCTGCTGGCCAACAGGTTTTTAGCTCAATTTTGTAGCTTGAGGAAAAAAGCAAACCTTTGACACCAAACAGATTACTAAGTATTATGCTGAGAACAGGTTTGGTGTTTTGAGATTTGAACGCAGTAGAGAAAACTGGTAAAATGTGTTTATGCATTTCAGGGCTGGATGAATGAGATGTACGCATATGATCCGGAGACCTACCACCCGTCCCTAATGCACTCTGTTTATGCCACGCTGGATGGCTCATGTCTTCGGCTGGACTACCCCAGAAACAACATCCCTCGCTGGGCCACGTTTGATGAACCACCACATGAAAAAAGTTTCATCCGCTCTCGTACATTTCAGTTGGATGGAAGCAAGGTCTGTGCATCTTCTTTTAAAAAGGCGTCATATTCTGATGTTTTATCTTTTTTTTTTTTTTTTTACCTTGAACTTTCACTTATTACATGACCATTATCCAAACTTTTGCATATGACTACTTTTTAACTATATAGTCAAAAAGCAGTTTAAACTGCAGCATACAGAAAACCTTGACTGAAATCTTCTGGGACATTAGAAAAAGAAACTATAGCCAGTCCATTTGGATATCTAGATCCATCATCTTCTGCTCCAATAGCTCTGGTACAGACAGCACTCATCACTTTAGTATGAATGAGCTAAACTGCCATTGACAAAATGGGCTGTCGTATGTATATCTATTAAAGATATGACATCACAACCTATGTTTTTTTTTAATGTCGCTTACTTCACATATACAGACTGGGGAGGGTAGTACGTTTTCAAAATGTTTAACAATTTAATTTCAGTGAAAATTTGTGTTAATAGGACGTCTGTATTTAAACATAACTGCTACATGTCATTTCTTACTGGAGCTAGAATGAGTGTAAATCATTTTAATACAGTGATGCATGAAAACATTTCATTGGCAACAGGTGTTCCTGCAGCCCCCAGTTTTGGCCCGTAAGAGAAATTGGAACAGAAAGTACCCTATCTGCATCACTCTGGCTAAAGCTGAGGAACGAACAGAAGAGATGGCAAGAGAGTCACATTATGAGACACACAGAGCTGAGAAATCAACACATCCCCCATCTAAAGCCAGCCACCCCACCACTCTCTACCTCTTTGGAAGAACAGGGAGAGAGAAGGAGGAGTGGTTCTACCACCTTCTCTCTGCATCCACTGTAAAAGAAGAGGGCCGCTGTGAATCCACGTCTGGTAGGAGCATGGTGATCTGTACTGTTAATGTAGCTAAGATGTAATAATGTAGCTAACAACTGATGAAAGCTTAGAGTGCAATATCTTGAATAATTTAATTCACAATTTCTATTTTTGTGAATATTCAAGTGAGTAGAATATGAAATGATCTTCAATACGCATAAGGTTGAAGATGACGCATTCCTATTGACATTTTGTATATTCATCAGTTTTTTGCACAATTTCAAAGTGAAAAAAGGAAAAAGGCACCATGCAAAAGTATCCCAAGAGGTCTGAGCTCTCCGATAACTTTTTCCAAAGTCTCAGACTTTAATTAGCTTTTTAATGCTTTGGCTTGTTCACAGTCATCATTACAAAGGTAATGCAAATTTCAAAGCTCTATAAATACTCCACAAACCTTTTCCCAAAAATCAGAAACCATGGGTTGCTCTAAGCAGCTGCCCAGCATTCTGAAAAGTAAAATTATTGAAGCACACAAAGCAGGAGAAAGCTGTAAAAGGCAAAGCATTTTCTGGTATCCCATTCTACAGTTAATAAAGTAGTTAAGAAATTGCAGTAACAGGAATGGTGGAAGTCTGGAAGACCAAGAAAACGTTCAGAGAACTGCTCATTACTACAAAGGCAAATCACACATATTCAGAGAAAAAGGAGCAGAATATAATGATAAGAAGACTTCTCCAGCATTGGGGTTGGATTGATAATGCTTTCAAATTGTATTGTAGTCAGTGGCATGGGTAACACTTCACTGATAGGGGGATGGGCCCACTTAAATTGGATGTTTTCCAAAATGCAATAAAACAAAAATTTGTGTTGTTATTTCACATGAGCCTTGATGTAAGTATCAAAAGTGCAAGGACATTTTTTTTCAATAGTTTTACTGACCAGGTTAATTGCATTTTTTAAATATACAACACTCAACAAAAGTTGTGACAAAGTTAAAATAAGATTGTAAATAAAAGAAAGTAACACCAGTTTGGAAGACTCCACATTAAGCAGGCTAACTGGTAGCAGGTGAAGTATCATGATTGGGTATGAATGTGGCATTAAAGTGGTTACCTCAAATGACCAGTCAATGAAAGATGGCCCAAGAATCTCTTATACCTAGTGTCACGATTGTGGGTTGGTTGGAGGAAGTAAATGCAAGCAGGTTGACTTTTAATGATTTAAAGAAATAGACTAGAACTTAACACAGACTAAGGAAACTAAACGGATAGATCATTGAATCTAACATGACATGAAAACAATAAGAACCAAGACACAAACGCATGAAACCTAAAAGGGGTCTTACACAACAGGAAAATGAACAGAGAACTTGACAAAGACTAAACCAAACACAAGAAACTAAATACAGAGACAAGACAAGCTACACCTGTGCAAGGGAGGAGTCAACAAACAAGGGCCAGGTGAACAGGGAGGAGCTAAGGCGGGACAAAGGCATGGCAACGTAAACAAAACAGGATACATGTGCATATGGCCAAGGAAAACAAAACAAACCCAGACAAGACAAGACCGCATCTCACACCTAGATGCCATTTGTAAGGATGGGAAAAAATCCTGCAAACAAGAACTGAAAGCCTTTTAGAGATTAAGTAATCTTCTGCTTACTTAACTATTCATTAAAATAGAACATTTGTTTAATGTTGCTCGTATGACTTTCCATAACTAAACGTGAAAATTTTTAACCTCATGCCTGTTTGGACTTAACATATCTATCTGTTATTTATCAAGAAGTACATATCATAGCTAAAAAGTGCAGAAGCAGCCCACTTGAAAGCAATGTTTTTTCCTATTTTGACCCATTTTTATTCATCCATATTATTAATTTATACAATTTACAATAACTTAATATACAATCACTGGAAAGGGGTTTTTCAACCTAATCTTTGACTTAAATGTGATGGGAACTTTTTTTTCCTCAGGTAAAAAATACACTGAATACAACAATACAGTGAAAAATGATTAGGATTAGGTATATTTTTGCTGCTAGTCCAGACGTTCTGCCTTGTTCAGAAGTACAGTGTAAGTAAGTCTATTTGAAGAGTGGTTAGGTATGCATTAAGGTATGTCTGAAGTCCAGCCTTTGCTTCTTCAGTTTAGCACTGGAGCCGAAATGTCAATGTAGCTAACAAACACTACAAGACATCCAAAAAGCTAAATAAACTTTCTGTAACTGTAATTGTAAATATTTTCACTGAAATGGGATCCAGACCTTTTATTAAGGTGGGACAGATTTGATGATGTGGTTTTGGACACATAATGAATTACTCTGGGTCATGAAAATTAACAAAACTTCCATCCATTTTAGTCCACCAGGTCTGGTGTTTACAGTTTAAGTAGTCATAATAAGTGAAAAACTGTGTAAATTAATTTGGTGCTAAACTAGTACTTAAACTTCATTTGACTTACTTATATGGTTTCTGGCACTGTATGAACCGCTACAAAAACATTTTTTGTAGCTAAAACACTATGCATCCATAAGAAAGCTATTTTGGCTAATCAGCTATATTTGTGATAAGCAAATTTAAAACTGTAAATCAGATTTTTAGCTGGACTATCACTTTAACCACCTGTATAATTGCCTTTTGTGTAGATGCATCTATGATGCAAGATGAAGGTTCCTGGTGTCCAGCGCAGGTCACTGGGGTCTCCAGCAGAGGCAGTACTGAGAACATTTCTTCTGTGCCTGTGTTCCCTTCTGACCTGGTGGGCAGAGTGAGGGAGAATATTCTGCAGGACTACACTTCATACATGACCTATCTCATCTCTGCAGCACACGCTAGTCCCCCAGCTAGCTCCTGTCATAGCAGCACACATGGCAGTCCTACTGAAAAAGAACAGGTTTGCACAAATACACGACATATGCCTACTGTTACACAGTGTACATGCAATATCCTGAAGATACAGTTAATGTTTTTTTTTTTTTTGCTTGATCTACACTGCAGGGAGTGTGGGAATTGTAAGCCTTTAATCATCCCTGCCTTGCTTATCTTTTAATTAGTGAAGCCTTTCAAAGCTCTACAACATGGGCAATGACTGAAACTGGAGTTTGATGATGTACCATGTGTATAACTTTATCATTATTGCTAAACAAACTTTTTTCCTACTTTTAATCTAGAATGTATGTTATCATGGAGAGGAAACACAGCCTCTCTGGATCAATGCCCTCATTGGTCGAATTTTCTGGGACTTTCTCCATGAGAAGTACTGGGCTGATCAAGTAGCCCACAAGATTCAGCGCAAGCTGAGCAAAATAAGAGTAGGTGAAATCTCAAAATAAGAAAATAAAAAACAAGACAATCAACATCTAATTAAACAATATAAACTAATATATTTTATGATGCAGTTTACTGCAAGAGGTTTAGAGTGTAGTCTGTGGGCTCACTCTAAGTTTTGGTCCTATCATCTGTTGATACCATAACTATTCAATGATACAAGATTAACAGCAGTTTGAAAAGATGGCATGGTGCTTTAAATGTCTTGGGGAAAGTATGTGCTAGTGTGATCTGTGCAAAAACTATTGCAAATTATATATTTGTATACATCATGTGAGTGTAATAAAGTGAAATAAGTAGTTATTTTTTTTAGATTTTAGAAATATGACAAATATAATAAAAAAAAACCCAGCTACATTAATCTAAACAAACTGGGCTTTTAAAATGACTTTGCATAAGAGGGTATTAAATAAAATCAGATCTTCCTACAGTTCACTTTTATTTCACAATGTTTAGAGGAAACTGATAATGCTGTATTTTATTTTTGGGTTGATGTGTCTTAATGCATTTTAACACTCCTTTAACACTCTTTCACACAGCTGCCTTACTTCATGGATGAACTGACCTTGACTGAGCTGACTATGGGTTCCTGCATGCCCCAGATTACAGGAACTTCCCCACCACATGTCAATACCAAAGGTGTGTGAACATGACTGGACAGAGCCTCTGATAAAAGAGCAGATTAGATGTGTTCTCCCACAGGAAGAGGTTGCCTGCCTGTGCAATATGTGCCGTCATGTTCCTGCACTGATCAGGGCTCATCGTTATTATCCTGCTGTAATCTCAGCTAGCAGGAGACCATACAAGGCCATGTCACTCTCTAATGTGGCAGAATATGGTCTATGTTTGTGTGTAATGAAAGGCTCTGTAGCTGCTGAGTGTATGCAGGATTTATTATCTCTGGAAAGAGGGGGGCTAGTGTTGTGGTGGTGTATGTGTGTGTGGCTTTTGCTCCGCCTGATGATTTGCCTGACTTATGTAACACTGTACGTCACTGTCCTGCTCTCATCCCATTTCCAGATTTATGCCACTCATTATCATGGGTTTGGGGTTCATAATCTGCTTGTCTTAATTGTTGTAATTTGTGGCCTGTGTCATCACAATCCTCTAATCTCCTCCACTAAGCCCCAGATTACTTGGTTCTTAATTTTAACTGGTCTCCACACTTTTCTTGTATTCTGGAATAATCTAAAGTTTAAAATGATTTTTTTTCATTGTTATGACTCACACAAATGAGTGTTTAAATACATCATGGTATCTTTAAATATCCCTTATAGTGTATTTTCTCTTTGATCCACTAATATTTTTGTATTTTTATGTGTCAGAAAACAACTCAAATGTTTACATGGGCATTTTTCCCTATCCAGCCTTGGAGGACCAGTGTCCAGCACAGTTTGATGATTTTCCTGCTCAAAAACACCTCATTCAACTCACCTGTTAATTGCCTTAGAATGACCCAGGCTCTTTCTGTTCTATGCCTTTAAGAGTATAGGTTGGTAAAAAAACACAATTTACACAGTTTTTCACTTACACTACATTTCACCCAAAAAAAAAACATGTATAAGTACATCCCCCGTATTTCTCTCAACGTGGCCAAACTGCATTGTGGCACACACTTCAAAATTTAGTTTAAGCTTTGTAATTTAATTGAGCTATAAAAATAATGCCAACTTGTGTTTTTCTTAGCTTGTCATTTCACATGTTAAATACTTATTACTCCATCTTTCTTTACTTCTCTCTGATCTTCTGGACATACTGTTGATTGAGTGTATAATTTCAGAGTAAAAATTTTTGGGCAAATATACGATATACCATTATAATCTTATCATCTATGTGAGATACCATAACATTCACCTAGTAACACCTTAACAACCTCCTGGGATACCATAGCAACCACCCAGCAAACTGGGATACCATGGCAACCATGTGTGCTAACACATCAACTACCCAGTAACACCCTAACAACCACTTGAGATACCATACCAACCACATTGGCAGCTTGGAGTCACTGGATTAAATATGAATTCTGCATTGTCAGAGTGTCTGAAGATAATATGAGGCCATCTGTTCACAGGTTGAATTTGAACAGGAGGTGGAACTTTTAGCAGGATAATGATCCTAAGCACACTAGCAAATCCAGCAAGGAATGGTTCAAAAAGGAGGATTTTATTAATATCCTATTAAAACGTTGTAGGGGTCTCTGAAAAGGGCACTACATACAAGAAAACCCTCAAACATCTTGAACCCAACTGGAGTAATTTTGCTTGGAAGAATGGTCACAAATGTTTTGCAGGCCAATGACAAAGAATCATAAAAAATTAAGCAAAAAAATGATGTTGATATTTTAGTTAAATCTACTTTTCCTTGTGTTTTTGTTAAAGTATATGATTTTGCTATCACTTTCTGTAGGCACTGTAATAAAGATGTTTGCTTGAGAAAATCAACAGTTTACATGAGGTGTACTCATTTTTCTACATGACGTTTTTGAAAGCTGTAGGAATGTGAGGAGATATTTTTTGTGTTGTGACAGTTCTGACAAGATTAATAAATCTGTTTCGTGTGGCCACTGCATTCTGTGTTTTATTAGGACTGTGGCTGCAGCTGGAGATTGAGTACACAGGTGCCCTGCAGATGACATTGGAGACCAAGATTAACCTGTCCAGACTTGGCAAGGATAGTGACCCAGAGACGGTCAGAGAAGTGGACACCTATCGTGTGCGGTGAGTGTGTGAATCACAGCAACCTATTCATAGGCCTATATAATGCATCTCTGAGAACTGACTTAGAATATCTGGCCAGTTAAAGTCTAAAACAGGGGTGCCCAACTAAGGTCTTAGTGGGCCAGTATCCAGCATGATTTGGTAGTTCTCCTCTTCAAACACATTCACTAAACCTTGCAATGAACAGGTGAGTTGAACCAGGTGTGTTTGAACAAAAATCTAATTTAACTGTGCTAGACACTGGCCCTGCACGACCACAGTTGGGCACCCATGGTCTTGAATGAGCACAGAAAAGTTTGGATTGTAGTTTAGCTACAATGACTGACTAATGAGGCTGTTTCTGGCTTTTTCCAGCAGCAGCAGATCCAAGCTCTCTGTTCTAGCTGATAGTGATGAAGAGTCCTCTAGTGCGGGATCTTCTGATGAAGAGGAGGTTTCATCCACCGAGCTTCAAGGACATTTGGGAGAGAAGGGAAATCTTTCCGGTGGTGACAGGTGACTCAATAATCTTAATTAATTAATGCTTTCAGGAAAGAAAATAATGTTGTTGGTCTCAGCTGATAATTATGCTAGAATGTCATTTATTTAAAAAAACGTTACAGCTATTTTAATTAGGACATTATAGTTAAAAGAACTGAAGAAGAGTTCCGGAAATAATTAAGCTAACATAAAATCATTATGTGCATGTGAGTAACAAGATTGGGCTTTATCAAATTAAAAACTAACTCAAGAAACCAAATGATTACAAAATCACAAAAAAATCCAGAAGCATATGAGATTCCATTAAGCGGGCAAATGGAGGATATAAAAGACAGAGACCACCCACACACACACACACACTGAAACACAGGGGTTTGTATACAAATGAAATAACTAGTAAGACCTGAGAAAAAAAATGTTCACATGACTACATACAGGTGAACATGCTGAGGAGGAGGCAGGACTAAGGAGCAAAACAGTAACAAAATAACAGCACATGTACCACGTAGACAAGGAACAGATTAGGCACCTGAACACAATGTTGCAAAACATCTCACACACACACACAGAGCTTATTTCCTGAAAATAATAAGCAAGTCCAAGAGGCTCAGTTCAGAGGCCTTGAGTTATTTCACACAGATTGGCACACAATTTTATATATTGTTGCCTTACTGTTTACATTTTGTTTGATAACACAGAAAACATCTTTAAACAGCCTTGCTTAAGTTCATTGCCCCCTTGAGTACTTGAGTCCAGAGTGAATATTTTGGATTTAATGGTTTACTCAAGTTATTGTGATGAGGATTCACTGACTCCTCCTCCTCCTCCTCCTCTTTACAGCAGTGCGACTGGGGGCAGCACAGGTCGGCGGATTTTGAGATTTGTCGACAAAATCGCTAAATCCAAGTACTTCCAGAAGGCCACAGAAAATGAGTACATCAAAAAGAAGATTGAGGAGATGTCCAACACGCCTCTGCTGCTCACTGTTGAAGTTGAAGAACTTTCTGGAACGCTTGCTATCAACATTCCACCTCCCCCAACAGACAGAATATGGTACACTCAATGGCTGCACAAAATACCAGATTCTCAGTTGCTTATATTGAATAATACAACGTACTTCTTAGATTACATAAATATCAGGATCCCCTACAGGAACTTATCTGAACTGCAATTGGTTAAGATGCTCAGAAAACAGTAAAAATATTGTGAGTGGTTAGAGAGCTAAAGGCTAATATCACAATAACGAACAGTTAATGATAAACTGCCGCTTTAGTCCAGAGTGAACTTTGATTCATTCTCTGTTACAGAATGATTTGAAAAAAGCAAATTTAACTCATAAAATAAAATGTACACAGGTCCTCTCCATGATTATTATTTACTCATTCATGGTCAGTGCTATAAAATGTTTGTGCAATGTGTTTGTTCCTTCTGCATAGATTGTTTTATGAGTATTCCCATGTTTTTTCAGGTACAGCTTCTGTGTACCACCAAAGCTTGACCTGCGAGTCAGGCCCAAGCTAGGTGAACGAGAGGTGACCTTCTGTCATGTGACTGAATGGATCGAGAAAAAGCTGCAGGATGAGTTTCAGGTTAAAAGTCTATTGTATTTTATTTAAGACTTTCTTCAAGACTGAGCTCTTACATCCTTGTAACATAAAAGTAATTACACACATGGACAAAATTGTTGGTACCCTTCAGTCAATGAAAGAAAAACTCAAAATGGTCACAAAAATAACTTTAA
>JBBPDA010000105.1:32211495-32235394 GCA_037974385.1 Arnoldichthys spilopterus
AAAGTTATTTCTGTGACCATTGTGAGTTTTTCTTTCATTGACTGAAGGGTACCAACAATTTTGTCCACGTGTGTATGGTGAACTGACAAACACATAATCTATTTGAAACAAGGACAGTGTCATTGATTCACAGCGCCACTCTTATTAAGCATCAATACCCGTTAGACTTCTAATGGCGCCCCCTTGTGAAGAATTTTTTGCCTGCTAAACATAAAAGAGTGGGAATATGAATGAAGAATTTACTTGTGAATTTACAAATGTCATTATTTTCACATGAATAAAATATGTAATAAACACAATTATTGCCAAAAGTACTGAGATTATACTGAGAGTAAAAATTGGGTTTGTGTAATACAGTTGCATGCAAAGGTCTGTATGTCCCCGAGAATGTTTTGTTGATTTTTGTATAGAAAGTAAGCAAAGAGAACAGACTTCCTCACATTTTAATGTTTTATTACTGATTATTTACTCACTTTACAATAAGATTCAAGAGGTTTATTTGTAACATACATAGTTATACAAGTACAACATGTAGTGAAATGTACCCCGATCGTGCCTGAGACTGTGCAATGTTTTAAAATAATAAAGTTAAAAAGAAAAAAATTGATGAAAAGAAATAAATGAAAACACATTTGGGCTCAACAGAAATTGTCATGCATATTTATATATGTTTTATTTTTCCCAATATGTGAAACCCAAATAAAAGCAAAAAAATTCACATTCACGTTATCTCTAGAGGAAGTGTAGTCATTATTTTCACTTAGAAAATTTACTAAATGTAATTATGCAGGGGTAGTCAAACCTGTATAGTGTATATAATCACTAACAAACTTCATTCCTTTATAAGAGACTGTCATTTTGAACCTTTTCAATTGGTATATTTGTCAAGAAATGTTCAGAGAAAGTAAAGAATGTCTGACGTCTTTACATACATACATACATACATACATACATATATAAAAGCTGAAAAATATCATGAACTTAGTGTTATGTCAGTGACATTGTATTTATATGCAAACTATATTTATTTAAATTGTTCATTTAGTACAATATTTTCTTCAGAGAGTCTTCATTCATGTTTAAAAAATCAAAATTTTTATTTTACATGTGTTTTACAGAAAGTGTTTGTTTTGCCGAACATGGACGACATATACCTCCCTCTGATGCACTCTGGCATGGAGAGCCAGCCAGCACCACAGGGTTCTACTCTGGACTCCACTGAGACCTGCACCTTTAACCATAATTCACAATTAGACTAATGCCCCCTGTGGCTAAGCTCGTGAAAATACACCAAACACCACTGCAGCTTTAGTAGGTCATGGATTTATTCAGTCCAAAAAATCAACAGTAGTGCAATTCAGACTTGCTTACATTTCCAAGTGGAGCATGGTCTCACTGCTGTAAACATGTTTACTAAACACAGCCACTATTTACTGTGAAAATTTTTTTTGATACCAAAGACTGTTAGAAAGATTGAGTGGACTGTGAAAGCATGTTGTAAAAGAAGGATTGTATTAACTAATTCTATGACATTGTGTTTTTTTAAATAAGTATTTTTTAACTTTAAAAATTGTGGAGAATATCAATATAATCCAAGATGAAAAAGAGAAAAAAAACAACATTTAAATACAGCAGCAGGCCTTGAGCTAGCTGTTGAACCTTGTTGAAAGTGTTGTTGGCAGACATTTACACCAGAGTGGTCTTCACTACAGCTGTCCGATGTCCTAACGTTCTTCAGTGAATCTGTAAAACGGATTGCTCTGTAATATTTGTACTTTCTTGACTTAGCATGTGATGAATAAGGATTTAAGACTCAGTTGCTGGAGTGCATTCATTTAGCAACATCTCTGCCACTGAACATGTATTTTTATGCAGCAAAGACAACAGGGCATAAGAGACTGGATAAAAGCAAAGTCACACCACAAGTGGCACAACTGTCGAAGTTCTTGTCTTAATATTGCAGATTTAATCTCTGGTGATGCTACAGCCATTCGTAGCAGGTCCAAGAAACATAATTGATTAGGCTCTCTCTGGGTTGGTAGGATCGCCCTCCCTCTCCCATGATGGTAGGCAATGTGAAATTATTATTCTTCTCCTCCAAGCATGTTGAGCTGTCCAGTGATGCTGTGTTTGGAAGTTTGAAAACATATAGTGACTCTTCACATAGCTCGGAGGAAGCACATGCTAGTCTTCACTTCACCACCCTGCAGTGTTGGTAACATAATGTATGATTGGTAGACCTAGCTAGCAGGTAAAAATAGCCACAACTAAATTAGAGAAAAAGTAAATGAGGTAAAGACACCAAAAAAGCAATGTGAAGATATGTGAATATATTGAATTTGGGATTTAATGTAATTTTGAAGAGATACACAGCTTGTAATAGCATTATTTAATGACAATAATATACTACTGTTGAAAAAGGTATGCTCAGATGTCATATTAACAATTTGTATCAAAAATCTTGTAAAAAAAAAAAGCACAATGTAATTATTGTAAACAAGGCAGTACAGGGTACATCTAGATGATTTGTCCAATATTCAGTAAAAAGGAAAACATGTTGGAGGAACAAAAACAATTAATTAAATAGAATACTGGCATTTTATTTATTTATTTATGTATTACATTTACTGATGACAGGGACTATTATATAGTAATTGTATGTAGTAATATTATATTGCTATGTATGTATCTTATTGCTGTCTGAACAAAGCATTCAATCTGTTTTTCAATTTTTTTGTTCATTTTGAAAATACGAGATACTGTTTAAACTGTATACAAATGAACAAACCAACAGAAATGGTCCACATTTACATAAATCTCTTTGCATTAACTTAGACTAAAGATTAAGAATGTTTTTATCTGCCATGAAGCAGCTTTTCTAATAGTGTTCCGAAATGACTCAGCCATATAATTGAGAGATCACAAGTTATGATCCCATGCCACAGACATATATGGCCAGCAGTCCATGAGAGCATAACTGGTTTCTCTGGGTGAGTGGGATTGCCCTTTCTTTCCCCACTTCACTAGGCATATAAGTGCTAGCTGGTCTGACTGTCAGCTGGCCTTTAGGATTCCCCATGCACTGTGAGCTGTCAGGTGACGTTGCTTTACTGAACATTTGAAAAGATGCTAAATTTAATTTCTGGTAGCATCATATGACTCTGGGACACCTAATTCATTGATGAAACTGGACTAATATTACAGAAAAAATCAAAAGGCAAAATATATCTGCATATCTGCTATATCTACTATATATCTGCAAAGAATCACCACTTTTAAAATACAAAGATATTGGTACCAAATTATTTGAAAATTATTAAAGCTCTGTTACATGTACATGCAAAACTCTTGTTTTTGTTTTTACAAAGTCCTACAAATAATAAAAAAATCATAATACAAATAATTGTATACATGTATTTGCAACAAATTGTGTTTCTGTTAATGAATGGTAATTCCAAATTTGTGAACTATGTGGGTATCACATTACTGTTATAAATGTCAATTTTTCAATGATCCATCTGTATTCTCACAGTATGCTATGGTCAAAGGACACTGTATGAACTGTATAAAAGTTAAAATCAACAGAGGATAACTGGACTTGCTTGTTTGAATGTTTTGCAGTTCATGAATAAACCATACATTGCGGTACTCCTCATCTGATGAAAGTACCAATATCATGGTATAGTGGCATGCTGCCCACTGATCTGCAACAATACTGGCATTACACTACTGAAAACACTCATTTCAAATGAGCAACGTTAGTGTGTGAAAGCTAGTTTTTCAACTGCTGCTGGAGCTTGAGCTGGAGCTACTGGAACTATGGCCTGTCCCAGCACTGGTTCCCTCTCCTGGGTCCTCACCTGAGCCCTCAGCCCCCTGACTGAGCTCTAGGCTCTCACAGATAAGGCCTATCTGCCTTCTCATATGGTTCATGCTGCTCTGCATGCGCAGCATCTTCTTGCGCAGAGCAGCGGCGATTGTGCGCTGGCTTTGCCTCTGAGCCTCATATCGTTGCTGTAGCTCTCTGTAGCAGTTGTGTCGGACCTGGGTGTCACGGTCCAGCAGCACTCCGCAGCCCATAGGACACAGCTGCCGCCAGTGACTGCAGGTCCGTGCATGCTCCTGGGAGTCCTTTCGCAGCACACGCACCCCACAGCCCAGGTGAGGACACAGCAGCCACTCGAATGAACACACCGAGCTGTGGAGGTACTCATCAGACAGAGGGAAGGTGGCCCTGCAGCCCTGCTGTTCATTTCGACACTGAAAATAACAATGTGTGATGTTAGGAGTGTAAGCCTCTGCTGTCACAGTGATTCTTTAGGAAATGAGTCAATGCATGATAGAAAGTCAGGTTTTACAACAGCGTCATTTGATTATTATTCATTTTGGCCATGAAACAATATTAGAAATAATTATAATTATTGTTACAGTATTGTTATGTCTGACTACACAGCCTAATTGGCACTATTGGTTTTAGTGGCATCCCAAAAACACTGAATGCAAAACAAATATTCGACGTGGAAGTACATAGATTGCAAAAGAAATGTTTTAAAACTTCGACAATGTTTACATGCATACATACATCGAGGGGAAGTGTGGGAAATTTTAGTTTTCATGATATGGACCTTTGTATAAGAGCACAACAGCACTTGATGTCATGTGTTATAATGAATAACACACTGCTGTGAGTTGGTCGTGAGCGTGAGCTGAACACTGTCTCTCGGTTTTATGACCCAGTTGCTGGCGTGCACTCGTTTAGCAACAACTATTCAACATCTATTGTTACGCAGCAATGACTTTGAGACCACAGGGCATATAAGATTGGGTAAAAGCACACAGTCTCTCACAGGCTCCAAAGTGTTACAGAATAAATTCTCTCTCTCTCTCTCTCTCTCTCTCTCTCTCTCTCTCTCTCTCATTCTCTCTCTCTCTCATTTCTGTTCTGTTCCATTTGCACCACAATGCACTGATGCAGTTTTACACCCCTGTGTGATACAATCATTGCGATTACAGCAGCAAGGGGCACACGGTCAGAGATTCAGGGTTTGCATTACAGTAGCAGTAAAGGCCACAAGTCTGAAAGCAACATTAACTTAAGATAAAAGAAGGAATCAGAAGAGTCTCCTACACTGGCACAGTGATATCCCAGACTTTGTTTGATGTTTTGTCAGCCTTTTTAGTGTGTGTATTGGTCTGAACACCTTCACAGCTCATAGGAAAGGTTGCAGTACTATCATTCCATGCTCACTTTGCTAGAGCACCAAGAGTCTACCACAGTTTCTTAAGACAGAAAGTCCCAAAATGTATAAACATCTAATTATTGCCATTAAAATGATTTTCAGTATACTATTTGGAAATGCATGTGTTATTTTGCTATTGTGTATTATTAACATAAGTGATATGATAATGTCATTAACCATGAGAAGAGCTTAATGAGTTAACCATATTTTAACATAAAGTGTGTCAAAGAATGCAAACTTGTTTGAAGGTTATCTAGTGGCATCTAGTGGTTAAACAAGATGTCAGAATTTTATGTTAGTTGCTAACAAATCTTAAATTAAAAAAATGTCACTCTTTCCAAACTGTAGTGTATGATACTGGAAAAGACCCACTTCCAGTTTCCTGATTATTTAGACTAGGCAACCTAAATGACCATTATACTGGTTCCTACTATACATGACCCTTAGTGATATGATATTAATTGTTATTGTGATTAGTTGTATCACAATATGTCACAATGGACTTTTCTGAGCATGTGGTGATAACTACTAAAAGAATGACAAACAGCTGAATGTTTCATTACAAAGAGCATAATTAGCCGTAGTTAACTGGATTTAGTGCAGTATAATGTGTAAAATTTTAAACAAAAATCATATTCATAGTTGTTGACAGTATTTCTAAATGTGGAACAAATGCCTCTTTTCGCCCCATTCCAACATTTCAGACATCAAGAAAAAAGATTTTGTTATGCATAAAGATATTGTGTATTATGAAAAGTCAAAGTATTGTGATATATTTTTGCCATATTGCCCATGCCATACCTAATAACATTCTCATGAAAGTTCTGCTTACCTTGATGGGTAAACGGCTGATGGATTTGCTCAGCTTGAACATAACAAACATGAGGCTCTGACTGATCGGCTTCCTGCAGCACGGGCATGTTTCCTGTCTGGATTAAATATAGACAGGCCTCTTAGCACAAACTTCACCCTTTGCTCCACTGCTGTTAAGTGAACTTTGGGTGAAGCTGATGAATCATCGCTAAAACTGTTTTTGTACTTTACGTACCTCCTCATCCACTGTAAAATGCACTTCTTACAGAAGACATGGTTGCATGCCACACGTACAGGGCAACGCAGAACACCTCTGCAGATGATACAGATCAGGTCATGGTCAGGGGTGTCCACAAACAGCTCCACTTCATAGCCACCACTCTGATAAACATAACCAACCAAAAATCAGTTTCTACAGAGATAGCATCACTTCACTGCAAGAAACTGATCCCTATGGATGAGTGTCTCAGACTTGGGTTAAGCTTAGTCTTGAACTAAATTACACTGTCAGTGCTTATACAACAGTAAAGAACTGCTTAAGTCCAGGCATAGACTTGAACTGGGCCCCAGAATGTGGCCCCTTGGGCTATGTTTTCTTTTCAATAGAGAATCTACACTCTGGAAGCAGGACTAGGCTTAAAACCAACCTAAGGTGTTAGTAATGCCAAATACTTCTAACTGAAAAGTTGACTGAGGCAATGTTAATGCTTTTAAGGAAAATATCAACATCACTCATAGAATTTTAGACTCATAAATGAAACAGCAAAATAATTGCATTTTTAACATTTGTTTAAAAACATGTCATATTTCAAATAGCAGCGTAGACATCTGTATGTTGGTTATTGACCAAAGCATTATTAAAGCATTTTCAAAACTTCAAGTCTAAAATTCTTCAATACTGGAGCTATAATGCACTATTAAAAACCAAGACCCAGTTTTATCAAAGCATCAGCATTAACCTTAAATAAAGCCTAGTATATCTTTTAATTATCAAAGTCAATGAACAACTCCATTAAAACTCACCATATCTCACAGTCCCAGAGTAAGACGATCACAGCTAGTGGTGCAATGATACATGCTAAATAGTTCTGTGCTCCTAGCAGGTGCTGCCATCCCAACAACACACAGCTTAAACATGCCCAGATGAGACCATTTGACCCTGGATGATTCAGAAATCTATTACACATTTCCATGTTTCTTTTCATTCCTCTTCTAGCACAAGTGATGAACGTGGGTAGCACCTGACAACATTCACATCAAACCCACAGAGGCCTAGTTCAGTGCCGTCCAGCTTTTGCTTAGTGGACAAAAGCGTTGCTGGGGAAACCACAGAGCTGTCAATGGCCGCCGGCTCTAGAGACTACAAACACTATTCTGTGGAGACTGTGACCAGTGAATGGCTGTGGGGAAAACTGTGGCATTTTCTGCAGGTTGACTCATAACCTCATGCAACATGTACATGATGTAACCTTCATTAGGTGGATATGGAGCTCTTTTATTTCCTGACATGTCCCAGTTTTGAGGTCATTTATATCATACACCTTAGCCAAATATACCAGCACTAATGCTTTAATGATAACCCTAAAGGACATCTGTTCAGAACCTTAAAAAATTAAGTATTTGCTTTCATTAGACAAGAAAAACTTTCTTGCTATATATCAAGATAGTTCCATCTTAAATTGATCAAACTGTCAAGGTGTTTATTTGGCTAAATGTTAGTTTTACATCCAGTGCTTTCAATTTTAAAATCATCAAGAGGGTCTATTTGTTTACAAATTGACTTTTTGGAGAAAAAAAAAAAGTTGCCAAGAACATTTTTTTAGAGGCAAAGGAGAACTACTTTGAATTCTCTAATTAAAGAACCATTCTTCTAAATGAAATGTAAGTTTAAAGAGCCTTTTTAAGGTTTAAAGAGCCTCCACATAATAAAAAAGATTCTGTATTAGTTAAAGGCCTACAACCATACATTGTATTTTGTAACTGGCAGCGTACGCTGCTGGCAGTGTACGCTGTGTATTACCCACAAACCTGTTCTTCCTGTTGTCTTTTTATGTAATTTGAGTGAAGCATAAACATCAAGGACATGATTCCAGCACATGCTTTATTCCATATTTCAGCAGTGGTTGATTATTGAAATCAAATTATAAAAAGCAAAAGCAGGCCCAACATCAAAGTCACAGTTTATCAAGGCTAAAGATAAGAAAGGTAAACAAGGGTATTAAAGAGAAGAAAATTACATACTTTAATACTAGTTATATGCACTTTATTAACTGCATGTGGATACACAAGCCACAGCAAATAAGTCAGCCCCACTTTTGAGTCAAAGCATCTCCAAATTGCCAGGTCTTGTGGAGTGTTCCAGATATGCAGTAGGTAGTACCTACCAGAAGTAATCCAAGCATGTGAATCTCACAACACATAGTGCACCATAGTCTGAGCTGTTTGGCATCATGAAGGAGACATACCCAATATTAGGCAGGTGGTGTTAAGGTTATGACTGATCAGTATAAAGTGATATTCGTTTTGTTTTGGCCATAAATGTTTAAGTCTCACTCTTGCATCTTGTTATCGAGTGCAGTAGTTTATCACCTCCAAAAGGCATTAATGATAAGACATGGATCAGGAAGTGACACATGCCTTTAAGATATCCAGCATATTTTACCAAATAGAGTCTAAATTATCAGATGGGAAGAAATACAGGTATTCACGCTCATGACATGAAGAATTACATTAAAAAAATAAATCAAATGTTGCAAAATTACATGTAAACTAGATTACTTGTCCCCAGTCCTATCTACTCCAAAGTTACTGCATGGAATACACCTTTTCCCATCAAGCGCTTGCTTGCTTCCTGGTCTGTACAGTAAATAGTCATGAATGATATCCACTAAAGGTGAGTACACATGTGTGAGTCATTTCGATTAGCCACAATACAGCCCATTCTACAGTCTATTCCACAGACTAGCTTTTAAACTGGAACTCAGTATGGAAGGTCTGCAAGCTGAAGAATTTGGAGGCAGGGCAACACCCTGAACTCTTTGTCATGTTCCTTGAAACTTCTTTAACAATTTGTGTAGTGTGGCAGGGCACTTTGACCTGCTGAAATGTGTGATCATGTAATGTAAAAGAAAATGGGAGTCATCAGGCCGCATGTCCTTCCTTCATTTCTCTAAGGTTCAGTTCTGATGCTTGTGTATTCACTGTAAGGAGTTTTGATGGTGTAGAGGGGTCAAGATTGTAACGTGCCAACAGGGCTGCAACACAAGATTTCAGAACAGGACCCAAACTCGGGGAAGTAAAGGGACACCCCCCAGGGCTGGCGTATGCTAACAAACATCATAGCTCCATCTCATGTCAGAAGAAAGTGGTAGGATAAACCACTGTTGTGAACTGGGTTGGTAGTTGGTCATTTAAAGTCATGGTTAGTACCTCAGTGAGAAGGAGACAAGGCACTGTTGGTAGGTACTTTCTACTCCTGACTAAAGACCTAATCTGGAGATGTGAGGAATCTTCATGTATGATCTGGCACACGAAAGTTCTGGCCTGGTACTTTCCTCTAGAACGGCACATTTCCTGTCAAACCACTATACATGACATTGTCCATCTTATGGCTTGAAATAAATAGCTTGAATTAGGAACTGAAACTAGGTTAGTGGAGACAGAGAAAGAAACTTCTGATGAAATCAGATGTGCTATAAAAGATACTTACATAACACTAAGCTCTAAATAGATGTTAAATGAGTCACTGCAAACAGCAGGAATGAGTTCCTGACATAACTCTTTGCTAAGATGTCAGGACATTATAATCCATTGTGACAGGAACAAGTTTATCATACTTTCAAAATAGCTCCTTTTTAATTGAAGAAACATGGTGAGTGATGTTCTGTTTCCTCATTAGTCTCATGATGGTTAAACTCTTATCCTGGACGATTGGTAAAAAGAGAGATAAAATGAGATAAATAATCATTTATTGTGGTTATATAGGCAGAACATGCAATACCAATAAAAAAATTACCAGTATACAATACAGGCTAGAACATATAGTACAGTTCTTGAAACTGAAAGAAATCCCTGTAACTTTATTAAAAGTGTAACTTTAAAACACAAAGATCAGAGAAAACTGTATCTGTTAGCCTATATGTCAACAGCTATTTAGCAAGCTGCTGCATCGTTTCCTGATACCTGTTCAGACAAGTGACTGTCAGGAGGAACGTAAAAATGATCACCACTAGACAGATAACTACAGGAAATACAACACCAGTAGAACTTTCAGAGTAACAGTGAAGTTAATATTTGTACTCTTATCATTGTGAGATTATTTATTCTCTGCTAAACCAATTTATGATCCATTCTAGATTCCTGCTTGGGATAAAATATGGCAAAAATATTACATCAAAACATATTTTTACAGTACACAAATATTGTTAAAAAAAATACATATCAAAGTTTTTTTTGTTATTATAAAATTTTTAACAGACAAAATACACCAACAGTACAATGGCATTTTAAATTTAACATTTGCAAAAAATAAACTGTTTATGTGAGAACAAGAAGGAAAAACAGACAACTAGTAAAAATTTATTCATGAAATAATAATTGAATGATCTGACGTATAAAAAGCTACTTGATACTATGCTATGTTTATTTATTTTACACTGATTGCTGTTGACAGGCTCTTTGTAACTGGTCTATTTGTCAGATTTAGTATGTCATACAAATTTGTTCCAATACTACCCAGTATTTTGATCGCCTAAAGTACGACAGAAGTCCAATTTTAAACCATATAATAAAAAAAAATGTGGTGATGTGCACTGTCTAATCTCTTCCAACAGCTTGGGCCTTATTCTCCATTCTCTCTGGGAACAGACGGGCTTGGGATGCTAGGGCAGCTTTGCGAGTGTAAGTGGTGCAGCGTGTGAGGATTTCCTGGGTTTGTGGTCGAGGGGGCATTCTGGGGCCCAGTTTGGATGACCCACTGGCTTCTGAATTGGTTGGACTGGGTTGTTCTTCGGACAGGCCACTGTCAATACTGTCTGCTTCTGTGACTTTCTCCGGCTGTCTCAGGCCCTCTTCACCCTCTGAGCTGGACAGGCTCAGACCCAGAGAGCAGGAGGAGCTAAAGCTAAAGTCGGTCTCATCACTGGCACCACTGATACTGCTCTTGCGGCTATCAGAATGGTTGCGCTGGACCGCAGTGCTACGCTGGACTGCAGTGATGGGCTGAGCTGGACGCTCACAGAGCACCTCCACAGAGCTGGACATGTGCAGGCTCTTTAGACTCAATGAGTGCTCCTGAGGCTGGGTGATGTAAGAAATCCCCTGCAGATGTGTAGGTGTGGTGGACAGGTTAAGGGTGGAGCTGTAGAGTTTTTTCTGCAGACTCAAAGTGGGGCTGGTGTATGGCTGCAGGTACATGGATGGGATGTATCCTGCTTTTCCATTATATCTGGAAGAGTCATAAATACAGAGATAAGCTCATACTGCTAATGAAGTTATAGCAAATTCTTATTGTTTGGAAAAAAAATTCTAATGTACCAGTTTCCTGAGGTTAATGTAACTAAAAAAAACACTAGAAGTCAATAGTCACCCAAATATTTCCAGAAAATGACATCACCCACATTTCTCAACTACATCAAACTCTTTACTTATGCAGCACAGTTCATGTGGTTTAGGACTTACTATGACTGTGAAGTTTTGTTCATTTTTGAGTCACACTGCGTCCTAAGCCACAAAGATAAGTCTGTGCCACCATAAGGAAGAGTTGGGTGTGGTTTGAGTGGCTTTAGAGAAGTTCTGTGAATGTATTTACTAAAAAAGCGCAAGTATTCACTTAAAGTGTTTGTTAGCAACATTAAAAAGACCAAATTTAGGCCTTTAAACATTACTTGGTTGATCAAAAACATCTGGCGGAAATGGCAAAACTATATATCTGTTTGGCAGAACTATTCCATTACAAAGAAGACTCCTATACTTAATTTCCATCTGCCCCACCTATAGCATATGGTCAGTGCCCATGTACAAAAATATCCTTGTATTTAGAAGGGTAAAGAAAACTTAATAACTTAATGGGTTTTCTGCTTTTTGTTTGGGGAAATGTCTAAATTAAGTGACCACATTCTACAGATTCAATAATCACAGACAAGGTTGAAAAGCATTTTTGTAACTAAAATGAAATTAATATGCAAGGTGTGTGTATCTATGAAAGTGAGGCACAGATGTGCCCCTAGGTGTCCCTAGGGATAAAAGGGCTAATTAAATAATACACTTGAAAAAGATGATTACAATGGCAAGGTGTCTGCAGTTCGTACTGATGCTATACTTGTCTCTGAAAAGTACTTGTTCTGTGTAACAGTGATACACTGAAGACACTTTGGCACTGTGGTTTAACACTATCCTCATTTCACAAGTCTGCACAAAGAGACAGACTGAATTACCTAGACAACCACCACCCATTGTCAGACTTCTGCAGCACCTCCACCACGGCACCAATGGTAACTGATAGCTCATCTTTCGTTGTGGCTGTGTAGCTCCTCACAGCACAGTACAGAGATCCTAAGGGGAAAAAAATACTGATCATGTTTCATTCTACAAAAAATACAATATTAATCTAATATAAAGTGACCGGGAAACGGAAGAATAGGTTTAGAACATGGATGGATGGATAAAGTGACATGACTGTTTGTCATGGTGAACACACTCAAGCACCACAATGAAATGTGACCACTGCATTTAACCCATCACACATGCACAAGCAGGCAGGTATCAACAGCGCCCAGGGGGCAATGTAGAGAGACGGTACCTTGCTTAAGGGTACCTCAGTAGTGCCCAGGCCAGGACTTGAACCTGCGACCTTCAGGTCCCAAGGGCAATGTCCTAACCATTAAACCACCAGTGCAGAGATGGCACCCATCAGTTCCCAATATCAGTGGTGGGCAGTATCAGTTTTCAGAGGGAAAAAAATTCTGATTCTATCCTACATATATGATAGAAAATATCACAGAAAAAAAGTAATATATTAGAATTACAATTATTTAATACATTGCATTACATGTGCACTAGATTATGACATTTTATCATTATCGTGATAAAAATGTTTTAGAAATGTGTTCCAGTTTGGCCCTACTAGCAAATTTCACTGTGCCAAAATATTGTGATATATATAATGAATCATAAAATGTCTGTAAGTAGTATAAAACTTTCCATATTGCCCACCACTAATATGCACTGTGAGTGAAATTTCTCTTAAGGTAATAATAAAATTCCAACAATTCTGAACAATTTAGATGCTGCTCTAAAGTGAAGAGCTTTAAACACATTTAAAGCTAAGTAGTTGAAAAGAAAACAGTGGATCATCAATATCAGTCCATACTCAAGTGCTGGTGTCAGACAAGAAAACGTTACATCATTTCATATATAATGATGAACCTATTCAAAAGACAACTGGCAAAAACTGGCAAAAAGTGAATTAACTTACTTTTAAAGCCTGCCATATCCAGCTCATCCTCCTCTTCATCTTCCTCACATAACTCCAGGTAGGGAGCAGGAAACCACGCTAAACACTTTTCTTCATTCTCCACCAGCCACCACCCTGCAGGTGCACATACACATATTTAACTAAACAATTCTTTATTGACTGACCTTTCATAAAATATAACAAGACGTGTCATAGTACAGTACATACTGCAGCATATGAGGCATTATCATTTGCCACTAAGTGTCAGTTCAGTCAGACTTCATAGTATAAATGATGCATAGAAATAAAGCATACCTGCTTTATCTTTGATGAGCACATCCAGTGTTTCATCCACAGCTACCTTGAAAGGTCTATTCTTGGTGTCCTTGGTCTCATAGGCAGCCAGACAGCGATATGCTTTGGTGACAAAAGGCTGGGTCACGTTTCCAATATTGAGATGCTTCCTGGTCAAGTCAGCACCCTCTTCACCTCCCATGTCCTCTGACTGGAAAATCATCACACTGAGCAAGACAGGCAAGAAAGAGATTTGCAAGTTGAGTAAGTGGCATTGTAAATTCACAGAAAAGGGAAAGACATTAAAGTCAAGTCATTAAAGCCAACATACAGGGTGTGGTCTTTGTTCTGAACTGTTAATTTAGCACCTGGGTCGATTTAATGCTACTCACGCCTTTCACTTCTGAATTACCAGATTTTTTCTTAGACTAAAATGCAAGGTTATCCCAGACTGGTATTTGCACATAGACTCTCTGTTTTGGCATTGGTCTCCCCAAAAATTGTAGTTGGTCCAGCTGCCTTCAGAAAAAAACTTTTTCTCAAGGAAAAATTTATGGATTAGGTGAGCTTGTTTAAAATACATTTACAACAGGCCTTGGCACTGCCACTGCCACCTGGTGCCCAAACTTATTTGTGCACAATGCATCAGTGCTCATCATTTTTTAGTTTGCCCCCAGACACAAGCTCAAGCATTTGGACTTGCTCTTGACTAGTCCTGGTCTTGGACTTGCCCTAGGTGGTCTTGGCTACATCTTTTAAAATGATACTACTCTTTACTTCCTATGCACATGGATGCTGGAATGAAGAAGTACTGCAGTAGGCTATTTTTTACCTCTACTTTTTATACTGCACATCAGGCTCTTCTGTACCTACCTCTTCTGTACAAACTCAGGCTGCAGCTCATGCTCCTTAGGCAGGAAAAATTGAATAAGGTCAGTAGCCCGAGTCACACTGGGGTCACACTGCATCAGGTCAGTGCAGTATTTCTGCAGCGCCTTCACACGCTGTACAGCCCTGGTTGGAGTCCTCTTCTGCAAGTTCACTTTCAACATCCGACCTGCCAAAAAACATCCGTCCTTTTTTTAGAATACCTAGACTGACTGGACAAGAACAGTAGGATGAACAGCTACTGTGCTGTCACTTTACCTCCAAATCTGGGCAAGACTCTGCTTCGTTTGACAAAAGGGTTCTCCACTGGAAATCTCTTCTTCAGTTGCCTCTGATTTGAATAAGGGTTAAAAAAACAAATCAGTGACATTACAAGCTCATTGCACTACACAGATAGGAAAGGATGTCTTCAGCTTTAGTATAGTGGAGCTTCTTACATGAAACTTCTTGAAGTCACTGATGGTCCTGTAGACGGCCACTTCACTCTGATCAGACCACAGCACTGAGGTTATGTACAACTACAATAGAAAGATTAGCAGGTCATTAATATAAGGTGCATATGAAGGTCTATTAAATAAATAAATAAATAAATAAATAAATAATGAAAAAAATATATAATAATAACAATGATAAATATTAATTGAAGGGAGATATTAAGTTCAGATTTGAAAGTAGTGAAAGACAGTATATTAGTTAAGGCATTAACAGGCTGCATCCCAAACTGCAAAAGAAAGAAAGAAAGAAAGAAAGAAAGAAAGAAAGAAAGAAAGAAAGAAAGAAAGAAAGAAAGAAAGAAAGAGAAAAAAAAGAAGAGTACACCGTCATTAGAAGTGCACTCAGTAGTGAAGTGTGTAAAGTTTGGCAGTGCAGCCTTTGTCCTTCCAGCATCAGCGGGTCTTACTTTGTTCGTATCTTTGTACATGATGCCGACGATTCGGACGCTGACAGGAAAGCGAGTGTCTTCCATTGGGACGAGATGCAGGTTGCAGGGTACCGCCTAAGCAGAATGAAAGGCTGCCTTCCCTCCTCTAGCGCCAAAATTTATCCTCAGTCCGCTGAAAGGAGGAGTCTTAAGGAGGAGGATCACGTGACTTCTGCTTTAAAAAAAAAACAGCGCACGTGCGGTCTACGTGCCGACTTACTCTGCAGTGATGGGAAGATTCCATTCAGCTTCACCAAACCGAGCTTTCGAATGATCCGAATCAATAAACCGAAAGTCCGATTGAGTTCAGTTTATTCTCTTCTGCTCCGTAGCAAGGCTGTTTCTGATCAACAGAGTTGTGGTTTTGAAGTCTGTGTCTTAAATGCAGAATTACACTGCGGTGTAACATGTATGTCACGGGCTTGGAGTGTGTACATAAACGCACCTGATGAGGAAAAAACAGCAGTGAAATGAGGTCTCATCTCAGATCACATTCTCTTTTACATACTAAATACATACATCAGTCCTTGAGGACACGGGAAAGCGACGACTGCTTTGTAGTGTTTGTAGGTGTGTGAGATTTTATTTAATTGGTTCTATATTTTATCATTATTTACCATGACCAATTTGAACATTTAACTTTAACATTTTAACTAAAACTTCCACCGATTGTACAAACAAAGTGGTTCGGAGCGGTTTGATGTGAAATGTTTCCTCCACAGTGGTGCTGATGGGAATCAGACGTCACAATGTCAATAACACGGATACAGGCTTTTTATCTATTATCTTGATAAGACCGACGAACTCAGACTGGTCATCTACACCAGTATTTCTATATAAATATACAAATATACAAAATAAATCTACATGTAAATATAATTAAAAAAATATATGTATATTCATAAGCAATTTATTTATATAAACCATTTTTTATAGTTTAAAATATATAAATATAAAAACGAAATAAGATCCATATGCTAAATATATCAAAACTGTTGAAAAAAAAATATTCAGGCATCAGGCTGGATTATGCATAATTTTTTCATCTATTTGTGTGGTGTAGCTTTAAGACGTCTGGTTCCTATTACCACCACTGTGAACTCTCAGACCCCTCTGATGGACTTGACATCCTACAGGAACTATTTACTTTTAAAATGTAATTCAGTTCATTTTGTGAATGATGTTAAATTCTCATCTGCTGATCCTAATGTTCGATCTGGCCTTTGACCCACTGCATGGCCTGATTTGTTATTTTCAACTTTATTTTGCTTTTTGGGGTGTTACATGTGTGTTGAGTCAGAAACAGCTTGTCAGCAGTAACAATATGTGAAATATTACGCAAAGTAATAATAAACATGAGGCTGTTTTATGTTTGCAGCATGTTAAAGATTAACACACGTTTTACTAGCGGTAAACACGGACGTCACGTAGCGTCACGTTCTTTTCATTTAAAACTTGCGACTCGGTTCTTTGTGTTTTCTTGAACAAGAGCCGATTCAAAAGATTCAGCTCTTTCTCCAGCCGGACCTCGGTGGTGCTTAGGGGACTTGCAGGGTGTGGAATTAGTAGGGCATTACCAGTGAGTGATGTTTGCCCTCTGTGATCTTAACACATTATACAAGGAAACGGGGCCAGTCTATCATAATGTATATTTACTCCATGTGAGATTTTATTTTTGCTAGAGTAAAGGAGGAGAGATAAGAGTAGAAAGGGATGCAGGAGTTTCCTCCAGTTAATCCAGACAAAAACTTCCTTTCATATTCTCCTATGAGTGCTGGTGTTGAGTGATAAACATCCAATGTTTGATTCCACTTTGAAGAGGGAACCTCTCAGATTCCTCAGAAGTTCTCCTGACTGGGTTCCACTGGTTCTAATGGTCAAGGTTTAAGCAAAGTAATTTGGTGGTTTGAAGTGAAATGCTCAATTCTAGAGAAACTTGATGGGGCAGTTTACACTGGGGTCGATGTGAATCAGACATCCAAAGCATTTAATGCTTTTCAAAATGTACATCAAACATTGAGTTTTTGCAAAAAATTGTTGCCTATAGGTTGGCTGAGTCATTTTTCTAATGACATTAAATCTTATATAGTTTATGTAGAAAATTGTGACACAAAATGTATGCTATTATGAAAAGAAACATGAGTAAATTCATGCAGGCTGTGGTTTAAAAAAGACACACCCAAATAACTTTTTAACTTTTTATACTGTTATTCTGTTATTTATTTTACAACCACGAGCAATGCATTGGTCTCCGTGTGGCACCACTCTCAGTGTTGATCTATGCAATGTGAACGCTTGATTGTTTCCTCTGTCCTGGAAGTCGCTTTGGATAAAAGCGTCAGCCAAATGAGTAAATGTAAATGTTATACACATATATGCTGAAGGAGTTGTGACCCCAGATTCCCCTCACAATCACTCTAAAAACTGTAAATCATTATATCCTCTCTACAATAAAAACAGTTCAAATGACTTAATCGAATTGACTGAATTAAGAATATAATCTTCTTCTTTTAAAATAAATGGTATTTCTTTATAAAGCAGCCATGTGCTTTGTCAAGTCAATGGCATTTTTTGACCTTTTTTCAAGAGAGTGCGTGCCATCTACAGAAAGTGTTTGGTTTTTCATTTCCCTGTGGTATGATAATCAAGTTACACTCATGTAAAATCCCCTTGTCATCCATCAACATAGAGTTCCCAGAACTCAGCCTTAGCCTCATATTAACAATATAAATAATGTTAGCAAATGGAAAACTCTGCAAACAGGTTCTTTAAATTACAAATAAAAAGTCTTTATAGTAGGAAAATCAAATAAAGGAATGGCTTTGACACTCAGATGCCTAAAACTAATGAAATATAGCCCCATGGGGGAACACAATGCAGAGAAGAGGTCTGTGGTGATCGAGCAGAAAAAGATACACGTGGCAGTTGAAGTTGAAGTCAATTTTGAATAAAAATTGTAAATAGACCAAAGTCTCCCAAACATAAAAAAGATACTATTTACAAAGCAAAATGTATTTACACATCAGTATTCAAATAAATATTGTTTTCTCAACAATTTAACAAGTTCAGGTTTTCACTCCCTCACTCACCATATAGGGGCTATGACATCACTTACTGTTTTTGTGCGAGTAAATTTCCCTTTATGTACACTTTAAACCAAAACTACTGTTTCTTCCCCAACCTGAACATCTCCAAGCCCTCAGTACAACCACAGATAAATAAGTTTAAATAAATTAAGCAGTAATTATATACTTTTTAGAACATTTGCTACAATCAGAAAAAAATGTTTTACATTAAAGCAAAATGTAACAAATACATATACACTTATTAACTTTAATATATTATTAAAACAATAGTTGTGCACTAGGAACAATAATTACAGTTAGTAAGTGCATGTACACAGACACAGAATAACAGATTGAATAGACTGACCCCATGGATTAGCTCATTGTTACTGATCCAGCTACATGAGCCAGTATTGGACTGAAATCTGATTTCAGTATCGGATCTGTGCAACCCTAATAAAGAGCATAGCCTTTTATTTCAGCTAGCTTGCACATTAACGCACTGCAACTGAGCCTGCTACTAATAAAATAACCACACTTGCTTGCTGTTTTTACAGCTGTATGGAAACCTACCTTATAAAAGAGACTTTGCGTCGAATAGAAGGGAGCTGGTGTATGTGTAAGTGTTTTTCCTATTCCCATTAAATGTACATAGTAGCTCGTCTAATGGGTGTGATACATTTTGATTTAAATTTTTTATTTTCAAATACCAGATTCTCTTTGCTATGCAAATGACCAATAGAAATGACCAATAGAAAGTAGTGGGATGGTATCTTACTCAAGGGTAAATCAGTGGTACCTTGTGGCTTGTACTTGGACCTGTCACTTCCTGTCCAGAAGGACAAGGTCTTAACCACTAGGCCACAACCACCCGCCACTAGGTCCCCATTGCCCTGATTTAATTAAACTTCTAATAACAAATGAACAGGACAATAATTTTAGTTTTAAATTCTGAAAAACTTTTTAAAATTTTAATGAACTTAGAACTTTAAGATCACAAGGTCCACAAGTTAGAGTAAATAATTTATTTCAGGAACACACATTTCCTCTTTCTGATCACAATGAATAAATTAAATGCTCTGGCAACAGCTGATCTGTGGCAGCCACAGGGCTGTTAAAAGTCTGTCCAGTCATTTCACTTATCTTCAATTAAATGACTGGATGACCAACCTGTCTGTTTATCTACCTACCTACCTGCCCTTTTGTGCACATGCTGCTTGTGCACTCATTGTGCATGACCACCAGAGTCTTCTACAAAGTTAGTCAGGCAGACATGTTAAGTAAAGCTAGCGAGCAGATTGCACATTCATTGTGTGGTTCACATTTGAAGCATCTGAGGCATGCATGGCTTGGGGAAAGAAGGTTATTCCACACTGTTGCACAGTCTTTACTAAAATCAGATTCCCATCAGTTTTAAATTTATTCAGCAAATTAGATATAGACACGATTGGCCCATATTCGAGTGAGTGCAAAAAAAAAAAAAATAGTTGTACTTTTGTGAAGACACTGGTCTCTTTGGTACATTAGCCTGTACTGTGAATTAAAGTTGTTTTATTTTGCATATGGTTATGGAAAAGGTGCGGCTGGTCTACCCTACATTCTCAAAACATTCCTTCCTACTATTCACAGCATAGAACCGAGATTTAAAGGACTTATATTGTAGAAAGTTTTGAAATAAATCAAATTGTAAATTAGTAAACACTGTTTTTAATTTTCCAAACATATTCATTGCCCAATCCACATAGTCCATATATGGAAACTAAGCTAAAAACACAGGCTGTTTTGAGTTTTACTCATTCACTCTAAAGTTATAAGGCATGTGTCACCCCTACATTTTGAACAAAACAGCTTGTTTAATTCTTAGGGATGTGAAGAGGTTGGAAAATGGTCATGTTTTTGATATATAAAACCCATACAAACTTCACAATCAAACCTTGTGAAGAAATAAATTGTTAGAGAAAGGAAGAATATAGACACTTTAATAATCAGTTTTCTAAAGCTTTGTTAAATGCTTAAACAGAGCTTCAGTAACATACTGTTACTTGTTATTAGCTTACACTCTGAGTTCAGGTATGATCAGTACTGGGAGAAAAAAAACTTGCATCTGCACATTTTCAATAAATAAGAACACTAACATATAACATTTAATATAGCTGTGCACTAGAAATGTATACTGTACAATAGATAATACACTGGGAGTGTCACCACTGGGTTAAATCCTTTCATCAGTTTTAAGCAGTTATCTTTTTGTTATTTTTTTGTAATTTGTCTTTAGTTTCTGGGAGGTGGTTCATTTGAAGGGGGGGGGGGGGGGGGTAAGGGCCTGACCCCTAATGCCATAAGTCATACTGTCTGATCAAAAGTCCCTTCAGTCCTGTTAATCTAGAAGTGTACTCGTGTACAATTAGGCACAGAGCTGATCACAGTGATTAAACATATCTGACACATTACACAATATGAAAATGCTTGTTTCTATGTGTGTGTGTGTGCATGTGTTTGAGACACTCATGTTAGCCTCATTAGTTCTATTAAGTCCTTTTGCACCAGTGCCTAATGGTTTAAAGGAATGGTTCACTGACAAATGTAGAACAGTTTTAAGACTGACCCTAAATGCACTTAATCAGTCAAGGTTAATGTAGCTAAAATTAGCATAGACATGAACTTCTGTCTGTAAAATGTTTGTAAGTTTTGGTTTATTAAAATCATATTTTTTGAAAAAAAAAATTTCTCTGTGGTATTTTGGTAGATATAGTTAACTGGATGATTAGCCTTACTGTCAAATTAACTTCTACCGTAAAAGGAACTGACAGTGTAATCAATTTAGTCCAATTTTCTGAGGAAAAATGGCACACTAGGACTGGTTCTAGATAAATCACTGACTGTGAATATGAGCAGCAGCCTAACCAGTGGGATTCCAGTCTTCTATGTAACTGATAAACATTGGCAGCTTTTTACTGGGACTCTTTAAGGATGTACAAGGTAAATTAGAAAAGTATGTGTCTCCCAAGTAATTCAGATGTCAGTGTCTCATCTAGAATGGAAAAAAAATGGTGTGGAACGCTGTTGGCTTAGTGCTAAAATAACAACCTGATAAGGCCACTAGCAGAAATTAACATTATAGACGGGATGTTCCTTTTACTTATTTTTTGGCCATGTTTTGATATGACCCAAATTGAAGGGGTTTAAAAATTAAAATGACTTTTATGTCATTCAGTCTCTCACAAATTTACTTCTGTTAAATCAGCCTAAGCTAGTTCCAGTGCCTCTTTTTTTCCCTCTAACCTATTTATTAACCAATTTGAATTAAAACATTTTTTTCAGTTGTGTAAATATCAGTTAAAAAGTTAGTTTTTTTTAGGTCAAACTAACAGACCGTCCCACCACCACCCTGGTTTACCCAGGATTGACCAACTGATTACATGAGGAAAGAGTCATTCCTTTCATTTCACAGTTATTCACTTACTTTAATGGACTCTGATATGATCAGTTATTTTTATGAATAGTTTGCATTTAAAAGGTTTTAGTGATGCGTGCCCTGGAAGAAGGCGGTAATAGAGCTGGCTTTTGAAGATAACATGACAAATGTGAAACGTGCAAATTCTTCCGTAAGGAAAAATAGCCTTTTGTTTTTTTTTCATGCTTTGTCATTACAATACTACAAGTTGCCAAAAAATGTGAGAGGGTTGGTAAGAAGTCACGTTTACAATTGATGCCTTTCCCGGCATCAGTGTGGCTTTTAATCAAAACAGGGCAACGTGAGCAGTCATTCCTGAGCTATCATCCTTTTGCAATTCTAGGATGACCCAGTGTTTCATTGAAGGGGGTTTCTGCAGGTGTCTCTTTTGGCTGATGGTGCTGAGAGTTAGCTGGCTGTGCAGACAGGCGGGCAGTTGATCTGAGGCCTCTGGCGTCATTCTGGCATGTGAAGGGCCGCCAGAAACTTGTTTCAGAAAGCTCCGCTCAAGGTCAGCCGCGGTCCAAGCTGTCAGGAGCACCACATGACGACATCATCACCTGGGATAGGAACCCCATCTGTTTTCGTATGCCACGAGGGAAAGCACAGCACGTGCCTGCCGTATAGTGCCCAAATGTGAAAAATGACTTGTTACTTGACTGAAATCATTAACATACATGAACATTTTTAGTAATTGCGATGTGCAAGTGTGAAGAGCCTTAACAATTAAAGAGTTTCTCTACAACTGTACATACAAGCTAAGAACCATTTAAAAGGTTGTGTGAAAAGTGAATATTGCATCTGCACAAATATTTCTTAAAGTAATCTGAAAGACAAAGTTGCACTGATGTATTGCAAATGGAATTTATGACATGATTTAAAGTAAATTGAAAGCATCACTTATCTCAGTGCAAAGAGATGAAGTACTCACATGGAAAAATGTTTCCAGGAAGTTAATCATGAGCTTGAAATACACTCAGGATGGCCCTCATGAAATGGCTGCCTTGTTGATGAATGCACCATTGTGATCATAAAAGGTCACTGCAATTTTTCATCCACACATACTCATGCTGCCAACTCCTGAAAACAATATTGGGAATTTTTTTGTAAATGAAGATCCACAAACATGAACTTTGCAAAAGTTGAAGGACACTCTTTCATTTAACTCATTTTCATTTAAAGTCAAGTTATACATTTTTCAGCAACAATGTTTTTCATGCTACTGTTAACTCTCAAAGAGAGTTCATCATGTAGGGCATCAATATAATACCTCCACAGCATCTAAATAAGCTACAGTTATGTTAGTTATGCTAATAAATGAAATGCACCTGTTAAACTCACCTCAAAATGTCTTTTACAATCATTAACTTATTAAAATTGTCATTAGTTTTTAAACTGAGGTACAAGTTAAGTTTACTCTGAAACTTAATTGAACTGATGAACAGTGCAAGAGAGAGGTCCACTGTAAAGCCCACCCAAAAAGAAAGCTGATAATTTTAGAACAATGAAAGACCAATCAGGAAGCTCTCTCTTTGTCATTCTCTTACTACATCTTTCTCTTTCTCTCTCTCTCTTTCCCTCTCTCTCTCTCTCTCTCTCTCTCTCTCTCTCTCGCTGTCTGTCTCTCTCTCTCTCTCTCTCTCTCTCTTCCCTCTCTCTTTACCTTTCTCTATCTCACTACCCTACTTACACATCTCTGTCTCTCTCTACATCTTTCTCTCTCTACCTCTTTCTTTACCTACATCTCTCTCTCTCTCTCTCTCTCTCTCT
>JBBPDA010000105.1:32235494-32249218 GCA_037974385.1 Arnoldichthys spilopterus
AGCGAAAAGGTACCAAAAGATAAAATATATGTTTAAAACTGTGGGCTAAAAGTAGAAGAAAAAAAACGGTAGCGTTTGGACTCCAAACACAGGCAGAGACTCGCGGTCAAACAATTCAACAAACAGGAACTACATCACGGAAGGGGGAATAGAACACTCTCTTCCAAAAGGAGTGCAGGGGGAGGTGCCACCGATGGTAAAAACAAAAAGTCAAGTGAAGTGACTTGATTTGTTATTGTGAACACACTCACACGTGCACACGTGGAGCAGCGGGAAGCTATCAACAGGGCCCGGGGGGCAGTGTAGCGGGATGGTACTTTGCTCAAGGGAACCTCAGTAGTGCCTGGGCCGGAACCACTAGGCCACCACTGCCCACATCACTACAGTCTGCAACATTTTGCTAAAGTGTTCATCAAAAGGAGCTCTGCAGCAGCACGGTGTGTGTGTGTGTGTGTGTGTGTTGGAGTCTGAGGGTCTGTTACAGCTTGGTGTAAAAGGAGCAAGCAAGCCACAGGAGCAATAATGACCTTGGGTGTGAAAGCTGTTCAAGTGCAACTATTGTTTTTGTTTTGTATGAGAAATGAGTTTTGTCACCCCCCTCTGGCGCAAATAGAAATAGCTCTAGATATTTTACATAATGTAAAATGTGTCTGGATTTAGTAATAAAAACATTGGAGTCTTTAGTCCCAGCATAAGAAATTGATATGAATACAAAGGCTGAGGCTAACTGATAGCCAAAGTATTAACTGTTACCTCAACATTCTTTCAGTTACAGAGTAGAAGAACCTCTAGGACTGGTAGAACTTCAGAAAAATGAATGGGACCCTGTTCTTGACTGGATTGAAAAAAGGTGAAGTGTGAAAATGTCCTCTAAGCTATAAGAAGCCTTTCTTTATGTGATGTACACATCTGTTGCATAGTTTGTCTCAGTATTTCTAATCAGAATTTATTTCTATAGGTACGATGTTGTCATTGGTTCATCCTCCAGTATAATGGGCCCCCAGATCCCAAAGGAGACAAAGGAAACCTTTTATCAGCATCTTAGTTCCTATAACTTCTGGTCTCTGATAGGTACTGATTGGTACAGCTTGTATTAAATTGTATTAAATTTTGATTTCATTTGAGTGTTTTGAAGATTTAAAGTGGTTCTTTTTTGCATTAAAATCTTTGTTGTCTGTCACATTTAAGATTTTAAAAGATATGTGTGATTCATGAACAGCAAACAGCAGATAAATGAATGAGTTCTTAGATTTAGCCCCTGGGCTTCATTGGCTTAATATCCACAAAGTGATTGAATGTATCTAGCTAATGCAGCTTTGTGTTATTAACCAACAGTGATCTTTGAAAGTTTGGAAATCCTTTGGAAATTCTGTATTTCTGCATAAATATGACCTTAAACATCATTCAGTTTGCATACAAATCCTTAAAGTAGATGAAGGCAACACCATTTAATAAGTGAAACAAAATTTACATTCATTTATTGACTAAAATGGTCCAATATTACATGTCTATGATTGGCAAACGTATGTGAATCTCTAGGGTTAGCAGCTTATTTGTAGGTAAACTTAAGAGTCAAGTTTGATCTTCAGAATAATAAGCAGAAATGTGAAAAGTTGCCATATGTTAAGTAAAGCACGGTTCTGTAGGTTTCCAGTAAAATTGCTACCATTAAATCACATACTTTGTTTGAATTTGCAGGGCTTGAGTATGTGATCAATCAGCTGAAGTCAGTGGTGCTGTCCTTTGGATTAATTGACAGACATTTGACAGTGGAGCAGGCAGTTCTGTTGGCACGGCTGGAGGAGGAATATCAGGTATGACAGTCCAGATACCATATAAACTGTGCACCCTACAGTAAAGATTCAAAATCATAATTGTCTTTAAAGACACCACCTCCAACAGTATTAATCTTAGCATCTCCTACAGCTCCGTTCTGTATAAATCAGAGATAAACACCAAATACAACTGGATTACAGTGAATAAATTTTTTTTTAATAAAATAGAGCTGTAAGGCAAAGCAAAAACAGAAATATAAAGAACATTAATCACTGAAATTGTCTGTAAAACTGCATTCAATTAGAAATTTCTTTGTTTCAGGAAGCCCATTCCCTTTGAATGTTGTATTGAGTCTTGAACTTTTCTGTGTAGTAGCATATAAATATCTATGGAAAAATTATAAATCTCTTTAGCTTTCAGAAGTTGGGTTGTCATGTGATTAAGCTCTGTGTTCACTCTCTCCTAGATCCAACGTTGGGGGAACGTTGAATGGGCTCATGACTACGACATGTATGAGCTGCGTGCTCGTACAGCAGCAGGGGCCCTGTTTGTGTATCTCACATCTGAGAGTGCTACAGTGAAGAAAAAAATCCTTCAGGACTGATGGGGCCTGGCATAGTTTAAACGGTCAAATGCAATAAGGACAAAAAGTGTAAAACATTGTCTGGACTTATTTGTGTGAGCTTGTTGTAAAATAGGTTAAGTCATTGCCATGGATGCAGACGTCCCACTTATGGTAGAAGTCATCCCTGCAATAGAACGTTACTAGAACTGCTTAGAAAGTCTGTTTTCTGTCATAACACTCTGTCTGATAATGATATGTTCAGTCTGTTTACATTAACACACTGTCTGGAGAGAATGTCAGCTAATGACACTTTCAGACCATGTCAACTGTGGTCCTTGTGAACTGTATTAATAGATTTTGTCTGTGTAACATTAAAGGAACAATAGATTTGACTGAGTGACCTGGTTGTTGAGTTTCTTTTCAGAGGTTAAGTAGTAAGCTGAAGTATAATATTAGCTAAGGCTTTGTTTTTGGGGCGTGTTCTACAATAAACCACTATCAGATACTGCAAATGTCCCACTGATAAGGTGTCATACCACACGAGTGGAGCACTGTAAATACGTTATTTTTAATAATCTTAAGTGTTGTCCTAAAAAAACGCATATTCGAGTTATTTAAAATCACTAGTTTTTTTATGTGAACATATTGCAGACTGCTGTCCCCTTTAACTCCTAGGAGCGACTTTCTTGTGAAAGACATCAGAGTTTACCAATAGACGTGAAGGCCAGGGTGCCGTCCTCCAATAGGATTAAGCGGGGGGCGGGACTTGACTGTTTACTGTCTCATTCACTGCTAGTCGATGTTGGGTTGTTGTTGACAAGATGGAGTTTTTACTGGGAAATCCGTACAGTACTCCGGTGGGACAGTGCATCGGTATATGATTTAAACATCAGACAATAATCTAATCAGTGGTTAAATGTACTCTTCAGACGAGGCTGCTTTGGTTTGGCAGCATTTAGTTGAGCTGCTTACCTAGCTAGCTGTGCTTTGCTAGTCACTCTGTTGTCTTAATGGCATTTTAACATTCGTGTTTAAATTGCTTTGTCATAAGTATTGAAATTAGCTAGATGTGTTCTGAAACACGATTTTCCATGTATTTTGTCCCTCTTGTATCGTGTGTTCGTCAGCATAAAAACAATAAGCTGTCGCCTTGTCAGCTGTTAGTCAGCTAGCTGAATTAGCTGCAGGTCTGGTATAGGATTGCACCTTCTGTTCTCACAGGCAGACCTGTCAGTTTAACGTTGGCTTTTAGATCTTTCAACATAGTTCGTTAAGATGACACGAATTGCTTTTACATGCTTTTACAAAGGATTTCTCATTTACATATAGAGAAACGTACTTAGCTGCATCTCAGTCAGCTATCTCACCAAACGGATCAAGCTAACCTAGCCTGCTATGTGCTTACACAGAGCTTTTTGTGGAAAATATATATTGTTTCATCAGATTTAGCTACGTAGTTATTACATTTGCCTACATGTTGTGTTGCAATAAACATATAAACAGCAGCACGTTTTTGCTAATGTAGTTGGAAAGCAACATGATAAAGTGCTGTTGTAACTGCTGTTGTGCTGAGTATGTCATAATAATTGGGCATAGATGACACAGAATATTGCAGTTAAATAGATGCATGACAAGCACTTTGTTTTCTCCCACAGAAAAGGCTACAGATGGCTCCTTACAGAGTGAAGACTGGACTTTAAATATGGAGATATGCGACATCATCAATGAGACAGAGGATGGGTGAGGGAAAAATGAAGAGTCTCTATTCTTTGCACCTTTTGTGGGCTAAATTGTTTATTTGTTGGTTGGTTGATTATGAACTAGTTCAAACAAAACCTTTAAAGTAAACAGCAATACCCTAAAATGATCCAGCCAATAACATTGAGCATGCCACCTAATAAAATGTGCCAGATTTGATTGGAAATCTGCCACCAAGATGCATTTGTTGTTTGCTACTATTAAATCCTTTATACCAATGAATATCAATCATAAAACACAAAGGCAGACTTCATTGTCCTGAGAAACCGATGTCAGGGCAGATAGAGATGATCACAGCCTAAATCTACATCTCCTTGTTTGTTATTTCTGACCACAGGCCTAAGGATGCCATAAGGGCTGTAAAAAAGAGACTTAATGGTAATAAGAATTACAGGGAAGTGATGCTGACTTTGACGGTAAGAGGATATTTCTAATAAGTAATGTATGTTTTCCTATTCTCACCATTGTCTTACATAATCAAAGCTTCCTGGCTTACTGTCTGTTTTGCCAGGTCCTTGAGACTTGTGTAAAGAACTGTGGTTATCGTTTCCACGCTCTTGTCACCACTCGGGACTTTATTGACGGCGTTCTGGTGAAGGTCATTTCTCCTAAGAACAACCCCCCTGCCATAGTGCAAGATAAAGTCCTCGCCCTTATACAGGTACAGCCATGATAAGAATTTGATGAGAGTGAGTATTTGATGTTTTGTAAATTGAAACATGGTTACAGAAATGACTCGGGGGAGAAGGGTCAAAAAAAGCCTGTGGAGCTACTTAGTCATGAAAGGCTGTGTAGTCACAGAGATCTGGCAGATGCTCTGGCCCAGGAGTTGTGCTAATAACCACCAAGTGTGATCTGGTTACCTTGAGCAGCTCAGGTGTCCCAGGTCAGCTTGAATGTGCCCCTGTTAGCCTACCTGCTGTTTATAGAGCTGCAGCCTACTGTTTAAGCCACATAGGATTCGCTCCCAAAGGAACACTATAAATAGTTTTAAGAAAGTGACAACAAAGAGAGTATGACACTTTTTTGCCTCTTTTTCCAAAGACAGTTGTTCAGGCTTTTCTTAAAGGATTTGTCCCAGTAAGATGTCATGCAGCTATACCGTTGGAAATGGGTTATTGAACATTGCTGCATGTGAAGGGGATGTTCACTGAATTTCCATAATTGCTTCTTAATTTACTGATTGAGATATAAGCAAAGACATTCAGAGTGGTGAAATGGTTCATTGTGCTGAAGTTTAACAACTAAGATTTCTTTACAGTGGTGGTGACAGGAGCCAGGGCCTGCAATTTGCAGTCGCCATCGCTGTGAACCACTATTCTCAGTTAGCTACATTTCCCATCAAACCACTCTGAATGAAGTCTTAACAATGTGATGATGCAAAAATTTTGCATATTGGAATTGTGGTGATCTTATGCATTGTCAAGAAATAGTATTAACAGGAATGCCACTTTTAAATCATATATAACCTATATGATCTATCTAATACATCAGGAAATTTTATGATAGCTTTTCAAATTAAATTTTGTTATGTAAATGCACCACTGTATAATAATAATACTGATATGAAAAAGAAATCTGAATTTCTGCCTTGTTTCTGTTTGTATTCCAATTCTATTTCTTTTACTCCTGCCCTTTCCACATGTTTCTCACTTTATCTGATGACCACACCTTTAGACTGTTGTCCTGTGTGTTATCAGATACATTGTTAAACTGATACTTATGTTTCGACATTATATTTTTTATTGGCCTTTGTGTTTTTTCCACTGTCTTGATTGGGACAAGCTGCTGTGTTGCACATACATTTTTTAATTATGTATTGTTGTTTAGATTGTATGTTGTGATTGGCTGTGTTTGTATATTATGCTTGACATACTCAGTGTTTATTTAGCACCTTGAGACTAACAGACCTAAGCCTTTTAAAATCCTCTGTATGTACACAGTGTTGCCACTTTGTTAGGGCACCAGGACACTTCATTGATGACACTAAAAATGTAATGCCGTCATATGCTTTCTTGGCCAAGGTGGTTTGAATGATTGGGTCACATTGGACCCCTGTTACATATGTAATTAGTGGCATCTGATCACCAAAGATGTATGTTAATACTAGATGTGTGCAGGTGTTAGGCTGTGCTGAGGCACTGTATGTTCTTTGTTGCCTATGTTTTAAAGGTTAGAGACGTTGATTTGTCTTTGCTACAGAGCTTATTTTTCCTCTTGGGGCAACAAAGTTGTAATGTAAATCTAATAAAAATATACTTGAGTATAATTGTATGAAGGCTGGTAAAGACCAGCATGTGTTAACGCTTTTTCTTACAACTTTTTTAGGCTTGGGCTGATGCTTTCAGGAGTAGTCCCGACTTGACAGGTGTGGTCCATGTCTATGAGGAAATGAAAAGGAAAGGCATAGAGTTCCCAAGGTCAGAACTGGAGACCTTATCACCAATCCACACACCACAGCGGGTAAGATCTAAAATTCTGCATTGTTGGCAGAGGTTTGGTATATTCTGCATGTGTGTGTTGAAAATATGATTTTGCAAAGGTGTTTTTATAGTTTTGCATGTATGCCAGTGTTCCACAAACAGCACTGCACTCAGCGTTTGCTTGCATTCTTCTTCTGTGCTGCAGTTGCCGAACGCTCCGGAGGGGGATCATAAATACAATGCTCCAGCCCAGCCCAAACCGCAGCTCCAGCCTGGCTCCGCCCCTGCCTACTCTGCACCTCTTTCCCATACCTCCCCACAAATTCCCAATGTGCACATGTCTGGACCCATCAACCCCACCCCAGAACAGGTATCCTACCTTCTGCCACATAGCACTGTGAGAGAAATTCAGTGAGGGGTGTAAATCTTTGGCAGCAGTGTGTCATGTAATCACAGTTAAGTTTGATGTGATCCTTTGGTGAGGTTCAGAATTCTGGTTCTGAAACTCAGCGTAGCTTTTTTGGGGGAAAAGAATAATTTTTTTTTGTTAAAAAATAAAAACACTTTATTTTGGCCCTATTTTGTGCGCACATTATGTTGAGTATTATTATAAGAAATTCTATCATCCATTCATTTTCCAGACCACTTCGAGTCGTGGGGAAGCTGGTTATAATAAATTGTAACATTTCAAAATTGATGCAGTTCATTAACTATAAATGTCTTTTTACTCTCCTTTTTGCATGTGCTTAGAAACCCACACATGTTTGAGCTGCTATTCACAGTGACGTTGTGCATCAGATTTGCAGGCTGCGCAGCGAGCTGGACATTGTGCGTGGGAACACTAAAGTGATGTCCGAAATGTTAACAGAAATGGTACCCGGCCAGGAGGATCCGTCCGACCATGAGCTTCTGCAGGTCGGTGACTTCGATTTTTCTTGGGTTTGTCCAGTATATGAAATGCTGGATCTGTCTCTTTTTGATGTCTCTTTGTTTCTCAAACAAAGATCAAACATAATCCCACAAAAAATACCATTTTGCCTTGAAATTTCACAACATTCATAGTCTTGTTTCTGTTGCTAAGGAGCTAAACAGGACCTGCAGGGCTATGCAGCAGAGGATAGTGGAGCTTATTTCTCGCGTGTCCAATGAGGAGGTCACAGAGGAGCTGTTGCACGTCAACGACGATCTCAACAACATCTTCTTGAGATACGAGAGGTATTTCTTCCTGACTGCTAAAGCTGCATCAGTGATGGGCAGTGTTATCCACAAATGACTGATGTGCTTGCAAGTTTTCATTCTAGCAAAGCAGGAGCACACCTGAAAACTGACAAAAGATTGAGACCATCGAAATAAACAAGTAGAACCAGATGAGCTCCTGCTTGTTTGGAACAAAAGCCTGCAGCCACATAAAAGAATTGACACCCCTGAGCTACTTTTTTTTAAAAGATTTTTTGCATTATTAATAGTGCTGTCAAAAATTTCATACATACATATCGATACTAAACATTTAAAAATTGTACAATACTTGGATTTCTTTTGGCACAGTTGGGCTTTTGTTATGCTAAAATTGTAGCACTAAAATGCCACGACCTATACAGAGGTTGATGATTGCCACTTTCAGTAGCAGTACAAGTTGTTTTGATTAAATGATCATACTGATAAATGTTTATTTCCTTGATAAGCCCTATTCTTGGTCTAAGAGCCATGAAGGCAAAGCCTGCTTGAATGGCTGTTACTGTAACTGCACCTAATAATGGCCTCATCCTGATGTTCATTCAAATTTTAAAAAATTGCTTTTTTTCTCCCATGCCACTCTGACAGTTCAATTCAGTTTTATTTATATAGCTTTTGACAACAGATGTTGTCACAAAGCCGCTATACAAAGTCTGGGTCCAAACCCCAATGAGCAAGCCAAGGTGACGGAGGCAAGGAAAAACTCCCTGAGCTAGAGAATGAAACGTTGGGAGGAACCAAGACTCAGTAGGGAACTCCTCCTCGTCTGGCAGACACCGGATGGCAGTAAAATAAAAAAAAATGATCTCGGTTTAAATCTCAGTTTATGAAGGTGGCATTAGTAAATGTCCATAAGTTTCATGGCTAAGGAGTAATCAGGAACTAAGGAAACCCACTGATCCAGGAAAATATTGAAGGGTGAAAACTGGCTGGAACCCCGTTTATAGTAGATCAGAATGGAAGGTGGTGGAGCGACTCCTATAGTCCTAGTGTAGTAGACGATCTAGTCTCGGAAGCCTCTGTGATGGTAGGAAGCGCAGCGTTACCTAGTCTGCGGGTGGGCCATGATGAAGGCCAGTCTATGTGAACATGAGCTGCTCTTTAAATTATACTAGTCTTCTCTTGACATCTGAATGGGACAGGATGAGTTTTGAACAACTGCATCGACAGTTTGCCAACAAATACGTGAGAAAATACTGAAATGTTTAAAAACAACTCTTAAAGATAGGAAGGGATTTGGATATTTCACCTTCAACAGTGCATGACATAATTAAAAGATTCAAGGAATCTGGAGGAATTTCAGTGCGTAAAAGACAACGGCGCAAGCCTAAGCTGAACAACCGTGATCTCTGATCCCTCAGGTGGCACTGCATCAAGAATCGTCAGTCATCTATAAGCGATATCACTACATGGGCTCAGGACTTTGGCAAACCTTTGTAAAGTACCACAATGTGTAGTTACATCCACAAATGCCAGTTTTTTTAATGTGAAAGAATTTATTTTTCTGTTACCAGGTGGTGGTTGTACTATGTTTATGTAATTGATTTTTTTCTGAACAATAATTCATGATTTGTTGGTTCATAATTTATTTAAGAAAGATGTTTATTTGGATATGTTTGTCTTCATCTGTGTTTGTTTCAAAAACAGTATTCAATATCGAAGTGTTGTGACAACATTAATCATCAATATGTCCATTAGATACGAGAGGTTCCGATCTGGTCGAACTGCTCATGGTGTCAATAACGGGGTAAGTTTCCTAATTTTCTCTCTCTTGTAATATGAACGTTGTATCATTAAAGTGATGGTTTGCTCAAAATCACAGTTTTTCCCCTTATATAGTGGATTGAACTAAGAATGTTTAATTCTTTTAAATTTGCACTGAAACTAAAGGCTATTGGTGCTGTCCGTCTTGCCTGAATTTTGTCTGTACTTTTGTCCCTGTTGACGGATAACAGTATAATGCTGAGTACCAGAACCTGGTGGCTTAAACTTCTATTTGTTAGCAACATTAGCTTGATAGCTTCACTGCAAATCTAAAGAAGCAAATTTTGAACATTTATTGACCCCTTAATTACATTTTGGTTAAAGGGAAAAACATGGGAATAAAATGCTTGATTTTTGTTTAATCATCACTTTATGTACCATTCTGTGTGCGTAGCGTGTTCATCCATGTACATGTTAGATGAAGAGATCATGTCACAGCCGTGGCTCTCGGTCATGCTGCTTATTTTTCTCTTTCCCCTCATTGCTTGCTTGATGCTTTTGGTACCTTTTGTACATTCTGTGTGGCTCACAAACACGGTCATGTGTTTCAAAAGCCAGAGATGAGTTGTGAAAGCATGCTGACATTATTTATGGTGTCTGTTTTGTGTTTTTATATTTCTTTTTTTTGAATCGCTAGCTGAGGGAGGCAAGTATAAAAGTCATCTGATTGTATGTGCTTTATTCTGTGACGTTAGCCAAATGTTAAAGAAACGCTGAACCACTGGCTGGTGTATTCACGCCATCGTTTCCCATGTTGCATTGGCATGTCTTGTATATGAAGCCTCTGTATGCCCATGTTAGAATGACCTCCCTTCCAGTTTTGAGACCACTGCTCGTCAGCCATCTCCTGCCTTTTCCATCCCATCCCTGCCTCAGACAGAAAGCATCAACCTGGATTCCAGACTCATGCAAATGAAATCTAGTGCAGTGAAAGAACACATTTGCCTCATTTGTTTGTGTGCTGCTTGGGAGTAAAAGTCGAGCACCAAATATCTGGTCTACAGTTAAAGCCCGTTTAGTGGCTTGTTATCTAAGTTTTGTAATAACACCTTTAACTTCCTGATAATCTACAAAATGTCTTTTACATTCTTGTTCATTTGTTTCAGTTCTTCACTTTTCTCACCAACTCCTGTTCAGCCTGATTAAAACAGACATAGTTGCTCATGAATAGTTCTTGTTTTACACTATGGGTTGGTGAAACTAGTGAAACTAGTACATGTGGTAATTTCCACTAACCCCCAACTTGTATATGTGGACTGACTACTCCCCAAGATTTCCACTCCACTCCAGAATTTTTCAATCTACTCTCTATATGCTGCATTTATAGTATACAGTTGATTAAAGCTGATTACCACTTACCACAATCACTTTGGCGTATTTCTCTGTATGTTGAAAAGACCAAAAAAAACCAAAGTTTTTTTTTCAATCCTGAGTCTGTATTGTTTAGGTGACGTCCTGTAAATGTAGAACGTTTATTACATGTAACGTTTATTGTATAAAAGTATATGGACCTCGCTTTGTGCACAGGGGTGGACCATGGTGGACCATGCTGGAACATGAAAGGGCCTTACTCTGATTGCTGCCACAAAGTTGGAAGAACATAAATGTTTGATCGTATATAGCCTGTGCTGTAGCACCAACTTTACCCATTAATAGACTTTGGCCTAGCCCAAACCGTGACAAACTGACCCAGACCGTTATCCCTCCTTCACTAAGTCTTTCTGTTGACAGCTTTCAGACCAAACAGTTCAACGGACTCATTAGGTGCTTTCCGGTGATGATTATGGGTCTTAGAATGCCATTTTGAACGTCCTCCTCCTATGATTATTGAAGGTGTGTAGTTCTCAGGGAAGCTCCCCAGTGTTTCTCTCAGTAGGCGCTTTCCAACCAGAGGAACTTTTACATAGTTCTTAGAACCGTTGGAGAAAATTCCCCCTTTTTTTAATTCTTGCACTGCTGGAACTGAGAATGATTATAGTTCTTCCCACTGTGTTTTAAGAGACTTCGTTGGCTTCTTTTTCAGGCTACGTACTTTTTTTTTTAAAGGGGTGAATGGTCCAGGAGAAAGGGACTAAAGTTGTCATTTTTTAACATGTGAAACATTAACCTTGTAAGCAGCTCTTGGCTCAATAGTTCTACAGTCTATGAAAAGTTCAATAATCGTCCAGCCCTGAAGCTAGTAGGAGCTTAAATAAGTCCCTCAAATGGCATTCAAGAACTATAATCATTCTCAATCTTTGCAGGGCAGATGGGGACTTTGTTCAGCTGTTCTAAGAACTATGAATAATGTCCTCCGGTCTAAAAGCACCTAATGATAGCACTTACAGTTGACTGTGGCAGCTCTATAAGGGCATAGTACCTCAGTATGACCCATTGTACTGCCTATTTTGTAGGATCTGTATTGAGATTGCATTGCTGTCTACTTGATTGTATACACTAACATGTTAGCAAAAAATGGTGTGGCTGAAACACCTAAACTTGGCAATTAGGGTGGCTCTCCACATTCGTGGCCATATTGTATAAAACTGCTCAGTGGTTTGTTATAAGTGGGTTTTGGGTCAGCAAAGTTTCTTTTCTTCACTAAATGCAGGGTAATAATAGGCATTATGTTGCAGAATCAGGTTGAAAAATCCTGGAGTATTCCTTTAAAAAGTAAATGCCCACATCGTGTATAGGCGTATTTAAGTGCGCTGTAGGTTTGTAGTGTATAGGCCAATTGGGTAATGCTAAGACATGCTTCTTGTTGTAGTTGCTGTTCTATCCTGGTAGGGCCAGTGGTCTCTGATCAGGTTGAAACAGCAACTTGTTCCATCTGCTGGTTTCACAGGTCTTGTGCATTGATTCAGTATTGCATGTCTATGTGTAACGATTGCATGTCCATAGGTCCTGAGTGAAGCTACTGAGGATAACCTGATTGACCTGGGGCCAGGGTCTCCAGCAGTGGTCAGCCCTAGAGTCAACGCCACCCCTCCCTCCAGCCTGCCTGCCTCTGTAGCTCCTGCTCGATCAGCTTCCCCTGCCACACTATCCTCTCGTCTGGCCGGCCTTGGTGAGTATCCAGTTTATTTTAACGGACTTTGTCACCAGCAGGAAATTTGTCTTGAGCTCATCACAAAAGCAAACACATTCAGGCTAACACATACTAGACCTGGTAGAAAAAAAAGCTCCTTGTGCAAATTATTTTTTACATCAATAATAATTAAAAATTTTATACCAAAAATGTTGTTATTCTGTTCCTTAATCCAGTATTACTAGGCTTAAACTTTAATAAGTTGCTATTTTAGTACATTACCCTAAGTGTAAGCCTTGCACTCTAAACAGGGATAGAGAAGAAGAGTCTAAAAATAGAGTTTAGCCATTCACTCACAACAGCACAAAGGAGCAGGGAAGTTTTTTCACTAATTTCATTGTATTAATTCTAAAGGGTACAAAAGGTGATGACACTGCTCATTCTGGGGTCTTTTATATCATATAATATAAATAGTCTTTAAGTGAATCTACTCTGTGAATGGCGTATAGTCTGTGATAGTCACTGCCTATGTCTGCTGATGTGTTTTTTTTATTAGATGTGGGTGCTGAGAGTGTTAGCGGAACTCTAAGTTCTCTAAGCAGCTGTCAGCCGCAGGACGACTTTGACATGTTTGCCCAGACCAGAACCGGGAACCTGTCTGAGCAGTGGAAAAGGTAGGAAAGAAATTATGTGTTTTTAAACATTTTATGCAATATTTGTCTTTTTCTCTCTTGTTATCAGTCCTGTTATACCAGTTACCTGTAATAGTACACCACTGCATCAGTCTAAAGACAGTGATTTAGTGATTTGACTGCATAGAGTTTGTAATGTTATATTTGATTCTTATGCAACCTACACTTATCATTCTGGGGTGGGCGGGTGGGGGCATTGCTGTGTTCTGCACAAAGTTAGTGGAAGAGTGGGCTAAAACAGAAATGAGGCTAGTGTAATTTTTTACCTGACAGGGCTTTTTGAACAATGAACATTAAATGTAATCGCTCACAGTAGCTCACGATTATTTCTTTCTCAAGTGCACCATTTGAAGACACAAAAGCTGCAAGTGGAGTGGCTCCAACTCTTGATATTAGGCAACAGAATACTGCAGGGGTGAGTGTTTGTCATCTGTGTGTGTGTGTGTGTGTGTGTGTGTGTGTGTGTGTGTGTGTGTGTGTGTGTGTGTGTGTGTGTGTGTGTG
>JBBPDA010000105.1:32250392-32279009 GCA_037974385.1 Arnoldichthys spilopterus
TGTGTGTGTGGTTGTGTTTGTGTGTGTGTGTGTGTGTGTGTGTGTGTGTGTGTGTGTGTGTGTGTGTGTTTGTTTTTTTTTTTTTCCTGTTTGTTTCTGCATGGTTTTCATTTTTTGATTTTATGTCTTAACACTGTAAACCAGTGTCCGGCTGCGATACCTTTTTGGAATGTTTGATCTGCTTGAGCTTGTGTCGTGTCGTGTCATTTTTGTCTTCTCCTCATTTCCTCCTGGATGTGAAATTGCTCAGAAATACCTAAAAACACTTTTACCTGTTTTCTCTGTGCATTGTGCATGTATTTGAGAGTAAATGTTTATATTATGTTTCCTGTATTTGGGGGAGGGGCTTGTTTGTTGGATTAAGGAATTTGCATTTTCTGTTAAAGTTTATATTATTTTGTGTTTTATTTTTGTTTCCTGGATTTTTGTTGTTGTTTTTGTGCGGTTCTGTCCCATGGTTTGTCTGTGACTTCGGTCCAAAGGACGCTCTTGTCCAGTCCTCTGTCATGGATGACATTGAGGAATGGCTCTGTACTGATGTGGTGAGACTGGTTTTTGTTTTTTACTCCATCTTTTTGCTGTTTTTGGATGCTGCGTAGCAAGCCTCCATGAAAAGAAATATGTTCGATTTAGGTCTACAGCATATTTCTTTTTTTGCTTGCTTTATGAATATTAACCAACCCGCTGTGCTATCTAGCAATTTTGTTTAGTGGGCTTGTAATTAACAGCTTGCACTGGATGGTGACTTTCCGTGTGGATTTTGTCTTACTCCTTCACTTTTCTGGGATCTTTCTACTTCTTCAGTGTGCTTGAAGGCAGGATGAACGAATGCTAGCCTCTAATTTAGCGTTTATTAATATCACACTATATTCACATCACTAATGTCTTTGCCAAGGTCTCTGTATCCAAAGTGAACTGTTTTAGAAGGTTGTGTTAACGGACAGTGGGCGCCGGAGTCTGAATGAGGAAGTTTAGATATTTCTTCTGTAAATGCTGAAATGATTTTCTTTAATCTGGAGTTCTTGACCTCTTATAAGACCATATTGCTTTGTTTGAAATACTGTCACTGACTTGATTTCCCTTTTGCTGTTTGACAGAAAGGTGATGAAGGAGAAGAAGGCGTGACAAGTGAAGGTATTATAATTTAAGTTAAAATATTTGTATTTATTTGTCTTTTTTAATGAAATACTTGGCTGCAATAGAGTATTGTGTTTCCTCAACAAACTTGATGAATCAGTTTAGCTATACAATGTTGATCAGTGCCAATTTACAATGGAATTTAATAGACTATTGTATGGTTTGATGGAGTATGTGATCTGGTAAAATGTATGGTGAGTTGCCTCTTTCCTTCAAAGTACACCCACACGGTTGGCGTTTCTGATAAACTGGCATCTTTTTTGTAAATAGACAGTGTGTTGTTGACACCGTTGCTTCACTGTTGTCTCCTTCTCCTTTAGAATTTGATAAGTTTTTGGAGGAGAGGGCTAAAGCGGCAGAGATGGTCCCCTCCCTTCCATCACCTCCTACTGGAGACCCTACCCCTGCAGCTGGCTCATCTGTTAGCGCTGGTAAAAAGGCAGAGCGGTCTGAGGATGCGCTCTTTGCCTTGTAGAATGGGGGTCTTTTACTCCTCAGAGTGTCTTAGCAGTGCTCAGCCTCTGCGTGTGGTAAGTTGGCAGTTGTGCAGACCCAGCGACGACCCTCCCCCCCTTCTCTGTCCTCTGCTTCCTGCATTACTACACAATCGACACAATGGCGGCTGCCTACTATGCAGTTTGTGTCCGCGGACGTGATCAGACTGGCTTTATGAAGAGATCCTGAAGACAAACATTTTCATACTGGACATTTTCATACACTACAAGTTTTGTTTTTGTTTGTTTGTTTTCTTCTTTTTTTTATTATTCAGCCCACCCCCTAAGTAAACAAGCAAAACAAGCAGAAGCAACACTACACATGATCAGGAAGGGTCAGTGTCATATTTTAAGAGTATACTGAGCCTCCTGGCAGAAGCTGACATCATCTGTTTTGCATGCCACAAGAAAATAATGACCATTTTTACCCAAAAGTCTATTTTCCATGCTTTGCAGATTCTTTAAAAAAAATGTCAGAGAGGTGATTATTTTCCCCTGATTTCTCTTTACCTGTAGATTCTTAAATGGATAACAAATAACATCGTTTTGCGTCATTTAGCTAGCTACTGCTAGTGCCACTCCGATTAGCAGATGCCGGTAATATCTAAAACTAACCTTTTTGTAAGATAAATAGATGTTCATTCGTTTTATCTGTTTGCATCTCCTGTAATGTTATTAACCCGAAGGCTTTAGTACTACAGCGACCTTGTGGTATAGAGAAGTTATATCACTGAGAGTTATAGTCTCGAGATGTATTGGATTTCAGCAGATTCTTGGAAATTCAGGTTACTTAAGCTGTTGTACAAGACCTGAAAAGGAAAATAGGAAAATAGTTTTAAAAAAATAATAATTTAGTATGCTTAATTTGGTTCATTTGACTCATCTACCTGAACACTGTGCTGTGCTTTTGGTTTACCTCAAAAAGGAAGCCGCAAAAAAAGGGAAAAGGACAAGAAGGTGATGCGTCAGCAGACTTTTCTTAACTGTAGTTGTTGGTTGTAGGCTAATATTTTGTGCTGTCTCGAAAGTCCGTTGGTCATTTGCCCTGTAAAAACAATTTGAGGGATATGCCGTTAATATGTATATTATAGTTTAAATTGCACTGAAATAGTTGCTGGCCTTTTTAGGCTGTGTACAAGCAGGGCTTTTGTTCAAATGCAGATCTTAGCTGGCGTTTTAAATGCTGCCTGTTATGAGGGACGCCGTAATGGTGTCTGGGAGGCAGTTTAAATTGGATTTTCCCTTACACAGCTACTGTAGAAATGATGTCAAGCTCACTGTTGTTACTGGGGAATGAAATGGGTCTGCCTTAATGAACAGACGTACTTTAGTTAAAGGAGGCTAAGGTGACATTTAGTGTTTGGTACTCTGTTTGCACATCTTTGAACTTGTCTCGATGTTGAATTTGCTACTTTGATATCATTTTAGCGCTCTTTCTGGTGTATGTGTGTGTGTGTGTGTGTGCGTGACTCATGGTTGGGTGCACGTACCATTTTAATGGACCAAGTCTAAAACCTGAACAAACTTCAGCGATTTGCTTAATGACCAAGTAAAAGCTACATTATACTTTGAGCATAGGTTTCCAGAAGGGAAGTTGTTAAAATTGATTATATATTCGTTGTCTGAGTGGATAGAAATTAAAGGGGCAAAATGTTGTCGGACTGATACTAGTTTAATGAACCGTGCAGTAGATGGCATGATTGATTGCATTGGTAACCTGTGGTTCTCTAGCCATTGTGACCAGAAAGTTGCACACTTTTAGTGTTTGTTCGATGGTCGCGTAATGTATTTACATGTAAACGTTGGTCACTAAACTTGACCGTTTGCAATCAGCAAAGGAAGAAATGATGAATTCATTATAGAAAGGGCCATGGTTCACAGCTTTGTGCTAAATGGTGCTCAGTGACTTTTTGTCTAGCTTAGCAGCCTCTGGATTAGTCCAGTTAAAGGAGGTCCATGGAAAGGGAGAAAACTGACCTATGATCTATGAGCATCTCCCAGCTGAGTTTTTTCATAGCAGCTGTTATAAAGTCGGGTCAAGCTTTACAGAACATTGGCACAAATGCTTTTCAGCCTAATGAAGTTTGGAGTTTAGAGTTGTTACGTAGTTGTTACAAGTTGAGTTGCCAGTTTTTAATACTACTTCACTGGACTATATTGGCAGATATGAAAACACAACAAGTGTCACTATACAACAACAAAACTACACTCAGTCTGTCTAAGCCCATTCTCATCAGGTGTGTTTGGGGGGCGGCAAAATTACCTTTTTTCCCTCCTTTTTTGTTTCTGCATGAAGTACATGAATATTTTGACTTGGTATCAAAATAATGACATACAATATTGACTAGGTATATTAAAATTACTACTTTTTTCTAATTCCTGATTTAAAAAAAAAGATTACTTTTTGAAATATAATGACTCAATATTTTAAGATTTTTTTTTGAGAAAATAAGCCACTATTTTAGGATATTTAGTCAATATTTAGAGAAAATATTTTTTTCCCCAAGACATTTTTTAAGCAGGGAAACTTTACACATGCTTATGGAACAAAGAAATAATTTGAACTGAATAATGCATTGTACAGTTCTGTATTTTGGCAGGGTTTCTGAATGGGATTTTTGCCAATGTTCTGTGGAGCCTGCTGGTGGAAGCATACATAGCTCGGTTGTAATACCTGCTTAGCAGTTGCTTGCTAGAGTAATATCAGTTATCTGCCTATAACATTCAGAATATGGTGGAGACATTTACTTTTAATGAGGTGATGGGATTCCAAATCCATATAATAATGTAGTCGATGGAGGTATAAAGCATGTATAATTCCTTATGAGTGTAAAGAAGAGTAATTTACATGAACAAAACTTGAAGGGAACTTCACAGTTCATTCATTTATTATTATTTTTCCCACTTTTTTTACGGCTTAACATTTATCCCAAGGCAGGACAGTAGATTCACTGTTTGTTTTGATGGCTATAGTGTATTCATGAGGTAAATAGCACCTTCAATCATTTGTGCCCACCCTATGAATACTGAATGTCTGGTATGGAGTGATATATTGTTTTATGAACATAGCAACACTAATTCAGCTTGGTAAATCAAATGCATACTATTTTTGTCTGTCATACATTTTCAGGGTAGATCAAACACTCATGAGCTTCTGCACTAAATAATGAATGGTTTCTGTTTGAAAATATTAGGGACTGTAAATCTTACAGTTTGATCAGCATTTGGACAATGTAGGAACGACTTTGAGTTTTCGTTTCAATATTGGGACAATGAAATTGAATACGATAAACAGTTTGACAGTTTTTGAGTTTTGTGTGTTACGCTTGTGTTAATTGAAACCTATGATATTTTTTTTTGTTTGTTTGTTTGTTTTGCCTTGTAAGCTGTTGAGAGGCTATTTCACCCCACGTTTCTTTAACTATGACTATCAGTTACAGTTGAAATACAATTCATTGACTTTATTGTGGCTTAAAACATCTGACAGTCGTGCTTAAAAATGGTCAGCGGTACTCTCCTGTACCCAACATGAATATACACGAACATGAACATGAAATGTACCCTGAGCATTTCCATGTATTTATATAAATGGCACTTTTCTTTGGCTGGATATGGGTTTGAAGTTCCGTGTGTCCGCTGTATGTGCGTGGACGAGTTTCCGTTACTTGATTGCTGTAGAAAACAAGTTCATTTTGAGGACGAGCGGTGGAATTGTGAGTGCATCGTTTGTGAGAGTGTGTGGGACATGGATAAGCTGTACTCTGCTGCCCATTGATGGTGGTTTTGCAGATTGTACCGATGTGCTGGTCTGTGTGCTTACCTGTTGTTATACCTCAAGTTGCACTCTCTACTGTTTGATTCATGCATGTGTTAATCTCCAATAAAGCATACCAAGTTGGTGACTTTCATCGGTCTCTTCACTAACTGCCCACAGTTGGAGGTTATGTATGTGTTACTTCACCCTATTTGGGTTTTCTGTAGAGCACAATCATAGCAAAAACTATTACATATTTTGAAAAACTGAAATAAAAGTTATTCATTCAGTTCAGACACCAATACTTTTAATGTCAAATCAAGTCCGGTTTATTACTATATCACTTTTTACAACTGACGTTGTCACAAAGCCGCTTTACAGAATCCGGGTCCGAGCCCCCGGTGAGGAAGCCAAAGACGACAGAGGCAAGGAAAAACTCCCTAAGCTGTAAGAATAAACCAAGGCTCAGAAGGGGGCACCCCTCTTCCTCTGGTCGATGCTGGAAAGCAATAACAAATAAAAGAAAATGTTATAATAATAAAGATCTCAGTTTAAATAGGTGGCAGCAGTTCCTTGTGTACAGGTGCCACAATGACTTTGGATCAGTTCTTTAGAGGGTGGGGCTGTTCCTGTGGGCTCTCCTCAGTGCAAGGGAGTGGGTTTAAAGCCGTTAATACACACCAGTCAATGGCTTTTTCTTTCAGTTTCTTAATGATAAGCCTATATTCTTTCAGTCTTTGGATTAAAATAATTAAAATAAGGTCTGGTCTTTAATTGCTAAATATACACAAAAATGGGCTTAAATGAAATAAATATGCCACTTAGTTTTCATTATTAGTATACTTTAATACATTTTTAGATCACATTTTTTGCCAAAAACACATGTAGTGGCCACAATCAATCAATAAAGCCTATGTAAGCCATTTGCATAACTTCTTACAATCTCACCATGATCCCAAAGGAGTTCTACCTTTTTTAACCCCCCAAACAAGTTATAATTAAATGTAAATGTAATGTATTACATTACATTATTGTAAATCCCTGACATGCCTTGTGCCTGACACTGACACTGAGTTTAGCTAAGATTTTGGTCTATAATGTATTTTTAAATTTAGTTCATGGTGGAGACACACATACAGGGTGTTGTAAGGTAAAACAGTCCCTAAAGAATCAGATTTGCTTCTATTTTGTTATGATCAACATCATGTATAAAAACTCATAGTACATGTGTAGGATTGCTGGTAATTGTTAATAGCTATTAAAATGACTATTCGCAGTCCTGTGAAGCCTGGATCCTGTCATCACCACTGTAAACAGTAAGTTTTGCTGGAATGGGACATTTTTTCCACAGTTCACTGAATGAGTGGTTTAATGACCCTGTTATGCAAATGTTTTTAAAAAGTCGGTGTATACAAATAACTTGTATACATAAATGCTATGACTTACTACATACTTATCTTTGCATCTGAACTTTGTGACTTTCTGTTGCCCACTCATTTATTTCACCTTTGTCACTTTTTATTCTTATTATCTGGCACTTGTACACTGTGAACTGTGAGCAGTGAATTGGTCCTCTGCATTTAACCCATCCATGACACTAGTGTACGTACACCAGGCGCAGGAGCAGTGCACACCTACTCACACCCCTTCCCACATTTTTCCTGCCAGATTGAATCGGCGACAGCACAGCCCTCTTTGCGCAGTGGTGTGAATTTGCCTAACATCATAGTGTTCTTACCCCCACTCATTTCACCACTTACTGCTTGCTAGCAGCTCAAAACAGAGACACAGCATTTCCCACCAGAGAGCCAGTAGTGCTATATAGACACATGCAGGGTAGTTCTTTAGCTGTTCAGGAACCTGCAACATTGGCCATATTGCCATTTTTGGCAAGGCTAGTGCCCCCTCTCCTAAAGAAATCCCTGTCTTTTTACACTACATTTGAGCATCCACCCTTTAAAGCTGTCTACTCGAGAACAGAGATTAGACTTTGGGTATTTTTTAATTGATGGATGATGAAGATTGGCCAAAATAACAATTTAGTCAATAGTCAATTTCCCTTCGGCCAACAGCGTGGCCTCTAGGCAGCCTGCAGAAAGAGGCTGCGGTGACCAATGCTGAGATATGATGTTTTGCCACAACAGAGGCTCACATTCTACCATGTGTTTTTATATGGGGTTCGGGCTGAGCTGTGAATATCACCAACAGCCTGGTGAATATGTCAGTCAGGTTATTATATTATTTTGCTTGCCCACTGTGACAACATGCCACTTTCGTATATAAGGTTACCGCTCATGTGCATCTGTTATTTCGTTGTTGTTTTTTTTACAGTGCTGTAACCTGAAGTCATTTAGGAAAGTGCAGTGCCGGTTGGCCTGTGAGGCACATCTGCAAACTATCAGCTGCAACTCGGAACTCCAATAGATTACAGATGTAAACAGTAGCACCGAAAGAGGCCTAGAATTGATGTCAAAATGGCTTAACAGCCCAGTGGATTTGTCTCTGATGATAAGAAACATACATGAGTCCTGAACAGCTCAGCCTCAAGTTATTATCCTCATTAGCACCGAGATCATTCAGACATATAAGTAAATATCCACCTTCAGAGAGCACTCCATCCTTAATCTTCAGCAAAAAAACAGACCTGAAGGAAGTGGGTGTTAATCAGAAAGGGAATAATTGGATTTGCCACTCTTATACATAAACACTGCTAATGTATTTAAAGAAAAGAACGTATTCCTCATAAGTCATCATTGTCATTTTTCCCACCATTTTTCTGGATCTAAATCCAATTATAAAATGCAGGGGAAAAGGTAACGAAAAGGGTTTTGGGGGGGGGGGGACGTGATTAAATTGGCTATTTATGTTTATGATATGGGTGCTGTTACTGTTGCACGTCACTGATTTCCCAATTTCCCCTTCTCGATTCTGTTTACTTAGCCCTAAGCCCTTAATTTCTCCAATGTCACATTGGTGCCTTTCAATGCGGCGAAGTTGCGGACGAAAGTGTGATGCCAAATTCATGTTTTCAGATTTGTCTGTATTTATGAAACTGCAAATCATTTTAAAGCATAAGGTCAATGTGAATATTTAAATTTGTAAATATTTTGACATTATTTGAAAGGGGTAGCCGCCCTTCACCTTGTGCCAAAGTCTTAAAGTGATCAGTAGAAACAGTGCATAAGGACTGTTACATTAACGTACACTGACAGTTAAAATAAGAGATAAGAGATAAGAGGCTTTGTTTAGACAGTGACTCTCTGTTGCTGATTTTGAGCTGCTTCCTTGGTCTTCATAAGCACTGTGAGCTAAAGCGAAGGGCAGAAAGAAAGCACAGAAGTGCGTAGAGGCTGGTGGCTCCCGTTTTTAAGAGCAGGCCTTGCAGCGCTTTATGCTAAGTTAATTTACCCAAATATATCCACACCACAACCCACAACATCAACAGCTCTGTTAATAGAAACCTGCTGATCCATAACAGTTCTACCGCTAGACGTGCGCTGGGGGGCGGGGTGGGGTTGGTGCAATATTAACGTTAATATCAATGATCGATCAGAGGATTTGCAAGCCGGCATAAGGCATTTAATTATAATTGCGTCAGGAGTGGTGTTGTGGCAGCAGGATTTGAATAAGGTCACATCTCCGGCTAACCTTGCAAGTGTAACACTATATTAAATGCCACTCATGTTAAGTGCGTCGAAACCTCCCCGATGTAGTCACGGCGTAATATAAAGGTTAAATTGAAAAATGTCCCCTCTCCTGCCCGAAAAGCAAGCCATGATTGATACACCTTCGAAGGAAAATAAATGTTAACAGGCTTCCATTTTAAACTCCCACCTTCATGAATGATGTGTATTCTAATGGAGTGTTTGGATCAAATAGGGAGCAGCTCTGCTTCCAATGAACGGAAAAGGTCAGTCAGAGAGATTAGCAGGATTCAGAGAAGGTTACACTGCGCTGCTCTGGCAACATGTTAATCACCGTGTCCGTAAAATGCAGACTCCAAAAATACAAAGAGTGACACATTTTTAATCTTTCACAACCGTATTGACACATCCTTCTCAACCTCACATCCTTCTCAACGTCAAGTAATCAGCTGAACAATGAAAGCTACTCATCAGGCTACTTTCTACAGTTAATGCACCTATGGCCTGTGAACTGTGGACCACAGTGGTCTAAGGGTCTTTGTACTTTGTGTATGATTGTATATTAAGACCAACAATTGGCATAAATAGCTAAGCGCTCACAGACACCTCAACAGTTACACTAGATCAGGGCAGGGTATCCATTAGTTTTACCGTTTTACCCTCCTGCTTTTTTCCCCACAGGTATGCTTACACCTACACTACCATTCGCAAAATGTGAAATCTGTGTTGTCATTAAATGGCACAAGGGTTTGGGAAATGCAGATAAATATGTTAGTAGTGGATGCATGCAGGATCATTAGGAATTGGCTTCAGAACGATGGATGGACCTGTAGTTGATTTAAAAATGACTTTAAAATAATAACAAGAATTATCAACAATATGGGAACTGCCAGAACAAAACCGTTCATCCGTTAAGTAGTAACTTATAATGGAAGTTAATGCAAAATGCATTTTTTTTCCCGAGCAAATGTGGACCATTTCTACTGGCCCAAAGTTTAACACACAATTAAAAGGATCATTTTCAAATGACACGCAAAAGCAAACATGACAAAGATAATATGAATAATATAGTTATGACCAAGAATGCCTAGTGCTCTAAAAGTGCTAAAAGCACAGTGTTCATATAGATTATTATTTATTTATCTAATTCATGAAATCGTTTTTCATTTTATAATATATTGGAATGCACCAATGTGGGAGTTGTGGGCCAGTGCTGATATGCATATGTTGACACTGATGCAAAGACATTTAAAGAGATACTCCTACCTGGGCTAAAAGATATAACTTCACAATGTACTATTTAATTATTATAACTTTATAATTTCTTTCCAAAGCCTAAAAATTGGTTAAAATGTGTAAAATAAAAGCATTTTCACCTAAACATCCTGTACTTCCACAGTGCAATAAATGCTAAGAACAATTTAAAATGTTAGTCAAATCTAAACAACCTTAGTTCCTGAGTTCTATCTATCTATCTATCTATCTATCTATCTATCTATCTATCTATCTATCTATATATATATATATATAAATCTATATATATATATGTATACACACACACATACATATATTTAACGAGTAAAAACAAACATAACATAATATATATATATATATATATATATTGATATATAACATATAACAAGTAAATGTGTGAATGAGTATATTTTATGAGAATATTTATATCTACATTGTATAATTGTTATTTTAAATATATTTATGCTATTGCCTGAGAAGATTTTAATGAATGCCCTTAACGTTCATTTATTGAATTGTTTTATGTATCTTATTGCAAAAATCTCTGCCTGTGTGAAACTTGCTCTATAAAGTTGTACTGTGTGAGGGATTATTGGATATAAGATGTTTAACCCATTAATATGAGCCATTCCAAACTTTTGAAAGGTAGTGATTGTGCTTTTTTATTTTTAATCCAAAACATTAATATACAGATCCTGTACGATAAAATGTACATTCGTAACGACTAACACACTCACACTGTATAGTCTGGTATTGCACAAAAATGATGTCACTTTCTCCTATCCTACTGACTCAGGGAAGAATGAGCAGTGTGTTTCTGTTATGTTTTACATGTTCTGTCATTATTCAGCTACTGTAGAGCTTGTAGCAGGAAGCAGTATGTGTAATTTCTTACCAGAACTATGATACTATGATATTTTACAGAAGAAAAACAAAAGCAACCCTGAAATTCCCATCCCTTCTGTAGACCTAAACAAAAAACAGGGCCAAGGCAGAAGCTTGGAGTAGTAAAAATGGCGCAGGGTTGAGTAGTCCGTCATCGCCAAGAGTAACATGTGCTTTCTTCATAAAAGACTGGCACAGATCAGAGTGTCGGGAGGAAATGATACGTAATATAAACATTAAAATGGGTAAACAGCGCAGTCACTCGGCAGTTCCTGTAAGCGGGGAATGAAACGCTGAACACACGCTTCATGGTAATGTTAGCACGCTCGTCCAAGCACGCCAGCACCCGCCCGAGAAAAAAAAACCAAACAAACAACAAGTGGCACTGATGCACCAAAATCATGGGCCAGCTTTCTCGTTCATAGGCTCTTAAAGCATTTCTGCAGAAGGAGCATAATCTTTAACTAGCCTTAAAGGAGAAACCCTCAACATCTCTGCCTAATTAAATGGTAAAGATAGAAAACAAATGGCGGGTTTGTAATATTTCACTCTAGAGAAACTTACAGAGTCAGAAATGCTCAGTGGGGTCGACAGGAACCAGTCGTCTGAGGAGTTGGATGCCTGTTAAAGCTCCCTCAAATAGTTGGTACATGAAATGGTTGTTAATACACTGCCTGAGACATTATTTTTTAGACAGTTTTGAGAAGATTTTGGTGTCAAATTTGTTTCTTTTTAAAAGCATTTAAGGTGGGGGGTATATGTAGGATGTAAGGCAAAATAGACCCCAAAGAAAGCTATCTATATATATATATATATATATCACTAGTTTATACCACATATAGAAACTCAAAGTAGACAAAAATAGCTTTACTGGTCATTTTGAACAGCAAATAAAAGGACTATATTTACACTCTGATTTGAACTGTGACTGCATCAAATACATGCATTCCATTTTATTTATTTATTTTTATGTATGGGTTTTCATTTATTTATTTATTTTATTTTAATCTTTGCCTTGGTGTACTCTGCTGTTTTTGTAAGGTGTCCTTTAGTGTCTTGAAAGGCGCCTATAAATAAAATGAATTACTATTATTCTTATTACTGCAGACATTGCAACCCCTGGTTCCTATCATCACCACTGTAGAGGAATCTATTCCTGTAAGATTGTCTAGAATGACACATTAAATGTCGTACATCTCAACAACTGAATACTGCAGAAAGTGTGAACATTGGTGCAGTTTCCCCTTCACACATGGTTTGGCTATTTAAACCAGTGTCACTTGTGCTTAACCCTGTTGCAGATCAGTTCGTTTAACTGTACAGTAAGAAATAAAGGGCTGTTTATCTGGATAAATCAGCTCACATTGCAATTTTCAACCAAAATTTCCTTTAAATCAATGCTCCAGCTGTTTTCTGCTGCACTTGAGCATCTGCTCATGAACATCTGCCCACCGACGTATTTTAGAAGTGTGTTTCAAGTCAATGAGTTTTCTAAGTAAAGGGAAAGATGGTGGAATAACTGTCTGTGGAAAACCACTGTGTGTTACAGATGCAGTGGCTAGAGACTGGGGAGTGTTCCTGCACTCATGACTGACTACTTTGCTTATTGTTACAGCCACTCACATGCAGATCAGCCATACAATCTCTGATCACAAACATGTGCCACTTACACAGACCCTCTCAGACAAGATAAGTGCTGAAATGTCGCTACTTCATGTTCGAAATATTTGCAGGAAAACTGGAGGAGCCTCGACTGTCCATGATAACGCTCCTTGTGGAACGCTGTGATCTCTCTTTACTCAGACACTTCATTCTCTCTTGTCCTGATGTGTGTATTAGAGGGTCCAGAAGTGCAGACTGAGCTGCTGTGGCTCCAGGTGGTGGACGATGGCCCCTGCCGCCCCACTGTGTGGGGGTCTGAAGCCTGGAGAGGGATCTGGAGTGGACAGGATGTAGTCAATGCTGAATTTGATCTCAGGTTCTGGCTTGCTGAGTGGTGGGTTGCCGTGGGAGACTCTGGAGGGTTCTGGGCAGAAGGAGTCAGGGTCAAGCGGCCGTCCGGCTGCGCTCTGCTGAGCGTCCATGGCCCCGAAGGCGTCGGCTGTCTCCCTGAAGCCCAGCTTAATGTTGCGGCGGCGGCGACGGCGGCGGAAGTTGCCGTTTTCAAACAGATCTAGCATGGACTCACAGCCTGTGGCAAAAGTCCAGTAATTTCCCTTCCCCTTCTCATTCCCTTCAGTGCGAGGAACCTGGAGAAAACACACAATGACAGGTTTTTAGCTCTAGGGAAAATGCAGAAGTGTACACATAGAATGGACTTGGATCCAGACGTTGGATCCTGTAAAGCTGCTTGGTGTCTCTGACTGTTCACGCTTACATATGAAACCTCCAAGGTTTCTTCAGAGGGTTTGTGGCTTAGATGAGAGATGTTGTAGACGTCTTTTAAACCTTTAAAATGTTTCTACTCACTCTCCTTTGTGTAGACTGGTCTTAAAGAACCAATAATTACGAAATTTTTCAGGGAACCAAAAGTGGCAGTGTTCCCCATCTCTGGTCCAGGGGACTGGTGCCCAGGTTAGTTTGGTGAGTTTCCTGCTCAAACACACTTGGTTCAATTCACCTGTTAATTGCCAGGTTTAGGGAGTGTGTTTGAGTAGGAGGAGGGGCTACAAAACTGAGATGGACCCGAGTGTGTGACCCTCTTGGCATCCCAATATAAACCTCTAAATCCCCCCCCCTCTCTCTCTATATATATATATATATATACAGTATATATATATATGTGTGTGTGTGTGTGTGTGTGTGTGTGTGTGTGTGTGCGTGTGTGTGTGTGTGTGTATAAAAGCAAATGGAATCAAATTGAACTAAACTGAAAATCTGATAAAGTTTAACAAGAGAATTCCTCAGTGATGCACATGTTCAAACCTTTTTCAGATGTTGTAACTGGTCTCTGTTCTCAGGTTAAAGGGAGATCAGTGTTTACTTCTGCACTAAAGAGCTTTTGGTGTTATATACAGTAAAGTCACACCCTCTTACCTTTATAAAGCAGCTGTTGAGGGAGAGGTTGTGGCGGATGGAGTTCTGCCAGGCTCTCTGGTTCGATCTGTAATAAGGGAATCTCTTCATGATGAACTCGTAGATGCCTGATAGAGTGACTTTATTCTCTGGACTCTGCTGTATAGCCATGGCTATCAGAGCGATGTAACTGTGAAAGACAAACGGGGCATTATTAACAGCCAGTCAGTTTCTGCTTTTTCTGCAGTCTACACTAGGTTATAATAGTGAGATGTTTAATATTGATTTGAATAATTGAATAGAATAATGATGCCGTTGGTACGGTGGGTTATTCTGTATGTATCAGTATTATTGCTGTTGACGTCAGTAATTACTGCATTAAAAAAGTAGAAGCAATAAGGAGCATCTCCTAATTCAGAAAAATGTTTGTACTGGTATAGAACTTCCTACTTGTGTGTAATCTCAGCACACCTGAAAATCAGTAATGGTAATAAAAGATAAAAGTAATTTGTTATTACAAATAGAATTTCACCAATTTTTCAAAATTAAATTCAAACTTATATTTGTTATTTATTATTTGTATTATTATTTCTTTATAATAATACTAACAATAATAATAATAATAATAATAATAGTAATAAGAATATTTAGTCTTTATTGTTAATAATGCATTTACCATATAAATGCATTAAAAATCATAATTATTACAATGAAAATATTGTATATTGTAATTATATAATAAGAAAATATTAATAATAATAATAATAATAATAATAATAATAATAAACAGCATAGATTATCATGCATTATATTATATTATATTATATTATATTATATTATATTATATTATATTATATTATATTATGTTATTACTATTATTAGTAGTAGTAAAAAGTGATAAGATTTTCAAAAAATATAAAAAAAAATAATTTAGGTACAATTATAATAAAATAAAAATGATAATAAAGTGAACAAAAGTAAGGCAGTTACCTGTACGCTGGTCGGCACACTTTCTTGCCTTCATCGCTGCCACAGGACGGGTACCCATCTCCATCATAATTAAAGCAGTTGTAGGGGTACTGTGAGTTGTCAAACATTGTTGAGCATCCAGGATGGCTGCTGTTTTAAAGACACTTCTGATACTTTTTGCTAAGTGAGAGAAAGACCTGGTGACTAAGTGCAGCGTAGTTGTGAAATGAGAGTCAGTGTTGGGGGAGTTGTGGAGCGGAAGCCCCCCTCTACTGCTGCTGCTGCCGCCGCTCGGAAGCTGGAATGGTTGGAAAAGGCTTGGGCAGCATGTGTGTGCGTGAGTGTGTGTGCGCGCACGCCTGTGTGCGCACACGCCTGAACCCTGGGCGGGATCACTAAAGCACTCGCTCATTCAGTCTTTGATTGTGGGTGGTCCAGGACCCACTTGGAGCGGGATGTTTTTGCTCTGTAATGTTTCTTTTTATAGCTTAATCTGCCTAATAATCACTGGACGAAAGAATCAAACATTAACAAACAAGCTTTTGGTGAATCAGTCTTTAACTCTTTGAGGTTGTTTTCATTTCTGCCTTCCACAGCGTCTGTGTGCCCTCCACCACATATCTTTCGGCAACAAATTGAGTTGTGGAGATGTAATCTATAATGCTGTATAATGGCCATAAATTGGGCTGCCGTGACTAAAAGGGGGATGTGTGGACTACTGTCAGCTGCAGAGAGCGCGGCAAACAGCCTGCGGGGCAAGATGTATGTGTGTGTGTGTGTGTGTGTGTGTGTGTGTGTTTGTATGTATTTGTGTGTGGCCTATGATACCCCAGATAATGCTGCTGCTGCCCTGGCTAGCAAACATGCCACACAGGCATTCACACATTCAGACGTTCTTCATATTTCCTTCCGTATTTACAGTTGACACTAAAAAGAAGTGCTGCACTGACTGTACTCCACTCAGATCTGTGCCTCACTTCTAGTTCGATTCACTGCATCACGTTTTTCTGAGTAGGCTGCTTGTATTTCCTCTCAAAAGGTGCGTTTGTCTTCACACTGCTTGATAAGACGTTGATCTATTGGTCTGTAATAAAGGGGTAAAAAAGTCTTTTCAGATACTATTATAACCATATCACTGTGGAGGGGTGTAAGAATCTGTGCAGCTCATGTGGCTCTCTCTGGTCCGAGTGCATGCGGAGTGCGATCTGATAAGGGTCCCACCGGACTCCTAGTGCATTCCCATGACTCCCTTTTCCTCTGCTGGCCTGTCTGCTCCTTCCCTCATTCCGGCAGGGCCATTAGTGCCCCTCGTCCCCCAAGACTCGATGCAGTTTCCGTCCTCCACTTGGACCCTGAACAACTCTTGTTGGGTCTCTGTTTGCAGTCAAAGGCTCGTTCCCTGCAGCCAAGGGAAGGCCATTCGAAGGTCATTACGGTAAAAGAACGCAGGTCCACTAATTCACAATGGGCCAGATTAGTTGCCCTTCAGATTAGTAAGATGTAGCTAAAAGCAGTGGCTAATTTCTTAGTAAGTGCAACTTTACAGCTTTCAAATAATCAGGAAAGTGATTATTAAATTAAAATATAAATAAAATATATACCATTCAAATTCATCATATTTTCCAAAAGGGGAATACAATTCTATGGCAGGTGACCTGACCCAAACATGTAACAGAAATTCACAGATGTACTGAAATATGAAAAATAAAATCTAAAAATAGGTTTGAATCTACACTGTATGAATTTTAACTGCTGTAGAAATACAAAAAATAGTTAATATGGCAAGTTAATCCAAACATGTTGAATGTTGGTGTAGTTTTATTTTCACAATAAGAAAACCAATAACTCTTATAATACAGATACTGCTTCTGCAATCTGATTGGCTGAGCTACATTTGAAGCCTTTGTAATACTCTGTGTGTACAATGCACACATCAGCTGAATTCTGTAGTAGTACAAGTTCATTGAAGTCTTGCTTCACTTGACAACTGTAGCCAACTGTTAACTACATTCCCTAGATAAATAACTGTTCATTATTGATAATACATTACATGTGTGACAGCCTGCAGAAACACTCCTTTGAAAGTTTGGGCTTTTTAGGTTCAATAAAAAAACTTTTTGTTTGTTTAAAATCTCAATCAAAAACCAAGGCATGACACCAAAAATACAATGAAGTGATTTTTTTAAAGTGAGGGGAACAAACTGAGCAAAAAGTCAACAAAGATCTACATGATCAGCACTGGTCAGCATTGGCCTTCATGATCAGCACTGGTCAGCACTGGCCTTCATAATCAGCACTGATCACCATCGGTTCTCATAATCAACACTGGCCAGCATAGGGTTACATGATCAACACTGGTTAACATGGGCCTACAGAATCAGCACAGGGCAACATAGGTCTACAGGATCAGCAGTGTTCAACACAAGTCTACAGAATTAACACAGGACAACAGGTCTACAGGATCAGTAGTGGTCAACATAAGTTTACAGGATCAGCAAAGGACAACGTTGGTCTACAGGATCAGCACTGGTCGACGCAGGTCTACAGCATCAGCACTGGTCAACATAGGTTTACAGGTTCAGCACAGGACAACATAGGTCTACAGGATCGACAGTGTTCAACGCAAGTCTACAGAATTAACACAGGACAACAGGTCTACAGGATCAGCAGTGGTCAACATAAGTTTACAGGATCAGCAAAGGACAACGTTGGTCTACAGGATCAGCACTGGTCGACGCAGGTCTACAGCATCAGCACTGGTCAACATAGGTTTACAGGTTCAGCACAGGACAACATAGGTCTACAGGATCGGCAGTGTTCAACGCAAGTCTACAGGATTAACACAGGACAACATAGGTCTACAGGATAGGCAGTGTTTAACATAGGTTCACATGATCAGCAGTGGTCAACATAGGTCTATAGGATCAGCAGTGTTCAACACAAGTCTACAGGATTAACACAGGACAACATAGGTCTACAGGATCAGCAGTGGTCAACATAGGTTCACATGATCAGCAGTGGTCAACATAGGTCTAAAGGATCAGCAGTGTTCAACACAAGTCTATAGGATTAACAGAGGACAACATAGGTCTACAGGATCAGCAGTGGTCAACATAGGTTCACAGGATCAGCACAGGACAACATAGGTCTGTAGGATCAGCAATGGTCAACATAGGTGAACATAATCAACAGTGTTACTTCAATGCCTTGTATGGAGTTGCCATAGAGAGACAGCAGGCAGTGCCTGTGTTTTGGTGTTTGATGGACTCCAGCTATCACTTGCTATAAGCAATCTCTTTGTGATGGTCATCACTGTAGGCTAAATGATGTGGTCAAATGTTTAGATATTTAACCATAACTGTGAGGATACAGTCTGGAGTTTCCACCAACCTACCACACACAAGACTGGATCCAAATCTACTAGTCCATGCCAGCTCTTGGAGAAGCCGAGAGTTAGCAAGATCACCCTCACCTGTGTTTTAAACTATATAAACAGGAAAGAACCACTATTCCTTGTGAAGTATTGTCTTGCCTAGCCAAACATACTGAGCATTTTTCTTCTTAATGTTTTTTATTTTTGAATTTTGACTTGGACTTGAGTATTTGGATTAAAACATGGAATTGTGCATTTTGAGCTTCCTCAAAAGTGTCTCTGTGGCCAGTTCACTGGCCTAAATTCACTTTTAAAGATTCTACTGTGTTCTGTCAGTGTTGTGTTTTGTCAGGACCGGACAGAGCTCACTGTAAGAGCTTTAATACAATCTCTTACTGTGTTTAACTCTTCAGTACCTGCACACGCTGTCCCATATCAACCCTCTCATTATTCATACATGTATCGGTTTAAAGGTTATAATAAATAATAATATTGTGGTCTATTCTCTACCCCACCAGCTGCACATCCTTCACAAGCACTGCTCTTCCACGGTTCTGTCACTTAAAACAAAAGTGAGGTGTTGAGGTGGGTCAGCTGATGATGGAGCAATGTACACACATCCACACACACACTGGTCATTTTCTGTGCACACACATTTCACCGATTTTACTCCATCACAGATGTATCTAGACCCAATTAAACCTGGTGGTTTATGTTCTTCTTTTGTAATGAAAGTAAATGAAAAGTGGTAGTAACACTAACTGGCTTTTTGCCTCACATATGTCTTAAAAATGTACAAGAAAATAAATATTGAAGTTATGTTTTTAACAAATAACGAATATTGTGCAGCCAACATCAGAACATGCAATAAAAATATTTTTGACAAACTTTATAAAGATTTGTGTATTGCAACAAATTGTATTTTGCCTCTTTTCGATTAAGTGAAACTACCAGTTAAAGGACACTGTGCTTCAAATTATGGCCAACACTTCTTACCTGTGGTAAAATCAGCCTTGTGTGGCTTATTGCTTTACTTTCTCCAAAAGTCAGAACCTAACATTGTCTTTTTTTGCCTTTCTCTTTTTGACAGTTGGTCACAGTGGCATGCTTTTGCCCCCCAGAGTCCAATGACTTTTACTTCTGTGAGCTATCTGCTGTTACATAACATGATACTGGAAAAGCATTCCTTTTAACCAGCAGCATGTTGATTACTGACTCCCTGTGGACAATGATCTGTTTTTAAAGAAAATGTCATAACAGTTTGTTTATAGCTGTAACAACATTACAGCAGTGGCAATTCTGATCATGTCATACTAATATTAGCCCTATGACAGTATATCACAGTACACAAGCATGTGCTGCAATGTTCAATTTATTGCACTTGGACAAGAAAAAGAGACCCTCCACTGAAACAGTACAAGAAAAAAAAACATGTATGTGAAACATCTCCAAACGTTATATGCAGGAGAAAATTGTGAGGGAACTCAATAGGAAAACTGTAAAACAATATACAGAGAATGAAGCAAGTCACCTTAATTTGGTAATTAAATTCCATCTTAACCCTTTTATTCAGAACCCAAATATTCAAGTATTTCTATAATTGCACAGGCAATGGATTCACATAGTATTTACAGGTCTTCTGTCAGCAGTGACTGAAATATGCTGTAGTGCAGTTTAAACTCTTGCTAGCTTTGTACATTAGCGCCCACATTCACTCCTTCCTTGGAAATAAAAATACATCAACAAACTCTGAAATAATAGTAACGTATATACACAATGTTAAAGCTGATACTGAAAAAAAAGGTGATAAACATCTGTAAGCTGACTAAATAATCTTTGCAAATATGCACTTAGTAAAAACGAGGATTTGGAAAACTGGTATTTTTAGAAATAACAAAGCATTTCTCCCAATGCGACCAATCGGCCGTGTCAATTGGCTACTGCATGCTTATGTTAAAGAAGGGAAAGCCATATTTCCACCCAATAAGAGAACACCTGACCACCATATAAGTCACCAGACAGCCATATAAAACTTACTCAAGACATTGGTTCTTGTATGTAGTCAGATTTTTACGTTTTGGGGGGTTTATGAATCAGCAGTTTTTCATCCACAAGGGGCCACAAAATATGATCCATGTTCCACACCAGTCTCAAGTTCAAAAGTCAGTCAAAATAAAACGAAACTGGGGAAGATATGGTGAATGTAGGAGCAAGTGTGGGTGCAAAAATGACTAAACACACCACTGAAAAAATAAAAAAATAAAAAAAATAAAAAAAGGAGGCAAAGAAAGGTGGTCCATTCAAGTACTTGCTTATGTTTATGGGGTATTATCATTTACTGTGTGTTTTATGTTAAGTCAGGCTCTCCTATAAATAAACATACCAAATATTCACAGTTTTAGGCAGCTTCTAAAAACTGTTCAGTGATTAAAGGTCGAGATTGTATTCATGTGATTCACTGATATTATGAAGTGAGATTCTCCTTGAATCCAATATAGCAGGAATGTCTTCAATACACAAAACTCACTTTTCTAAAACGCTATCACAAATACTGCAACTCGATTATGTTTTTTTTTTTGCTTTGTATCCGTCTCTGTAATGTCATTACTGGTGTTAGAAGTTTGGTAAACTACTTGAACTGAAATAAATATGAAACTCAAATAAATAATTTCAGGGGGGCTGGCGATGTACATACAGTGGAGCTAACCTGTACTCCCCTCAAAGCTGTTGGGTAAAAAAAAAAAAAAAAAAAAAAAAAAAAAAATCAATGCACAGTTCCTCTTTGTGCCATCCGTGCCATAATGCCATGGCACCCTGACCCAACGTTCTGACACAAAACACCAGCATTCCGGTGTTGGAGGTTGGATTCATACTGTTCTGATAAGCCAAATCAACCACTGTGTATAGAAGAAGAACATTCTAGAACAGTCTGAATTGGGCAAAACATTCATGAACTGTATAAACTGGGGGGGGGGGACACTGTAGAGCAGTGTGAAATGGAGGGAGAACATTCTGGAACCTCCCATGTACGGCACACCCACCCAGCATTTGGGTTTGTTGGTGTTTTTTGAAGAACGCTGGCTCAGTTTGGTCTGGCCTGTAAAGAGCAAAGATAAAAAGACTTCCTATGATATTAAGACACATCAGTTCACATATTCAGACAGCAGTATATGTGTAGTCCAGGTCACCCTCTCATGTTCGTGTTTAGGTCAACACACATGGTCCACTGGTTGAATCTTTGGAATTCACTGAATTCAGAAAAAGTCCTCATCAAGAGTTTCTCTTGCATGACGTTCAGGATGTACTGAGCTGCGGTGGGACTTGGAGTTGGCAGCCTGCTTTTACCAGGGCTACTACCTCTGTGCAGCTGAGGACATGTCCATGCCTTCGGAGGCCAGGTCGTCCTCCACCACGTTGCTGTAGCCCTCTTTCTCAATGCAGTCGGCTAGGACCTGCAGCACCAGACGCAGGCGGCGGTCCATGGCCTCCAAGTGTGGCTGGATGAGGATGGGAGTGAGAGAATCCCACTGGAGAGACTCCTCCATGAGAAAGCTTAGCTTATACTCCTCTTTAGCCAGGAGCTGCAGTCGCAAGTGGGTGGACCTCTTCACTCTAGAAACACACAGTGGGTCACGTATGGGCTCTGCTGTGAGGTGCGAAGTCATCATGAACATAGCAGAGACCTAACTATCAAGCCAAACTTTACGATGACATGTATGAAACTGATTTTGCTTAAAAATCTTCCTGGCTTTATGTAAACTATTTGCGTTTGTTAACAGTCAGGTTGGATTTGTTTTCTAATTAGCTTTAAAATAACACAATCTAATCTCTATCACACCTGTATTGCACTGTCAAAAGCAATGGAAAATTATTTTTAAAAATAAATAGCCCACTAATAGAGGCCACTGACAGGAGGCTAAAGACACATTTTTATTCCTTAGCCTTTATTTAGCAGTGAGATAACTTATTACATAGTATTTATTCTTATTTATTCATTATATTGTTGTGCTTATGTAGTGTGCTGTATGTCCTTGGAATAAGCTAATTTAAAATTGTTGTAAAGCACTTTTGTAACTTCTGTTTAGAGAAGTGCTATATAAATGAACTTTACTTACTTACACTGGGATGTTCTTGAATTTTGTAAACTTTAACATTTTCTTAGGTATAAGTAATTAGCTTATTATTTCTGAACACTAGAGCAACAAAGCAGTTCCAGTTTCTTTTGCTTTCCCTGCCGATGTTTCATATCCATGGTGACAAGAGGCTGTAAGAACACACTGCTGTCACCAATTCTTCCCCTTCATCTCTGAAAGACTGACCTGTAGATTTATTTAGAAATACTGACTGAAGACTGAAAAACTTATGAAAGTGTTCTACAAAAATACTCTCATTACATGTTAAAATTGTTGTCTGTGGTAATTAACCACACCCGACAGCTGTGGCACATAAGAGATTTAGGTTGAAAATGCTGCAGTTTACCTTTAACACATTGCTTGGTAAAGCAGTACTGTATAAATTCACAATGCTACAAAAGAATGTGTGAGTAAAGGTATTCTGATATTTTCTCAAAGGGACTTAACCTACTGCCTTTTACACTGGACTAACCAACCTTTTTGGTTGTAGTTCTTTTAGGAAAAGCAAAACTAGAGTCAAAGTCAAAGGCTGTCTTTATACTGTAACTACCTCTATGGAGATCTTTGAGGAACACCCTTCATTCTTGTTCTAACTAAAGGATTCTGCATAGTTTCAGCCATCAAGTCATAAATTAGTGCACTGTCCCCCAAATGTAGAGCAGACTAACCTGCAACATTGACTCAGAGGTGCCAGAATTGAGACTTCATCATGGGAATGTTTACCAAATCTGCAATCAGAGAGAAAACTCAAGCTCAACAGTGTGTTGTTTCTCTTGTTGACGACATTTTTTTTTTTTTACATTTTCTAATAGTAAATTCATATATTTATCTGATAAACTATTAAATATAATGATGCTTTCTGTCTGAACCCAAATATCAAATCAAATCTGATATCAAATCACAGTAGGACATTTGCCTCACCCTCTTCCATTATCAAGGTGAATAATGAAGGTTTCATTTCCAAACTTCTCAAATGTCTCATAGTGATGCCGATCCATATTGCCTGTAAATAAATATCATAAAATGTATGCTTAAGTAAAAGGTAAATACTGTCAAGTGGAAAAGTTTGGGCACCCTTGGTCAAATTATAGGCTTTGTTGATTGTGAAAATAAGTACACATCCTCTACAGAGAGATACAGAGTTTGCATATTTTATTAAATAGTTAAAGCATATTTATATTGGGGAAAAAATAAATAAAGCATTTAATGTATTTTATGCTAATTATGATACACATCTAATGTTTTATTTTTTCTCGGTGTGTAAAACGAAATTTGCTGAAAACTTTTTTACACGTGCTTTTAAGTGTGATTTGATTATTTTTACTTAAAAATTACCCATGAGGAAATCAAAGATGGTCATATCCATAATGTCCAATAGACGAGTACCACTGTCGTATGGAGGAGTTTGCTTCACCTCTTCACAGTAGTCTGGATCCACCTCCCACCTGGGAATGAACACACACACACACACACACACACACACAGAATGAATATCATGTATTCAGTTTTCTCCCATTTAGCCACAATGAAGTGTCTCTTGTGGCAACGGCTGCTTATTACAGCAGCTTATTATCAACAGTGTGTGGGCAGTGGGGTGTTTGGGGAAATCTTAGTCTTTTTATGCCATCTTATATACAACAAATCAGTGACTTAAGGGAAACTCGAATTCATAAAAGCATGGGTGGAGCAGTAACAGTTGCAGCTTGTCTTTAAGATGCACTGTTTCTCAGTCCTGTGGCCATATTTATCAACAATCTCAGGGTAAGAACAGTGATCTAAGCTCAGTTCATTTAATTGTACTCAAGGTTGTAAAATAGGGGCCAGAGATGAGTAAGGTAATTATTCAACTAAGCTGGACACTGGCCTTTCTGGACCAGGGCTGAACACTCCTGGCTTACAACCTTTAATTACTGCTCAGTAGCGATAGACAAGCTGATCTTAGATCCAGATGTTGATGCTAACAGAGCAAAACCTTTTTGCATGTGTTTTGAATTTTCATGTAAAGAACTGCTGCTATTGTAAAATTACATATAGACAAAAACATAGAAGGTTTTGTCCTGACTGGAATGGTACCTAAATAGCTGCTGTGAGGAGGAATCTTAATTTTTATTTAGGCTTAATTCGACGATGGTAAGGTTTGCATAGAATTTCCCCAGGCTATATACATATATATAATTTAGCAGTTCTTACTCTGCTTTTTTGCGCTTGTGGTAGGAGCGTCTCCAGGGGTTTCTCCAGGTCTTGCGCTTGGCCAGGGCGAGGTCAGGCAGAAACGCTGCCAGAGAGCCCTCAATCTGGTCAGGCTTCCCACACAGAGCATGCTCGGTGGAGCAGTAGTACGAGCATTCACCATAGAAACAGATATTGTTGGCTGTAAAGGAGAAAAGATATGTGACAAGTGGTCAGCAGAATAATGCACTTAGAGTACAGTTAGCGAGCTTACGCAAGCTACAGCGAGCTGATTTAGTACTGAATTAAACAGTTCACAGGAACAGAAGTGTCACAATCCAAAGCCAACATCGCCACCTGCTGTTCAGTCACTGTGTTGAAGATCCTGTCATTGAGTAAGTTGTTCTGATATGACAATCAATATATAATAGAGGATTTCTGCCCAACACAAGACAGTGGCAATTGCTTATGTGATGACAATCATTTACCAGCTCTTTTCTCCTCTGCGTTTGTTTATCATCTAATTATGGGCTACGTCTTGCAAATTCACAGCCCTGAATCAGCTGGTCTTTAATTAAGGGTGTGGAGCACATGTTATGAATAGCTTTTAAAAATTACAATGAGGAAGTCTATCGTTAAACAAAACCAGAAGAGAAAAGCGGGATTTGTAGTCAGATCTGGGTCGGTGTTCCTGAATGAGGAGTACGGCTTCATGACCGATTAGTGGCTCTTAGGTTCTTTGCTGGCAAATTGGACAATTGTATTATTAACATTCTTGCACATGTCTTACAACCGACAATTACAACGGATAACTTTGCACTCCATTTTTAGCCGCAGATGCATAAAAATGCATTCATGCTCCAGACTGAACCTGAGTGGTGTGAAATGTGTGGTTTCAGGGAAGTACAACAGAACTGCAGATCAACAAATGTTCAGCTGTTGGGGAAATGCACTAAATACTGCAACCTATACAGCTTAAAGCAGGGTGCCCAAATGACTCTCATAATCAAATGCCTGTGAAAGCCTTTATTCATTGAATAGGGTGTGTTAGATTAGGGTTAATTAGCTAAACTGCAGGGTGTTAGATCACCAGGACCAGGACTGGGCTTCTCTGTTTCTAAAGCAGATCACATTAGCAGCTAGCGTCTTTAGAGTTTTAACCTTGGCTTTTGTTATTGCCCCCAAATCCCATAATTGGTGCATCCCAAATAAAAGGAAGTGGGAAAATTAGATAAACCTATAAATCAAGAGGGAGTTATCCTATTTCCTTAAGGTTGGGCCCAGTACCTGGGGAGATGAAGAAGGTTTTCCACAGCTTTTTGTCTCTGGTCACATCTCTGATCTCCTTAGTCATATTCACCAGCCTGCCAGCCACTGGGGGGACTCGCCGGAAATCTAAAATTCTGTTATACACAGAGAGAACAGAAAGAATATAAAAGTGCTTTTAGATGTTTCAGCAGTAAGGCAGATTAGTCAATATGTAGGGTCGAAAAGTAACACACTACAATTAAGACACTCCATTACTGATGATTTAGGGTCAAACGTTTCCAAAATATTTCAATGCCAGAGGATCATCCACAAGAAAAGGGACATTGCATTTGCAACTTGATGCAGCCAGTAGAGGGCGATCCAGGCATACTGTTTAATCTCCTGGGTGCGTGGCCTATAAAAAATTCAATCAGGCATTTTAAGAGAACAAGCTGATGGAGATGTTAAGCCTTGTTAACAAAATAAAGAAAATGTCTTCTTGCCAAGAAGAGACTGGCCTGTGCTACAGGGGTTTGTGTGTTTTTAGAACGGCAAACTGCAGCTTCGTATATATCTCACATGTTTTTTTTCCTGTTCATTAATAAAATCCTCTACAGAATCCAAACACAGGATCTATTTCAACGACAGATGCAGTCACCGCACATTGTGATTGCAATAATCTTTAAAATGTATTACAAAAACTACAGATGAACAATAGTTTTAGGTTCAACATAACTGTTTGAAAAATGACTGACATAAGAGAGATACTGAGGTTTTGGAGATATTTCAACTTGACATTTGGTGATATACTGTAAAAAAGCAGGACTTTAAGCAACATTAAGCACAGTGGACAATGGTGCTAAAACGTTTTTGCTTTTTATTCGCTTTACTGCATTTGTACACCTATAGAAATAAATATTCTATTTCTCAATAATGCAAATATATGTACATTTAATCCCGATTACCACATGCATAGATAATGAGATACATTAGCATTGGTAGATAAATATCAAATATTGGCTTTGGCCCACAATTCATATATCAGTTACATCCCTTAAACATATTGATGGACCAATCTTGTGGACTGCATTTGCCAAAAAATGATTTGAATTTGCAAAGAAGATCTAAGAGTGTACAGGGTGCTCACAGCACACAATAATTAATGATGGTTAATTATTTACTCACTGATTATTTATGTAATGCAAGCCTTGGTGATATCACCATTGCAAAAGCCAGTATTGCAATAATTAAGAAAAGATACATTATGCAGTTCTAGGCACTTTGTTCGAGTATTTTTCATCTAGATTATTCAGAAAGTCTCTCTGAGCTGCTAGGCCTGTCTGGGGAATGTCTCTAGTCATTTATGTTGTAATAGGCATTCATAGTGCATGCTCTATGCTCATTTTATGCATGTGTTGGCCCTCCTCTGCGAGCTTTCTGCTGACAGTGCGACTTTAAAAATTCATCCTGGAAAACACCTAATGGACTGGGCCTGAGGGATGAAAGCACTTGAAGCTACTAATTGCTCAGTCATATTGACAGACGCGGCAGAAGGAGGAAATTGGTCTCTGCTCTCAGAGTATGCAACTCAGTGGGATGGCTGAGAGAAACTGACAGTTTGTGCCTTCAAAACTCTGTAGCACACTTTTATCTGCTGTTCTCTCCACTGGCCAAGGCCATGCTACAATGAGCGTTTCCCGCTGCCTAAAATCAGATAATTAATGATATGTTTCTGGAGGCGGTGGCTGCAGGCTGGTGTGGAGCCCGAGGGCTGCTCAGCCATGCTACTTTCTCTCCAGTGCTGAAATGAAAACCAGCACTTTTGGCTAACTCAGACAAACTTATATTTAGAAATCAGGCGGCTTTTTCATGCTCTCGGTTTCCTCTCTCTTCCCACACACATGCCTGTGTGCACTGAGTGGATACTGCTGAGGGCCAGATGTGTGCAGAGAGCAGGGGCTGGGCTCAGTCAGGCCTGTCAATGATTACTTTGTACGCCAGCAGTGCAGTCACAATGGGCTCAGATCTACATAGAAAGAGCTCCAGTAGAGGTAGTGCTAGTTTTACAGCCATTATTTGGCCAGAAATTACATTTACACAGCCAAATGTAGTTGATCAGCCAAGTCATCTTTAGTCTGGAGAGCACCTAATAGTGTTGATGAATGTACATTGTAAATGTACAAGGCTTATTACGTTGTAGGTAACAAGAAATAGTAGATTATAACCACCCAGTCAGCACACAACACTACATGCCCATCTACATGTTAAGTAGCCTAAAATACTCTTGCTCACGTGGCTTGACACTACATGACTTACTGTTATTTATTACCAAATCTAATGTACAAAACCTGGATGTAGTTTTAACCTGGTAATGCACTCACTCAGACCTTGTTCTGATCCCAAGGGACAATTAAAATATTATCCATAGCTGTTTATAGCTTACATTTATTCATTTATTCATTTGGCTGACGCTTTTATCCAAAGCGACTTCCAGGACAGAGGAAACAATCAAGCGTTCGCATTGAATAGATCAACACTGAGA
>JBBPDA010000105.1:32287189-32317130 GCA_037974385.1 Arnoldichthys spilopterus
ACTAAAGAGAGCAACTACAGCAATAGATACAACATTCAACATGGCAATAGCTACCATGTTGAATGTGACCACTTGTGTATAATTTCCCAGAGGACTTGGACTCCCAACGTTTATCATGAATGCTCATCAGCATTAACACTACAAACGTTCATCCATGACCACCTCTAATGGTGGTCTGAGTGATTTGGATTACAATCCATCTCTGACGTGTATTGTACCTTGTTCACACTTGTACTGCAACTGCTGCTATAGTTAGGCCTACAACTCATATAAAATGCAGCATGTTTCTGAAACTGTAAATGTCCAAGCGCCCATATGTCTTTCTGTTTATGCTCTGACATGTGATCTTAGATCTGCAGGTACTGTGTCTTTCTGCAAATGCCCTTTCTGTTAATACACTTCCAAACTGTGGAACATAATTCCACAATTTCTTACACAGTTAGGTTTGATACATGTCTTAAAATATCTCTTTAATTAATATATATGTATATACATATGTCTTTAACTGAGCCATTCATTTTTAATATTGCTGTTATTGAACAGTAGAAAGAAAGTTACATTTACATTTCATCATTTGGCCGATGCTTTTATCCAAAGTGATTTCCAAGACGTGGAGCAGTGCAGTGGGACGGTACCTTGCTCAAGGGTACCTCAGTAGTGCCTGGGCCGGGATTTAAACCTGCAAACTTCAGGTCCCAAGGGCAATGTCTTGACCACTAGGCCACCACTGCCCAAACTTGTGAAGTGTGCGATTTTACAGTGTTATTTGCTGGAATATAAATGTCCATTCCTTATTAGCCGCATTAGCCTTAAAGCTTCAAACATTAAAACACATCCATTTCAAATGACATAAGTCTCACTGAAGGCTTTTCATTTTCTTTGCCTTTTTGGCAATGACCAAAATGCCTTTGTAAAAGTTTGAATGCATAGCAGGCCTTAAACAGTTTGGAGTGAGGTGTGTGTGTGTGTGGGGGGGTGTTAATCATGATTAATCATGTAATTGTACATATTTTGGACAGACTGTCGATTCTGGTGATGATGACTTGCCCTGTTTATCATTTCAATTGATTACCACTGTGATACTGTTGTGTTTGTAAGAGGGCTGCATATTATATCGTCTGTTAATCATGATCACAACACTGGTCTCTGCAATACTGATATCTCTGAAGGCTCCAGTATACGAATGAGCCCCAGTCATTTCTTCCAACTTCCAAATGTGTCAATTTTGTGACAACACAAAAAATTGGCTGTTTTTAAAGCTTAGTTTCCATGTATGGACTATATAGGGGAGTAAACATCTATTTTGAAGATTTAACAAATCTTTTACCCCTTTCCTTGTCAGAAAAAAACATATAGAACCTTTAATATATTGAAAGGCATCGCAATAGCAATATGTAGCGGTATAATCATAATATTAATATTTTGTCCATTTTCTCTTAAATCAATAATGTGACGTGGTTTAAGAATGGCACGTATTATTTTAACCAACACCGACTTTATTTCTTACATACAACTAAGTCTGATGCTTACAGAACACAATGAAAAACACTCCAACACTTCTGCAATATCAATATTAACCCTGTCTTTGGTTCAGTTATTCATCTTCACAAAATTACTCAGTAATTACTATGACTTGTTCAATAGCTGTTACAAAACTAACTGGCAATTGTTGTCCTTAGTTTTAAGGGATTCATAAACTTTAAGATATATTTTGCTCAGCTCTAGCACAAACACATACATACAAAAATGCAGAATTGCTGGCATTAATGGCAGCAGATGTGAGGCACTTACCTGTCGAGATGATAGGCAGCAATCTCAGCATTGTGCCGCTCGAAGTCAGAAAAGTAGAAGAAGTCTGGAGGTGTCTCCTGCTCCCTTGTCTGTCTGCAAGGCAAAGGTTAATCTGCTGTTAGTGCCATTCATCAAGAAAAGCCCTGCCACAAATCCTGTTGCTTGAAAATAAACCCACCCTGCTCTGCAGAGAGTGTTCATTGTGGGTTGTGAAGAGATTTTGGCACACATCTAACCTTTACCTATTTCTGGAGCACTAAGATCCTCCCTAAAAATATCTGTTGTATATAAAAGCCTCAAGCCCAAATTTAGTCAGAGATGAGAGGCTCCTATTATAGCATAACATAGGAGAGAAAACTGGTGAATAAGCTCAAAATTCTGAGGCATGTCGTTTTTACTTTGCTAAAATCGTATTATTTGAGATACCCTAATGAGAAAGGCACGACATCTTACAAGTTGAGGTCTTTTCAGTATCTTACACAACACACCATATCCATTCACATTGTAAGATCAATACGTGCAGGGCCGTAGAGGACACTGTGCAACAAAACAAACAAAACAAACGTCACCGGAGGTGCAAGAACCAATGACTACGTGTGTGAAATATGTCAGAGTAATTGTCTCGTATGGCCTGGGAAATTATTTTTATCCCACATCAAGACCTTGTACATTCCAGCTGAGATGTTTCCAGTACAGCTCATTTCAGACCTACTTGAGGTTTCTGTCTCTCTCTGGACACTGGCGTCCAAAGGTCAACACAGTGGGAGAGCTCAGGCTTCTCTTACTGAACTTGGCACTCACTCTTCCAGAGGTTCATGTAAACTCCCCTGCAGAGAGAGGCCTACTGTGTGTCAAACTGAGTGCCTCCATGGTGTACTACCCACCGCCTTTAGTGTAAGCAGGGTGTATACACTGCAGCATGTGCATGTAGCATGTTGTACTGTACTATTAATAGGGATCCACTGATATGGGATTTCTGGGAAGATAATCACAAATGATGTTACTTTTTTTAAAACAACTTCACAACATAATCCATAGAGATGGATCATTGGTTAATATTATACAGTCATATCATTATTGTAGACCTTAGGGTATTCAAAAGATATTTTTCCTGAAGAATGTATCAATGTTGTATTAGAATTTAGCTTTTAAGCTCACATTTCAGTATAGCAGAGGGGGGAGGGGTTGATGGAAAATGTTGTATATGCATTTGTAACCTTTCTTGTCTTTTTGGATGTAATCCTGACAGTGTTGGTGCTTATTGACTATGATTTACATTTACATTATTTCATTTGGCTGACGCTTTTATCCAAAGCGACTTCCAAGACATGGAGCAGTGTAGTGGGACGGTACCTTGCTTAAGAGGACCTCAGTAGTGCCCGGACTGGGACTTGAACCTGCGACCTTCAGGTCCCAAGGGCAGTGTCCTAACCACTAGGCCGCCACTGCCCTATGATGTAGAAAGTTTTCTACCGAATTATAGCTCATGTGTAATGGGACATACTTTTCTCTAATAAAAGTGGTATTAATGATAATATAGCACTGATGTTTCTTGTCTAAAGCTCACCCCCAACATATAAAGGTCATGAACGTGGTCTAGAATACATTCTGGAACAAAACTCATATACTCTTAGAGGTATAACAGTGGCTATTTGAAAGTTTGTGGTGGTTGCATTCAAATTGTAAGATTATTTTATCATGCACAGCAACACTAGCGTTTGGATTCACTACCTTGTGTGATGGGGTTTACTCAGGCTTGATACAATGACGTAATGTAGCGTAAGGCAATTTGTTCCAGTTTAGTGCAAAGCATTAATGTTTAACTGGATGATAGCTTTTAGTATCCTAAAATCCAGCAAAGTAGACAATGAAGTTCACAGTATATAGTGAATAGAGTGGCTGAAATGAGAAAAGAAACATGTCTTCATGCTGGCTGCGATTCATCTTTCCTATGAGTTTTGTTTCATGAATCTCAGTGAGGTATAAGAAACAGATTCTGATTTTGGCAAAGCCAAGCATTCAGGCCCATCCTCAGCTGGCTGAGATTGTTCCAGACGCAGCTGTGAGGCTGACATATGCACCGATCATTAAATAAGCCAGTGTGGAAGCTGCCAGTGAGAGGCTCCAGCTCCACATTCCTCCTCTGCTCTTTCGAGCTCCTCCGTGCTCACTAAGCTGGAGCTGGTTCTTCTTTTCCGGGCATGACTTCCAGATTTGCTCAGTGCACTGAATGGATTTTTTTACTGACAATGTAGACAGCTCATCATGCATGATGGTGCATGAATAACATTTCATGATATAAGCAGCATTTTTTTTTAATGAATTTATATATAAAAGGAAACACTGAGTGACTGATGCAAATATTATTTGCCAATAATCTCAATCATTTACATCTGATTACAGGGATACTTTAGATTTATTATAGGCTTATTACATTGACCTTAATAGGTACACCTGCCTTTGTAAAGCTTTGCCTACCAGGGGCAATAAGTACTTCACATAATCTGTAATCTGTTTCTCTGCATCATTTATTAGCCCCTTTTAGCGTATCACCAATGGTCAAGACCCCGAAATCACTCATTCACAGAGCTCATTCACAGCAGAACAGTGATACTTACCAATGGTGAATGGGATAAAGGGGCTAACAAAGGTTCAGAGAAAGAGATGGACTACACTGTTACTGTAAACTATAAAGTGCACTTGTATAGTAAGTGGAGCTGATAACATGGACAATTAGTTTAGATTCAGATGGTGTAGTGTGCCAGACGGCCAGTTACATGCCTTACGGTGGTTTGATTGGTTCTTATTGAGTTAATTCATCTACAGGCACATTCAAGTCTTGGTTAAATTTTCCCACTTAAAACCTGCTACTGAACATGTGACTCTTGCTGTTTATAAATTGCCCTCTGAACTTTAGACATATTCAAATACATTAGCATGTGGCAATGGAGCTTTAAGTGCTGCTTTATTTTCTATTACTATATAAAAAAAACACCATGTTCACATACTTGCTTGTTAAAAATAGAAGTTTGTGGCATAAAGTACAAATTACAAACTTCTCTGCTTTGTAAAATCACATTCGTTAAGTGTCAACAATAAATGTGACAACAGCACTGAGAAATCATAGTAGAAGAGAAGATTTAAAAGCACAGATTTTTTTGGCCTTGGCATTAAAGAGTTAAAGTTGTGGTAAAAAGGTATTTTAGGCAGGCATCCGCTGTTGCTGGCATGGAATTGATATCACATCTTGAATATCAAACAGTCCATCATGAGGGCAGTTGACATCTGCCCTCAGTGAAATGATTTTGTATCAAATAATGTAATGATTTTGTATCAAATACTATAATGATTTTGCATCAAATATAAGCTGCATTATAAAGAGTGGACTGAAGCTCTGCTGCCATTGTCTGGATCATTTACGCATCAGTACTGCAGCACTTTCCACTCATTCCAATAAACATAATTGCAACATCAAACATGTGAATCGCATAACAAATGGCCAAACAGGGGGTCCCCCTAGCAGCCCTATGAGGAGGCGTTGGAGTTGCGAAAGCTTTAAAAAAAAGCCCCTCCTACTCTCCTGTTGCGTTTCCTCCACAGACACATGATTTTTAAGCAGGAGCTGGAAAAGCTTCTTGACACCCATAAAAGCTCACTGTTGGACCAGCAAATGATAACAAAACAAAACAGATACGCCAGACTGTCACAAGATCAGAATCATCCCACTCAAACAAACTCAGCACTACTCACCACTGCTGACACTCACCACACACCTCTGAGACAAGAGCATCTCTAAAAATGATCAAATGTTTAAAGATATGTGTGTGTATGTGTGTGTGTGTGTGCAGGTTCCTAAGAGAAACTGAGAAGCTTAGTTAAACAGAGCAAAAGAGTGAGACAGAGATGGGAGGGGGAAGTGGATAGAGAGAAGGAGAGATTGTAGGCTCCAGGTGCTTTTTCCTATCCTAATTCCAGTAAACACACACATCCTATAGTGAGGGGCAATTCGGCACACTGTAACTCACTGAAAAGGAGCTGTCTGAGCTGTCACCCCACTTGACACGCACTTTAGAGAAGCTAGAGATGGGCCTTTGGGATGTGGCTTTACAGTGCAAGCGTTTTAAAGCAACTCTGCTGAGACCAGGATCTCTCCAGTGATCAAAAAACGCTGAGCCAGCACTTTACATGACCCTGCACTTGGGTGTAAACACATTGTATACTCTTGCCTGGCAGTCGAGTTACTGGCACACACACACACACACACACAGACACTTTGAGGACCATGGCAGCAAATAAAAAGCAGTGTCTGCTTTGCAAGCACTAAAAAGAACAGCAGATGAGAAAAATGCAGAGCGTGATTGCACAATAGGTGTACACAGTGCAAAAAACTAGTACTATGAGAAATCATGCAATGAACAAAACCAATAGAGCAGGCAGTGTAGAAACGACTGTTACTGTACACACTGCCCAAAATCCCATTTTAGCTTTTTTTCCTGGGTAAAAAACATTAAGCATGTGTCACTGCTAATGGCCTGGAGAGTAGGGACTATACCCATGCGGGTGTGTAAAAGCTTACTCCAACATTTTGGTAAAGGCAAAACTGGCCAAACAAGCTTATTTGGCTAATGTCTACAACAAACAGCATCTTTTATTAGCATAATGCTCATTGATCTATCCATGTTCCACCCTCAAATATGTTCTTTTCTAACAACTGCTGCAAGAACACTTGAAAGAACACTGGCAAAGTTCATTCATCTTCATGAATTAAGGCCGGAGTCTACATTCTCTACATAATTTAGAAATTTGGTTTGAATGTTATGTTAGCAACTAGCGGGCTATCTGGTTGTATCTCATTGAAGCTAAGAAACACTGTGGAGGGAGTCAAAGATAAAGCTACGTTTTCTTTTCACATGACTTAGAGGAAACATGTACTAGCTTTCCTCTTCCCAGGATTGATGGGATCATGTGATTTGAAGCCCAAGAGAGTGGTTTTGGACATGAATTTTTTTTTTTTTGTGATTTTTCGTGGCCAAAACAGTTGCAATGAAAGAATGCATTTGTGGGGACAGCATGGATAGGTCATGTGGTAGCTATGTTTTCATTCACTTTTATTTATACTTGCATTTTTGACTAAACCACTCCTTTAATGAACAGCGTTCCCTGCCATGTGATGCTGATAAGCAGTGTTTGTTTAGAAACTGTGGTGAAACGCATCTATTATTCCTTATATATGCTGCTGCTGAACTTTGTCACTTCATGTGGCCTTTTTTTTTACTGGGGGTGTTCCGTGACTTTTTGACTTTTGCACGATTAGCAAATGGAGCATTGTTAAAACTCCAGTGGAGCATAGAGAAATGACCTTTGGAGCTAATGTCATGGCATAGGGAGCAAACACTTCTGGGCAGGGAGGGGTAAGGGGCACCTGTGGGAGAATAAAGCTGCTTTCACTGGCATGTTGGTGATAACAGATAACACGTAATGCCAGCAGCTAGCTCATTTTACAAACCTCAGCGCTCTCGGCTTCCAACCAGCCTCAGTCAGCAACACACAAGACAATGTGGAAAAAAATCCTTCAATGAGCACAAGAACCCTTAATCACTGGAACTGTAGACTTTTTATTCACTGTATTAATCTTAAGACTTATTATTTAAGCTCTGCAATAAATTATTCAGTAAATACTGTGGGACTAGCATGTTATGTAGTTGAGTGAGCGAGAAAATGAGATGTATGACCACATATTCTGCATTTTTCTTTCATTTTATCTTCCCCCTAAAGTCCACTTATACAATATGTGTGGTTTTATGTAGCATAGAGTGTATCTCTGAAATGTACAGAATACATTTTTAGGAAAACAATGTTATAAATACTATATATTTTTTCTGATACTCCCAGAAACAACACAATGTTTAACTGTTTAATCTTTAACACTGCAGTAACAGCACTCCCTATCACTTCAACATAAGGTGAACTGAACTGCTGCCCATGTTTCTGAAATCAAAATAGGGCGTTTTTGCAAGTTAGTCCTTATATAGACTATATGGACGGGGGAGTGAATGGTATGCTTTGACATCTTTCAGAAAAATGAGCTTTTCCATGATCGTCTTGCATATAGCAGCAGTCCAAAATGACACATTTCTCTATGCAGCTAGAAAGCACGAGGGGTGCAGTGTCATAACAACAGGGTACTGGTGGTGTGTGTGTGTGTGTATTTGTGTTTTGGGGGGGGCTGAAATGCCTGTCAGACAAAGCATTGCTATCATTTTTCTCTGATTCGACGTTTAAGCGCTTAGTGCATTTTCACTTGTGAAGGGTGTTTGGCCCTGAGTGAGAATTGAGGCCATTCTGTTCTTACACACACACGCATGGCTACAGCGCTTTGCTCAGCTTGGCTGCGGCTGCAGCTATTTAGTGCTGTGTCTGACAGGCCTGGCAGAGCCGTTTATTGGTGGAGAGTGGGAGAGAGAAGAGGCCGACAGTGGCCTTGAGACTGCTTTATGAAAACCTGGACGAACGGATGCTTGGCCACACTGTTAAAAATCCCAGCTTGCTTGTTTTTCTCCTCTTTGTTAATGTCGCTGGACAGTCAAAACATTTAAGGGACTTTTATAGCTCTACCCTGGGTGCTTGTGTGTTTGTGCATGTCTGGTACTGCTGTATATTTTCACCTGTTTATGCAAGTGTTTATGTGTACATGTGCGAGGATGTTTCCCTGCATTGGCGAGTTAGTGCTAATGTTTGCATAGTAGTACTGTAACGTGGAATGCTATATTACTCCCACTCGCTGTCAGCACGGCTTCACCAGCTGTTGCCCTTAAGTCCAGCATATGTGTGAAAAATGGACTTGTGTGGATGTGAGAATATAAGGGAGGGCTGCAGGAATGTTTGGAGTTTCTCCTACACTCTGAACAGACAGGCTAAAACGTCATATGCTGTGCTTTTTTTAACACAGCTGTGAGTCAGATCAAGGAGAACACATTTTGTGTAGCTTTTAATACAATTAGTTCTTATTTAATGCTGTGATAATGTAATAATGCAAAATGTGTGCTTTACCACACCCCAACATCATAATGCATAGACCTGAGTGGCGACAGTATGATAAAAATACACCAGTGTTCATTAAATCACTTAATATTTTATTAATTACCACAATAAACACCTCTTTTGTCAAGTAACGTCGTTTGTTAACAGCAGCCGACATAACAGTCAAAGATTATTTATTATGTGGTCAGCATCTGAGCAAAAAAGTTTACGAAAAGCATATCCCTGTGTTCAATAAGCTCCATCTCACACTGAAAATATTCAAACAATTTAACCATTTATTAAGAAAATGTTTTTTAGGCTCATCTGAGCAAACAGGAGCTCTTAGAGGTCATTAATGACTTCCCCTTTCTTTCCCTGAGGTAGAAATATATCATCAGCATGGGAAAGACTAGACAATACAATAATGAAGAAAAGTGAAAGTGACTCAAGCACCACAACCTCTGCATTTAACCCATCACACATGCACACGTGGAGCAGCGGGCAGCTATCAACAGTGCCCAGGGACCTTGCTCAAGGGTACATCAGTAGTGCAACCTTCCCAAGTGCAACATCCTAACAGGTTTATACCTGTGTGGTGAGCTGAAGAGAAGTCCTAGGCCCCTGGAGAGGTGGGTATGTGATTCCTGACATTATTTTTAGATGTTAATGTACTTTTGCCCTTTTTTACCAAATTTGACAGAAGAGTTGACTGAAACCCTATGCGTTAATACAGAATTGAGACAATTAAGTGAAGCCAAGTCAATTTTATTTCTATAGCGCTTTTTACAACTGATGTTGTCACAAAGCTGCTTTTAACAGAATCCAGATCTGAGCCCCTAATGAGCAAGCCAAAGGCAAGACAAAACTCCCTAAGCTGTAGGAAGAAACAATCTTAATACAGACATCTGTGTTTATTATTTAAAACAGCTTAAAATGTTGCACACCCAATTAAATTTAGAGTCTGAACTCTCACTTTAATATTATAGGGACAGTGGTGGCCTAGCGGTAAGGACGCTGCCTTTGGAAACTGAAGGTCGCACTATTGAGGTACCCATTAGCAAGGTCCCGTCCCGGTACACTGCTCCCCGGGCACTGTTGATAGCTGCCCACTGCTCCACGTGTGATGGGTTAAATGCAGAGGTCACATTTCGTTGTGGTACTTGAGTGTGTTCACAATGACAAATAGTCACTTTACTACTTATACTACATAATAACCTCTTGAGCTCTAAAAGTACATATTAGTGTCATACTATAATAATAAGTTGGAGAAATGGATAAATATTATGTTTTAAGATTTTGAGGGTGTAAAGCGTCTATTTGCAGAGGTTGGACAGTGTGTGAACCTTTGTTAAAGACATCAGGTGTGCAAGAGTGTGCTGGATTTCTCACGATCACAATATGTGGGTGTTAGTGTTAGAGAAGACATGACCGGAGATGGAGAGTCCAACTATAACACAACCGCTCTTTCATGTGAGCTCTAAATAAAGCTAAGACACTAGCAGACATCAGAGGACAGAGTACAGCAGGGGAAAAACTACCGACTGAAGGTGTTCAGCAATTCTGCTTTTTATCTGAGCCCCTCCTTTAACATAACTCCAAAACCTTCCCTGACCCTTTACCTTTGGGTGAATCCCTAACACTGTGAAAAGGGCCACACCTGTGCTTAGGCGAAGTTACAAAAATGATTGGAGGATAACATAAAGTTAGCGTTGGAACAAACCTTGTATCTCTAAGGTTTTTTGTTTTAAAATCTAATTAAAAAACATCTGCTGCTATTTACCCTGTACAAGTTCTACGACTGATGGACCAATAAATAGATTCAAAGTTAGAATAAAAGTTTTTTTCCTTTATTATGCCTAGTGGGTACACTGTGAATATCTGCATATTGTCACCACTAAGCCTTGGTTTGTTGGTTTGTTGATCTGATTGCATCCAGTCACAAGAGAATCAGAGACACCAGGTACTGATGTCGGATGATTAGTTCTGGAACACAAATGCCACTAAGTCATCCCTGAGGTACTGGATGGCAAATCAATTCCTATTGAAAAATCTACTCCTCATTGATAAAATACTTACCAAGTTCTGCAAGTGCTCATTCGTGTAATGCATGTGCTATGCACTTCCAAGATGCAAGGGAAACGGACAAGGTCTTGTTTAAACAGCACTGAAACCAAAAGGCCTCACAAAAAAAGTGTCACTCATTCCCCTGCACTGTTGTGTATTATTCTGCTGCTATTCATGAGCGTCTTGAAAATCCAGTGGGTACTGCCACGACCCTCCACTATTTCCATTTGCTAGTTTTCTGGAAACATCTGAATTTAGTTCCAAATGAAATATAAACCACATGCTAAGTGTATGATTTGTGAGCTTGGATTTAACCTGCAGTTATTGGATCCCACAAAAACTTCCAGTCAGTATATAAAGCATTTCACAGCCAGTCTTATTTGTCAAATTGTATTTTGTTAGTTTCTGGCTAACAGACTCCAGTTTGTTGCTATAGCTTTTCTGCTGTCATGGCCACTGACCAAAAAGTTTCATTCTTCATTCTCTCAATCTTCTTCATAAGTGTTTCAACTTCTCATTGCTGCTGTTCTTGAACACAAATTTGTTCTGTGAATCTGCATGCGATATTCAGGTCAGGTGACGCAACGTGGCTGCAACTCTCCAACAGAAGAGTCAGTTGGAGTCTGTCTGAAAAAAGAACTTTGGTTCAAAGTTATCTTTAGAGATAAATAATTTTGACAAAATTCAGGATATAAAAATAGGAAGCAAGCTAAAACCTATTCAGGTAATGTAGCAAAAAGGTGTCAGGGAAATGTTCCTTCAATGCTTTAAACACAATGAGGGGTCGATTTGAGTGCTTTATTCCATAACGTTTAAAGAATACAGAACGGGTAATGATAACAGTATCAATAAAGTTTCATCAATCCCCTTCCCTAGTTAGCTGCAGTGTAAAAACAGTATCAAAACAAGCAAGTAGTACTTGAATAATCCATGCTGTTATCACATTCTCAACCAATCAGACTGTACCATCAGATCTAACTGGTACAATGCGTATACGCATGTTATGGGTGAATTTGTGCATTATTGCTACAAATCTTATTTCCAGAAAAATTGGAATATTTTCCAAAAATCAAACATCTTTGATAATCTGTAGTATTAATTCACATGAACCTTTACCTGTACTGACAAAAAATATAAAGTACAAAGAAAAGATTTTCAATAGTTTTAATGACCATCTTTTTGTTTTTTGTAAATACATACATTTAGAATTTGATGTTGCATTTCTTGCTGGAGCAACAGACTGTGTTAAGTGACAACAATTTCCCAACATATTTCTGAGTCTAGGGGCTCTGTCTGTCACAGCAGCATGACGGTTTCTTAGGCAGTGATGCTTAAGAGTTTGGAGATCTATGGTGTCTGACCTTGCCCTTTATGCACTGAGATTTCTCTGAATTATCTGAATCGTTTCACACTATTATGTACTGTAGATGTTGAACGACCTAAATTCTCTGCAATGTTGTACTGAGAAATGACCCACGACCCACCAAAATTACAATTAAGTTGGTCAACTATTGAACATAATTTCTTTGTTCACGTAAATTAACATATCACAGATTTTTGTTTTGTTGCATTTTGGAAAGTATCCCAGCTTTTCTGGAAGATTGAGATTGTCCATTTACTTTTCAAAAAACACTCACACATGCCTTACACTGGCTGACTACACTCAGCTGCCGAAACAGTGTGTACTGTGTGTTGTGACACATTCACTTTAGCACCACAATAGCTCTTCTATGGCATTGGACCAGACAGTCCATTCTTTACTCTCCACATGCATCAGCGTGCCTTGGGTGCCCAATACCCTGTCAGCAATTCACTTTTTATCCTTACTTGTATTACTTTTGATAGGTACTAACTACATACCTGGAACATTGCACAAGACCTGCTATTTGGAGATGCTCTTACTCTAGCAGTCTACCCATCACAGTAAGTTCCTCATCGACTTCAAGAAATGACTGTCCACTTGCTGCCCAATATATCCCACACTCTGACAGGTGCCACTGTAAAGAAATAACTACCCAGTCAGTGTTATTCACTTTACCTGTCAGTGGTCTTAATGTTATGGCTGATTGCATAGATAATATTGTTATTATTCAGAGGGGACAGAAATTGAGATCAGACCTTTTATTCTTGTATCTGTGCATCTCCCAATAATGTGACTGTGTTCAGAAACTGCTTCATTCCTTCCTTTAAACAAAACTCATTGGGCTGTGCAGCAGACAGAGCTAAACATCCTGCTGCATCAAGCCTCCATGGCCCATCACGCCTGTAATGGTATCCTGTAAATATTCCATCCAGATCAACAGACCATAAAGAGGAATCCATCATCTGCCCATAATCTCTGACAGATTTACCAGCCTGAGCTGACAGGCTTCTCTGTCTGATAGCACATCCGGGAACACACAAGCAGTGCAGCGGCTGATGTCAGGTTACAGGGTGTGCTCGAGCACTGGGTTGAACTTTTTTGAAGTCACACAACTTGATCAGGGCATTCATACACAAAATACAAAATGACAAAAAAATGACTTGGGCTATGGCTCATGACTCATAAGACAGTGCTGAAAACATACACTATAATTACAGACTTAAAGTGAATGTAGCCCCTTACTCAAAATGGAATTTTGTACTTCAAAGTTTTCTTCTTTAGCTTTGCACTAGAGCTTTGAGGCTAATGAAGCTAACAAGCATACATACCTTTATGTTCCACCTCTTGTGAAAATGCATGCCTAAACCACATACTTGCCTTAAACCACAGAGTTTTGAAGTAATGTCAAAACGACATGCACACATATAAGAACAAAAACCAGGCTTTAAGTTTTATTTCTTTTTGTCATTCTTAAAATCTCAAATGTGTGCTTTTCTTTGTGCTTCTGTCTGTGCTTTCAGGCCTCTGTTAGAAACCACATAAGCAAGTGTATTTAAGATAACTCAGTGCAGTTTGAGGGAAGTGTTTGATGATTTAGCACGATGCTAATCACGGAGTATGAGCTTTCATTACTTGTTAGCTGCCTTAGCTTCGTTACTCCAGTGTAAATCTAAAGAAGCAAACTGTTTTCAGAAGAGCCCAATCGCAGTGGAGTGAGGAGGGGAGGGGCCCTTTGCGAGACTAGGCAAGTTGATTGGCCCTGGCTGAATACAGGTGGAATATTGCGTCGGCGGGTGGGTTTACACCGTCTTCCGCCGGCGCAATATGTAAACAGACCGCGGTGGAAGCTAACGAACGTAGCGGGTAGCATAGTTTGGAGCAGGCAATCCGTGCCATTACCGGCCTGTTCGCGGCCGGTGCGCTCATCAGAGGACCCGGGAAAGAGGTCCTCTGCCAACCTGCGGCTGCGTAGTGAGCCACAGGCGGACTCGAGTCTAGGAATAAAAGTTTCCCCAGCAGAGAGGTCTGAGCGACGCTTGAGTGGCCGTCTGCTGGGCAAACAGGAAAGGAGGGAGGAAAGGGAGACCCTGAGTTAAAACCCAGGACCTTTACCAAATTACCGGCATGAATCAGGTGTGGCTAAAACAAGCAGCCACACCTGCCAACAGGGACAAGGACTCCACAGACAACCATAGCTATAAGGGCTTTGGCCCAGGTGAAACACATAAGCATGATTGTCGTAACCATGGCGACGCCCCACCCCCCACCCCCGGCCGGGCCGACACAGGCCCTCAACCACCTTCTGCAGGCTAACCCTTGCACAAACATCAGATGGCAAACATGTCTTGATTGATTGCAAGTGGAAAAGTGAAGTAAAAAGTAGAGTAAAATGGAAACCTGCATAACTTTTACTTCTAGTCAAATTTAAAACAGTAGCAGCTATGGAGTGGTTCATGTATTTAGCAGCAGCAATGACTTAAGTAGTACTTGACTGGGACTGCTCAGACAGCACTAATAGCTAAACCTCTTACTGGCTCCACATACATTTGCTCCTCATTCCTTTTCTGACAAATGAAAGCTTATGCAGAAATTATAAAGCCTTCAATTTAATTAAAACATCCTTAATTAAAAAATTAGCTGGAGAATGCAATTATATACTTTGAACACAGCCTAATGTATTTCTATGCATTCTTACAGGTAATGCTGCACTGCCATTTTGCTCTGGCAAGGAGCAATAGTGCCTCATCTTAACAAAAAAGGTTAACAATAAGCATGGTGATGCTAGACATTTTTTGGCACTGCTTTGTTATTTTTACCGGATTAACGATCAAAATACAAAAAATCAGTAGATTACTAAAACGATTTATAGTGACAGCCCTTCTGTTAGTAAGCTTGTCTTTTTGGGATTTTGCAAAACTCTTTAGTGTTATCTCACTGAAATGACTGCAATCATGTACAGTGGCCCAGTAGCGTTAAGTTAATGAACAGAATCAGTCCCATGAACACGGAGCCAATACCCGACTAACTCTTTCCAATCCATGATTATGAATAATCATTAAGCAAATATTCACCAAGCCTTGTCCTATGGCTTTTATTTATGACTGTAAATAAAGTACAGTAACCTGCCATTAGAATTATCATGTTACATCACACAATACATACTGAAAAGCTTTTTCTTCACTTATTGATTAAGTCACCACTGGTTGTGATTGCACAAATTAATTGCACAGTGAACACTTTAAAATATCCTGCATTCATGTTAACATCCTACATATGTTACATGCTACTTGTGTGCCTGAGTCAAGATGCAGGCACGTTTCCTTGTAAGTGGAATTGACCACTTCATCCCAGGCTCTTTCCTGCAGCACAAAGAAAACTGCTGCTATTATCAATTAGAACTGAGTCATAGGACCGATGGGTACTGCTCATTGATCTGCTGTCAAACAATGCCTTTCTGCTGTGTCCACTTGTCAGGTTCGATCGTTTTATAAATAGATGCTGACTTAAAAGCAATGCTCTAAAACTTTGGCAGAAGTCTTTAGCATACATCTTATGTTGTGTAATCAAAACAATGGATAATATACAATAACTAATCAAATGTTTTAATCTGGTAATAATAATATTACTACACAATTGCCTGTTCACAATTATTGGAGCAAACTTGAAGTTCTTTAAGCTGACCATAAATATTGTCCACAGTTTTATTATTTTTTTGGGAATTTGGGAATATGCATGCAAGATGCAAAAAATAAAAAAGCACATTTGTTAAGACACATTATTGTTCTAACAAAAACAATAAAAAACGGAAAAGAAAAAAAGGAATGCATGATGACATCGGAATCATATTGGTATTACATTTGACCCATATAGCACAGCAATTTTTGATATATTTTTTTAGCTCTGCAAGAGCACAATGTGTAGGTGACACTGTACCAAAAAATTTTTTCCCTAATTTTTAAGCCTATAAAAATAAAATTGAGTTATACGCAAGTTCCATTTTTTAATCCACATAGATTTTTACATTTTTTTTGTTTCGGCATCAGTATCGGCATCGGCAGATATGTACAAGAAAAATACTGGATATAGGCGGCTGCCTACGAATCCCAAATGTTTCTTTATTTGATGTCTGGTAATAATACCTATAGAGGGCAGCAGTGAGTTATATTTGTTTAATTGATGTTTGGTAATAAGACCTATAGAGGGCCGCAGCGAGTAATGTTTGTTTAATTTATGTTTTTTAATAATATCTATAAAGGGGAGCAGTGAGTAATGTTTGTTTAATTGATGTTTGTTAATAATATCTATAGAGAGCAGCAGTAAGTAATGTTTGTTTAATTGATGTTTGTTAATAATATCTATAGAGGGCAGCAGTGAGTAATGTTTGTTTAATTGATGTTTGTTAATAATATCTATAGAGGGCAGCAGTGAGTAATGTTTGTTTAATTGATGTTTGTTAATAATATCTGTAGAGGGCAGCAGTGAGTAATGTTTGTTTAATTGATGTTTCTTAATAATATCTATAGAGAGCAGCAGTGAGTAATGCTTTTTATTTGATGTTTGTTATTAATACCTATAGAGGGCAGCAATAAATAATGTTTGTTTATGAAGGAAAATCAGGCATCAGGGAGTCCCAGATGTGTTTTTAACACATTGCAAAAGACAGTAGCAGTGTACTCTTATTGTTAAACATTCATACCTCCAAAAAAAAACAACTTTCTAAACTTTCAATATTAATGTAACAAGATTTTATTCCAAGTAATTTTGTGTCTTTTCTGTATGAAAAGAAACCTGAGATACAAAGTATTATTCCAAAATCAACAATACTCTATTTTGGCTATATAGTGCAGATCTATATGTATAGTTTTCAAAAATGTTAATCAGATTTAATTTTATGTGTTTATTTGGGTTTAATGTTGTTTTTTTGTTTTTTTTTGTTTTAGTTCATTTTAAAAGAACGTTAACAATTTCAGTTAGTTTCCTTTTTATGATGAATATTTTGTCAGTGCAGTGTAACTCCAAATCAAACATTTTGCCATTAATTAGCCCAACAGCAGATTGTGCTCAGCTATACTGTTCACAGACATAAGCATATGTCATATGTCACTTTCAGACCACTCTTCATGACCTGAAAATATGGAAATTTTTATTTTCCTGTAATACTTGTTAAAGAGTTACAGACAAATGAACAGTTCCTTCTTCAGAGGGTCCATTTAGAGCATGGAGCAGTGTCTTTAAAAGGTGCATGATTTACAGTGCAGAAGAGAAAACAAGCAAATTGCTTTGCCTATACAGCAATTACCACTAATTAGCTGGGCTGAATCCTCCATTTTGGATTTTGCACTCAGTGCACGTAGCCTACCTTAATTGTCTCTCCTTAGCCTCCAGTTCCCCTTGGAGAGCAAAACAGCATTTATCTGGTAGCAGGGGAACCAAAAATACAAGCAAAACCCCACAAAAGCCAAGTCTAACACTAAAGCTGGAGCTACAGTACGGTGCAAAGGCTAGAGGGTAAAGGCTCAAAAGGGGGTTGAAGGCTAGCAGCTAATGCTACAGTACAGGCAAAAATCTCTGCTAAGGCCAAAACAAAGCTTCATCACCAGCCTTTGTGTGGCGTCAAGGGAACAATGCTGGGGAAAAGCTTTTCTTTGTTTTTTTGAGGCAAATCTCAAGCTTCAGCATTAGGCTTTATCTACTGAAAGGAAAACAACATAGGAGGGTAGCACAGGGCTCTGAGTGTGAAGCTGAAACAGACACTGAACATTCTGAGAACAACCCTTACATAATTTATATCCTCCAGTCCTTTATTTTCCTATTTCTCAACCCCCACTCCCCCTCTCCTTCTCTGAGCAGGACACATCTCTGAAGGGGGCATTATTTGAAATGTCTGGCATTTTACTTTATGTGTGTTTTTCAGACATTTTTAGGAGAAAAGACTCCTGACTTTATATAGAAACAGAGTTACATTAAACTACAATTTCACGATCAACAAAGTGGTTCTGAATTTTTTATGTTTTATTGTATAAAACTTAAACAGCAAAACCACTGTTTTTGTTACTGATGTTAACAATCAGGTTAAACTTAGAAAATATTATATTATATATAATATACTATAATATGAGACTTGAGTCTAAGTTCATGTACTGTTTAAAAATGTGTATTTGTGTGTGTATATGTATCTAAGAATGTGTGTACTTCAGTCTATATCCAGATTTTAATTATTCACACAAAACTCCAGTTCACCTTAAAAGTAGTTCCAATGGTGCAGTCTGATTGGACGAGAAGCATTTACCAAGTTTAATTCATAACAGCTGTTTCACTCTGTTGAGCACCTTGATGAAGCAACTGCTTGCTTTATGCAGAAGAAGAGTATGACAGCAGGCCTACATCCAATTCTCAAGCAGTTGTTCTTTAGGCTTTTTGTTTGACAGTCAAAATGGCAGAACAATTTAACACAATAGAGTCAGCCAGACCTCCTCCCGAAGTAGCTTAAGCAATCCGATTTAAATTAAGCTGTAAAACATGAGGGATCTCAGAAGTTATACTAGTGTAAATGCATCTCTCCAAGACACATTTGAGAACCAAAACTCCTACCAATACTGTGATAGTTCCCCCTGCAGTTCTGAATATGAATATAAAAAAGTAGTTCCTGATCCAACAGCTCATGAGTTTCTTCTCCAAGTTCAAGTACATAGCATACTTGGCTGGGCTGCTCATTGAGCTACTTTATTTTTTGTTTTTTAAGTGCCAGTTTTTAAAAAAAAGTGCCACTTCACCTCATCATTGACATATTACGCTAATTGCATAAATAGTTGTCTTCTAGTTGCCAGTGAAAGGAAAATTGTCATTTTTGATGTGACAAACATCTTTTAATAGAGCTGGAAAAACAATGAGCAACACAGCCAAGTAGTGGTTGTAAATAAGCTAAAATGAATTCTGGTCACTGTATAGCAATAAGATTTCAGTCTGACAAACTAGAGACGTGTTAGATCAAGTGTAAACGCACAGCGTAAGTGATCAAGACATTTTCAGGTTACAATTCATGTACTGAACCAACCAGGTGTAACCAGGGTCTAATTCATCTGGAATTCTGTCGAAACTGCTGGATTCACTTGATGTCAGTATATTGTTAATTAACCTTTGCTTTAACGTTGTTTGCTATTTGCTAATTCATCAGGTTAATGGAGGAATCAAGACAAGTTTAGCCTCAGCCTTGGAGGTACGAAATGTGAGGATGTGAAAATAAATCTCATTTCTCTATATATACCCACTTTAGGCAGGATCCAGAGAGCAGGCTGGAAATATTCTTGGATCAGTGAGTTTGAGTGTATGCGACAATGCTTGAGGAAAAGAGCGGTGCATCTTTTTTTTTTTTGTGAGGGCAGGGATTAGCTCTATTTGGCATTCAGCGAGGTTTTTTTTAGTGCTTTACACACACAGCCATATCCCTCCCCTCTCTACCTTGGCCCTTAATAGGATAACCCCGGCGTCTAATAAAAAGTGCATAATTTGTGCCATTCCAGTGCCGTCCGCAGCCATGCAGCAAATGCGGCCTCACGTCGGGCAGATACGCGGGCAGGCTATTACAGTGGGGCAGGTTAATGATGACACAGTCAGAATGTCAGGCTGCCGGGGGCACTCCATTCCTTCACATTACAGAGCAGCTTGGTGCGACTTAATGGACAGGATCCGAGGCCAGGGTGCGCTGTGGGGGCAGAGGGAGAGAGAGACAGGGGGGATCTAACAGTACTATCCTTCTGGGCAACAGTAATGGAGGAAGAAGTAAGTGAGTGAATGAGGGAGTATAAGAAGGCCAATAGAGGGATGCAATTAAGTGCCACATTTGGGATCAGAAATAGAGTGTGGAAATACGCCAAACCTCTCTCAGGAATGACCAGGCTACAGAGAGCCTGCACAGCACACTGGCACTCTTTTAAAGTAAAACCCCAGTGTTTTTTTCTTTGTTTGTTTGTTTGTTTGTTTGATTTTTCCAATCTCACTACCATGGACAGTGATGTTGATATGTTTCCTTGTACTCGGAAATACATTAAACCAAAACTCACTGGTGAATTAATCAAGTTAAAAAAGAAAGACATTTTTTTTTTTGATTTAGGAGAAAACTGAGTGGCGTGGGAGACATTTTCTACATGAAAGTTTCTTCCTGATTGTGTATGGATGCCAGAAAGATCAGGGAAAACAAAAGCAACTGTAAACATAAAGAAAAGTTCTAAAAACGTCACCAGCTTTAGTAAGATATCCTTACAGATCTGCCTCTTGTGTCTGTTTAAGAACTCTACTGTTAGAGTGTAACAATAGAGAGTTTTGTGATATTCACAAAACTTCTAGTTTGGATCAGTGGGTTTGATTTACTTTTCTAAGTACAGGGAGACAGATCTCAATTACTGCCATTGTAATGATGCACAGAGTCCTGCTATAACCGCAGAGCTATGGATGTATGTATGGAGTTTTCTAATTACTCAAGAACCTGCCGTTCAGGCCTTGACATTTTCCTTGATACTGTGTACCTATGTTTGAGCATTACACTCATTCCACTGTCATTCTTTTGACTGAAAGGTTCACTGTGAGTGTAAGGATGCCAGAATACAGAACATACAATGCATTGACAGATGCAGGCATGCAGAAATCATTTGGCTCCTGAGCTTGTGTGAGTGAAAGGCATTTCCTGTTCATTGCGATGCCGTGATGCATCTCTCTGCTGGAAGCTGCTTGGCTACACTGTCCACATTTGCCATCTGGGATTTAGCGAGGCCAAGAGGATGGAAGAAACATCTGCCTGTAGAGACAAGGCCTGTTCCTTCAGACCCTGGCATTTCACCACAGGGAGGCTGAGCTGCTTCAGTTGGAACAGGCTTGGAAGGCAAAGCCATTGGTGGTGCTCCAAAGGGCAGCAGAACATTGTCCCTTTACCCTCCAGACGTAACGTCTTATACCGATCATAGCGCTGTGGCATATAAACAGCGGTATCACTCATTCTTCTCTATCAGGCCAGTTTCAAAGCACAAATAAGTAGTGTGCAGACCAAATTGTGAGCAGAATGCAGTGTGTGGTCTGAGGGGAGGCAATATGAGGGATGCACAATAATTTCCAATCATATCAGTATCATCAGAAAAATACCTAATAAATTATATCGACATTGATATATGTATAAATCATCCCAATTTCTACATTTTATAAATGTTTATTTATTGGTATGAGTATTAGCATTGGCAGATATTTACATGAAATCTATTGGTGTTGGCCCACAATTCTTATATCTGTGCATCCTTAATTACAGGATATGTATCATTTTTCTAGAGGTGCACAGTATTGCTAGAACACTGGCTACGCATGCTTAAAAAAACAAACAAACAGATATTTACATCAGTTGTCAAGACCCTTTTAACTAGTGGTGTACACTGTCACATTAAAACTGCTTAAGAACACAGAGCTGATTGGATGTTAGCCCTTTATACCACTCCCACTTTAACAGAATAGCCCATTTTAGATCTTTATTAACAAATCAGCTGGTGAAACTAAACAGAGTTAGGGTTAGGATTGGCATTAGCATTAAGGATAGGTTTAGGACTGGGTATATGATAAGGATTAGGTTTTGGGTTGAGGTGAAGGTTAGGGTTTGAGAGAGAAATAGGTTTAGGAAACATAAACATTACATTAAAAGCAATAAAAAGTCAAGGTAAACACAGACAAAGCATCTATAGGAGGCTGTCTACATAAAGTGTTACTGATTATTTCCAAATCACTGTACTTACAGTATAATTGTTTACTATTTCTTTTCATTTCTTTTAATAAACAAGAACAATGTCAGTTCTGTAGACCAGTAGTATGTTTGCAAAGGTCATAGCAGGGTAACCATGACTGGCAAATCACTGGCACACCACTGCTGGGAATTTTTTCCAACTGAGAACAGCTAAATGAAGCAAGCAGCAAGCTTTCAGTATTGAGTGTCATGCAAACAAAGGTGTAAGAGACTGTTGGCACGCTACATGCGTGCTACTAAAAGTATGGAAAATATTCCTGCAGCGTTTAACACTGGTTTTGTTGTATCTGCTATTAAACAACATAAGCTTCATTTGTGATGTAGATATTTCATGTTCAGTGATTCAGAGCACACTGTCCATTAGCTTAAGCTGAACTAAAGTGGACTAATGCCAATAAATGCCAATATACATATGAACCTATTCTTTAATCAATCAAGTATTTAACAAACATTTAGAATTTTGCATACTTGCCACCCTAACAACATCTGGATGCTGAACATTTGCAAACACACACACTTTCTATATGTGCATCCTGTGAGGCTGGACACGGTTTAGAAGACAGTTGCTTTCTAGTTGAGAGAACATGTCAAATTAATTTCACTTTGATTATATAAATACTCATTATATGTAATGACACATAGAAAATAAACAAACAAATAAACAAATAATAAATGAACCCATATTTATTATGCAACACTTTATAAAGCAATTTAATTATAAAAATGTGTATCTGTCTGTAATAGCTGTTTATAATGCTCTCTGAGCTTTTTACTATAGGTTTTCCAATGTAAACATTTAGTAAACACACATATTGACATTAAGAATCTAAAAAAATAAATAATATGGCTCAAGCTTCCCATAGGAAGGTCATAGCAGGGTAACCATGACTGGCAAATCACTGGCACACCACTGCCTAAGGCAGGGTTCACCCAGGACAGGAACCCAACCCGTTGCAGGGCAACACACAGACACAGACAACCATTAATAAACACATTCACACCACAGGGGAGAGCTTGCAAACTCCGCACAGAAATGCACCTGTAGCCAACCTGGGGATCGAACCCAGGACCATACTTCACCACTGTGCCGCCCTATATAAATATACATAATCATGTAAATTCTTATTTAATAAATGATTGGGCAGCCATAGTGTCATTTTCCTGCATTTTATCTATTCAAACAAAAAACTAAATACTGAGATATGTATATTGTGAAGGTATCTTCAGGTATCATGACGCTGCATTTTTGCATCGCTCACCTCTAGTATGTGCTACAGGACATTACCATAAGCTAAACCCGTTAGCCAAAGCCAAGACATGCATCTTTTACTCGCTTTATGACTGGTGTTTTAATGTTTGCAATATCCAAATAGTGGCCCTGTAAATGATCTCTCTGCATATGTAAATGCACCCAGTGTGCAATATGAAAGGTAAGACAGAAGCAGCAATAAATGAAGACTGAACAATAGCATAAGACTTCTTGCTCGAGGCAAGCAAAAAGCAAAAGATTAACATAAAAAAGTAATATGAAAATGCAATCATCATCTGAATGTTTTTAACACAGCAGACGAGTATCTGCAAAAATAATCATTTCCAAAGATTAAGACCATTTTCTCAGATCTCTCCCTCTCTTACTCGCTCACTGATAACAGCAGGGTCCAGTGGTGTGAAGCATAATGACTCCACTATGTTCAACCTAACAGAAATTCCCATGGTAGAATGTATACGCCCCCCCCCCCCAACAATAGTCATTCAATGCATCTCCTAAACACCTTCGATCCACTGCTAGTCTTGTAAGGTAATACACTGTGGGTTTTTTCCTCTATAGTATGGATTTCCTTCAGATGAAGGGGGTGAACAATAGCACACACTGCACACACTACAGTGCCAGCACAGAGTCTCCTCTGTCCCACCTCAGATCAGCCTGAGGCACACTATGGAAAAACAGAGAGCCTAGATCAGATTTCCGATGCAGCCACCTAAACGCTGGCTGACCTGTTCGGCGACCAGGGAAATTCCGGACAATACAAAAAGGTAGGACACAAGGAGGTGGTTCCGCTTTAATTACACAACAATCGCCTTGCTTGTTACCATCTAGCCGGATTTCTGAGAAAGGCCACACAGGTGAAATGTAGCAAATACATCTCTCTTACAGCAGCACACAAATGATGTAGAGTATGATGCTTACATAGACAGCAAACACTGTGGAGCTACATTCAACAAACTGGTCAATGTAATGGATCAGCCAAGAGATTGTCTGGTGTCTGATATCTGCAGATGCTGGAGCTTTGAGGTTAATGTAGTTGATGTTCACAGCCAATTGTTTAAATTTTGCACATTGCATGTTAATTTGTTGTACAGACTGTAAAACATAAATCACTTGCTTCCATACCACATCATGTTGTTAAGTATTCTCGAATATTTATGTGATTTCTGATTATGACACTGATTATGATGCATCTGTCTATTAAAAATCACATTCTCTGTGAAATAACTTGCAACTGAATGATCCTTGTGCTGACCCTTGCGAATTCCCCAAATGTGTGAATCACGACAGCATAATTTCTGACGTGGGCAGTGGTGGCTTAGTGGATAGGATGCTGCCTTTGAGACCTGAAGATTGCAGGTTCGAGTCCCGGCCCGGGCACTACTAAGGTAGCCTTGAGCAAGGTACCGTCCCACTACACTGCTCCCCAGGTGCTGTTGGTAGCTGCCCCCTGCTCCACGTGTGATGGGTTAAATGCAGAGGTTGCATTTTGTTGTGGTGCTTGAGTGTGTTCACAATGACAAATAAGCACCTTCACATATGATATCTGTTGTATCATTATAAAGCCATGCCCAGCAGCTTGAATATTCTCCACTGGGGGTGTGGCGGTCACTCCAATTTCTCTTTTGAGAATCACTAAAATAGAGGAAACCCACACAAGCAGGATCTCAGAAATTCTCATTTTCATAGTTACACATTTTATGTGTATAGATTAAACTGAAATATTTGCTGTTATAAATAGTTATAAAAATGCTCAATCACACACAAGTGCACCCGTGGAGCAGCAGGTAGCTATGAGAAGCACCCAGGGACCAATGTGGTGGGACGGTACCTTGCTCAAGGGCATCTCAGAGGCACCTGGCTCAGGACATGAACCTGTGACCTTCTGTTCACAAAGGCAAGGTCCTAACCACTAGCCCGTTAGTGAATCAGTTGCACATTACGTAATGCTGATGGGTGGCTGGAAGCTTTCTCGTTAGGTACATAAGCCTCATAAATTCACTGACAAAACTCAAAACCCGCAAAAATGTTTTGGCAGATTGACTTCGTTTGTGGAAAGAGAAAGACTGCGTATCTTTTATTTAAGCCAAACAATTCCATTGAATCAGAGTCATTAGAGTCTTCTTTTATCAGTCCTACATTGAGACCTGCACTTCCAGCAGGACGTTTAAAGCACCGAGCTCATTTTTGAGGTCTGAGCTTTGGCAGTCCCTCTTCATGAACACTGGAGCGTCGATACTTGCAATTTCCTACCAATTCGTTGGAATCAAACATTCTCCAGATAACTTCTATAAAAAGCAGCTCCCAGTGGCAGAGTGCTTATTTGGTCTCCTCTGGCGTGCATAATTAAAGATGTTCACTAAATTCTTTCATGTCTGGATCCAGATTTATTGCAGGAACACTTAAGAGTAATTATACTGCTTTGGGTCTGCTCTGGCTGTTGGTGGCGGCCTGTTGGCAAGACTCTACTTGTGCCCGAGATGTTTTCTCATTTTCCTCATGCTTAATTGCAAAAGCAGTGTCTCTTGATCCTAGACGTTTAAATCATCTAAGTAACACAAAATCCTGCTTTAAAAGTACAGGCTAGGTGCTCACTTTCTCAAGGCCCTCAAAAGAGATCTAGACAGGCAATTTGTTTATCACAGGCTGCAACGTTTCCTGTAATGTGTACAAAATGCAGCATTACACACTGGTTTGGAATAAATCATTAAGCGCTACGGTAGGTGGCAAATGTTTACTCAATGCATTATGCACCAGAAATGTTTCCTGAACCGAACACAAAAACTCCCAGACTCCGTGGTCACAAGTTCCACCGAAAACCCTTTTTAACTTAGGGCCGAAAGAAGAATTAGAGCCGAAAAGCAGCGTTTCAAAAGAAAAGGAAGAGCAGAGGGATGGTTGAGATTAACACACTCGCTGTAGCAAAACTCCCCTGCTGCCATCGGCGTGGTGGTTATGGAATCCTCCAGTGTTTTGACCCCTTTTATTAACGCAACCCCCTTTTCACAATAAACATGTAAAATGTAAAATGTGCTGCAACACTTTCAGTTGAGCAGTGATTTTTCTTCTTCACTAACACTGATGGAATATATTTGCACAATGAAAATGTGTATAATTTTTATCATTTACAATCGGAAAAGCAAATTGTTAAAAACTGTTGATAACAAATGCTGCTTATTTACTATGGTAGCTGAGCCCTCATTCTATGGGCAGAATGGCCACTAGCGGAGCCTGATCGGTACCTGTATCTACACCATCTGTACCTTTCAGTATGTTACGAGAAGTTTTTACACTTTTACACATTTCCCTGTGTTTTTGTGCAAGACGAATTCTTCGGCACATGTTTTAACAGGGTCTAAGCAACTGCACGCTGGTTTTTATTAAACGTTTGTGTTTGTGTTAATAGGTTTTAAGAAAACGTGGGTGGATACAGGTCCCGGATCAGCCCCATCCCGCAGCTCTGTAGTGATGACAGACAGAAAACCGACCAAATCCATAAAGCCTTCAGCAGTAACTCTGCTCCACTGTGTTTTATTATGTCTTATATGAGCTGGGAGACTGAAGGCCGGTTTGGACCGAAGTCTAATCTGGAATGCTTGGAGAATCCCACCCCATTGCATTTCCGTCCAGCGCGGATGCCAGTGACTATGTGGCGGAACGGGTATGTGGAATGCAGTAGCGGACCGTGGCGCGAATAGGAAACGTATCATCCGCTCCATGGAAAGCGGCGGCGGAATCAAAATCGTTAAACATTTATGAGAACAGTCTGCTGTGTTTTATTGGAGGGGGGAAAAAAGCTAGTTTGCAAGAAGAAAAGTACAGATCAACTACACCCTTGGCAACGGGCGACGTCTGACGTGTTCACATTTTCCAGCTATGTGTAGAAGCTCCTTTCATAATATTCCAAGAACAAACACAAAGCACAGGGAGGAGAAAAACACTTTGCTATGCTTCGAGCGTCCCGCCGAAGAGAAAGTCAAGCCGGAGAGTTTGGCAAGTGGATGCCTGTGCTTATCTTTCACTAGATTATGGAGGAAAGCCTTAGGTAGAGAAAGAAACATCCTGTCAAAAGTACACACATTGGAATCCAATGCTGCTGGAGCCCATGAAGTAACGGCATAACCCATCTAACTGTGCTGCTCTAGTCGGCTTCTGGCTATATGTGTATCCCTTAATCCTTCATTTTAAGGGATCTTACATCAAAAAGATTTACTCCGTCACTTTGTATCATACACACCATATGGTCTGTTTTCTAGCAGACAGGACTTCAATACAGAATAACAACACAGGCTTCAACCACTTAAAACCTTATGAAACAGGGAATCACCCGGTAGGTTTAAGGAATTCCTCACCTGAGGGTATGATACTTCTGAGTATTCACCTTTACCTACATTCCATGGCCATTTTATCAGAAACACCTGACATTGGTGTCCCTTCCAGGATTTATAGTTACTGACTGTAGCCAAGAGAGGGCAATCATTTACCACTACCGTGAATATTTTTTCTGTGTCATCATGAGTTGACAGCATCATAAGTAGCTGATTCGATGGCGGCCCATAATTATCTTATTGTATTCATTTTTACTAGTTATTTCATCATTATTTCTTAAATAGTTCTTTTTTGCAAGCACTGAATAAAAAAAAACGCTGCATTTCTTGCTTTTCAAAGCCTTTTTTTAACCATGGCATTACTGTTTTGGTGGTGCAATCTGTCTGAAGACCTCATGTTATTCCTGAATTATTTTGACGCTGCTGGTCTAAGTAATGAGGACACTTTATTCCAAACGTGTTGATGATGCAACAACAACAAACATGCAGGGAATAAAAGTGCACCCGTTAGCAAATGTGCAAGAATAGTTTGTTTACGAACTACTCGTGGTTTCAACCTAAATGACTTATCCTCAGTCTTTGAAACTACTGAATGACCAGCAGGGGTGGGCGATATGGGCAAAAATATTGTATCATGATATTTTGAGAAATTTCCCTAATATGCGATATGTCATATCCAATAGTGCCACATTTTTTAAAAAAAGTACAAATAATGTTTATTCAGTGTTTTTCACACCACAGTAAAGAATATCCACAGACTAATGACGCTCTCCTTAAAATTAAGTTTGACAGGGTTTTTTAAGTACTAACGATATCAAAATATGCTCAGAAAAACGTATTGTGGCCACAGTTTATCACGATAAGGATAAAAATCATCATGTTGCCCAGCTCTACAGCAAACTGTAGCAGTGTCCCTGCTCATTAATGTAAACTGTCTGATTAATGTCATAATAAATAAATAATCACATTTATTGATTTATAATGTCGATATCAGCCACAGCGAGGTAAAAGTACTGCCAGCGCGTTTCTACAAAACAGCCTACCATTCTGGAATTTGAATATACAAACAGAAGTGCAAACATATTGAACAGACACATCTTTGCTCTGTACTTCCTGAGGTGGCAGTGACCTGAAAAAAAAAAAAAGTCAAGCCGCTTGAATAGCACCATTCATGACTCAGAATGGTTATAATTCAGTCTGCAGTCAATGGCATAATGTCTGTGGTTAACATAGGCTTTTTTCCAACATAATGACAAAACTCTACCATGTCGCGTACACTGTAAAACACCGCACCCAGCTCATTTTAAAGCAAGTCAAAGAAAAAAAATGATGACGAGCCCGCACAATGTGTTATGGTGGCTTTCTGACCCTGTAAAAGACCTTTTGGGGGGAAAAAAAGCCTTCTCTAAATGATTCAGCAGCTGATGCTTATGTAATAAAACTTTAGTTGGGCTGGTTTTTAGACAGCCTGTGGCTGAGAGTGAGCACGAGTGAGAGGCAAGCCTTGAGAATCTCTTCCACACTGATAGATTATTGGGTTCGGGCCACTGTGAAGGTGCACCTGTCAGTGAAGGCTGATTTTTCCTCCTAAATTTGCACAGAGCTCTAGCTGTCTGGCAGGGCTACTGTTGTGCGTGCAATAATGCATGCACATTATTTTGCATGATTTGAGATTAGCCCCCCCCCAAACACAGCTCCTGCTTTAACCACAAATTAGATTCCAAAGCTCATATTTGCATATGGTGTAAAACAAACGGGTGAATGTTTCCTCACTTTCTGCTCATCTCTGCAGACCTGAGCAAACAGATCAATGCTCTCCTCCAGCTTCGTTTTGCTCTGCTGCTGTTAGCCTAGTTCTCCTGCTTGAGCCACTCTGCCGGAGCTGGTTTTTAATCTCGCTGCAATAGCAAACTCTGGGTTATTTTTTCCTCAGCTTTACCTCGTGTTAATCTCTCTTTAAGTTGACGGAAGGGCCATATGTTATTTTCTTTGCCGCCTTTATCCTTTCATTCTGCCACAAAAGATTTACATTAATCATCGCTATGAAAGCCTGGAAAACACAGAGACGAAAGCAGACGGGCCATCAGCGCAGGGGGGCTTAATCCGCACACACACAGTCCTCCGTGCTTCAGCTTCTTCTGAAACAACGAGACAGTGGGCACAACACAAATATCTGCTGTGAACTTGTGACACTCGCACAGGGCAGAGGAAGAGTTGAGGGCAGGAGTCGAATAAACTGAGAGAGAGAGCGAGAGCGAGAGAGAGAGAAAGAGAGAGAGAAAGAGAGAGAGAGAGAGAAAGAGAGAGAGAGAGAGAGAGAGAGAGAGAAAGAG
>JBBPDA010000105.1:32317230-32342906 GCA_037974385.1 Arnoldichthys spilopterus
GATAGATAGATAGATAGATAGATAGATAGATAGATAGATAGATAGATAGATAGATAGATAGATAGATAGATAGGGAAAGAGAGTCAGAAAGATATAGAGGAGAGAATACATATCAATCAGCCATATTATTAACACCCCTCACTGGTAAAGTGAATAACACTGATTATCTAGTTATTTCATTAGAATGGCACCTGTCAGGGGGTGGGATATATTAGGAAGCAAGTGAACAGTCAGTTCTTGAAGCTGATGTGCTGGAAGCAGGAAAAATGTGCAAGCACAAAGATCTAAGCTGTTGTGACAGGGGCTTTATTGTGATGGCTAGATGACTGAGTCAGAGCAACTCCAAAACAGCAGATCTTGTGGATTGTTCCAGGTGTGCAGTAGTTAGTACTTAACTAAAGTGACCAAAAAAAGGACAAGTGGTGAATCTGCGAAAAGGCTACAGGCACCCAAGACTCACTGATACATGTGGGGAGTAAAGACTACCCCATCTGGTCCAATTCCCCAGAAGGGCTACTGTGGTTTAAAAAGTGATTGCTGACTCTGATAGAAAGAGGTCAGGACACACAGTGACTGCACCACAGTCAGAGCTGTTTCTGCAGGTGGTGTTAATGTTATGGCTGATCTGTGTATGAATGGATTTATAGAAAACGCGAGAATAGAGAGAGAGAAAGAGAGAGAGAGAGAGAGAGAGAGAGAGAGAGAGAGAGAGAGAGAGAGGGGGGGGGGAGCAGCCTACTGACCATTCTTGGTTCTCTGCAGCTTTGGGGTCAAATCTGATATCAGTGTTGACGTTAAACAGAGTGTCCTCCTCGGTCAACGTGGGCAGAGGTCTCTTATAGAGCGGATGCTCGAACAGCGCGTGCAGTCTGGAGCCTTTACCCGGGGGCCTCCTACTCAAGGCGCTCTCGTGCCCTCCTCTCCTCTCGTGGCCGTCCAGCCCTGGACGCGCACGCTGCTCCTGCTGCTGCTGCTGATGATGATGATGACTGTCCCCTCTGCCGGGCGCCTCGGCCGTGCTGACCTTCTCGCGTGATGTCAGGTTGGAGCCCGGCTCGTTGCTGAAGTCTTGCAGCAACCGGAGCGTGTGCTTGTTGGGCCACGCGGCCCACGCGGGCGCATCTTCGCCGGGGCCGCGCGGGCACGAGCACGCGGGGCTCTGCGGCGATCGGCCGCTCGTGCTGCTGCTGCGCCTCTCCAAGCGGGGCAACAGGTCGATGACGATGTGCACGCTGCAGGCCACGAGGAACACGGTGAGGATGAGCACGCGAAACCTGCGGAACAGGATCATGTCGGCGCGGTGCGGGAGCGCGAGAGCGCGCACTAGCACATGGCACAGAGAGCGCACGAGGCGCGCGGCCACCCTCAGAGGCAGCGCGAGCGCGCACGGTGCATGCTGCTGGTGTTGCCGGTGGCGGTGGTGGTAGCGGTGGTGCTGGTGCACGCTCTCCAGGATCGGGGGGGGTGGTGATGGGAGGAAATGCCCTTCGAAACTCAAACACAGCGCTCGGGTTGTAATCCAGTGAGACAGGTCCCGCAGACACTGGCGGGCGGACGGGAAACGGCGGAAAGAGAAAGGGAAAGCGTTGGGGGCGCGGAGGAGCGTCTGAGCGCGCACTTTGTTCAGTTAGTGTAGGTTTGGGAGAAGAGTGTGAAGGCGCTGAGATCCCCAGCACTGCTCCATGCCGGAGCGTGTGTGTCGCAGAGGGACTCACCCGAAGATCCCGCGGTTTGTTTACTTCAGGCCGAGCGAAACCAATGACTCTTCGGGCAAGCAGTTAACTATTTCTCCCAGTCCGTTTATTTAGGAGTTAACGATTTCTTTACGTCCGTTAATTTAACCGTTACCTCCTCATTTCTGTGTTTTTGTTTAGTCGTTAACTCTGTAGCTCGGTTCGTTGATTTAGCCGTTAAATCTTCGTTCCTGTCCGTTTGTTTTGCCGTTAAGTCTTTTTCCTGTCCGTCTGTCTGGCTCTGTACCTCAGTCCGACTGCTCGGGAGCCGGTTCTGCTGCTCGGGAGCTCGTCCCTGTATCCTGGTTCGCGGAGCGTCACGCAGCTCGTGCGCACTGCTCTGTCCCGGAGCGGAGTGAAGCGCGCACGCAGTTCCGCATGTCGCACGCGCACAGTGAAGGCGCGGCGAAGGAGAAACGCGGCGACGACCACACGAGAGGGTTTCTGTCTTTCCGCCGCCGCTCCGACCGAGTGCCTGCTCCCGCGGACAGTGCTGCTCCCGCTGTTTGGGTGGGTGTGTGTAAGTGAGTGTGGTGGAGCTGCTCGGTCCGGCCTCGCTCCAGCGTCACTCGCACGTGATTGGCTGAATCTTCACCCACAAAAAAACAGCGCAGGCGTTGGGGACAGAGATGAGACAGGCAGGGGCTTTATTGTGCAACTCCAAATTGTGCAAGAAGAGGGCGTCTTACACACACTGTGCCACGGTGCTCTCCGAAAAAAAAAGGTCAGAAAAAGGACTCATCTCATGCTCTTATTCATCTGAGTGTAAGATGTGTAGTACTATACACCAATCAGCCAAAACATTACAACCACCTGCCTAATATTCTGTAGGTGTGCTGTGGTATCTGGCACCATGGCATTAGCAGCAGATCTTATAAATTGTAAGGTTGGGGATTAATGGTACTAGTTTGTCCAGCACATCACACGGACACTTGATCAGATTGAGCTCTGTGAAAAGTCAGCACCTCAAACTTTTTCTCATGTTCCACAAACCATTCCTGAACATTTTTTTTGCAGTGTCGCAGGGTGCATTATCATGCAGAAAGAGGTCACCACCTTCAGGGAATACTGTTGTCATAAAGGGCTGTAGCTGGTCTGTAGTAATGTTTAGGTAGGTGGTGCATGTCAATGGTACATCCACATGTAGGTCAGGACCCAAACTTTCCCAGCAGATCATTGCCTAGAGGATCACACTGCCTCGCCTCCACCTGCTTGTGTTCTTTCCATAGTGCATCTCTTTGGCAGGTAAGTGGGGCACATGCACCCAGTCATTTACATGATGTAAAAAAAAGAAAACAAAACACAATTCACCAGACCAGATGACCTGTTTCCACTGCTCCACCGTCCAGTACTGATATTCATGTGCACACTGTTTGAGCTTTTGGTGGTGGACAAGGGTCAGCATGGGCACACTGACTGGTCTATTGTCAGCAAGCTGGTGTGTTCTGACAAATCCAGCATGAACTTTTTCAGCAATTCATTTTTTCTTTTTACTCCTCTCTGAGATTAAACCAGATATGCTAACCCTCACTCCCCATGCACATTAATGAGCTTTGGGTGCCCATGACCTTCCTAGGACCTCTTTTGGTAGGTAGTAATCACTGCATACTAAGACCTGCCGTCTAAGGCTTGCCATTTTGGAGCTGTTGTCTAGGCATCACAATTTGAGTCGGGTTGTAAACCTTTTTTCTCTATATAATATAACCATATAAACTCATGTCCCACTGCAGTAATGGGTTGTATCAGTGGGTGGAGTGTAAAATAATACATTGAAGTACAGTTGTAAGGGACATTATTTAAATACATGTTTAATGGAGAGGGAAGCTGCAGATGATGTAGGACACCACCTTTTGTTGAAGAAAAAAACATTTTGCATTAAACATAAGTTGTTATTTATTATTTCTCTTATTATTTATTTATGTTCAAAATTATTACAAATTAATTTAGCGTTTTGAAATGAAGCGGTTTTGTACCTGTGCAGTAATGTGTTACTAAAGCATACATCTTAGTTTGATTTCATCTCTAATGTTAACACTTTTAGTAAAAAAGGGCTCTATATAGTACAGAAAGATGGTTCTTTAAGTTGTTGTGGTTCAGTATATGAGCCTTGTCTTTGTTATAGAACTCTTAAAGAACCCCTTGTAGTTGAGGGGTCTTAAACTTATATTATGTTAACTGTACTTTGTTGCATAAGCATGAGAGTTTGCTGTTAATTCTGATTCCATGCGTGATGTAATAGCCATTTCCGGGTCCAGTCACCTCTTTAGATCTCAACCATGTGCTGGGCCTAGAGCATACTCTAATATTTGACATAATGTTCCCTTTTGTAACACTACACACAGCCCATGCTCTTGCTTTCACAAGGATAACTGAAATAGTGTTCATTCACTTTAGGAGAGGCTAAAGTTTGCAGTTCCACCTTAAAATGTGCAGCTGTGATGGACACCCCACACCTTAACTTAATCACTTAAGGTGGAACAGAAAATGTAACATCGTACAGCCCATCCCAGCCTAAAAGTAAGCACTAAGTCATCAGATAATTTTAATAATAAAATTATGCTAAAAACATGTATAGATTTCAAACAGCCTTATGATTTATTTGAAAGATTTTGGACATTACTCAACATCAGGCTCAAGTTGTTTTGAAGTTGGAGGTCAGTTCCTGTATGCCATTGTTAGCACCAGCACACACATGCACATCTTCAGTATTCCTGAAGACCACCTTAGTTAGCCTTGTATAGGTAAATATGCACAGTGCTTCTCTTCGGCTGTCTGAGATGTTGGCTGTTTGTTGTGTGATATGTGTGCTGAGCGCAGGTTTTGCAAATAGCTGCATGTGATTTGCATATAGCTGCAGTGTAGGGATAGTTTTGTATGTGATGTTTACAGTGCTGAAAGCATTTGTTCCCGTTTTCCTTCTTTCCTGACACTGGAACTACATGATGTTGTTTGGTGAAAACAAACCTGAACATTATTTATTTTGGGTAAAAGAAAAGCTAAAAATTAGGGTTAAAATTGTGCTCTTCTATCTTTTGAAGGTCATCAACGGATCAGTATTTTTCTAATCATTTTTGCATGCAGATTGAAATATGGCACTCCTAGTACCCATGTAACAGACTGAGCAGCAGTCCCTATGCAGTGGAATATATACACTCTGTACATTATAGGATTAGTGGTCTTTGGGTTTAGAAAATGTGCTACTCACAAAAGGGCCTAATTTTGTAAGGCCTCAATCAGCAGACAATGTCCTGGTGTGTTTTCCTCTATGTCCTGAGAGCCTTTGTTGTTTGACAAAGATGCAGACCACACCAGCACAATGTCATGCTTGTTTGTGGCCTGCACATTTCCTTCATGAAGGATCCTTCGAGGTAGGGTGACCACATGAGGTCAGCCCAGATAAACGTGCATTGATCTAAAACAGGGTTGAGTTTCACCAGTGAAAAAAAAAGGGGAAAAAAGCTCCTCTGTTTCCTACCCCAGTGTCAGTAAAGCTTCTATTTATTCTCTCAGCCTGAGAAACCTTGGATGCAGCTCCCATTTTTGCTACAACCATAACTACACCCTTTCTATGGAAAGAGCCGCAGCCCAAGCAGAACCCCTCCCAGGAGTCCCTCTCTAAAGACGAGGGACGGAACGGTATGCAAATTTCTATTTATGACATGAGCAGTCAAGATTATCATAATTTTCATTATTATTTTTTAAAAACATTTCTATTGTTAAAAAAATTGCTCAAATGAGATGTTTTGTTGGTTTTTTAAGTAAAAATAAGTACATACACTCTACAGAAAACACTGCAAATGTAATAAAATTAATTTAAAATATTTAAATGCAGCTGTGCAAAAGATATGGCACATATTATATTTATTTTTTATCAACATATTGAAGATTTTAAAAATGTGCAATAAAAGTAACAGCAAATGCCATTTTTAAGTTTCCTGTAGAGAGAATGTGTTCACTTGTTTTCACAAATTTTTACAAATTTGATAGGGTGTACAAACTTTTTCATATGACAAATTACAAAATGTATAATGTATAATGCTTTTATACCATTGCAGGTTATAATTTTGTCATAAAAAATTATTTAATGTCATTTTATTCTTGAAAAGCCTTGATTTACAGACAAACACGGCTTTGCATTTTTTCACATTGACATTGAAGGGTAAAAAAAGAATTGCAGGCTAAAACCTGTCAAAACAACATGTAGATTGAATGGTAATATAATTCTTTGTGTGGTAACTACAGCAACTAACATATGTTACTGTGTAATTATATCTTCGCTGTCCAGAGAAAAAACACTCATCTCCATTATTGTTTTTTTTCCATTTTTTATTTTTTATAACTCATGAGCTGGTCTTGACACTCTGTGAAGCTCTCATGATGAATAGACCAATAGAAATGCCCCTAAATCACTTGTTCTAAAATGTTCTTTCATCATCTTACATTAGAAGTAAGGATTATTTTTGCTTCACCTGAAAAGTTACTATTCTGAAGACACTTGTTTTGTTTTGGACAGTGACTGTATGTACTGACATTTGAGTATCACAGCAAAGCAGAAACAATAACTCAGTTTCTAACGGTTAAGTGACATTAATACAAACTGAAATCAGTTCACAACAGGTTTTGATGGTATTCGCACTGAATCTTCAACTTCTACATCTTTACCAAACCCTAAAAACAGCTGCAGTTTAATTATGCAGGGAAATTACAGCAGCTGTACAGATTTAACTATGTAAACGTGTTGCTCTGCAGGGTGTGTGCTTTATAAGGAGACTATAGTGCTAGACAATTTGCTCCTAATTGGAAGATATTACAGTTATACAGATTTATAAGTACGGCTGGAAACTATGACATTGATGACATCTCTGTGAAAATGAGTTTCACATTTTTTTACTCTAGTTTTTGCACATTTGTCACACTAAATGGTTTTAGATCATCATACAAAATAAAAGACAAAAGAATGTGAGGGAATAAATGTTTTAAATGATTATTCCATTTATTATAGGAAACAAAATGGCAACACCTATATTGTGCACACTTTAGAAGCAACAAGTAAAACCAGTTTGACCAGTATAACTGGAGATCAGTCTTTCACTAGGGACCTATATGAGTCCCCTTTAATCTTGCAGATTTGTTATAACTCACATTTGAAGATTTTCAAGCATGAACAGCATCTGTTTCATTTGCTTATTTTGAGCCATTCTGAGGTGGACTGGTTCTTGAGCTTCGCTTGGGCGTCTGATCACAGACTGGTGTCTGAATATTCTCTGCAAGATTTTCTGGTAGAGAGCTGATTTTTTGCTTCTTCCAATTATAAGTGACCCAGGTCCTGAAGTAGTAGCATTTTCACACTACCACCACCATGTTTGACTGCTGGTATGGTGTTCTAACTGTGACTTGGTAATAATGTGTAATAAAAGTGAAATATTGTGTTACCTTTATGCCAGATGTAAAGAGATCTGTCTCATTCAACTCATCACTAAAGAGAATATAACTTCAAAAGGCTTTGGGGTAATCAATGTGTTTTCTGACAAATTTATTTGTTCTGCTTGATTGTCTTTGATTTTTGCCTTGTTCTCCCAAAGATGCCATTTTGCCCAGCCTGTTTCTAATAGTAGGATCTCCAGTGCAGGTGAGTGAGGCCTGTAGATCCTTAGATGTTTCATCTGGGTTCTTTTGTGACTTCCAGAGTCTTGGAAGAATGTAGCTAGGCTGTTCACGTCTTGAAAGATTCACCCACTGTTCCAAATTTTCTAAATAGATAATGGCTTTCACTGTGGTTCACTGGAGTCTCAGAGCCTTAGAAATGACTTTGTAACCCTTTCCAATTCCCCTTTTCTTCAATAACTTTCTCTACGCTGCTAGAATTTCTGATAATAGTGTGTTTTGTTGAGATATTTTAGCCTACTTTACTTTGTTGGAAAGATTCGATTTAAGTGCTCAGATACATAAGAGGTGTCTGAAATCAAGCCTTAATGTATGCATGGTCTAAATAATCCAATTACTTGTTTTGGTAAATTGTTTGATGGAGTAACTAAAATGGGGGGGGGGGGCAATGTCACAAAGGGCTATATGTCTAAGTATCTTGTTTTGTATCTGTGAACTTATATTATTTGAAACGTGACCTCTGCATTTAACCCATCACACGTGCACATGTGGAGCAGTGGGCACCTATCAGCAGCCCCTGGGGAGCAGTTAAGCGTGACAATACCTTTCTCAAGGGTATCACAGTAATGCCCAGGCCAGTACTTGGACCTGCGACCTTCAGGTCTCAAGGACAATGTCCTAACCATTAGGCACCACTTCCCATAAGAACTAAATATCTGTTAGGTCGTTATGTCTTTGTAATGTAGTGACAGTGTGGTGTGTTAGTGTGTAACGCAACTTTAACAAATTTTTTTTAACAGTATGGATGTGGTCTTATTATTCTGATGGGCACCCATGATTGACATCCCTCAGTCCAGCACTCTCATTATGCTGCCATTGACGCAGAACTAAAGACATCAGCTGAAGTGAAAAGGGAAGAAATGAATGAAACAGTCTCTATACTAATGGTATAGTAGACCACTCACGGCTCACTAGAATCATCCAGGTTTAGATGGCAATATCTTATTAACCTTACTGCTGGATGTGCATCCAGGGGAAGCTGCTGTAGCCAGCTGAGTGAACAAATGGACAGACAGCAGGTAGACAGATGAGCTAATGTGCTAATTTAGTAGCCCTTGCTAGATATGCTCAGTTAGGTTTGCTGTACTTTACACTATAGACACTGGGGACATGTCCCCACCATTTCTTTTCAACCACTTTTTGAAAGATTGTTAAATTATGTCCCCTCCAGTCTTTGAAACAATCCTCCCAAAGGTTAAAAATTACACCCAGTCCCAGTTCTTTTCAAACCAAAAGGATGGCTATGGTTAGAGGCCTGCTAACAAACTTAGACCAACCAAAATTAGAACTATCCAGATTACACTGAAAGGGAAATTCTGGGAATAGACCACTCTCCATCACTACTGAAGAAGCCTCTTGGATGAGAGGTGAAACATCTTAAAGAAAGTCCAGTCCAGTCACCTTAGATTCAACTATGGTGAATATGATGACCTAGACAAATGAGAATTTCCAAAGACATATGGAAAGGGGCGAATTTTTGGCAAAAGTGGACATTGGAAAGTTATTTGCAGGACATACTTTACATATGTATATGTGAACTCTAGCTGTTAGTCAGTACAGCACCTTATGGCCTTTTAAAATAACATTGATATGCTCAGTCATCTGAATTTTTAGTCTCTTAGAACTGGCATCGATACTGGTGACAAATTTCTCAGATCATTTGAATCCTTGTACACGATTTACCAGAAGTTTATTAGTATGACTATTGTTCCAGTTTGTACTGCAGTAGATCATAACCACTAACCACCCAATCCCTAATCATGTCTTTTGCATAAGAACACAGCTTGACTCTGATGTAACGATGACCATTCGATGATCATCCAAAGACTTCTCTTTTGATGTCCGGGCCAACGATAGGGCCTACTCTGCTTCCTGTTCCACAGCACTGGCCAGCAGAATGGCTCAGGCTAGAGAACTGTGCAGATGGCAAAGGCACCTGAGGATTTGCTCCTCTCAAAGCGCTGACTACAGCAACGGCTGTAAATAAGCCAGAATAGATTTATGACCACTCCCGTATGTCTCTGCAAGGTATCAGGGAGGACCATTAGATACAGTTCTGTGGACAGAGATAGGGGATTATGCTGGAGATAGAAGCAGAGATACAGATACAGATAGGATGAGAGCGTGAAAGTATAGGTTGACGTGTCTATTTATTATTGAGTCAGAGATTTATGCCACACTTTGCTGGGATAGTGATAGAATGTTGCTGGTTTTGGTGAGGGAATAAAACCTAGAAATTAAGTTACCACATTCTACCGTTATCCTAGAAATACTTTTAGAATCTACTGAGACTGGAATGGTGTCGTGAAAAGGATACCCGCTCAAGATTAAACCACAAAGTCAGTGTTTAAATGGCTAGAAAAGTGCAAAGAATACTGAAATATTACAATCAGTCCTTTTCCATATTTCTGATGTCCACTACTGGTTTTTAATATAATAATAACAATATGTTTTAACAATATTGTCTTTATTTATGCTAAAAAGAAGAGTCTGATATAGTATAAACCAATTCTCAAGCTTTTTACACCACGTACCACCACAAAACATATTTGGAAACTAAGCAAAACAGCTTATTTTTTTGGATGCCACAAAAACCAGAACATTAGCATTTTCCACTTTCCACTTCATCAATGTTTTAACCTACAGCAGTTTAATCTACTTACTATTAACCTATAGGAGTTTAGCCTTGACTGCCATGCAGATCCTAGACAAAGTGGACCAAGATCTGCTGAACAGGATATTGGCTTTTAAAAGGAGGCTGAGGCATGTTTGTTCAAAATCATTATAAATTGCTTGATACACATCAATTAAATAATTTATTAATGTGCCAGTTTGTCTCCGCTTTGTAGAAGTAGTGAGCCTTTCAAGGCTGTGTGTTACAGGGATGTCACTGCTTCATGATGTGCAAAACCTTGGTAGCACACGACCTCTATAAAATATCACAAGACACAAGACAGATACAACAAGGCATGAATAAAACCAACAAGACATACAAGTAAAATGTGGGATATGGGCTCTTTAAAAACAGTGTACTTAGCAGTGTCATCTGATGGATAAAAACAAGTACATTCAGGCCAGAATGAGAATAGTCATGGTCTTGGGCCAGCAGATATGAGCAAAGCATTCACACACACATAGCTATGACTAAAATAAGCCACAGCAGTGGCACTGTGCAAGGTCTGTTTTGCTTCTGCTTTCTCTCTCTCTCTCTCTTTCTCTTTCTCTCTCTCTCTCTCTCTGTCACTTCAGCTCTTATTCACTTTTACTTTTCTTTATTTTTAGCCACGTTTTGGCAGCTACTCCTCTGTGTGGTGCGTTCACTCTATAGGTTTGTTTAAGGAGACGTCAAAAAACGTGAGCGGTATTGGAGGCGATGAGTGCCATATTTGTGTCTAGATGAGCTGATGCAGAGCAAGCGGCCCATGAGCCCCTTATAACACTATAATTAGCCCCAGGCGGACAGCTTTAATGAGCGGGAGGTCGAACTGTGGAAAGGTTCTAGTTCAGATCACTGCATTAAGCTTGTGTTTATTTCGGCGTGTGGGTTTTAATCTGCATCTCCGGGGACGGCTGGTCAGCACCGATTATAGTAACGACCCCCTTACCCCTTACTAAATAACAGTCATCCACGCCGCAGTTTGTTATTTTACGCAAGGCCTAATTATATTCAAAGCTGAAAATGACAGCCAAGGAGTCTTGGGCTTGTTTTAAAGGAAGAGTGCAGCTGATATGACCAGTGTGGTGTGAGTGATTCCTTCCCACAAGCCAGCGTAAACAGTGGTGTTGTTTAAACCAGCGTCTCATGATCATCTCTCTATCACATGCAATGTTTTTTGTTTAACCACATTTTACCCAGAGAACATCATGCTCAGTGCCCACAACATCTGGTCAAAAAAATTGTTTATCATGATGATGATGATGATGATAATAATAATAATTATTATTATTATAAATTGAACACATATTCAGTTAAAATTTAATAAAAAACCTCTCTATATAGTTCTGGTCTAAGCCATTTTCTCTATGGGAAAACAAAATGGCGTTAATTTGGGCATGTGTTAACACAGTAATCACAGCTGGACCAAAACAACCCCACAGGGACCCTTTAGAGGAGGTGGTCTCTGGTTCATTTTGAACTATGAAGCAATTGGTTTGTGATTTGAATGTGATCTGACCTCAATCCTAGCAAGCTACTAAGTTTGAGCTAAGCAGATAATGGGAGTGAAGCGTTAACATGTCACCAATCACGTCTTTGGTTTAACATGTTGATGGTTAGCGTGTGGTTGTACATGTACAAAATTCACTCCCTTGTTTTGCTCAGTTGTCTGAGAGCAGATTGCTTTTCCATAGTGTGAAGCAGTTCAGTATTTTCAAAATGCTTCCTCAAAGTGCATTGGGCATTCTACTGTCTAAGCCATTTTCCTCTTTGGGAAAAAAAGAATGGCATTTTAAAAAATCACCTCTAACGAAAGGAAAAAAAAAAAAAAAAAAGCCAATACTATGTAGCCACCAAAATAGCCTGTTTGTATATGCACGCCCTGAAAATGTGTAAAATGTATATGGTCGAGAAGTGTTTTGCACATGAGAAGAGTGCAGCCCCCACACACTCTGGTTTATTAAAATCAAATCATTTGAATTAAACAATGCAAAGCAAATAGTAATATTAGATTAAGAAATGCAATATTTACACGAATTCCCACCTCAAAAACACTTCACTTCTGCCCTGAGCCACATTTTACAGTGTGGGTAATATTAAAGCTTTGGCATGGAGGTTTTCAAGGACACCGCAGAGCTCTAAGGACATAACTAAATAAGGAACGCTTGGTCTAAGCTGGTTTTGACTATGGAAATTGCCAGTTTTGAAAATTGGCATTATCAAACTGGTAATCTAAAATGTTCTAAACCCAACACCTTTTGTCCTGTGTACGCCTTTGTCCTGAATATCATTGTATCACTGTATTATGAAATCATTATGGAGTTGAATACTAACATTGCCTCGTACATGCTACACACAACCTAACACCACTGTACACTGAAATAACAACACAGCTATAGGACAACACCACCTAGACCAGTGGTTCCCAAACTTTCTCTTCAGGGCCCCCCTTTTCTAGATAGGAACATTAATGCACATTAATTTGCTTTGGAGCTTGAACTTGCAGCTGATAAGGAGTTTGTATCTGCTGGAGGCTTGGCTGGGTGCACAAACGTGTCCATGTTTTTGCTAGCAGCGCTCGAGTGGAGCGTAAGCTTTCCCATTGGCGCGCTCCTCTGCAATACCTCCCAGTTTGGTAACCACTGACCTAGACAAACTGTTAGCTGCTACCACCAAAGCAGTTTAATTAACACAGAGTGTATGGGGGATCGGTGAGGATACTACTCTTCTTTTGGTGAGAATACTGGTCTTTATTCACCAATATGAAGTAGTGTTAGGCTGCATGTAAGAAACATTTTATTTTGACTCCTTAATGACCTTGTAATTCAGATGACTCAGTGACATTTGGGGCAAAATGTACACAGGGCAAAATGTACTGAAATATTTTTGCTTACCACAGGACATTAGCAGAGATTTTCAAGTATGGCCTTTGGTGTCCTTGACAGCCTCCATGCTGAAGCTTTAGCATTACCTTTACTGTAAAAATTGGAATGTGATGTGGTTTTAAGGTTTGAATCATTATAAAAAATAATTTATTCATTTAACCATGGCACTTTATTATATGACTTATTTAACATATTTATTTAACTTTTTTTTTTTTTTACATCAAGATCGAAAAAAAGACACCAAACAATGGTGAATTTAGTCTATGTATTATTTTTACATTTAGCATTCTGCTGGTATGTGTGTTCAGCATTCTCCTGGTATAGTTTTGCTGAAATATTACCACAGTTATGAGCAAATGCCAGCTCTGCTGTTGCTTTGTGTTAAATTGCATAGCAGTTTTTTTTCTTTGCTCGCTCCCAGACATATCTGACCAATAAGTGGAGAGAACATTCTCATGTGGTTTGTAGTGATGCATTTTGGTTCACTTGGATTTTTCTCTCATGTGGAAGGAAACTAAACCATATAGGTGCGAAAATGCCCTTACATGAGCTAATAGAATAATATCACTTAATGAAAAAAAGCCCTTTGGCCTGCAAGCCTAGCCTCAGATTGTTCATTGTTATGAACCATCATGTGGACCACTAGCCTAGTGCCTCAATGACTTATTAATGCTGCTGGTTACAGAAAGAGAGCTGGCAGATTCGCTACAACAACAGTCATGCAGTAGAAGGCCATAATTTATATTTTCCCGTGGGCATAATGAGATGAGCCCATGTGGATGATTGCACTGTGCGAATTCCTGTCTGACAGCAGTTACAGTATGTGTGGGTTCCTCACCTTCATATCTGCCACCACCTGCTATTTCAGCGCACTGATGAGTCAGTAATCAGCTATGGGCGGAAGGTCACTCCCTCTGAGTCTGCCACATTTAATATGCTGCAGAAAGACTCTCTCTCTTTTCTCCAGAACTAAATCAGAACTACAGGGGCAGAATACCGCGAAGAATGTGTATTACAATGAACTACAGGATACCGAGGGACAATAAGGGGAGATTGCATTAGGGTATCAAGTTTAATTTACAAATCCTAAGCAATAACAGTCTTGACATGTACCTCAGAAGATTTCAGAACTTTACTATTATAGTAAATACTGCATGAAAATTCTAGGTTTATAGCTTATTTATAACCTGATACTTGAAAGAATAGTTGCTGAATAACCCCAGATGTAAATGTGACTATTTGTCATTGTGAACACACTCAAGCACCACAACGAAATGTGACTTCTGCATTTAACCCATCACACATTCACACATGGAGCAGTGGGCAGCTACCAACAGCGCCCCGGGAGCAGTGTAGTGGGATGGTTTCTTGCTCAAGGGAACCTCAGTAGTGTCCGGGCAGGACTCCAGGTCCCAGGGGCAATGTCTGATCAGCCAAGTTGTTTGGAGTCCAAATGTTACCAAAAGTTTAGAACTGGACCTATGAGGCTAATGTTGCTAACAAATACCCTCATTCATTCACCTCTTCATTAAGGTGGCGCAAACTTGTGGATGCAGTTTAGGACTCGATGTAAGTTGCTGTGAGCTGTAAAATAACCAAAACATAGCCACCAATTTTAGATAACACCAGGGCTTGACTAATTCCCCCATATGTCATTGGCACAAAAGCTGAATCTAGATCATTTCCTACTCTTGAGATGGGTGAAGACAACAGACCCTGTGGCTGCCCATGGGAATCACATACATGTTGACATTTTGTTCATTTTGATTGCTCACACTAAGGCATACTGTGTCTTAAAACACATAAAGAAGCCTGTGCCATCTTACCAATGAGCTTGGTGCTGTCTGAGAGAGGTTTTGGTGATTTATTTTCTGGCAACATTTTGGGTGACTATTGACTTCTAGTGCAATGTTATCCTAGTTACTCCAGTGCTAACCTGAAAATGCAGTAGTTGGATTTCAGACATGTCTTGGCCTTTGGGTTGGGGGTAGAAAATTGTTTAGATATGAGGATTTGCCTCCTGCTAATAAATAATACCATTAACATGGTTATTTGCATTTGTGTCAGGCCCAAAACTCTCCAGGATGTCTCAGGATTTGTACGTTTCCCTCTTGCTAAGGACGGGCTGTGCAGCTGTCAGGCCCCTCGCTCTGCTTCTCCGCTGCTTTTATGGATCCCTGTGCACTGCAATTATTTGAGCGCTGACTTAGCAGGTTATTTCCTCACAGCCTCTCTCGGTTATAAGTTATAAGACACTCGGCCGTGGCAGGTAGCTCTTCTCTCTAAGACCTTTATTAGCAGGGGCGTCTGCCTGCAAAATGCCACCGTTGCCCATTGTTAAAGGCCACATTCAAGCGGCCGCATGTGCTCGAGGTTGTGAAATTGCTTGGTTTGTGTGTTAGTTTGGGCAAGGTTTAGACTTTAGGCACCTCATTAGATGATCACATACATAGTTTTAAGTAGTTATATATATGCCTATATTTAAACATCCCCTGTCTAAAAACACATTTTGTTGATTTTATAAAGATATATTAACATATACTCTGCAGAGAACCTAAATATGGCACTTTCCTGGTAATTTTACTGCACAGGTTCTATTTATTTGCTTAACAAATTGAAAAAAAAAGATAAAAACAGAAAATAAAAACATATTGGAGAAAAATCTTAATTATGTGGTCTTTGATAAAAGTTTTAACATTTTATGCAACATTTTTTATAACATTTATGATGTTTTTATCTCCAATATTTTAATTTCAGCAAATAATATATTTAAATTCTAAGTGGAATAATAATAGTTTTCCACAACTTTTAGGACATATATATATATATTACCTGTTATGATCAACAAGTGCAAGACTAGTGTTTGGCTCACCTAAAGGCAGGGTGCTCCAGACAGTGAGAGTCCAGTAATGTGTGGGTGTGGTTGAGTATCTGTTATATTGCTGACAAAAACAACGGCCCTTTCCTGTAATTTAAAGCATGTGCTGATATTGTGGAGAATGCTCTCATACGTCACACGTAGATCAGTTATCAGACTCAGGTGATCTTAAAATGACAAAGCAAAATGTTTTCGCTTGCTTGATGGTAGGGTTTTCCTTTATTTTCCAGGCTGCTGACCTTTCTGGCTTCACTGGTAGGTGCTTTCCCTGGGGCTAAACAAAGAGGCATTACTAGTTTCTCCCCGCACAAAAGCTTTATTGAACGAGGGCCGCGGCTCTGTCTCATCGGCCCGTCTTATCAGGTGTCATGAGAAACTAGAAAAGCCTGAGTCATGTCATTCTGTTTACCCCAAGCATTCGCAGACAAAAGAGTCCAAAGTATGCTGCTAAAAAGAGGAAATTTGCAGAGGCCTAGAAAAATAGACCTTGAAGAAAACACACACTTATGTATAATTTCAGGTCAAACAGCTGACCCAAGACTACCGTTGATTAACCTTCGTTATGTAGTTTGTATATCAAACAACTAAATCTCTTTCCTGTGAAGATCATTTTTTGAGATATAAAGTTGTTTTAACATTTTGTTATTTCAGCTACTCTGGAGCAGGCATATATGAGCCAAAGGTCACCATGCCCAATGCCAAGAGGCAACTAGAGAAGTATAAAGCTCCCCAGCACTGAGCTATGTAGGAACTGCATTCTCTCAAGTGATGGAGGACCATCTGAAAGAGTACTTTTGTGTGTGTCATTGGAATGTTATTGAAGGGCCAGCCTGTGGTATAGATGGCATAGGCGGGTTGCCTATGTCAGGAGGGCACTTCAAGTGTTTTTTTTTTTTTCTTTCAGAAGTACATTGTTTCTTGGCCACAACAGAGATGCACAAGGTTCGTTTACAGTGTGTGGGGTGGGGATACATTTTGTTGAGGGACAGAATAGTTGAAAGGAGCACCATACAAACTAGTGTTGCAGCAAAGCAGTGACAAACTTACAAATAATGACGAAATATATATTTATACAATTTTCCACGTACTCTAGATGTTGTCAATGTGATATTTTGAACTGGAGATGTGAGAAATCAATAGTCACTCAAATCTTTTCTGCACATAAATCCCCAAAATCTCTCTCAACCTGTCCAAACCACATCAAGATCTTCCTTAAGGTGGTGCAGATGTGTACCTCTGGATGAGTTTTTCTGCAAAATTATCCATCCATCCATTCATTCATTTCCAACCGCTTCTTCTGTTTCCGGGTCACAGGGAAGCTGGAGCCAATCCCAGCTGACTGCGGGCCTAAGGCGGGGTTCACCCAGGACAGGAGGCCAACCCATCGCAGGGCAACCATTCATACACAAATTCACACCTACGGGCAATTTTTCCAATCCAATCAACCTACTGCAAGCCTTTGGACAGTGGGAGCACCTGGAGAAGACCCACGCGAACACGGGGAGAGCTTGGAAACTCCGCACAGAAAGGCTCCTGTGGCCAACCTGGGGATCGAACCCAGCACCTTCTCACTGTGAGGCGACAGTGCTAACCACTGCACCACCGTGCCATCCCTGCCAAATTATTTACAGAACAAATTGGGTGACTATTGACTTCTAGTGTTTGTTACCAATGTTAGTTTCACAGCTCTAGTTCTGAACTAAAGAAACATAATTTGGACTTCCAGCCCGGCTTGGCAGATCAGTCAAATCTGGAATAACTGGAAAAAACGTAATTATTCCTTCAGTACATTTGGCAGGTGTCTACAAACATTTGGACATACAGTGTTCTATAGCATCAAGAACAGTTTTTATCCAAGTAACACATTTGAATGAATGCAGATGAATTCCAATCTATGGCCTAATTTCTACTGAAGACATGACACATGGCCCATTTCATCCCCACGACTTTTCAAAACGTATGTAAATTTTGCACCAGCATTGCGAAGGCAAAGAGCAGCCTGTCAGTGAGCATGAATTTGAGGAGAATCATGTTCATCAGGGACAGTTTGGCTGTGTGTGCATGGCTTTGGCAGTACCAAGAATACGAGCATCCTCAGATCCCTGGTCTCCAGGTGCTGTGCATGAGCATCCATCTCCTGTCCATGATTGTTTCCCAACTCTTGACATTTCCTAGACATGTTCATGAACCTACACTTCTTCACAAAGCTTTCCTGCTGCATAGACGAAGCAAACAGCGTCTGCCAAACACATTCATTTTGTTTTATTTTTAATAATGGATACATTAGTATAACGTGCTGCTGTAATTATGGAAATTTTTTAAATAAATACAGTTATTTAGTGGACCTTTTATGGAGATACACATTGTTATTCAAGGAGCAGCATTTTCAGGTGGCTGTGACTATGAATCAACAAATTCTTCAAGTTCCACAGTTCATAGGGTGCTAAAGACAATAATAGTTAGTGATAAAGGCATAAAAAAAAGACATTATATCCCATGAACTTCGCTGATGGTCAAGGTTCGTGGGCAGTGGTTAGGACGCTGCCTTTGGGACCTCAAGGTTGCAGGTTTGAGTCCCGGCCCCTACTGAGGTACCCTTGTACAAGGTACTGTCCCACTACACTGCTCCCCGGGCGCTGTTGGTAGCTGCCCGCTGCTCCACGTGTGCACGTGTGATGGGTTAAATGCAGAGGTCGCATCTCGTTGTGGTGCTTGAGTGTGTTCACAATGAAAAGAGTCACTTTCACTTCACTTTCACTTCCACTGATGCTTGCACTTATCTATGCATCGGTCAGTTAGTCTGTCTGTCTATCTATCTATCTTTCTGTTTATATTCTACATACATCTTTATGTTCGGGCAGTGGTGGCCTAGTGGTTAGGACACTGCCTTTGGGACCTGAAGGTCGCTGGTTCGAGTCCTGGCCCGGGCGATACTGAGGTACCGTTGCACTACACTGCTCCCCGGGCGCTGTTGATAGCTGCCCGCTGCTCCACGTGTGCACGTGTGATGGGTTGAATGCAGAGGTTGCATTTCGTTGTGGTGCTTGAGTGTGTTCACAATGACAAATAGTCACTTTCACATCTCAATCACTCAGACTGATTTTTTTAATCACTCGATAGCTCTAATTTTATTACAACAATAATTGACTTTGTTCATCAGTAGTAGAAATTTCATAAAAACTTGCATTATGACCCTCACCAAGCAACAAATTGATAAGTAATTCATGCAGTTCACTCCTAAACTAGAAAAGGATGTTAAACACATCTATGAAAATGGATGGTAAACCACACATATTGATGTTCTGAGAATATGTTAGAAAAAGAATGAACATAAAGGAGGACCAAAATTAATTGATCAAATGATCAAACCATCAACATCAAAGCTGCTAAAAACCTTTAGCGTTTGATTCTGAAAAGCGTCTGTGGTGCCACAGCTGTGTATTTTGCTGAACAAGTTTTTTTGGGGGGCTGGTGATTCATGGCTTTTTGCTGTAAGCACAAAACAGTCAGCCAAAGCAGCGAGCCTGAAAATATGGCATGTCATAAGGAAGGACTAACATTGTGCATCTGATACAATCTCAGAAATATGCCGGAAAGACCTGACGTTGATCAGCGAGTCTGTTCCCCATCCTTTTGCATAATTTGGACACCTTCTCTCTTTAATAAAGCGACAGTGTAACTGAGTGCAGGTCCAGAGCATAAAGGTCATACTGTCTGTGCATGCCACCCGACACGCACGCACACACTCGCACGCGCGCTTCCCTGCAGAAATCCAATTAGAGCATTACCTCATAGGGCAGCAACACAGGCACAACATTCTTTGTCCAATTTTTTTAGCTTAGCTGTCAGCACCGCAGCACTGAAATGAGCTTTAATAACTCCAGTGAAACCACACCCTTCCCCTGTCTCACCATGCCCCGACAAGACCCTTCATTACGCTCCACACCTAGAGGTGTACTTTTTTCTCCAGGAGCCCAATTATGGGAGCATTTTCTTATACACACACACACACACACACAAAACACACCCAAGCAGACAAAATGGTTTATTTATTTTTTAAGCCCTACAATGACAAACCACTCCATTAGGTACACCTATCTTGTATTTACACCCCGTGTTCATTTTCTGGGTCGTTGTCCATGTATTCTGTAGTTTACAGTTACAGACTGTAGTCCATCTTTCTCTGCGTCATTTGTTAGCCCCCTTTACCCAATTCATCAATGGTCAGGACCCCCACAGGACCACCAGTGAGCAGGTTTTATTTGGGTAGTGGATCATTCTCAGCAGTAGCAGTGACACACACACACACACACAAACATGCACACACACACACAAACACACACTTAAAGTCAGCTTTAGTAGGTGTATCCAATGAAGGGGCTCCTCAGTGTATATCTGTGTATAAATGTATCATTATGTGGTTAATCATAACAAATAATTATGCAAATACATAATGTTGCTATATGTGAAGATATTTACATAGTTAATCATTTACATGGTGTATAAAAATGGCATTGCACATGGTCCTTTAGACCAACAATATATTACTGTGTTATAAAATACAACGCCATTTCTAAAAATTGCAAACTGTGTAAAATACAAATTAAAACAGAATACAGTGATACATATATCAAAAGAGAATTTTTTATTGCTTATACAAATATGTGCTCATTTTGAATCTGATGCCAGCAGCAAGTTTCAAAAGAGCTGGGACAGTGGCATGTTTACCACTTTGTTGTATCAGCCATTCTTCTAACAACAGTCAACAAACATTTGGGAACTGAGGAGACCAGTTGCTGGAGTATTAAAAGAGAAATGTTGTTGTAGAATTTTAGGTGCTCAGCAGTTCATAGACTTATCTCTCCATTCTATGCTTCACCAGATGTTTTCAATACGTGACAGGTCTGGACTGCAGGAAGTCATATTTTTCTCCAAAACCTAAATATGTTGTTCAGTATTAATGGTGCCTTACCAGATATGCAAGCTACCCATACCATGTGCACTAATGCACCTCCATACCGTCACTGCCTTTGAACTATGCATTGATAATAAGCTTGATGGCCTCTCTAATCTTTAGCTCGGAGAATGTGGGGTCCATGATTTTTCAGGATTTTACATTTTGATCTCTTAGTCCACAGCACAGAATTCCAGCTTCAAAATTTAATATGGCGTTTTGGGGGTCCCAACTTTTTTGGAAATTAAGTTGTAAAACGTATGCCATATTATATGGAACATGAGGAATTAGTGGCATCATTTGAATCTCAAGGGCAGGTTATTTTAAATGAAAGTTTGTAAATTTCGTGCTTATTTAACATTTATACATTTTCATCTTTTCTGCATCCTTAGCAGGGTGCATACAGCATGTATAAGTTCACCCATCACACAAAATAGACAGAGCATAATTAGTTTTTAGCAAAATGCACAGAATAGCCGAGAGATTGAGAAAAAAACTACATTAGATGGTTTACTTTGATAACCTTCTTTATTATGGGGCTGGAATTCCCAGTGTTATTTGTTTAAAAAAAAAAGGGAAAATCTATTTTTAGTAGCGGCAAGAAATAACTGAAACGAGGAATAATAAAGTGTGCAATTTCTAAACGTCTACTTTTTTAAGTGCTTGAAATAAAATGAATAAAAAAGTCAGATTTGCGTGTCTATCTGGCACTAATCTCATGGAATAACGTAAAACTGATACAGTCGTAAATGATGATGTAAACACAGCCTAGTGCTTAGGACATTGCAGGTTTATTAGAAAGGTTGCAGGTTCATGTCCTGGGCACTACTGAGGTACCCTTGAGCAAGGTAACGTCCTGCCAAACTGCTCCCCAGGCGCTGTCGATAGCCCGCTTGCACCACGTGTGCACGTGTGATGAGTTAAATATAGAGGTCACATTTTGTTGTGGTGCTGTAGTGTGTAGGAATGTTTACAAATAGTCACTTTCACTTCACTTAAGCCTACAGGTCTAAGAACTGATGAAATATTAATGTAGGAAGATTGAAACATTTTATCATGTGATCATTTATCAAAGCATCCACCAAAGGAATTATTTTAGCTACTCAGTACTAAGTGATGGGTTTTTAATGGTGTTTAACAATGAAGAGGTCTGAGCGACAGATGCTGACCTGTGAAATGTGTTAATACTTAAGATAACACTGGAGCTGACTGGTGAAACATTACTTTACACTGTGGGCAGTGGTGGCCTAGTGGTTAGGACACTGCCTTTGGGACGGGAAGGTTGCAGGTTCGAGTCCCAGCCCTGGCACTACCACTTTGAGCAAGGTACCGTCCCACTACACTGCTCCCCAGGCGCTGTTGGTAGCTGCCCACGTGTGCACATGTGATGGGTTAAATGCAGAGGTCACATTTTGTTGTGGTGCTTGAGTGTGTTCACAATGACAGATAGTCACTTTCATTCATACTGAGGTACACTTGTCATGAGGTCTTTTAGCATAGTGTTCAATTAATTGTTAAGAGCTAGGTTAAAAGCAAAGTTAATTAGGAATTCTTAACCCTGTTCTTTAGTTATTTATTGTTAGATATTATATTAACCTACATAGAGTTTGACCTACCTTACAGCAGCCATAGATATGTTTGATGGTGTCTGGGGGAGAGTGGGAAAGTTCCCGAAATCAATGACCATATCATCTGAGTGGAACTGTCTTCAGAACAAAAGATATGGTTATTGATTTCAGAAAGACTTCTCACCATCCAACAGACACCATGATCGGGGGACAAAAAGTGGACTCAAGAATCAAGTATTGTTGAATAATTACTGATAGGGGCTTGAGCATTGACATTAATACAGATGTACCCTGCAAAAGGTAATATGAGCCTGGAGATTGATTAAGAAGTTTTTAATGATCTTTGAGTTCTGCTGATAATAACACAATGTGAAAATGAATTTATTGCATATTTGGTATAAATGTCTTGAAGCAACCCCCAGCAGTGGAAATCTAACCAAGATCATGTCCCCCTTATGACTGGTTTGTGAATTTGAGCTGCCTGTAGTGGTGAAGTTTTGCTCATTTTTATAGCTCACAGTATGTCATACTGTGCCCTAAACCACACCCACAAGTCTGCACCACCTACTGAAGGGCTGGATGCAGCTTGAGCATTGTCTTGGTTGATCTCTACCCTTTGCGCTCCATGGAAAATAGTGTATATTACATTTTTAACTATTCAAACTATTCCTTTAATCCCAAGCCTAATAATGACCATACTATTAACCATAATTATCTTTTATTCCTATTCTAATTTTTACTCCTGAAATTGCTTATTCTGATCCATTACCAACAGTCACAACAAAATGGTTCTTTGCAGCCCTGCACAATGGCACCACAAGGTCAATTGTCTAGCATTTAACTACCTATGTGGACACGTCAAGTATATACGTACAGTAGCGCACACACATGCTGCTGTAGATATGAATTGCACAGGGGAACTGGGCCTTTGTAACTAAGCTTTAGCCCTACAGCGCCTCCTGCTCTCATCCACATCATTAGATCAGCACTCAACAAAAGCACATGGCACAGAGTTACCGTGCACAGAGGAATGCTGTGTAGAACGCAAGCATGAGTCAGCAAATAAAACGCCACATGTACTGCAAAATGTGATTGTTTACTTATTTGGTACTAAATAAGTTATAAGCAGAAAAATAGGCTGCAGCATGACTGAAAGCATTCCTCAGTCATCAGTGGTTTCCTGGGATCTGTCTATAATGCTATGCTCAACGTTGTGTTCTGGCTTCTCTCAATGTGTTTGTTTTACCATTTCCAGAGCTCGCTTCAAGGAGAACTACTTTTTACACCCAACCGTTAATCTTAACTCTATTCACTGCTTTAAATATTATTATAATAAATTCAGATGATCCAGAAAAACAGAAAAATGATGGTCTAAAATTAACTTTTTGATTCATGAAAATCATCTTAGCATTACATAAAAGTATATCTCAGTTAGGAAGGTAGCGTTACCATCTCAGAGAAGGTTTTCTTGTAAAAGCAATATCATAACAATGTACTGTTTAAGGCTATCATTATAATGTATATTTTGGGAGCGTGCACATACCCCTCTATAATGGCTATGACAGACACAGAAGGAAAAAGTGTTCTACAGTCAAGACAGACACAGACACAGTTTTTGTTGACATTGTATCATATGTCTAATGGCTATGAGAGACATAAGGCAGCTAACTGCTAAAAAGCCCCACCGTGGCTCTTCGTCCTCGGCACCATGAAGGTGCAGCACTGAGCCCTCTAGCAGTAGGCAGGGGAGACAGTGTGGGGGCCCTGGAGATATATATCTCAGCTGAACATCCATCAGATGAGGCGGGCAGTGGAAGTTATGATCCTGCTGCCCACTGCTCTGGGTCGCGCTGAGGCTCCGATAAAGCCCTCTAACCTCCCAACCCCCTTGGACCTAGCCTACAGCTGAGCCCGGGCCAGTAATTGTAGACATCAATAAAGCTTTCACATCATATCTTCACCCCCCTCTCTCACCCAGCCCAGCCTGGGTAGAGGACATCATAATTTCATTGAGAAGAAAATGGGACTGAGGATGAAATAATATCTGTATTACTCACAGAGCTCGAAAGGGGGTGGGTGGTGGGGGGTTAGAAACTGTCCAGTTTGCAGGAGCCAATGACTTGTGTTCCTTTCTTTATGGTCCAGCCTCCCAATTACCTTGCCGTAATCTGGTGTAGAGGCAGGAAATGGATCTATAACTCATTTACACTGAGCGTCAATTCAATGCAGAAAAAGGGCCTCGGTTTCTTAGTAACCAGCATCTGTATTGAAAAAGCGAATGATCATCATTAACATTAAGAAGAGTGTGTTCATAATTATGAGACATAACCAGACTTTGTCCCTCTGATGAGTTTATAATAAGGTTAATAGTTTGTCCTATTTTACTGTAATATTTAATCAGAACCAAGGCTGTAGCCATGCAGTCTATGTTGGGGAAGAAGGTGCTGTTAAGACAAAATCATTTCAGCATCAATGGTTGGTAACAGGTCTGCCAGCAGTGCATTTTTTCTGTCATAGCAAAGATTGAGGAAGATGTACCCCCCACACACTGAAAGAAAGTGCCTTGAATTACCTGATACAAAGGTGTACATTGATCCTACATGACTGCAATACATCACACCATGATGATTATTGCCAAAAGAGAGTAAATGAAAAGGCTGTTTGGTGTAAAATATTTACATTTTAATTTTTTTTAATTATGGCCTTGATCAGTACACAGTTATGATATTGCTTTTACAAGAAAACCTTCCCTGAGATCTAACTGACTTAACAGTATTATGTAATGTTAATAAGATATTAAAAAGTTAAACATTTAATTTGCCATTTTGGACCATGATTTTTCTGTTTGTTGGATAATTTTCAATCATTATAATAATCTATCACTTTCTTAACCTGTAATAAAATATTTTGAACCTCAGAAGAAGCATATTTATTACTGCATGTTTTGTCACCTTGTGAAGATGTAGCTACACCCATGATTTATTGATGTTATGGTTGTTACCTTGTACTAACGACAGCATTGACACAAATCATGCTCTATCATCTAATCATGTTCTATAAAATACTCAAAATCAGATTTTCACCACATTAAGAAACAAAAACTCTGAGCTTCTAAAACACCAGCTTTCATGACATTTTACATGTTCATTCACCTATTCTGAAAGTTTTTACAAAAGGATTTTCCACTAAATTGACCATATCATGATTTGTGGTTTCCTCCCACTGTCTAAAAGGCTTGCAGTAGGTTGATTGGATTGGAATAATTGCCCATAGGTGTGAATGTGTGTATGAATGGTTGTCTGTCTGTGTGTTGCCCTGCGATGGGTTGGCCTCCTGTC
>JBBPDA010000105.1:32462009-32474679 GCA_037974385.1 Arnoldichthys spilopterus
CGCTGCTCCACGTGTGCACGTGTGATGGGTTAAATGCAGAGGTCACATTTGGTTGTGGTGCTTGAGTGTGTTCACAACGACAGAGTCATTTTCATACTTTCGTGATGGCAAATCATGAAGCTCGGGGCCACAGGGATGAACCGTTCGCTCTCGCAAACGGTCACAAATTAGGAATGAAGCAGGGACGCAAGGGACACACAACGGGTATAAGAACGTGTGTGTGTGTGTGTGTGTGTGTGTGTGTCACGAGCACCTGCAGGTGGCTCTGGTGACAAAAGGGGGGGCTGGCTTGCACAAAAGGCATTACCGGTTAAATCCGGTGCTGGCACGCTGCAGCAGACTAACTGAAAGTGGCCGCTCGTGGACGGCAGCTAATGAGAATGAATTCAGCGTTCCGAAGATGACTTGGAGTCCTTTAACCACTGTCAGGAGTCTGCGCGAAGAGAACGGATTTAACCTGCGAATCGATGTGGCCGGTTTGCGCGCTGCTCACCTGCGCTGGTTTCCGTCGAGCCGGCATTGGTCTGTGGGCTCAGGTGCTCGCGCACCATCTTCTGCAGTGAACGCATGAAGACGGAGATGAGGCGGTCGATGTAGCTGGAGTTGTAGCTGCAGGCGGACTTGAGGATCATCAGAGTTCCTGGAAACCGAGGGAAAGAGAGGGAGAGAGATGGAGTGACATGACGCCGCGACGGGGAGGAAAAAACGCTTCCCCCTGCCGAAACGCTACGGGCAGGGTCGGCCGGTGGGGGAGTGGGGTGGGGTTGGGCTTTGCTAACGACTTTGGAGGCAGCTTCTTCGTCACTCTAGTTGTGTTACAAGGTCGTTTCGAAGAAATCTGACTGACTTAGCGGCTGTGGTGGGGATGAGTAATGCTTTTCTTTGGCCGGGCCCCTGGGGAGCGAAGACGAATGTAAAAAGTCACCCTCCGCGAGACACATGCATCATATCAGTGGTGCGCGTGTAACTATATGCTGCCACCAGGGCGGAATCGGGAGGCACTTATTGACCGGCGTTGCCTTTTCGGGGCTCATATCAAATACCACTAACTTTAGATTGTAATCCAACCGTGTTTTATCACCTTTTGTTCATTTGTAGGTCTTAAGAATCTGCCTGCTGCGTGTAAACCGAGAAACAGGAAGCAGAGAGGTGGCCAACGCTAGCACGTCCCCTTCTCGAAGGTCTTTACAAATAACCCTACGACAGTACAGTGGGCAGTGGTGGCCTAGTGGTTAGGACGCTGCCTTTGGGACCTGAAGGTCGCAGGTTCGAGTCCCGGCCACTGAGGTACCCTTGAGCAAGGTACCGTCCCGCTACACTGCTCCCCGGGCGCTGTTGGTAGCTGCCCGCTGCTCCACGTGTGCACGTGTGATGGGTTAAATGCAGAGGTCACTTTTCGTTGTGGTGCTTGAGTGTGTTCACGATGACAAAGAGTCACTTTCACGACGCTGCCTGCCGTTTAAAGTGCTCCTAAATGCTCGCTTACTGTCGTGGTTGACGAGATGGTGATGAAGTCTCTTACCGAACAACTGGGTGGGGTTGGCACTGGTGGCCTTCTCATAGTTGGTGAGGCCCTCATAAATGACCTTCCCTACAGCAGCGTACAAACACTCCAGCTCCTCATATTTGGAGGCCACTGAAGAGGTGCCTGAGAACAGAGACACAACAGACAGTGCGGGAGGTCTTAAATCAATGTCATGTCAAGAAAACACCAGTTTACGGACTACATGGACTTCTCGACCAATAAATCCACTAGGGCGGTGCTGAAAGCACAGCGGCGTAAAATAATAGTAGTGTACACACAGGGGAAGAGAACAAAAATCGCTTTTTCAGCTCAATACCAAGCATAAACGTCTATTTGCGAGAACATATCACACAAGATGAAATCAGTTCCAGTTTCGAGAACTACTAGGAAACGGCTGTTTGTTTGACAGGGAAATTGACCAACCACAGACTTCAAAAGACTTCAAAAATCAAAGGTTGTGTACAAATGTACAAGCATAAAATTAACGTGTGACCTACAACGGTCTAACTCCTTAAAACATGACAGCCTGAATGTTTTCGACTAGGTCTGTATCTTGCTTGGCCAGGCTCACTGGTGAGCAGAAGACAACTGTCATTTGCTTCCTATTGGACGAGAATGAAGATCCAGTGAAAGAGGACATTCCATAAGCTATATATATAAAGAGACAGTGTCTACATTGAGGTGTGAAGTCCACTTACTGGGCTCGGTGGGGAAGATGCTCATTAGTCTGGATAGCAACGAGTGAACAGCTCGCAGGACTTTGGTGTTGCCACAAGTCATGCAGGCAGCGATGCCACGCTGTAAAGGCTTGAAGTGGGTCAGAATGGCTGGAGACTGCAGTACAGTGAGCAGGAAGCTCAAGATCTCCAGCCCCGTGCAGATGTTGGAGAAGTTGGCCTGGTTGGGCTGCTCCTGTTAAAGAGAAAAAGGCATGTTGTCAAAGAACGAAGCTTTGTAAAGGACATGAAAAACCTGAAGCGCTGACGGCTGTAGAGAGGACCTAGACAACCAGAAGTAAACGCGTGTTCCCACCTCGGAAACCAAATCGTGTAGCAACGTGATGACAGAAACCCCAACCCCCTATTCAGCGTACTAATTCACCTCATGAACTCAACTCACTCAAAGATTCTGGATACGGTGGCGGGAAATTTCAAAAATACACAAATCTGTAAAAACTTTGTTTATTTTTGTTTGATTTATTCAGAAATATTCTTTCAAAACAATCAAGCACACAGTAAATGGCAGAAGAACTGGCCCAACGTGCAGCCTTAACCCATCAAGTCAGACCCAGGGCGGATTCTGGTTAAGAAGGCTGGCGTGATGGTTAAGGTGTCCAGGTAAAAACGCTGTGGCAGAAGCAGGTCTGGCCCCATGAGACACGCAGGCGGATTTGCAGCGAACTGCCCATCTTATAGCATGTCTCTTAAACACATGCAGGCCAGCGCAATCAGACAATAAAAGGGCATTTGGATTTGCAGAGTGCTTCAACAGCATGGATAGGAGCTCTGAGGAGACAGCCGAAACTCTTGAAAGGTCCTGGTGCCACCGAGACGGACCGTCCGTCCGTCAGAGCCAGGCTAGTGGTTATGAATAGGGATGAATGACACAAATACCCTTGACCTCTACATGCTGAAGAAATGTTATGAAAAATGATTAAACTCACACATTTATCCATGAGGCCCTTGTGGTTTTGGAGAAGCATATTAATAGTTAGACAGAACACTGGTCATATGTTCACAAACTAAATAAGAGCGTAGGTTAAAAAAAAAAAAACAAAAACAAAAACAAACAAGCCCCCCACAAAATAAGGTGTAGGTCAAAATAGCCCATGTTTGTGCAAAGCAAACGCCTGAATGTGCCTTTGGATGGACGTCCATTAACTGTTCGATGCAAAGTGAGGAAAAAACGAGCCGTTTTCTGGTTTTTCACGGCAGCCGAAGGCCAAACTGCAGGAATCTACGATCACAAAACGCTCCAGACGGACTTATTGCACACTAGGGAATCAGGCCCCATCCGTGCATCTCAATCACAGGCCTACGTGAGTCTGCAACGGGGCACGTGTGTCTGGCCCTGAAAGGAATCAATAGCCTGGCGTGTGTGCAAGACAGGAAAACCAGCTCTGATAACAGGCCTGATGAGCGAGGACGAGAGCGAAACACAGAGAGAGAGCGAGAGAAATGGAGAAGAGAGTGAGGGAGGAAGGCGCGAGCGACTGAGAAAACAAGGGGGAGACAAAGACGGGGAGGGAACGTATGGGAAAGGGAGAGAGCAAGACAGAGAAACTTGTGCGGGTGGGCGAGCTGCTTAACGGAGAGCCAGGCCCCTAGATGACGACAGAGTTTGCCACTGCACTGAGCTCCTGGAAAGGGAGAAATCGGTCGTACGCCAGATGACATCCATTCAGCTCACATCAAACCTGCTTTTGCAATGGAGGAAATGAAGAGGAACGGGGGACGAGGTGGACGGGGTTAGACAAGACGAGGAGAATTTCTCGATCGACACAAGTTTCTAAAAAAGACGACGACGATCGGAAATCGGGCAGAATGGCGCTTGGCACTCACCACGGTCATTAGCAGCTTGTCGAACCACTGCAGTTTTAGTTCGGCACGGGGCCACATGTCAGGCCTGAGGGCCGTCTTCATCAGGCTCACACAGCGGCGGGACAGCAGCTCACCAGGAGAGCCTGCTACACTGGCACTGTCATTCACCTGCAAACATAGACTCTTTGTCATTGTGAACACGCTCAAGCACCACAACCAAATGTGACCTCTGCATTTAACCCATCACACGTGCACACGTGGAGCAGCGGGCAGCTCCCGGGGAGCAGTGCAGTGGGACGGTACCTTGCTCAAGGGAACCTCAGTGGTGCCCGGGACTCGAACCTGCGACCTTCAGGTCTTAAAGGCAGTGTCCTAACCACTAGGCCACCACTGCCCACAATAACTGCATACACTGTTCGTAGCTCAGTAATGGGAGCGAAACATGTGGGTGAAACACCGTGCCATTCCTAGCATTTGAAAGTGACTTTGTTGTCATTGTGAACACACTCAATGAAATGTGACCTCTGCATTTAACCCACCACGCATGCACACAGGGAGCAGCAGGCAGCTATGCAAAGTGCCTGGGGAGCAGTGCAGTGGGACGGTACCTTGCTCAAGGGTACATCAGTGGTGCCCGGGTCAGGACTTGTACTTGCAACCTTCTGTTTACAAGGGCAAGGGTCCTAACCACTAGGCCACCATTGCCACTATTTGTGTATTAGAATAACTGCAGCCTACTGATGAGTCCAAGTATCTATACAGAGTGGCTAAAGTTCATTTCTGTCAGTTTGCATGTACTGCTTCTTGATTAAAGCACAACACCAGTCAGGCCAATCAGAAAAGAGGAATAAGGAAATAAGGAAAGTCAGGACACAGGCCTATATAAACCAATGACTATTTTTGGTACATAAAACTAGACAAAATTGTAAGCAGACATCAGTGGAAAACGAGGAAAACACAGAATACAGGCGGTGTGGAGTGTATAACCATGGATGACAGCTAGTGGGGACTACACAGACTGCTCTGCTTTGTGTAACGCTACCCGATCCCCAGCAGCTTTCATTCACTATTACCAACAACACGACACGACCAAGCTATTCCTTTACCTGGCAGGCGATGCGGATGAGGAAGTTGACCACAGTGTCCGTGTGCTGTTTCTCTACAGGCTTGGTGAGCAGTGTCTCCGAGCCTGGCATTGACTGACTGCGGCCGAACACCTAACGAGAGAAACCCAAGCTGTAAAAAAACACCTCGCTTTGGCCCCGTGTGTCCAAACATGGCACTCTGACTCGGCGTGAGAGCAAGAAAAGTGGATGTGCCGACTCGCTGCCGGGTGTAAAGTTCCCTCACCGTGCTGACAGCTCCGGTGGCTGACCGGAACCTCTTCACATCCTGAGCAGAGTCCACGGACATGCCACGCTTCACTCCCCCGGAGCCCGAGCTCGTACCCTCACCACCCACACTGGGGTCCGCCTCTGACTCCGGCTACAAAACATTTGAAGGCAATTACAGCTAATGAATTAAGCAGACAAATCCCCTTTAACAGCGTACAAGCGAAGCAGCCAAGGCAGGTCTGGGTGAAAGCCAAAACAACACTTCTCAAATGTGTTACCATAGCATAACGTTTCCATTTTAGAAACTCACATTTTAATGGATAACTGGGTTGAACAACACCTAGAAACAATACGCAATTGGTTATTGAACTTCCAACACACTGCACTTCAACTACTCCAGGACCAGGCCTGGGAACCTATGTTGTAGAGCAGGGTTTCTGATCTTTGCTTCTGGTGGCCCATAGCACTGCTTAGCATAGCATAGCATAGCACAGCACTGCAGAGTTCCACTACTCCCTGCCTCCTCCCAACCTGGTCTAGCTCACAAAATGCTGCATAATCAATAGACGAGCTGCATTAGATGCCTTGAATCAAAAAAGCACCCGAAACTGTGCAGTGTTGTGGCTCACCAGGAGCAGGACTGATGAACGCTGCTCTAGAGGATGTGTGGCAACCATGTTCAGTAAAGTTTTATTCATATTCAGAGCCTTTTGCACTTTATTATTATACACTATTATATACTAAAAATAGTTATACAGCTGACCCTCGTAATGTCATGCTGGTTTGTGCTGTTGTGAGGGAATAGCTAGACTTCTTCCCCATGTTGTGAATATGCTGCTGCCTAGTGCCCAACCTTTTGCGGCCAACACCAGTTACAGGAACAGAACTGAATGATTTTTTTTTTTGTATTGAAAACACTATTTATAAAACAGCAGCAATGAAACACTGAATTTCAAATATTGTCATTATTGGTTTATTGCCCAAACCTGCTGCAACTACCGTACAAAAAGGCAATCAACCTCCCATCCAGACCTGTTGATCTTTAATCCGTTGTAGCTCCCATTTGATGACCACTTCTGCCAGGTCTACAGCCAGCTTCCTCTGCTCGATGGTGACGCTGGGGGTGAAGCCCAATCGCTGCATGGCACTGATCATGTGCTGTACCAGGTGATGCCTCACAGGGTAGTACACCTGAACAAACGTACAGAGCACGGTCAATGAAACTGCACCAACACAGTAGAGAACGGGACAGAGACACTTAAAGATGACAGTGGCGTACTCTGAAGTGCTGCACGATGAGGTGCAGGATGTGCACCAGCTGCGGCACCGTGTGGCCCTCCTCCACGATGATCTTGCGGGTCCAGTGGGTGAGCATCTGGTGCCCATCTTCCATGCGAGCAGGCACGGCGGGCGTGAGGATAGCCATGGCTTGTCGCACGATGGCACGGGCCTCCATAGTGTGAGCCTTCAGCAAGCTGTGGAACACCTGCACGCAAACAAAGCACATGCATATTACGTGTAGTTGAGACCGGAGATCGCAAACGATGTAAAACAGAAACGGAACGGACAGGGTTGCGTCGTCTTAACGAGATCTGGCTCCAGGTTCCAGCCACTGTTCTCGTTCAGATTTGTAGCAATGTTTGGTCAACTATGACCATTGCGTTTTCGAAGCCCTGATCATCATCATTGCTGCTCTAGTGACTCTCAAAGCATTTTTTGCAATCACATTGTCACATTTTTGGTCTTAAATGCATGTGCCTTTACTAAAATGTACAGACCACTCCCACTAAGTATAACCCTACTACAGCATGTATCTATTGCTGTAGTTGCTCTCTGTAGTAGTATAAGCACTTGGCGTATGTATGTATAGAAGTTCCTCTCGGTGGTAGTTTAAGATCTTGGCGTGCTTGTTTATTGCAGTAGTTGCCCTCTGTAGTTGTATAAGCACTTGGCGTATGTATGTATTACAGTAATTGCGTCTGTTATTTATTTTATAACCACGAGCAATGCGTTGGTCTCCGTGTAGCCCCACCCTCAGTGTTACTCTATGCAATGCGAACGCTTCATTGTTTCCTCGGTCCTGGAAGTCGCTTTGGATAAAAGCATCAGCCAAATGAATAAATGTAAACGTAATGTATTTAAATGTATAACCCACACTGACATCAACAGAACAGCTAAAGCACAATATTTAAATTAAGCCCACAGAAACATCTTCCTAATGGCAAAAAAAAGAACAGTAGGTTGCAATTATAGTCATATGCAAATGTTTGGGTGTCATTGTTCAAATGACAGCTTTTGTTGATTTTCGAAGTTATAAAAATACTCTGAGTGACCAAAGCGAAGTGTTCGAGCCAAAAAATGAATTGAATTGAAGTGAAGCAGCTGATACGTGGGAATGCCTGCACAGTAGACAGGTACCGGTCAGATAAGGGGGCATTTTTGGAATTAAAAACTAATCAAACATGCACCACAGCTGTAAGTAACTTGACCTTACAGTACGGAGGTACTAACTGACCAACCTGCAGGACAATCTTTTTGTGAATGGCGAACTTGGCAATGATGTGGGCCAAGAGCAGGTGGCCGCTATACTTGCAGGCCGGGTCTACGCAGGCTTTAGGCAGCAGGCAGGGCCAGGCGAAGGTCATGAGGCGCCGGAGTTTGCTGTTCCTGCTCTTGTTGTTGTCGTGTATGTGGTGGGGCGCGTGCTCCACCAGCAGCGTGGAGAACTGCAGCAGGTTGATCCTCAGAGAGTCCAGCAGGTCCGCCTGCTTCTCAGGGTCCAGGACCTGTAGGACGAGATCAGGCGACATAAACCACCATCTGAGAAGGAAGATTTCCTGCCACATGTCAGCCTTCTAAACTTAAAGCTACAACTAATACAGCTGGGTATTTGAGGTAGTTACGGAGGAGGGACACTGAGAGGGCCCTGCTTTCTTTTTCTTTTTTTCCTCCACATTTATCACCAGGAGGGGAAGAGAATCAATCTGAGCGTGAAACAAATAGAAGCCATTAACCCCGAGCTTTTTTGTCTCCACTATAATCGGATTCGAAACAACACAAACACTATGACCTTTATCGAGGCCGTGACATTTCCTCCCAGACAAATAACAGCCGCAGGTCAAGGGCTTTGATGAACATGGTGCTTGGTAAAGAGAGAGTGACAGCTCGGTCGCACCAGCTAGCGGAACATTGCGTGGACAGCGCCGGTTACCTTGGTGATGAACACGCTAGTGATGCTCTCGGGATTATCGCCCTCTGGGTTGGGGGGTCCGAGGAGCTGCTCCCCTTCGCCTTTCTCAAAGCTATACAGGAAGGCTGGGTGCAGGATGTGCTGCAACACCTGGGGGGGGGGGGAAGGTAGAAACAGAAATGCACATGGCAATTAAAATCTAAACCCACCCACAGCAAGGTCCTTTAATGTATGCGGACATACGAAGTCATTTGGGGCCACTTGTGTTGCTCCATTCGTCATCTGACTCAAACTGAGTGAAGACCGGGGCAGTGGTGGCCTAGTGGTTAGGACGCTGCCTTTGTGACCTGAAGGTCGCAGGTTCGAGTCCCAGCCCGGACACTACTGAGGTAACCCATGAGCAAGGTACCGTCCCGCTACACTGCTCCCTGGGCGTCGTAGGTAGCTGCCCGCTGCTCCACGTGTGCACGTGTGATGGGTTAAATGCAGAGGTCACATTTGGTTGTGGCGCTTGAGTGTGTTCGCAATGACAAAGAGTCACTTTCTTTCACAAAACCAGAAACAGCACATTGCAATCAGTCAGTGATTCATCATCAAATACATATGAAGAACTGTGCATCAGCCCCTCAGATCAGCAAGAATGCAGCGATATTGCTTCAAAAGCCAAGCGCTGTATTAGTGACTAGGCTGTCAAGCATGTGCTATAATTTATTACTTCCAATGCACTCGCTTAATAGATCAACCTCAGGCAGCTTTGGCAGCCCAGGCTAGAATAAAGCCATTAAAAAGTGTGACGACGAGAGAATGAGAAGAGACGGGCGCTGGGTGGCGGCTCTGATTTCCAGTCATGGACCGCAGTTCATTCTCCAGCTCGGTGATATTAATCACACTGACATGAGTGAACATTACAATAATAATGTCATTAGACCATTTGTGTTCCCCTCTGGCTTTCCCGCTCAACTTCCAGGGACGAGAAAGACAGCAAAAATGTGTTAGAAAATTGTCAGAAGCGCGACAAGCATAAGCACGTGCGAAAGACAACCGCGGACCAAAAGAAGCAGCGAAGGTTGAGCGCGAACGAGAAAAGGCCTTCGCTTTCGTTTCATTTTCCCTACTGAACAGCTCTCGCATATATACAAGTACATTAGTGACGTGGAAGTGACTCTTTGTCATTGTGAACACACTCAAGCATCACAACGAAATGTGACCTCTGCATTTGACCCGTCACACAGCAGCGGGCAGCTAGCAACGGCGCCCGGGGAGCAGCGTAGCGGGACGGTACCTTGCTCAAGGGTTACCTCAGTAGCGCCCGGGCCGGGACTCGAACCTGCGACCCTCAGGTCCCAAAGGTAGCGTCCTAACCACGAGGTGCATACAGCTCCCCATCAAGGTGGTGCGGACCCATCAATGTAGTTTAGGATACCAAATCGTACGTTAAAACACATAGATGTCTCACAACTGGTATTTAACAGCAACGACAGCCTCGTAGCTCCTATGCTAAACTAAAGGAGCGATTTGGTGACCAAAGTCTGAGGTTAAGTGGAAAATTCGATTCGTTTTTTTTTTTTTTTTTGCCAGAGCGTCTCTTAAAATATCAGTGGTATGATTCAGCTTTAGGAGCAGTGCTTGCATTAAATGCACCTAGAGGTGGGTGATGTGACAATATTACCATTTATTATCATAGATATTGGTGAATTCGGGCCAGGGCCCAAGGTCCCTTACACTTCAGGACCATTGACACCTCACGATCTGAGATCAAACAAATCTCCTCGCTTCTGTGTTAATCTCCGATCAAGGTCAGACTTTTCGGCAAATCTGCCCCCATCACGCTCACAGCTGGCTGAAGTGGTACACACACCACACCACACCACACCACACACACACAGTGTTGTGAATTTGTATATAGTCTTTGACGGACCATCATTCAGTGGGACCTTCAATGCCAATCGAGACTCTGTGCTTCTGACTTTTCTGCCCAACACCTGTTTTTGGGGTGTCCCACTTAAAGGGGAGGAAGCTTGTCCAGCAGAAGACACACTTTGAAATTGCTTGGTCTCTCTCTTAAATAAAAAAAGCTTTAAAAAATTATACTGGTGAAGCCTGACCTCTCCTTGACGACACGTCGACACTCACCAACATCAGTATCATCATCTTCACAACAATGAACTGCATGCATCAGACTAGCTCACTTACAGAGAGTCAGTAAATTACAAGATCATTGTAAAATCAGTGAACACAAATACAACTACAAAGCAATGAAGGAAGTGATTTGGTTAAATTGATAAGCGGTAAAAAGCAATTCTGCTTCTCTTCAATGCTTTACATTCCCATATATTAGAAACTGTTGTGTTCGGCCTGTATTCGGACACTCCAGGCCCAAGGTCGCTTAAAACTCTAGGACTCGGACCAAAACTTTAGGTCTTTTTAACCTCTCACAAACTGATTGAGATGATTTCAGACTACACGTCTTTTCTGTTCCTAATCATCAATCAAGGCGACTATTCGACACTTTAAGGCCTTCTGACGCACAAGCTGGCTGGAATAGTTTACACACACACACACACACACACACACACACACACACACACACACTGTTGTGGTTTGGTATATAGTCTTTGCCTGACCATCGTTCAGGACTCACTCTTTCTCGCTCACTCTCTCGCTCACTTTTTCGAAGAGTAGCCTGGAACTCGGGGAACTTCAATGCTTGAGGCCCCTTGATCCTGACTGCTTCCTTTGCCTTTCTCTGCTTGGGATCCTAAATCTTTTGGGGGACCCTATCTCCAGATAGACATCTCTCCCTCTCTCTCTCTCTCTTAAATGAGCGTCATGCAGTGCAGTGTCAACGTCTACCGATTTTGTATGACGTTCTAACCGGTTTCGTCCAAATAAGGAAACCAAGAAAGACAACTGCGGCTCAACTGCCCCTGGGGAATTTTGCCGTCCTGCCATATTTGGGCAGGGGTGGCCGTGGGCAGGGGTGGCCGTGGGCAGGGGTGGCCTAGTGGTTAGGACGCTGCCTTTGGGACCTGAAGGTCGCAGGTTCGAGTCCCGGCCCGGGCGCTACTGAGGTAACCCTTGAGCAAGGTACCGTCCCGCTACACTGCTCGCCGGGCGCTGTTGGTAGCTGCCCGCTGCTCCACGTGTGCACGCGTGATGGGTTAAATGCAGAGGTCACATTTCGCTGTGTTCGTCCCTGATCCACACCACCTGAGCTGTCCGGCTACTGCTTTCAGAAGGCACTGATTAGACGAAGTGTCAGGTTTGTGTTGGAAGTGAAACGTGCAGGGAAGTAGATTTCCAGTAGGAGGACTGCTGACCACTGGTCTTCCAGAAACCAGAGGAGAAATGCTTCGCCATGCAACAGACAACGAAGTGCAGATACAGCACACAGGAAAGCGCCAGAAACAACAAGCTCGATTTACACGCCACCTCATACAGATTTAATGCAGTAAAACTTTCAGTCAGTGAAGTTCGCGCTTTTGGTTTATTGCAAACTAACTCCGCACAAACTCATTGTTTTCCAGCTAAAAAAAGTACCACATGAAGCACCTTATGGTGTGACTACACTACACTGGTTATGTTAGCTGAGGTAACAGACACGAAGTATTTGTCAGACTAAAAGACCCTAGACTGGGGGTCTCCCAGATTTTAAATAAACTCTTGCAAGTTTTGCGTCAAATCAAATCTAGTAAATGGATAAGCAATTTTTTGAAGGTTTAACTTAAGATTAATCATTTGTTTTAGAACTTTTACTTCTACTGCATGTACATATGTATCTATGAACATATGCAAATGTGTCTGACCATTCTAGAGTGGGTTTCCACTTTAGCTTCTATTATTATCATTTCGATTGGAGTTGCATTAGCTCCCCCTAGAGGAGAACGCTCAGAATGCTGAACATAGCTTTATAATGGGTTGTTGATTCTGTGCTTATTGTGCTAATTCTGCTAATTGTGAATTATTCCTTTTTTTAATGGAATTGACCGTTTTAACGGAGAACTCATGGGGCAGTGGTGGCCTAGTGGTTAGGACGCTGCCTTTGAGACCTGAAGGTCGCAGGTTCGAGTCCCGGCCCGGG
>JBBPDA010000105.1:32493627-32513568 GCA_037974385.1 Arnoldichthys spilopterus
CAGCGGGCAGCTACCAACAGCGCCCGGGGAGCAGTGTACTGGGACGGTACCTTGCTCAAGGGTACCTCAGTAGTGCCTGGGCCGGGACTCGAACCTGCGACCTTCGGGTCACAAAGGCAGTGTCCTAACCACTAGGCCACCACTGCCCAAATTTGACGGCTAAAACTGCCTTTTCAGAGCGTCTCTGAGCTCAAAACACTGTTTTCAGCAATGCTGTGCAACATTTAAAAAACGTCATATTTTGAGCTGTTTTCTCATCGGACCATGTCAGAAAGCTGTTTTCTGAGCTAAAAGAATGATCTGTGACATTACAAACATGACACTAAGTCTGAAAGCAGTAGGAGACTCATTTTCCAACACTTCATTTTCAGACATTGATACGGCTAAAACGGCCTTTTCAGAGCTTCTATGACCTCAAAACACTGTTTTCAGCAAATTTACCCAAAGATCACAATTCATGGGTTAAATGAACAGATGAAGTGTAATAGAATTTGCCAACAATTCCCAATTAGGCAAACTATAAATAACCTTTTATGCTCTTTAAGCTGGCATTTTAAAATCAAAGGTGAAAAAAAATATCTTTCGCCTGTTTAAATAACATGGACCGCACGAAATGGACTGTGGAAAAATAGGAGGCGACTGACATTTCAGTATTCCGCAGCATTGAATAACGGGACTTGTGTCATGCGCACCATAAAACTCCAGAACAGAACAGATCGTCAAGTCCAAGGCCAATTCATATTGAGCATAACCAACCAAAACTACCAAGAACTCCAAACCCAGTGGTAAAACAATAACACTGAGGAAAAGGCAGCTTAATGAACTTGCAACTTAAATTGTTGGCACTGGCCACAAAATATCCATGATGGTAGGGCCCCGACACCAAAAAAAAAGCAATTGGTTCCAATGCTTTGTGATTTGCAAGGCTTGAGCACCTTAGTTACTACTGTACTGCAACTGTATAGTACACCCACTACACGTCATGTCCCTTTGGAAGTGGAATGCATCCTTCACTCTTGGCTGTACGCTCCGTGGAGGCACTTCGGGACCCAGCGTAGACGCTAATCCACTCTGGCCCCGTGAACACGGCCACTCATAGCACCAGAATTAGGAAAAGACGAGTTCAAGTGCTGTGGAAGGCAAGCTAATTAGCCTGACTCAAGGACAGAGGAGGCAGCCCTGTCTTAATGAATTTGAGCCACTGTCTGCAGGACGACTGACAGATATGACAGATGACAGCCCCTTTATGAGACACGAGAAGAAAAAAAAGAATAAGAAGTAGGGCTGCATGATATGGGCATAACAGTAGTATCGCGCATACACTGCTTATACCGTTTCCTATTAAAACATACTGCTGAATGAATGGGACGAGCTGCAGGTCCGCTCGTAACTCCATTGGCCACGGAAGTTGAACTGAACCGCACACCGGCTGAGGGAGAGAGGGCTCAAACTTGAAAAAAGGAGGGCAACAAAATATGGAAGAACACCACCATGGTTCAATTCCTGGGGGTCCTGTGCTGTTCTGCCTTGTTGAGGCATTATTATAACTGTCACCCAACCTTGTACGCATGCACCGGCCCCGAGAGGACTGTCTGTAAAAACCACGGCCATTTTTCAAACACTCAAGGCCTTTTCCACACCATGGCTACTCAGCCCTTTAGTGAATAGCTTCCCCACATAACTGGAGGTCCTTATTGAATGAGTCTATTCAGCACTAAATCAATGTTTCCCTCCCTCACAGTAGTCTGCAGACAGGCTCGAGGAGCAGCAGGCTGTGGGGCCGGAGGCTCGCTCAGCCAAACTGCGTTTAAAGCTGCCGCCGCTACCGCCGCTCGGACGAGAGATGAATATGGGCAGAAGCTCCAAGGTGACAGAGGGAATAGGGGAGATTAATCAAGAAAGCAGGAAGGGAAGTTTAGCAATAAGAGAAGGATCAAGTTTGACTGCACCGCTCACTCTGCAATAGTGGAACACGATACTGGCATTGATCACAAGTATCGGGCCGATACCAGTATCAGTATATCAGTATTACCCAGATGCTACTCAATTTTATACATTTGATTTTAAATTATGCTATTTATCTGAAAGAAAGCGAAGCTTAAAGATTACACAAACTGTATTAACAATTTCACGGTGTCAACGTGTTTTTTTTTTTTTGTATTAAAAAATTCTGCGAATTTTTGATTCGATTAAAGCTTATTTCGAAGCTTGGTAAAAACTTCAAATATGAATTAAAATGTAAAATAAATACAGAAAATACATAATAAAGCGCATAAATAATATTGAAAAATTATTGAAAAAATTATTTTAAAATTATTATTTGGGGCCCTACCATCATGGATATTTTGTGGCCAGTGCCAACAATTTAAGTTGCAAGTCCATTAAACTGCCTTTTCCTCAGTTGAAAGTGTGAGGCTCAGGTGAGTAGAGCGAGAAAGGGGAGTGGGCAGAGTTGAAGAGGTAGGCCAGTTCGCTTCTGCAGTTATCACCATCAACACCAATAAATCTTTGAGTGGAAAAAAAAAAAAGAAGACAAACATACACTTCCCCACACACTACTGCAAATGAAGGCTGAGGCCCTGCCGCTGGTCCTCTGGGGGGACAGTGTGAGTTATGGAGCGTGTTCTTGACGCACCCAAGCTTCTCTTAATCCAAACAGACAGAGCCGGGCTCCGGGCCGCACCGAACAGCAGCTGCCGCCCGCAGCAACCGTGGGGCGCATGCAAATGAAATTAAGCCGCGGCGGCACAATGGCGGCGGGGCATCCATCTTGGAGGCGCGAACGCAATTACAGGAATGACAGTTTGTGTTTTCCCAAGTAGCGGCGGGCAGCGGGAAGAGCCATTAGCCGCAGCAAATAATCCCGTCTGCGCGGCACGAGGAGATTGATTAAAGGGAAAAGGGGGCGGGCAGGAGGAAGGAGATGAGAGCAGCTTACAGCCTGATGATCTCTTTAATTACCTGGGGAGGCCTGTCTCCTCTCACACACGCTTCTCTGTGACAAGGATTCATCGCACAATGAGAATCCTGGCCACAGAATACACCCCCTCCCCCCCCACATCCCCCCGCACTATTCGAGTCCAAATTGAAACACAATAGGAAGCAGGCTTCACGACTTTCAAGAACAACCAGACCCAAAATCGTTCCTCGGAAGACGAAAAAAACAAATGAGCAAAAAACCAAAAAAGTCTGTACAGTGTGATAGACTTGAGACATATCACCCAATATCACACGCGGTGAATGGGCAGTATGGGCGACTGGCCTACAGAACCTTCGGTTTGTCCTCATTCAGTAGTAAAATGGACTTCGCAGTCGGCACACGCGAGGTTAGCGCCCTCTAGCCCGCTCAAGGTGTGTGCGCGGTTTGCAATGCACAGTAGTGCCACAGAACCGAGGGACGTACCTTCTCCATGGGCAGCTGAATGGAGGCTTTGCAGTCTGTAAACTCTGCCTTGATGCTGGGGCCCTGCACCTCGGTCACCACGTACTGCAGCCTCTGGGACTCCTTCAGCATCTTCCGGTTGCTTCCGCCAAACTTGCCCAGCACCCGGTAGGCGACGTGAGAGATGGTCTCTGCTGGGTTCCTCAGTGTACGCCAAAGGGCCTGCAAAGCAAAGAAGCAAAAAAATTGACATTTACATTTATTCATTTGGCTGACGCTTTTATCCAAAGCGACTTCCAGGACAGAGGAAACAATCAAGCGTTCGCATTGCATAGATCAACACTGAGAGCGGTGCTACACGGAGACCAACACTTTGCTGGTGGTTGTAAGATAAAGAACAGACGCCATTTCTTTAGAGCATATATACGCCAAGTGCTTATACAACCACAGAGAGCAAGAAATGAATGTTACAGGGACAGAGTTAAACACCAGAAAATAAAAAGATAAAACAGACAAAAGATTTTGAGAAAAGATTTGGCTGGCATTGTAGCTCAAAAGGCATAACTTAGCAACATTTGGACACCAAAATGTCCTGGCTGCTCTACTCTATCTGGGCTAATTAGGACGATCTGTTGATTTTTTCCCACAAAATTGCATTTGAATCGCAACGTTTAACTTTTGGCATTTCTTTTTTCATTAATTACGACGTCACATTTCTCAAATGCGAATTCTTTCCACCTAGAAACCTGGACACCAGTTTTGAAGGGCTTGCCTACAAGAACGAGCCAGACAGGGAAAATTCAAAAGCTCAGAGGTGAATGGTTAACTAGCGTACCTGCATGAGCTCTGCACGGACGGGCTGGATGTGGTCGTAGAGGAAGTCGGGCTGCAGGTTGTCCACGCAGAGTTCGAGAGTGCGCAGGCCCTGACTGACCAGTGTCTGGGAGCCATTGAGGGCAGACACCAGTGGGTCCATCAGCATGGGCAAGTACGGTAGGAGGGAGCTCAGCCTCACAGGCACGGTCAAGCACAGCTCCACAAACAGATCCTTCATGTGCTGCTTGTGGAGGCCGCTCTGAAGCATGTTCAAGCCTGAGAAGACCGGGGAAGGAAATTCAGCAAAAATGGCAACGTTCATCCAAGCACAGATGTCTTCCACCTTTTCTGAAGATTAAACGCCTCTTAACACGACCATAAAATGAGCTGCATGGGGCTGCCTCTTTAAATTTAGGAGGACACACAAGAGGGAAAAAAAAAAAAAAAAAAAAAAAGGCAAATGTTGAACAATGTTTACAGAAAAAAAATAAAACAAACAAGAATAAAAAAATTCAAAAGAGTTGCTTGCATTAATTGTCCGAGCTAGAAAAGGGGTGCGAACTGAGGACGTACTAATGTCACTTTCCAACTGGAGCACGTGCCCTCGGTTGGACGGAGTAGAGAAACATGCTTGAAGAAGTGGAAACCAATAATTAAATGTCAAAAAAAAAAAAAAAAAAAAGGTTAAATTAAAGGCAGTTGCATTCAACAGTGATCTTTACAACTTAGCAGAAAACCAGGGGTGCACTGAAATTGGCACTGGGTTTTCTGACATTTATTTGGAAATGATTTTGATGCTGGGGAAAAAAAAAAAAAAAAAAACACAAAGCAAAGCCTCAAGGTGTACAATGTCAATGATCAGCTCTTTCCCATTTTAGTAAAAAAAAAAAAGAGCGTTTTTGCCATTGACTGGATGTAACCTTTATCTAAACTGATGTCACATGCATAAGCTCTTGTGTGTTTGTGTTTTAATTAAGTGTGTGTGTGTGTGTGTGTGTGTGTACTGCGCTCTCTAGTACTTTTTGTTTTTGTCTGTTCCACATGTAACTCTACTCCACCTGTGTAATATACTGTATATACTGTATAGTAACTGGACTGTCCACTGTGCACTACACAGCTCACTTTACAGCTCACCATACCCTGTATATTGTATGCATACTGTATACTGCACTATTTATTTTATATGGTATAAGCTCATATAAAAATGTCTACAAGCTGCACTACAACCGCACCCACATGGCACATCGTACCACATGTACTGGACCACACAAGGATAATGTATATTGTGTATACAGCATCCTGTGTACAATAGAGTATATCGTACATTGTGTCAAATGCATACTGTACAGTATGTTTGTTTGTTTGCTAAATACTAGAGAAACGCCATCGGCCGGAAACAAATTCCTTGTGTGTGCAAACATACTTGGCCAAATGAACTGATTCTGAGGAGTGTGATTGTTGGGGAAATGATTGTTGGGGAAATGTTGAACTCCCTTAATGGCAGTGGCCTCTATCGGCAAGACAATGCGTCCTGCCCCACTGTACAATTGTTCAGGAAAGGGTTTGAGGAGCATTAGAGGAGCTCAGAACGTTTACTCGGCCTCGACATTCCCCATATCTCTGTTCGACTGAGCCTCTGTGGGATGTGCTGGACACACTAGTCCCACTTTACCACTTACAGGACTAACATGATGTGCTGCTGAATCCTCAGTACCACAGCACACCTTCGGAGGGGGAACGCATGCTTGGATGAGCCACAGCTGTTTGGGTGGCACAAGGGGGGCCTGCACAATATGAGGCGAGTGCTTTTAAAATGTCATGACTGATCGCTGTGAACATGCAGAGTTGCTTACCTTGCAGCAGGTTGGGAAGGAGAGGCAGGAATTCTTGGTACAGCAGGTCATGGCTGCCTCCACCAATAGAGCGGAACAAAGCCCTGAGCAACAAGAAGTAGTTGTAGGGCTCCTTGGCTGACTGGGCCAGCTCCATGGAGCTGTTCACGATCTTGTGGAGGTGAGGCTGTAAAGAGAAAACGGGTGGAAAAATAACACAGGAGATTAGAGTTGATTAAATACTACTTCGGTTCTTTACCGTCATGTCAAAGCAAAACGACGACGCTGTTCACCACAATCCTTGCTGTAGACTAAAAGAGAAAATGATGGTCACTCCAAAAACGAGCCAAAGAGGTTAAAAAAAAATGTAATCTCAGAAATAATTGCGGCAAAATTCAACTCTGGTCAAGTTGTTTTCATGGGAGTTAAGACATCCATCCATTTAGCTGTGGAAGCCACGAAAAGTGTGAGGACGTCATGTGGCACTAACGAGCTGAAGACTGCATTACAGTCGTCGGCTTGAGACGTGACAACTTGAGAGAGCGAGTCAATTAATACTTCGGAATAGAACAGAACGCTCCCGATAAACTCTGAAGCTATGGGTCAGAGGAAGAGAGTGAAGCGCTTTCCTCGGCGCTCCTTTATTTCCCAGTGACCTTCACTCTGGTCCTTGCTGTCAATCTGAGGCACGGGTGCCATTTCTCATTTGAGGAGCTGACAGGACGCATTAAAATTAATGTGGCGAGGCCGCTGGCAGAGACGCGATCGGCGGCATGGTTGTTGTCACAGTTAGGAGGGTGCGCGAGATCCCGCAGTGAAATACCTCCAAGAAACTGAGCCATCAAGACCCACTGGCCCTACCTCTAAAGCGCTGTCCTGGCCCACTCACTACACAAGGACACAACTTACAATGTTTACATTGCCGACATTGTCCAGCGCATGAAGCAGGCTATGCACTGGACAATGGATCTGAACTGTTATCCTTTGAGTGGGTGCGCAAAGCTAGAATCAAACTAGCCACACTTTGACCTATTGTGAGATCGCTTCAGTGCGTTAAATCTCTTAATGTGATGAAGAACAAGGGCTGAACGATTTGAAAAACGTAACCTGAAACAGTGCAAGTAAGCATACATCATCAATAACATTGTTTTTTTCATAATACGATGTGTACCATTGATCTTGTGAATTTACAGGAGTTACACACTCACTTTCTTTCTTTCTCTCAACATCACATGACTTGCTGTCTTCAGTACCATAAAAGACATGTGGCCTCTGCATTTGACCAATCTGTGTAGGAGCAGTGGGTAGCAGATGTGGGCCTGTGGAGCAGTGCTTGGGATGGTACCTTGCTCATGGGTGCCTACAGTTTGGAATTTGAACCAGGGACCTTCAGGTCACAGGGGCAACTCCGTAACCATTACACTACCACTGAGGTTCAGCTTTGAAACACCGGAGAAAGCCGACAAAAATAGGCCTGAACCTCAATTTAAAGAAAATAGAAAATATGTATTTTATACACAAACATATCAGTGGAGGCCTAGTGGTGAGGACGCTGCCTTTGGGACCTGAAGGTCGCAGGTTCGAGTCCAGGCCCGGGCACCGCTGAGGTACCCTTGAGCAAGGTACCGTCCCGCTACACTGCTCCCCGGGCGCTGTTGGTAGCTGCCCGCAGCTCCACGTGTGCGCGTGTGATGGGTTAAATGCAGAGGTCACATTTCGTTGTGGTGCTTGAGTGTGTTCACAATGACAAAGAGTCACTTTCACTTCAAAATTCTGATTTTTTTTTTTTTTTAACTGAAACTGTTTTATTGCAAAAAAAACAACAAAAAAACTAAATCAGTTTAGTTAGTTTAGATTAAATGGCTTTACCGCAGTGCAGTGTATAAAATGTGAAATAAAATATCTAAACAGTCTGGAAAACCTTTACACACACTTTTCAGTCCAGCAATAAATGTCTTATTCTGCAATACTCCTCACAGTGCCGAGTGAGCAACTGTGCAAACACAGATGTGCAGATATGAATGCGACTGTGAAAAACCCAACAATTGTGGCCAACTAGACGCAATATAGAGGTTTATAGCCAAGAAAAACCTCTTTTATCCCCACTGCGATTTCTTTAAGTTCTTTACATTGTAATGACTGTGATATTTAAGGCATTTTATTCAATCCTAGGCTATTATAGTGGAGCATTTCTGACCTTCAGCATTTGTTCGTTCTCTGCAGCAAACAGTGACACAGAGCCAAACACAAGTTTGAAGAGTTTGAGGTAGAGGTTGGACAGCTCCACATTAGAGCCCATCTCTGGCAGTCGCTCCAAAAGGTACTCCACGAGAATAGTGGCGAACAGCGCCGAGGTCGACAGGTTGGCCAGAAAAGAGTTTGCCACAATCTGAAAACAAAAATGCCACAACTGCATTATTAAACCCGATTGGCCGAATCATTTTTTGTTGCAAAATTCCATATAAGCACAGAAAGATTTCAAACAGAACTATATAGGCCATGAAACAATCTCACATTGTTTAGCACCTTCACTGCTTCACATGTCTTAATCAAGGCAAAATCACTTCAACGCATGTGGCTTATTGCTTTATTTTACACCAAATAACAAAGCGCGCCATTATTCTAAACAAGGCCATACCTGTAGGGCGTAGTTCTTGGAGATGCGCTCGACCATGTAGGGCACCGTGGTCTGAAAGATCTCTTTAAAAGTGAGGGGGTTCATCATGGTGAAAACTCCGGCAAAGTGTTCCAGCACCTCCTTCTCCTCCTTCATGCGGACGGTCTGACAGTTGGCCACACGGATGTACGTCTGCCCATTGCCAGCAATCTGTACCTAGCCAAAAGGGGGGCTGGCTCTGTGATAGGCTGTAGAACTCTATTACCAGCAATAACCCGGAGTGCCTCACTCACCATGAGCAGCGATACTGCGGTTCGGAGCTGATGAGAACAGCGGCGAACTAACATCGTTCCAAAAAGCTAACAAGTTCGGTGAAACTCGTAAGGGCATTCTGAATCACCCTGTGCCAGGATTGAGCATTTGTAGCAAATGGCAATTGTAGCGAATAGCAACTCTGCTAAAAACGTGAAAAACATTTTTGGAGGACGCTTGACACTCTGCATGTGCGAGAGCACTCGTGCCAAATTCCAAAATTAGGTTGATAATTCAATTTTCCAATTTAACAGCGAATTTACTTTGACATCTCCTGGCATCACTGCTAATCCAACACAGCAATCGGTGCATCATCGCCACTCATGGAGCGATTGTGAATTTAGCGACCAGTGAAACTACTGCAATGATTGTGTTCATCCCAGACAGAGAATTTACACTGATCAGGGGACAGTCGTACCTGGTAGATATCCAAAGCCTGCATGGCATATTTGACCAGCTTGATGTAGATCTGTGTCTCTTTAGGCTGAAGCTGCTTGTTGGGAATAAACTGAGCTTCTGCAATACAAAGCAAGAAGAAAACTCGCCTTTATCAAGCGAATGCACAGATTTGGAATGCATGGCGGAAGATCACAAGTTGCGTCTCACCTCCTGGAGCTTTGCAGGACGTGATCCCCCACGTAATTGTCTTCACCCCGCACACGAGGGTCTTCACCAAGCTACGACAATCGGACACCTGGAAGGTCTGTTTGTCCTCTTTCTCGCCTGCTCTGTCGAACGATGTGGCAGGTGGGGGTGCGGGTGGGACGGGTGTGGGAGGTGCAGGTGGAGGTAATGAAGGTGTGGTGGCTGTGGGTGTGGCTGGGACACCTGGCAACGCCCCTGGATCCACTACACCCATCTCTGATTGAGGCTTACACTTTTTGAAGATGGACACAAGTTGATAGCGTGCGATGGTGTGGAATTTCAGCACAAATACCTAGCGGACAAAAGGTGGAGGGGTGTTTTTACAGTTTCTGATGCAGATTATGAAAACAGACCATTTTAAGTGCAAAAACAACAACAAATGACAAATGGGTATCCGCTGTAGGATATGGGCCTATTAAATAGCATTAATATTGTCACATGGTTAAGTTGGACAACCTTTATTATTTTGACCAAAATAATGTTCTTTTGCTAGATTACATGAGCACTTTAATTAGCCAAAAATACTCCAGAAGAACCCTCTTGGGGATCAGTCATTGTTTAACAGCATCAACAAACTGGGTAAAGGCCTCATTTGCATATGGAAGTCTCCTCTGATAGAATAGGGCCAAGGTCAACACAGATATGATAGCAACTAACAAATGATTGTGCAGATCTCCCAAAAAATGAGCTTCAGTGCAACCAAAAAGTAGTCCCACCTCTAGCATCCTCATGAGGATGTCTCTGCCGTTGCCGTTCTCCTGTTCGCTCTTGGACCGGATGCAGTCCACCAGGTTGAGCAGCAGCTTGCAGGACATGGTCTGGATGCTGCTGGGCAGGGACTCGTCATCAATGTTCTTGGCAAACAGTTGCACCGCTAGCGAGAGGTCAGTCAGAGGCAGGTTCTGCCTGACATGATGCACCAGGTCTGCCAGTGTGCTATAGGCCAAGGGTCTGAAAGAAAACAGGGCTTTTAAAATAAAAGTTTAAAAAAAAAAAAAAAAAAGCCCACCTATAACTGCACAATACAGACTAAAAACACATTGTTGTTTCTATTCTGCAACTGTGATTGGCTTGTATTATTTTTGACCCACATTATTTACATTTGTTGGATCATGTGACCAGCGGTTCATTAGGACGCCCACTGCGCTCTTGATTTATTAAAGGATCATCTGCTTTATACAGACAATGAGGATATCAGTAACCAACATAAAGACCAACATAAACGATATAAATCGTCCTACTCCGCATCGCCATATTTTGCCTCTACAATATGTTCGAAAAATAACTTCATAGCAGAACCTCTCCCTTCTCCGGTAATCACTTTGCCGGAGACAGAGCTTGTGGCGTTGACGCTCGGGGCGGCTGAAAGGCTGGCAGAATAAACGGCGAGCCAGAATAAAGTTAATGATTCTGACGGATCTATAGTCGAGCCACATTTGCCGGATGAAGGCTGACGGACCGAGCGGAAGTGGTGCTGGCAGCCGTGTGACACCTGGGGCCGGGTGATGGACAGTGCAGGACAGCCCCCCCAGGGGTGCGCTGACAGGCTGGCACTCACACATGGCACCTGGATCCCTTCAGTCTGGTGGCGCTTTACGACGCAGTCGTCCGCTATTAACCAATTTTCTGACCATAGTTCGCCACCTTTTCCTTCTCGTTCCACTTTTCATCACGGCCCTCAGACAAGCAGCAAAGACTGCACATAGTGCCTGTGTGGGAAGCATCCTACACAGAGCTGTCATCACCTCCGCTTCGGCGCGAATCTGTGATCTGCCAGACAAGGTGTTGACACGTGCCAGCGGCTCCGGCAGGGGGACAAAGGCGTCAAATGTTCAGAACCAGCCTAACGTTAATTCACACCGGTTTACGGCAAGCGAGAAAAGGGTTAATGTCTCCGTGCTCTTACCTCAGAGTTTCTCTTGCCGTGTAGCCTGAACCGATGAGTATTGACTCATCGAAAAGCTTGTCCATGCATGGTATGAACTCTGCAAGACAAACAGTTCTCATCAGAAGGCATCAAAATCTTTTAGCGACTACAGAAAGGGCAAGCAGCCCCTGAACCGTGAGACACGTCGATGCAGCAGCTTTGTAGTTAGAGCTTCACATTGATTCATTTATCCTCCACAGGACTAATGATTTAACAGAGTGTCTCGTATTCCTCGCTCAACTACTATTGATTGAGAACTGACACTCTCGGAAAACACTGCAGGAATTCAGAAGGACGCAGCATCAATCGTGATTGTTGATATATTCATAGAATGTTCTGCAGAGGCATTGAAATTGCCATCAGATTCTCAACCGTGTATTTTCCACCAATAAAAAAAACATTTTAAGGAAATCCTGGCGATCGGTGATCTACGCGGTATCCCAGCAGCGCGTTGGCGGACAGGAGAGCCCTTCAGAGGGTCATAAACTTCTCCCAAAAATCATTGGCTGCACACTGCCCTCCTTGGAAGACCTTCTTCAGATCTCTGTGTTTAGTGCTGAAAGGCCCTGCCCACCACTTGTTTGAGTTTTTGCCCTCTGGCAAATGGTTCAGGTCCATCCCTTCACGAACGAACAGGCCAGAAACGAAACAAAACCAAACAACTTGCACTTTAGAACGTTGAACAAGCACAAACAGAAACTCTTGCGCTACACATACATGTTTACATCCCTTCTGTACCTTCCTCACCCCTAATGTGCAATACAGACAGGTACAATACTTTAATGCTTCAGTGTATTGTGTTCTATTTTCCTCTCTCACTGTAGTTACTATTGCACTACAAATATTACAAAATACATGGTCAAGTGCAATTATTCAGCTGCTGTATCACATCGTATGGTTGTGTTTCTATCACGTGTATTGTATTATAGCATTGGGAATGGTCTTCGCCTACGGTCCGCACATGTGCATGAAATTTAAAAACCTAAATTTCCCTGATTTTCTACCCAGTTTTAGCCATGTCCAAGTCCACCCACTAGCTAACGCTCCCCATATCACACACCAGCACGAACGCTGGGAGGGTGAAAGCGAACCAGTGCTTCCTTCAAACCGAAACGTCACAGAATTATTCGAAATTACTGGCTTTGAGTTACGTGAAGGGAGCCCAAAGACAGAAAAGCCAGTCGTGCTTTCCAGGATTCCAGGTGACACAGCCAATGCTTAGACAGTTATGCCACTCGGGAGCACATGCCAACAAAAATCTTGATCTTTGTTGCTAGCCACAGTTAGCCGCAGTTGCCTGCTCTACACGCACTGACGGTCGACAAAGCATTTCTAGCTGGGGAACCACCTTACAACACTGTTGTTCAACACAGAGCTTGGTCAAGTTCAGCAGTGACACCTATAGCGTAGAGGGTGATAATCTTTTTTTTTTTTTTTTTTTTTTTTTTCCTAACATAGCCACAAGCAACAACAACAAAATCACACAATCAACACAGTTGGCAACTGCTGAGATGCTTTATTCTAGATTCTAGAAGAGGTAGTTGTTCATGAAGGCTTCATCTCTACAAATGTTATTTTATGCTCAGGTCCCTCTGTGTGGCGACAGCAGCTACAACATGGGCAAAAGGGGGAAACTCACGGCTGCGCAGGTCTGTGGTGAGGATGTGTTTGGCAGCGATGAGCAGCTCTTTGCGCAGGTGGGCAGTCTCAGGAGGACAGTTAGACAGCAACTGCAGCATCCCCTTCACCATCTGTTGAGAGTACTTCCCAACCAGGTCCTGACCAAAACACACACACACACATCATTTTAGGGATGGAGGAGTGCTAAGAGAAGCTTACTAGTTGCCACAAAGCAAAAATATCACTACATCTTAGCTTAGCTTAAGTCAAAACCATAGTACCTGGTAGATGCGAATGATGTAAGCCAAAAACGACAGGGTTTTGATCTGAGCAGCAATGAAGTCTGCGTAAAGTTCCTTGTTATACAGCTTGTGTTGCCTATAATCAGAGGTGGGTGTCAGAATCGGAATCAGAAACGAACGCAACCAATCACATTTACAACAGTCGAGAGGGTTTTTCTGAGAAGCGGACACTGACCGAGCCTGAGGAGACACCTGCAGCATAATGGTGCTCATAATCAGAGGCACAAACTCGGACACCACATTGTGGATGTTCAGCTTGTAGAGCTACAAAAAACAAAAAAACAGAAATAACCAATTAAGAGTTTTGACGGAAGGAAAAGCTGAACAAGAAACACAACCAGAGTGACTTTCTTTTCATTAGCTTTACAGCTACAGTTCAGCCACAAAAATAGAGGTCCCCCTTAACCCAAATGTAGTTCATCAGCCGAGACAGGTTTCAGGTTCTTAAAAATACATTTCAGACTCTAAAGTTATAAAGTTGTAGTAAACAAGTAATGGAGGCTTGTGTAGAACAAAATGAGGTTTTAAATCACCTCAGGTACATGTGCTTACAAAGTTTCTCAGCGTTATCTTAAAAAAAAACAGGTAAAAACATAAAAAAAAATAAAGACAGTTACAAATTACAAATATAGGCCACAAAACCTTAAAAGCTATCTTGAGATTTCATTATAACTGGATGCAGTTTTTATGTCGGTGTGAGACAACCTAGGCGTGAGTCTAAATACCAGTTACACTGCATCACATTAAAGGTTTGTTTTTACATTGTATTACACTAGCTATTATATATTCCCTTACATTACCCACTCTGCATTACATCATAGTAGTGACATGTTACCTACATTACATTAGATACAACATTACAAACTTTTATGAAGTGAAAATGAGTCTTTGTCATTGTGAACACACTCAAGCACCACAACAAAATGTGACCTCTGCATTCAACCCATCACACGTGCACACGTGGAGCAGCGGGCGACTACCAACAACGCGCAGCAGTGTAGTGGGACGGTACCTTGCTCAAGGGTACCTCAGCAGTGCCTGGGCTGGGACTCGAACCTGCGACCTTCAGGTCCCAAAGGCAGTGTCCTAACCACTAGGCCACCATTGGCTACCCTACTTTAAACAGTGGTGGCCTAGTGGTTAGGACATTGCCCTTGGGACGGGAAGGTCGCAGGGTCAAGTCCCGGACCGGGCACTGCTGAGGTACCCTTGAGCAAGGTACCGTCCCGCTACACTGCTCCCCAGGCGCTGTTGGTAGCTGCCCGCAGCTCTACTTGTGCATGTGTGATGGGTTAAATGCAGATATGACATTTTGTTGTCGTGCTTGAGTGTGTTCACAATGACAAACAGTCACTTTCACTTTACTTTGCACATCAGTGACATTACATTAGTCTCATAACTCCGGGAAAACTTCAGGCATTCGCCAGACAAACACGTCTTGGTTGATCAATTATACTTGTGTTATGGGAAATTCCTTAATTAGATTTTTGACTGAAACACTGTTTTAATGTAAACGCGTGAAACGTCCTCTACTTGTGCGACCGTGTCCTCACCTGATACATGAGCACCACGATGATGGGCAGCTCAGCGAGTACCTTGAGCGACAGCGACCCCCGTGGGATTATGGTATGCTGGAGCACAGAGAGGAGACAAATGAGATACAGACTGAGGGAAGACATCAGTCAGACGCAGCACAGAGAACGGCTGCTCAAAGGTGCACCAGCTGTCACTAATAAAGAGTGACAGAGGAAGCAATTAATCAAAAGTGCCTTTTCCCCATAAAGCGTAATGATCGCCTTGTCTATTTGCTGGGGACGTTAATGGATTATCAAACAGCTTTATAGGAGGTGATCTCTTTGGTTTCAGACACTAAAGAGCATTAGAAGTTGTAATTCACACCCAACGGCATCAACAGACATTCAAGCGCAGTAGGGGGACGCCCTCTAGTGGCAAAACAAAAAAGATGACAGGACAAGGGCTGAGTGAGAGCCTGTAAATCCTGCCTATATAATTAAATAAATAAATAAATAGATAGATAAATAAATAAATAAATAAATATAAAATAAAATAAAATGAATAAGAACTAATAACACTAATTTGTCTTAAAGGGACAGGGGCCCATTATCTAAACCATACTAATGAGCGTTATTTAGCAACATACGACTTAGAAATAATCTATATTCAACATAATCCATTTACTGTCATAGAAACACAGTGTGAAGTGTGACCTTATCCCACTGTAAATTTTACCCTTAGAAAATGTTAAATATTAATTTAAAAGGATCCAATTTCTCAATTTTTAGTAATGGTTTCATGTCAAAAAGCACATTCTCTTTCAAAAACAGTTGGAAAATCCCATTTTAAAGTGTTGTCATGGTCATTAAAAAACGTTTAGGCATTTATATACATCCACCTATTCAACCTATAGCAATTTAGCCCCATCAATTGACTCTGAATCTTTATGTAGTTTTTCAGCCCAAAGTGCTTTTAAGCAAGGAACAACCAATCACAACAAATCACACCAGTCTTAAAAGCACAGTAAGAAAAATAGAGTTTCATGTTAATGTTATCCTTAAAGATATATATATATATATCTCCTTATATAAAGAATAAAGCATTAATTCTATATATAATATACTGCTCATTACAAATATAATAAATTGAGAGAAGAGAAAGGAATAAAACATAAAACAAACATTATAGACCTTTAAAATTTACATTAATTCTCTTACTAATTTATATAAAAACTCTTTAAATTGTGAAAATAAATTAACTAAGCGGTGACCATATAAATGTTTTCCATTTACAGCCATTGAATCGTTTTAGTTTGCCGCATTGTGATAATGTGTTATCTGTTCTAAAGCCAAAGTTCTGTCATCACAACAACACTAATGTCTAACAATAAAACCACAGCCACATACAAAATAATAAAAGTATCATAAGCTACTCAAACTTACTGGACATTTTTTATCAAAAACAATAGATGGGTCTTTTCCATTGACAAAAGGGTAGAATGATCAAGGATAAATGATACAGGAACATATCTGTACTCCTGCAAAACACACCTATAAGCCTGATGTTGCTCCTAAGTATGTTTAGTAGATCAATTTGTAGATGAAACTTTCTGTTGGGCATCAGCTGAGACACTCAGATCTTATCAGTTTTACTTTCAGCGCCCAGAAGTGATGGTACTAGTGCGCGCACGCACGCACACACACACACACACACACACACACAAACCACACACACACACGTACCATTCTGGGCTAAAGCATATCGCCATCATCACGGTGTCTCTAGTACCCAGGTCGGACAGTAACGCCGCTGTGAATTTATTTGGACCATTATGGTAAGTGTACACTGCAGTAATAATGAGTGCTCTGGTTACACTGACCGTTCGAGTCTCGCTGTCCTCCCGCTCAGGAGCAGTCTTCACCATCACAGAGGTGATCATGCCCACCATTTCAGGTGAGGGCACCGTGTTCTCCGCTATTACCTGAGGATTCTCAAAGTACCTCGTCTAAAAGAGAGTCGGACAGACACAGCACAAAGCATGTTTAAGTGCAGGGCTTACATCATGTAAGGCGATAGTCTGGCAAAAGAAGTGTAATTCACAGGTTTTCCCAGATGGAGTAGATCAGCCAAGATAGGAGTCCAATTCTGCCAATGTATCGGAAACACCACAAACCAACAGCAAGCTAATCTTCTTTCACAGATTACATTCCCAATGCTGCATCCACGTCTTTATTAACGTGGTGCATTTTTGTCACAGATGTGGTTTAAGACACTGTGCAAAACATCTAACCAACACTGTAAATAAGTGTAGTTCTGTTCATCGCCACTGGTCAGAGGAAGTGAAATTGTCTCCTTTACTAGATCAACAAGTATGCAGCACCTCAACAGCCTGGAGGCAGTTTGAGCGGACCGAAAGAAGATTTGGAAAGGATTTTTAGCACTGTTGGCTACATCAACCACGTAGCTCCAGTTCTAAACTAAAGAGGTCGAATTTGGACCCCAAACGTGTCGTGGCTGCCCAACCAACTCTGGAAAAAAGTGGAAAAAGGCACAGTTTGGTCAAACCATTCATTTAAACCAGAATACCACAACAACGTACCACTACTTTATTCAGATCTTTGTAGATTTGCTTCACAAAATCCAGAAAATGATGAATCTGTGAGGGGAGAGTAAAACAGGTGCTTGTTACTAATATAAGAATAAAAAACGGGGTTCGAAACTGTATACATCGCATCCGAGCTACGTCTTACCTCTTGAGAGATTGGAGGTCTGAACTGCTTGTGCAGCTCAATAATGATGCGCAGACAGATGAGCACATTCTCTTCACTTTCAATCTAAGGGGGAAAAAAACACAGCGGTGTTCACACTGCAGCTCCATCAAGACGGACAAATACAGCCAGTTTATGAGGCACACCAACCTTGTATGTACCTTGTATCAGAAACATGTAAAATATAGATGTCCTTTGTAGGTTATTACAGGGACCACTGCTGACCAGATATTATTGGGGTTGTGGAGTATTCCCAGCACAGCAGTGACGCCAACACAGCATGCATATCACGCAGCATATGCTGCACTGGTAGGAATGCACCAGGCAGTAGCACTGCTGGTGTTGAACAATTCTGTGGCACTGCTGGGTTGAAAATCCCCCAAACAGAAAATCCAGTTAACGATGGACCAGTGGTCAGACATTAATCACTGATGCAGGACTAGATCAAATGTTTCCAACCTTGGCCACCGTGGCCTGTATTTAAGTCCTTTCCTGCTCCAAGACACTCACTTGAACCCTGCAAAAGCTTATGAATTCGCTGATTGGATCAAGCACAAGGTATGTGTTGCTTATTTGGTCCATTCATTCATTTACGAAGAAATGTTTTGATGAAAAAAATAAATCAATCAGACAAACCTCAAGGAAGCGGAACATCACAGTTAGGATGTTCTTTATGTGAGGACGCAAATGCTCATTCGTGGGGATGCGGTGAATGATCTCAAGGACCAGCTTCCTCAATTGCTGTAACAGAACATCAGATTCGGCAACCAAGCAATGCTTGAACAAGGGCTGGGCGATATGACATTCAGCATGAAAATAAAGATCACAAAGTCTCAAGAAGCCTTTCTGAGCAGATCATGACGTCGGACTCTTGACCAGCTGCATGTTTCGTTACAAACAGAGCACAATCAGCCTTGTTAAACTGGTTTATTGCAGTGCAGTGCGTACAGCACTGACTAAATATCACCTTCAAAGTAGTTTTATTGTGGTATTGTGAGCTTTTTGGTTCATTCTAACTTAAATAAAAAAACATATATTGTGACAGTGCTTTTTATATGATTTGGTGGTGATGTCTTGCCATATGGCCCACTGCTGGTTTCAGTGATAAAGCGGTTATGGTGAAAGAATGCAGGAATGCCATTCAGAGGGTAAAATTTAAGTAGGTCACCTGGGTGGGCTTCTCCTGGAGAAACTGAACTTCACCATCTTGAAGAAAAGTAAGAAATCGGGGGATGATGTGTTCCAGAAACGTAGAGTATTGAGGGGAGGAGGTCACATTCTGGGGGAGAAAAGGACTTGTCGGTATGACTGCAATATACAGATACTAACAATAAGCATGAGACTTAAAAAAAACTAAATAGTGATATTGTGTTATTAACACATATGATAATAATCATTATAACATCACCACTATGTATTTCACACTACCGATTAACAGCTCAGGGGAGGCATTGTGAGTAATTTGGGGGGGGGGGTTTGGCATTACGCTACAGTATAAACTTGTCTTTTGCATGTATATATATACGTACTGCGATATCGTTATCATGAATATATAAATAACACTTTCCAAACACAGCTTACAGGAACTATTCAGCTTTTTCCAGTCTATTTTAATTGCAGTCACTTAAACAGCTCCCCAGCAGTTTCCATTAGAAAAACAATGTTCTGCTGTTTCATTAAGTAATAAGGAACCTATTAAAATGACTGCTCGTGGTAGGTTATCATGCACTACATATGGCAGGTATAAATTAGGTCAATAAATGATGGAGTAATTCCTTTAAGCCTTATGCCAGATTTTCAATGATCATTTTAACAGAGAAATCATATCCAGATGTACCATTCTGGTGTTTAAAAATGTGATTTCAGGGCTTACCTCAAAGTTCTCACTGACTTCTTGCATCATTTTCAATTTGGTCTCATCCTCTAAAATTTGCACCAGAGATTGGAGAGTCAGTGAAACATGCAATATGTTCCACAATGTTGTTATGGGCACAAACAGAGGTGCTCAGATCTTATCAGTTCTTCTTTCATCACCCAAACATATAGGCACATACAGGCAGTCAAACATACTCAATACTCTCTCTACAGTCTCTCTCTCTCTCTCTCTCTCTCTCTCTCTACAGTCTCTCACACACACACACTCACTCACTCACTCACTCACTCACTCACTCACTCACTCACTCACTCACTCACTCACTCACTCAC
>JBBPDA010000105.1:32513668-32534885 GCA_037974385.1 Arnoldichthys spilopterus
ACAATTCTGCAAAGATGAGTGGGCCAAAATTCCTCCAGAGTGCTGTAAAAGACTTGTTGCAAGTTATCGCAAATGCTTGATTGCACTTATTGCTGCTAAGGGTGGCCCAACCAGTTAGGTTCAGGGGGCAATTACTTTTTCACACAGGGCCATGTAGGTTTGGATTTCTTTTCTCCTTAAATAATAAAAAACATCATTTAAAAACTGCATTTTGTGGGTACTTGTGTTATCTTTGACTTGTTAGGTAAATGTGTTTGATGATCAGAAACATATATGTTTATTTTACAAATTAATTCTATTTTTATTGCATTATTAATAGTAAATATTTATTTTACTGTGCAATTTGAGGAGGCTCCAAGTCCGAGAATTTAATTATTGGCAATGATGTGCCACTGTTATCCGTATGTGACAATGAACTTGATGCTGTCCAAATATTTTTGGGGCCACTGTAGTTTCTGTGGACCTTTCCCACCTGTGGTAAGTACTTGAGTCAGTCTGCCCCGGGATGTGGCTTTATTACGGTAGTTTTTACGTGCCCACTTAAAGGCCCCGTGACGCAAATACTATAGCCAATGGGCGCGAAGAGATCTTTCAGCGCCACAGCGAGCGCGATGCTCAGGAGGGCTCAAAAGGAAAAGTGTCTCGAACGTTAGGAGATGGTCAAGAGCTCGTGCGCGACTAAACCCCGTACTCCTGGACGGTGGCAGTTTTATTGAAGTGAGGAGGAAACACTGCACATTGCTTTCTTCTTCGAATTTCGCGGTCTCGGGTCGCTCCGCGCTGCAAGAGGAACTTTTTTTTTTTTTTTTTTTTTTTAAGAAAAAAGAACTAGAGACTTTTTCAAATGAAGAAGATGAATCTCTTTGTGGTGCTGACGTGCCTCCACACTCTTGCCCGAGTCCTGACCGTCCACGGACAAGGAGACAAGGGAAATCGTTTTCTCTGCACGGCCGTTCCCATCGGCAAAGACACAAGCTGCCCGGTCCAGCCCGCGTCCGTCCAGAGCAGCAGCCCACAGGAAGAGGAGCTGAGGAACACGGTCATGCAGCTGAGAGAAATCATCCTACAGCAGAAGGAGACCATCGTCAACCAGCTGGGAACCATTAAAGAGCTGACATATAAACTTTCCCGGTGTGAATCCGCCTCTGATGACTCCGGCTCGTGGAGGAGCGGAAAGGACACGATGGACGACGTACCCAGAGATCCGAACGAAACCATCGATGCGCTTGGGAAGACCATGAAGAGTCTAAAGGAGCGATTACAGAATCTAGAGGTAAACATGTGCTTCATCACCTCTTGTACTGTCTGTAAACTCACTCAGAATCTTACTTAGATATAGACAGACAGACAGACAGACAGATAGATGGATAGATAGATAGACTGACAGATTGATTGAATGATTAATTGATTAATTGATTGAATGATTAATTGAAAGGCAGGCTAATAAATAGACAGAGGGATAGATTGATAGATTAATAGATAATTGACTGGTTGATACACAGACAAGCAGACAATAGATGGATAGAGAGATAGATAGATAGATAGATAGATAGATAGATAGATAGATAGATAGATAGATAGACTGACAGATAGACAGATAGATAGATAGATAGATAGATAGATAGATAGATAGATAGATAGATAGATAGATAGACTGACAGATAGATAGATAGATAGATAGATAGACTGACAGATAGACAGATAGATAGATAGATAGATAGATAGATAGATAGATAGATAGATAGATAGATAGATAAACTGACAGTTAGATAGAGAAATAAACAGCTATACAAATAGATATTTACTGATTGATTTCTTGCTTGATTAATTGATTGAAGGATTAATTGATTGACAGGCAGACTGATAAATAGAAAATAGACAAATAGATAGATAGATGCACTGAAGTAAAATTTGACCTTTAATGACACAGTAACGCAAACAAATCCTCTAAACCTTATTTTACAGAAAATAATCTTTTAAAAAATTGATTAGTGTAGATCTTTCCACCAATTCAGCTTTACTCCAGATGTAGTCGATCAGCCATGACATGTTTGGTTTAAGTAAATGCAGTGCATATTAAAACCTAACCTTAAGAACATTTTAGAACATTGTAGCGTATTTTACATTGTTTTTTATGGGGAACTGGTTACTTGGACTGAGCCTTTTTTACTGTCTATTCAGTCAAGCGGAAGTGAGATTTCTAACTCAGTAACATAAACAAATTCTAAACTTTATAGTGTGTGTCCACTTTTCCAGACATGGTGTAGAGCAGACAACATCATGTTCACCCTGATCTCAGCTTCTGCCGTAGGTCTACATTTGTTATGTAAATGGTGTTTACTATGTTTGAGTGCTTTGCAGTTTGTGTAATTAAGCGGAGGCGTGGGGGGATTTGTGGGGATTATCCCGCCTGTTAGTCTATCTATATCCCTTACCCTTCTGGCAAAGTCACTTATGCCACCCTAATTAGTGAACAAAGTGTCTAATGCCAATTAAATGTCAGTCCTCCTCTGCAGTACATGACTCGGAAGTGCTAAGCAATATCAAAGATGAAAAGATAATCATGTTAGTCTCTTCACAGTCATGCTTAATGGCATAGATCAGATTATCCCTAGTCATGATAAATCCCTTTTTCATTTATATCCAAATTTCCTGCTTTGATCAAGACTCTCCCACTTTTACACAATGACAACTGAGTAACTAAGAAAAAACATCCTGCTGTTATGCTGTCATGGCCAGCATGGCTGTGCATTAAACATCCCCATACAAATATTGTCAATTGTCCTGTTTACCCAGATAAGGGCAGAACAGCTGATCATTTTTATTTAGAAATCACAATTTGTGATTAAGTGCACTTTTCCAATCAAGAGAGATGCATTTTAATTCTGTTCTGTATTATTCAGCATTGGGAAAATGACCCCAGTAACTCTATGAAATGGGAGTCTGACATTGTACTTTCAGTGTTCAAGCCTGAAAGTGGATCAACCGTGACATGTTGAGTCCAAACGTGGCTTTTTTAATCTTCTTACTGGAGCTACAAGACTAACATTACTAGAAGTCAATAGCCACCCAAATCGTGTTCATAAAAATACATCCCCAAAAACCTTCTGTCAGCCCAGTCAAAGCTTTAGTATGTCTTACTGTGAGCTAGAAAAATAAATAAAACCTCATCATGTAGCCAAACACAGCCTAGACAACAGGATCTGTTTTCACAAACGTCCTCAAGAGTAGGAGTGCTGATCTAGAATCAGTTCTTGTGGCAACAACCGTCTTAAAAACAGGAATCTGATTTAAGTTCTATCCAGCCCCGGTGTTGGTGAAATGGCAGTCTGTAAAAGAGAAGTTTTGTTTATTTCTGTTGTTTGCTAACTTTTGTTTATTAAGTCATGCTGGGTCTTAAACCACATCCACAATTCTGCACCACCTTAATGAAGAGCATCTTGTGTTGGTTAGTCTCATAGCTCTAAAGAAGCAATGCTTGGCTGGTTGGTCACAGTAAGTGGACAATTGTGTAAGATTGTCATACAAATATGATGTTATCTAGACCCGACCCTTCATTTATTTGATTGTTTGAGGCGACCAATACATAAGAACTTGAAGTAAAAGTGACTATTTGTCATTGTGAACACAATCAAGCACCACTACGAAATGTGACCTCTGAATTTAACCCATCACATGTGCACATGTGGAGCAGTGGCCAGCTATCAATATCAGCCAGGGAGCAGTGTAGCAGGCAGTACCTTGCTCAAGGGTACCTCAGTGGTGCCCAGACCAGGACTTGAACCTGCAACTTTCAGTTCACAAGGGCAATGTCCTAACCACTAGGCCACCATTGCCCAAAGGAAGCATGCATCGGCCAGGAATGCTTCCTTTGGGCAGTGGTGGCCTAGTGGTTAGGACCTTCACTTCTCAAATTCCACAAAGATTGGTGATTTAAGGACGAATGCATTTGGAAAACATTGTGCTGAAAAGTCTATATCACTCTTTAAAATAAAGATGGTTCTTAAATGGTTGCTATAGTTGTTGGAAACAATCAATGAAAAAACAGTCAAAGTCTCAGCCATCTAAAAGAACATGTTTGGTACATTATATTAATGAGTGTAAGATATTGTATCCTGAGTGCACCTGTGCAAGTTTAAACACAGCACATTTACAGTGAATTTTCCTCTAGCATGCTCATATTCTTTCTCCTCACAGCAACAGCAGATGCGAGCCAATCTCTCTGGAGCTTCATTTCCCAACGAGCTGCAAGACCTGCTACAGCGCAGGCTGGGTGACCTAGAGAGTCAGCTGCTGAAGAAAGTCAATGAGCTGGAGGAGGAGAAATCGCAGCTGTATAACGAGACAGCTGCCCATCGCCAGCGCACTGAGAACACCCTCAACTCCCTCATGAACAGAATCTCTGACCTGGAGAAAGGTGCTCACACCCATTCATATAGACCTGATTTAGGTCTCCAGTGAGACGAGAGTGCACACTTGCTGCACACTTACTTTAAACTATGGAATGATGTGGTGGATGAAAATGCAGAGAATAAAATTATATAAAATATTATATAAATATATATATATATATATAGTTTAGCTGAGCTGACGCACTCATTCAGAACAATTCGGTTTGACTGTAGCATCAAATAAACACCATGGTGTGCACTGTTATTATTTTCAGAAATATGTACAATATTAATGCACCTATCATGAATTTTATGGCTAATTCACATTCCGACTTATTTACATCTAAATTTGTCTGATGGCTGTTTTTTGGGCCAGTTATTAGCCTTCTTGTTAACCTAAAGCTCACACTGTGTGGGCTAAAAAAACAAAAAAATCAGTACTGCATTTCCAGTTGCAATATACACTTGTTCTTTCATTCATTCTTTCATTCCTTTTATGAGCAATAGGGTGAAACCCTGGACAGGTCAACAGTCATTATAAGGAGGGGAGGGTGTCAATCCAGACTGCTTTATACGGGGTAGCTAATCAAAACAGAGCTTATTTACATACACTGATCAGCCATAAGATTAAAACCACATGCCTAATATTGTGTAGGTCCATCTTGTGCCACCAAAACATCTCTGACCTGTTGCAGCATGGACTTCCCAAGATAACTGAAGGTGTGCTGTGGTATCTGGCTTCAATGAAGATGTTAACTGCAGATCTTTTAAGTCCTGTAAGTTACAAGGTAGGCTCCCTATAAATCTGACTAGGTTACCCAGTATCCTACAGATGCTTAACCAGATAGAGACCTGGGGAATCTGGAGGCCAAGTCAACACTTTGAATCATTTGGCATGTTCTTCAAACCATGTGTAGAGTATAAGTGCAGACTGCATTATCCTGCTGAAAGAAGCCACTGCTATGAGGAAGACAACGCTGCCATGAATGAATGTACCTGTTTTGTACATTTAGTTGTGGTATGTAGCAAAGTACCATTCATATGGTTTGTGAGCAGAACATTGCTCAGTGTCATACTGCCTCCGCTGGTTTGCATTCTTCCATTAGTTCATCCTGGTGACATCTCGTCCCCAGGTAAGTGAAGCACGCGCCTTTACTCCCCACACACATCAGCAAGCCATGGGTACCAATGACCCTGTAGCCAGTTCACCGGGCCCTCCCTTGACCACTTTTGGTAGGTTCTAACTACTGCATACTGGGTACACCCTACAAGACCTGCCATTTTGGAAATGCTCTGTCTTCTGTCAACTTCAAGAACTGATCGTTGACATGCTGCCTAATTTATCCAACTCTTGGCAGGTGCCACTGTAACAAGATAATCAATGTTACTCAGTTCACCTGTCAGTGGTTTTAATGTTGTGGCTGATTTGGTGTATGTCAGTCTGGGATTCTAAAGGTTACAGAAAGTTTAGAGAACTTTTATGTTAAAATAATTTATTACTGGACCTAAGGAGAAAAAATATAATACTCCTGTGGAGGTTTCTTCTCACTCACATCTTATTAACAAAAAAAAAAAATCTTGAAAGAGCTATCAATAAGTAGAGTCTTTCTTCTTCTATGGCATCATACCCTTTTGGCATCTTTACGTCTATATATGTATCTGTGGTTGTGATTTTATTGGCTGTGAGTGTTCATTTGCACAAGTAATGAGGGAAGTATGTTGGAGCTACATGGCACTGAAAGAGTTAAAGCCTCTTTTGTTATTGTGCCTGAAAAGACAATCAAGTAAAAAACATGTCGCTCCTGAGGTGATCCATTACTAAATCACACCCTTTGGCTACAGGAAATACTGGCTTCAGGTCCCCAGAGGATTTCAAACTCTCCTTACCCCTGCGCACAAACTACCTTTTTGGACGAGTGAAGAAGAGCCTTCCAGAAATGTATGCCTTCACCGTGTGCATGTGGCTCAAGTCCAGCGCCAGCCCCGGCATCGGGACCCCTTTCTCTTATGGGGTGCCTGGACAGGCGAACGAGATTGTGCTGATCGAATGGGGTAACAATCCCATGGAGTTGCTCATTAATGACAAGGTAAGCAGAGTTATCTTCACTTGGTTTATGCGAGAGCATTCATATCAACAATGTCGTAGGAAAACCTCATGTATCTGAAAGATCAACTTTATCAGGGATAGAAAAAACACTATGTACACTACTGAGAACAAATAAAACTACATTAATTGTTTAATTTATCAGTTCCACTGACCAAGTAACAGTGGCAAGTTCAGTTTGCAATTACAGACTATAGTTCATCTGTTTCGCTGGAGTGTTTAATCACCTGAGTGTCACTACTGGACTGGCAATAATCCACCAGCCAAAAATATTAAGCCAACAATGTCCTGTGGCCAGAAACTGACCACTGTTGGAAGGCAAGATAATGACTAATGCAAACTGTACAGCATCAAATGACCTCCCATGAATACTTTTCCATCCACAAGGCAGACCTACACAATTTTTCACTTTTCTCAGAAGTCATCAATCAGCCAAGAGATGTTTGGAGTCTAACATATGCTTCTTTAGTTTAGCACTGGAACTAGAATGTTAAAATCTCTATGAAAAATAATAGTAAATAGTGACAAATATTTTCCACAAATATTAAAACATTTCTTATGACTTGTCACTGCAGTTTAGGACACAGTATGAGTTACTGTGAAGTATATAAAAAGAAATTACTGTGTAGTTGACTGCTTTGAGCAGCCTTTGTAGACAATATGGTCTATTTTTAGAACCCAGCTTAAGAGTAGGAATTGATCTAGATTCTGTTTTTGTGGCAGTAGGCTTTCAGACCAAACAGTTCGGGTACAGGTACCTTTTGAGAGGAACTAACCATTGGGGAGCTCTCCTGAGAACCGTCAGTCTATTTGTTTGTTTGTTTTCTTAGTTTTTAGAGCTAAGAGCAGTTGTTTACAGGGTTAACATTTGACTCAGTTTAAAAATGACAGCTACAGTCCCTGTACACTTTCACCTGGACCAATCACTATTCACTTATGTCACTCATGGTTCCTCTAGTGCAAGAAAGTACCTAGCTTGAAACAGGAGTTAAAGTAGTTCTTCAGAATGTCTATAATTATTCTTAGTTCCTGGGTTGCAAACAAATAATAAGGGGGAACTTCCTCCAAGTGTTCTAAAACCTATGAAAAACTCCCGCTGATCAGAAAGCGCACAGTGACTGTCATAGATAGAAATTTGTTCCAAGATCAGGTCTCTTTAGATCTGCTTTGTAAATTTCAGCCCTGGTGGTGTCTAAAGCTGTTGCCTCTAGGAGTAAAGTTTTCTTTATTCTTATAGTAACACTGTGTCCAAAACAACACTGCACTACATTAATGAAAAGCTGGATGTGATTTTATACTTACAGAAAATATTTGGGTGACTATTGATTTCTAATGTTTGCAATGTTAGCCTTGTAGTTCAGGTTCTAAAGCAGCAAAATTGTCTTGGCTGATTGACCAGACAGATTAGTGAGATTAGTGGAAAATTGTGATATTCATGGAACTATTCATTTAAGGCACAAAAGGAAAGCAATTGTGGCTGGGTTAATATCTCCAAGGCTGGTACTGACAAAAATGGCTTAACTAGACATTGGCATGTGTCACGATTCACACTCGTGTGGTCACTCTTTCACTCTGCTGTCCATATGGAGGTGGCACAGTTGCCGCTGTCTCTGAGTGACGGGAGATGGCACCACATCTGCATCACTTGGACCACCAGAGATGGGCTATGGGAGGCTTATCAGGATGGCCAACGTCTGGGCTCAGGGGAGAATCTGGCCCCATGGCATCCCATCAAACCTGATGGAGTCCTCATCTTAGGACAGGAGCAGGTGAGAACAGTAGTAATAGTGTTGCAAGAAATTCTTCAGAAATGTGGTACACTCTTAAAAATGAATGTTCCTGATTTGAGGATTCTTGATCTGAGAATTTAGTTCTAGTAAAAAGTATTGAAACAGATACTTCCGAAAACAAAAATCCTGCAATTTGTAAATTCTCTTGAACCTTTATTTAACAAAAAGTACAAAAATAACGTCTAATGGTTTGACTGAATTTGATGCCTCCAGCACACTTATAAAAAGTTGGAGTAAAATATGTGTGAAAAGTTTTGAGAATATTCACATAACACAGTTTTAAAACATTCCACAATAAGCTGGTGAACTGGTAACAGGTATCATGATTGGGTATAAAAAGAGCATCCAGTGTTCATAAGCAAAGATGAGTTATGGCTCACCATTTTGTGCCAAATTTTGTGAGAGAATTGTCAGTCAGTTCAAAAAGAACATTTGTTAAAACAAGATTACAAAGAATTTAGGTCTTTCACTAACTACAGTAAATAATGTGAAAAGATTCAAGTGATCTGGAGAAATCTCACTCTAGAAACCACTGTTGAATGTGCATGACCTTTGAGCCCTCAGAAGACACTGCATGCTGCTGTGATAAGTATTGCCTCTGGGCTACCTTAGAAAACCATTGTCACTTAACAAAGTGCAAGATGACATGCAAAATCTATTACACAGAGAGAAGGTCATACATCAACTCTTTTTTGAAGTGCTGGTGATTTCTTTGGGCCCAAGCTTATCTTAGATGGGCCGAAAGACTGTGCTTTGGTCAAATTTCACATTTCCATAATTCAGCATGTTTTCAGGGAAGAATGGATGTTCAGTTCTCTGTGTAAAAAACAATATGGGTCATCCAGACTGTCAGCTCAAGGTACAAGAGGCAACATGTCAGACAACAGTGATCACATATGTTCAGCAGCTAAATCTTATAGCAAGAATGAGAAAAATTCACTTGTAAAACTGCTACAATTAGTCTCCTTAGTTCCCAAATCATTTAAAAAAAGTATAATTAAAAGGAAAGGTGATGTAATACAGTGGTAAACACAACTCATTCCCAACTTGTTGAGAGTGTTACAGGCGTCAAATTCTAAATTTGTTAGCCAGTGAAAACACTGGAAATCTTTCCTTTGTACTTTGGTCAGTTAACTTAAGGTTCAATATTTACAAATCACAGATTATTGTTTTTGCTGCATTTCGCAAAATATCCCAGAATATTTCCAGAAATTATATTTGTAGTTTGCTGATGGTTAAACATTTGTCATAACATTAAAAATGGACACCCTAAAGCATTTAAGACTGATGTTCCAGACATGAAGCCTAGTCTCAAAATAAATGACAGTGCCCACGATGAATCACCATTGGAAATTCTTAAGTCTTGGCAAGGGCTTTATCTGGGTCTTGTAAAAAACTGGTCCAAAGTGACTATGTTAATACTGATGTGTATATATTCCCAACCACTGTATAAAAAAATCCAACAAACCTCAAACCCTTAAGTAATATTTATTGTTAAATGGTAAAGCAAATGGTTTGGCAAAAGTAAATAAGTAAGCAAATAAATTAATAAAAACAATTTTTGAAGCAATTTTTCCTCTTTTACTAAGTCTATTCAAACAGTCAAGACAATAAGACATTTTGTGTTAAAGACCTCACCAATTAGCATCATACATTCCTAGATCATCACACACTTCCCTCAACCAGCAGTTATAAGCAGCAGTTATCTTGATGTCTGAAAATGTTTTTACATGTAACAGTGCGCCAACCACTTAAGCAAGTCTGAATTTACTAAGGGCCTAAACATACCTCGCCACTGAGAAAGTACTAGCGCCAACTAAGTCACGTGATCTATTGATCTCATTCTGTGAAATTTTTACACTCAAACACACCTCAGCCAACAGCTAAGCCACATGTACTTAAAGCTCCTATGTCAAAGGAGCAGCTCTATGTATAGCAGAAGCTGACAGTATGCAGTAGAACTGCAGCACAGCATGTACATAATATATTGTTTGAGTGTTTCATACCTTTCAAATGTCAGTATGTAAGCACTTAATGTGATCAGATTTTATCAGAGCACATCCAGAGCTCCTGTGTGTCATTCTTAACAATATTTGATATGCTCTCATTATGACTGATAATCAAATACTGTTTCTTCACAAATTCAGAAATTCAAAAGTAGTTACAGTAATTGTAGTTTTTCAACATATTTAAACAAGTAAACATTTCACCCACTTGCCTACAGATAAAGGAGATATACTTTTAAAAAACTACATGGTAGCAGTTTTGTTCAATAATTTATTCAACAAATATATTTTTCGAAGAAAAGTAAGTAGACCCTTGGCCTCAGAAAGTTGTATTACCTCCCTTATCAAAAATTGTCAAAACGCACTTGTATCTGCTTGCTTAAACTATTTGACCATTGTTCAATACAAAATATCTTCAGCTGCAAGATGTTTGATGGTTTTCTTGCATGTATTGCCTTTTTTAACCACCCCCACCTTACAACAACAAAAACCTCCATTTCTTCTTTTGGAGCCAATACTTGGTGGATTTGCTAGTGTGCTTAGGCTCGTTATCCTGTTTAAAGGTCCAGTTCAACTTACTGCCTAGTCTCAAAGCAAAACAACCCCAAACCATAACATTTCTACCACCATGCTTCACAGCTGGCATGAGGCACTGGTGTTGAAACATGAGACTGCTCTCTGTGTGTGTCCTCTTAGAGTGTTGTTTACCTGTTTTGCTCTCACCTTGTGAACTGACAGCTCTCTCTCACAACCGACCACTATGCCCATATCAGCTTGCTTAATTGGCCCAAGCAGTGCTGACAAGACATCACCACACTAACTATTGGTGATGGTCCACCTCCAAAAACACACCAACATTTGGCATGTAAGTGGTGATTTATGCAAACGATTTAGCTATCAGCTTCCATATGAGCCTTGTAGCACCAGTAAAAAAAAAAACTACAGCAAACATCAAACAATAAATATGCTGACTGACTACATTTGAGCAAAGTAAACTGTGTTAATTAAGTTTTTGACCAAACCATTGCTTTAATGTGTGCCTATATTAGTTTTAATATAAATTTACATTAAACCTGTGAATGATATAGACGAGCTATATAACTGTATAAGAAATACAGAGTAATAAAAGGAACATCCGTTTTTTTTTTTTTTTAAATAACAACTTTCTAGCACAAGTAGATATTTTCCCCCAGTAGACAGTAGACTGTAGCATTAGTGTGGGCCCACACATCTCTTAAGAGTGAATAAAAGAAGCTATTGTTGTTGTCTTAACGAGGCCTGTCGTTTATGGCCTCAACAGGACGTGGTCGGGGGGCGCTTTGATGCCACTCAGGCCTTCGTCGGGGAGCTAAGCCACTTCAACATTTGGGACCGGGTCCTGCGGCCCATAGACATCAGCAACATGGCCAACTGCTCCACCTACATGCCTGGCAATGTGGTGGCTTGGGCCGACAGCGATGTGGAGGTGTTTGGCGGAGCCTCCAAGTGGCCACTGGAGCTGTGTGAGGACAGGCTCTTTGACAATTAAAGGGTTTTTGGCAATTCCAGAACAAAAACACTTGTCCTTCAGAGAGACATTGTGGTCTGCGTCCCTGTCCAAGCTGATTGTACTGCTAACAAAACAAATGCATATCATTTGGTAAAGATATGCAATTTTCACTGCTTATAGAAGACATATCATGGGAAGCAAATCATATTTTACTTTGAGTTTGATGTTGTATGTAAACTTTGCTAAAGTTTTAAAAAGTACCATTTACCTCCCAGTCCATATATGCTGCAAAGAACAGCAAACGCCAGTCACAAAAGCCAGTGAATTTATATATAACTGCCTATTCAGCCTATATCCATTTAGCCCTGAATGTTTCAGCCTGGACTGCTTTTTGGGTGAATGACACTACAGGGCAGCAAATTAGAACAGAGTTTATTTACATATATCAGGTCTTAAAGGCACAATAAAAATAGCCTGTTTAATTCTAAAGGATATAGAGATTGAAAGGGGGGTTAGAAAATGGTCATATAAAAATGAACTATAAATGTCTTATGTCGGTAAATGTGTTATTAATAACCTCAGGGGAAACTAAAATCCAAGGAAAATGTAGAATATGGGCCTTTTAAAGCAGTTGCAGTTTCATTTAAAAGCGTCTTACACTCTCTATGCCTTTCTCCCTGTGGATCTAACTGCTGCAAACATGCGTAGTGGTCTTGTAGGCCAAAGGCTGGCAGATTAGCATTGAATGTTATTACACTCATTTGTTTCCCCTGATCTTAGGCTTATAATATTCACCTGCTGTCCGTCAGTACAGTACATTTGGTACAGTACAGCACATTTATTTATAATATGTAATATATATGTTTGGGGTTTTTTTTTTGTTTGTTTCTTCACTGACTGATGAATGAGCAATTGAAATCACATGTAGGGGTCCAAGTGCTCTGGGCTCATAACCCCACAAAACAGAGCTTCATAAATGTCCCATTTTAGAAGCCATATGGTTTTGTTCAGTGCATTCAGACCAAGCAACAAACCCAGTGTATCATGTATATTATTTGTTTTAGTTGCATATATTTTTGTTATTTTTTACTTTTTTCAGACAGCAGCAGGGTGTTGGTTGTTTTTTTTTTTTGTGTGTGTTTTTTTGATATGCTGAGTTTTTGGTTTTGTAGTTTTGTGTTTATAAGGTGTTTCATGTTTTGTGTTTTATGAAAAGGCCTTTTGTTAAAAGTCAAGTGCCAATCGTTTTAAAGGTTTGCTTACATTGCTGACCCACTGTTTGCCAATGAGAGACAATATCATCATTTCTGACAAATAAATGGCTTTGAAATATGACTTCACTGCTCATTTGTAAAAAGTAGTGAACTTGTTTCTGGCACCCAGCAGAACGGTAATAGTTGCTTTAGATTTGGCCCACAGGGAGATGTATGGTGTACTACAGTGACATAGACTGCCCAAGGGTAATCAAGCTGCAGTGATGGACAGGTGACCTAATGGGCATTAGCTGGACTTAAGGCGATAAGGGAAGCCCAAAGCCAAAGCTCGTGGTTCTGAGGCACTACAGATATCACGGTACCACAAGCGGATCTGATGTCAAAGGAAATGACCCTGACTGGCATACAACAGCTCAGTCATGCTCGTAAATAAGTGAGAGCTTTCCAAGTGAGGAGGAATGATGTAATAGGCTACACATTTCCTATCCTTTTCTTCATTTTCTGTACAAATGTAGCAATGTTTGATCGTGCTTTACAACAACATGCCACTGTAGGTGATATGAGAGAAGTAGAACAATATTACCAAAAAAATGTGAAGTTATCCATCACAGTTGCTTTATTTATTAGTGAATTGTTTAGATTAATGTTTTGATGGATAAATGAGATAAGTCAGACTGTAATCATACACACACACACACACACACACTGTGAGCAGTGAGTAGTGAATCTGAACTTGATTTGAACTCATCCCATCCTATACACCTTCCTAGTGAATGCACCAGAGACCAAGACCAGGAAAAGTTTAGTCCAAGTCAAGACTTGAGTCCAAAAAGTCCTGGTCCAATCCAAGATTTATTTTCGGTTCTGTCCTAAAAAGAACCTAATTTCCAGTTCCACCTTACATGGTCTTAAATGGTTGAGACCTATACCATTAAAGGTGGAATGAACAATTCCATTTGTTAGCGACGGAATATATTTTTTATCATAAATTTTAAAATCAACTAGTTGTTAAATATGGCCTAGACCATGAAACATGCCCACTTACCCGGCTTACCTCTCTTTGTGGTGGTGTTCCAAATCACTGCGTAGCAAACGTTGCAGGTGCTTTTATGTTTTCTCTGGGGAAATTTTAGAATGACTAAGCTCATTGACATTATGTCTGCAGCCTAAAACAAAATGATGATCATGGAAACACTGCAGAGAGCATGGAGATGAGTTTTGGCAGGGACACGATTGGTTACCAGATGGCCAATGTCAATGATTATTCTAGAAGGATGTTAAAATAATCAAACCAGTGCCTGTTACTTGAGAAAAAAAAATGTTTTAAAGGCAACTGGACCAGCCAGGACAATGGCCAAGTCTAAGACAATTCAGAAACCATGGAAAAAATATCTTGAGTTCAAGACCTGATTTGAACACACACCAGGAGTAGAAGCAGTGGTTTACACACCTATGCTGGAAGGGTAGTTTTGGAGTTGGGCACTTAGATGTGGGAGCGGAAATAGCTCTGTTCACTCACTCCTCCCTCCCACATTTTCCCTGCCTGTCTCAGGGATTGAACCTTGTTGCGAAGTTGCACACCCTCTTCTCTGACCATTAGGTCACAGCTGCCTCATTGCAAGAGAGTGTAAGAAACAATACTTGTGAGTCCAAAGCAGATATATTATGAAAGAAGCAAGTATACTCACTGGCCATATTATCAGAATCACCTAATGTAGAGTTGTCTTCAAAATCTTGAACATGCCCAGTCAAATCATGTTTTATTTGTAATGAAATAAGTGCATATCCTCTACAGAGATTGCACCTGCAAACTTGCATGTTTCGTGTACATTTTTGTGCACAATTTTTATATCATGAAAAATTACATTTCAAAACCTACTGTTGACTCCAGAGTACACTGCATTTACTGGTTTCTTGGTCATGGCATTTACATATAGAGCATCTCAGTGGTTCTTACTGCACTGCACATGTTTCATGTATTCTCTGCTTTTGATGCAACTGATGCTGCATATAAAGAGCTTGATAATAAGCTGTTCAGCTGGATCAGGTAAGTGTGGGGGCAGGGAATAGAGGAAACTGCAAGGCAGTGGGTTCCCAGAGCTGAGTTTAGGAAAAACTGCAGTATCGGTCCAATCAGACTGCACATTTCAATCCCCATCCATTATTAGGTTATAAGGTTTCTAAATGAATAATACAGAGCCACCTATCAGAACAGGGTTACATTTACATATATCAGTCTTCACAGCACAACAGCCAGTTTAATTCTAACGTATAACAAGTGATAAGAAAATGTTCATGTAAAAGTGGAGTGCATAAAAATACAATGCAGGAAAACATGTAGAAATATTAAGGAAAATGCACAAATTAAATGCAGGAAAAATTTAAAATATGGGCTCTTTAACACTTTGTGTTATAAAAAGTGATTGGGCTTCAAAACATACAGAAGAGTGTTCTCATATTTAGCAACAAAATGTATTTTGACCCAAACCTTCTGCTTCTAGACTGTAGTCAACATATACTAGACTTGGCTAATTGCATGTTTTTATTTCGCCTATAGGGTTTAGCAGTAATAAAGTATCATAAATGTGTAGCCCTTGAGTTGCAAAGCACCAGGTGCAGATGTGGACAAGGCCAGAAAGAATGAAGTATGACCGGGACATAAACTGAAACATATAAAACGGCCAGATTTTATTGCCTGTACAACAATTTCACAAGTAAACATTCATATATCTATTGCATTACTTGGACAGGTACAGTATATGGCACTATGTCTATGGCATTTTAAAGCAAAGCCTTTAACTCCACTTGCTGCAGCAGATTCAAGCATCATCACATCTGTGTGGACACACATTCATTCCAAGGACAAAAGCGATGGCTCATTGTCTGAGCTCAATAGCAGAATCATTAGTATTATAATGCATTGCACTATCCTGGCAGACCCAGAGATCTATCTGGCAGACCCATTTTGTATGGGTGTGTAATCTGATCATACAATAAGGTTACTGTAATCAATTATTGCACATGAGTTTTGAGAATTTTGAGCAATTGTATGCTTCATGTAAAAGACTTAGAAACCAGTTAGATTTAGACCAATCAGAAAGCCTGTAAACAGCATTGCCAGATGTATAGACTGTACAGTAACTGATCAGATGTCAGATTCTTTTTAAAATTTTTACCAGTTGTTTCAAATTTTCTCTATCTTAAATAACCTCTTTTCTAACTATGAAATGTTCTAATTCCAATGAAAAAAACATTTTTATTTTTAATGCATAATACAGTGGTTTGTTTGACAGTAAGTAAGTAAGTATATTGTTCAAAGGTTTATTGTGAAATTGCTCACTGTAGAGAAACTACAGACTCAGATTTCTTTACTGTGGGGCTAAAAGGAACCAGGGGTCGTGATGCGAAAAAAGTTTTCATTCATTAAAATGTCTTGCATGCACCTCTGGTAAACAATTCTGAACCTCTGAATGTTTCTTTATGTCTTAAGCATTTCATTATTTAGGGATTGTTTGAATATTGTCTGGAATTTTTTTTTTTAAACATTTAAATATCTATTCTTGTTTGAAAGCTAGATTTAAACATTGTGTTACTCTTTTGTTGATGAAAACTGCAGTTCATGTTGCAAAATGTAATACAGAGGTTTCATAAGAATTTTACAGACCTCAGTAAAAAGAAGCCTCCCTAAACACACACACACAAATTACCCTCACTGAATTTTATACTTGCTATTGCCATGCCTTAATCAAGTGGTCCTGTATTCAGTGAAGGCTGATAGTGGAAGACAATTTTTAGATCATCATAGATACACATTAATGTGGTGATATAAAGATTTCAGCAAAAGTGTTAGAGAACTCGGCTGCCACTTCAGCATGTCCTAGTGTTATTGCCCCACTGTTGTTGTAGCAACTACAGGTACTGTGAATAAAATCTCTCACCCTTAATTGTCATGTATCTGAAATCATGCTCCCCAAACCAGTAGTGAGCCATCATAAAACATAGGCCTACTTTGCCCAGCCTCAGGAGTGATCTGATGAGAAAAGTAAAACTCCATTCAAACCCCTATATATCTTACATACTATTCAGCATTCTCTGTCTGTAAGGAATCAGGACTGGTCAACACAGGAAAAACTTCCCTGACGTTTTTCACAATTAAATGCATTTTTCTAAGGAAGGTAAAGTGTATACAGTCATACCCAGAAGTTTGGCTGCCCTTGTTCAAATTACACATGAAAATGAGTGTAAATTCTCTACAGTGAGCATACATTGGCACACTTTAATAGACATTTTCTTTCTGAATTTTACACACTGAGGGGAGAGTAAATTGTAACATGGGGCATATTCAAAAGTTATAGTGGATTTTATATGTGATGTTTTTTTTTCCAGTATGTTAGATTAAATAATAGTCTAGTTTATTCACTGTAGAGATGTTATTTTCACAACTGTGTGCAGCACAAAGATACATTAGGACTTCAACACCAGGGACGGACAAGTGTAGAAGAAGTCCATCCATTACATTTAGTGATTGCATAAGAGCCATTCAAGCCTGCTGAGGTAAAAAAAAACACCAGCACAGGCATTAACAAAAGAGAGAAACGAGATCAGAGAGAAAGAAATGTCACCAAGTCCAGCCTCGCCCCTCAGGGAATAGAGAACGTGACGCAGATGGGCCAAATGAAGCCCTGTTTTTTATCAGGCTGATTCATCTGATTAGTGCATTTCTGTTTTTTGCTGCTGAATGGCTGAATGTGAACAGTGACGTGTGACATTTGAAGTGTGAGATAGGCTTTGAGAACTAGAAGAGGTCAATTAAAAACATGTGTATTACAGATGCAGGGGGTGCAGCCATAGGCACTGGGTTTCATTAAAACTAATAAATCTGGGGCTGGACTTGGCTTCCCTTCTTCTCGAAGATGATTAAGGATGGAGGGCAGTCAGGAGTGCCTGCTTCCTTTGCTTGAACCTTAGTGTCTGCGAAAGATTGATAAGCCATTGCTCCCCCCTGGAAAACAAGAAACAATAATGAGGGTAAAAATCATGTACAGTGTAACAAAGGGAAATGATAGATGTGACTGAACTGCTTCTATTCAATTTATTTCAATTTCACCAGATTAAAATAGAAATTCCTTGCATTACTATTCACAAAACAATAAACCTACACTTAGGAAAGTATTTGGTTTACTTTTATGTTCATCAAACTTCAAACTACAAACATTAAGGAAACTTTTTTATCATTTGTATTCAATTATTTCAAGTTCAGTTAACCTAAAAGTTAAGTAACCCTGGTCAACCTCAAGTTTTAAGCTTAACTGTTACTATATCTTTACAATGTGACAGCAGTTATTTTAATTAGAGTCTCTGTGTCATTTTGGAGATTTCAGTAAGAGCAGCTTGCCCTCTAGTGAACAAAACACTTTAGTACATTTCAAAGAATATTGTCAGTGTTTTAGTATAGAAAATAAGGACAGTTTGAACATTTTATACACAATAACATCCAATTCAATACAATTAGATGTTTTAATCAATATACCAAGAAGATTCTCAGAGATAAACAATATACTACAGTAATCTGTTTATAGCTTTATTAAGCATTCTGAATATTACATTTATTGTAACTTCATAAAATAAATAAAATTATTTAAATATATAATTAATTTATAATTTTATTTTATACAAATAAAATTTCTTTGTATATATTTTATTTCAGTTTACTACAAACTATTTTTTATTATTTAAGCTAGATCCATTTTCCACTTATGTTACTGAAAATGTTACTTGATACTTGTAAATGGCACTGGAGATTATGTTTACAATTATTGTTAATAAATAAATAGTAATAGTTAGAATAAATAAATAGTAATTAATAAATAAATAGTAATAATAGATAGATAGATAGATAGATAGATAGATAGATAGATAGATAGATAGATAGATAGATAGATAGATAGATAGATAATCTTTTCTTTAGTCTAAAACTACTTGTAATGTGTGGGGAGAGACTGAAATAATTTTTTATCAAAAAGACACCACAGTAATCACAACTATAGACATAGAATAAAAATCAAACTAACACAGAAGAACCAGGACTTAAAGAGAACCCAAAAACCACGAAGTAGCCTACAACTTAATCATAGGAAAACAAGACAATGGCTAGCTGAACAATGGCAAAGGCAGGAGATAATGGAATTTTTTGGTAATCCTTTGTAGTCAATACATGGCCTCAAGTCTTTCTTGACCATGAAAAAGAAGCCAGCAAAGACTGGTTAAATAGCTGGTCTAATAAACTCCTCCTTAAGGGCCTCCTGGATGCATTGGTCAAGAGTTGCAGTCTTCTTAATAGACAGAGGTAAATTCTAGACCTGGTGTGTGACCCCAGACAGTAGAATGATGATACAGTCCCATTTTCAATGATGGTGTAGTCCCATGGTCAATGATGGTGTGGTGTGGTGTTGTGAACTGTGGAGAGAGACTAGGTAGCTGGCAGGGCTGGACATGTTACATTGCCCTTTTTTTTAATGTACGATTTAAAATTTTCAAATTGTATAATTCAGTGGTTGAGATGTGAACAAAGTTTGAGTGGTTCAATAAAAATATAACATTGTACAGCAATAGCTACATTTATTTTACAATGGAGGTAATAGGAGCCAGGAGTAGCAAATTGTAAGGGTCCGTCTTGTCTCATCCGGTTATGTTTTCCCTAGACATGAAACAAACTAAGACCTGACTGTGAACTTAAATACAAAACATGCCACACAACACATTCTGAAACACCAGGGGAAACAGTGCTGGGGGCAAAAACAAAGTCCACATCAGGGGGTGCAAAGTCCACAGAGACAAAAACAATGAAGGCCCGGGCTGTGGAAACGGTAGTCCGGGCCACGAAAACAACGTCTCGCAGAAGCCGGGCTGCTTCCGCAACGCTCTTCGTGCAGTCTTGGTGCCCCTCTGGCCCCCACAGGAATTTCCTCCCCCTGAGGACGTGCACCATCAAGATCAGCCCCTCCAGCCTCCCGTCGCTGGTAAGATCCCAAGCCAGCTTCAACTGGCCCCAGATCCACTGACCCCTGGCAGACTCGCCCCCACCGCAAAGCCAGCCATCGACCATACTCACGCCCAGCTCGTAAATTTGTCCTGCCTCTTCTGCCATTTTGGGTCGGTCTTTCTGTATCTTTCTGTATTTCTGTGATCGCGGGTGGTTGGCAGCACACGCAGGCAGGACTTTCGTTCTCAAAAGGGTTTATTAGACACGCACGAAGACTCAGAACACTAATGGATATACACAAGACTAAGGGCTAACAAAAAGCAACCATGACAGTGTAAAACAGACAGACAGACAAAGATCAACCCGGAAGGGTGGCACACGGAGACTTTTAACCACATAGAAAATAACCCACAGCTGGGCACGACTTGGCTCAGCTGTCGGGGCGGGGCTACGACGTCATTCCAGACATGAAGGAACTTTTACAGGCATTAAACATTTTGGTCACCTGGTTCCTACCACCACCACTGTGAACAAATCGCAATATTCTATAGATCATTTTTCATAAAATCACCCAGAACAACTGTTTTCCTCTTAAACCTTTAGGTAATCCACTGAGTTTGTTCTGATTTGCCTACTGAAGATTTCATATGCCAATACAAATGCACAGAAAGGAATCAATGGCCAGAGTGCTTGAGACTGATACTGAGGCTACATTTATATAGTTCACCATTGGGAGCGCACAGAATGATGTCTTCTCAAAAATTACCAGCTTAAATCCTTGGATAGACTCACCTGTGCCTCAGATCTGAGTGATGTTTGCTGGGGACGGCACACTGAGATGGTGATGAAGATGATTGCAGCAATAATCAGTGAAGCACAAGGCAAGATGAAGATAAGGAGGCTGACCGCTGAGTGGAAAATAGTAATGCCATGGATTACCACAGGTGCACTCCAGTGAATGAAAAAGATAAAAACTTGAACATGATCATGATTCTGAGTCATTCTGTTCATCCTTTACTACAGACAAGCAAACTGGTTTATCCTGTATGAGTCTGACATTTAGATGTTTATGACACCGTTTCTGCAGAAAGTCAGTCTGATAGTTATCTGAATCATCTGAATCGTGTTACTTTGTATAAGAATTCAGAGGAACTGCAGTGAGATAAGAATAGAATAGAATAGAATAGAATAGAACTTTATTTATCCCCTGTTGGGGAAATTAACTTGCCACAGCAGCTGAA
>JBBPDA010000105.1:32541784-32576741 GCA_037974385.1 Arnoldichthys spilopterus
GCTGTGTGTACATTAATGAGGGGAAAAAATAATTTAAATGATTTTAGCAAATGGCTGCAATATGACAGAGTGAAAAATTAAAGGGGGTCTGAATACTTTCCAAACCCACTGTATTCCTACCTTCTTTACTATTTTACTGCTTGTCTTTCACTATATTCCTACTTTTACTAGTTAACTGCAAATCCTTCACTATATTCCTACTTTCTTTACTATTTTACTGCTTGTACTTCATTATATCTCTACTTACTTTATTACTTGTCTTTCACTTTACCACTACTTTCTTTGTTATTTTGATGCACGTTTTTTACTTTATTACTACTTTTTAAAAACTTTTTTCTATTAGTCTTTCACTATATTACTACTGTAATGTCAGAGGATGTTTGTTTTCTACTCCACCCATCCCTGACTACTACCTAATGATGGCATGACAGTGCATAGTTAAATCACCAAATTATGCTTGTTTCTATGTTCCAAACCCAATCATATACACTGTGGGGTTCCACTGAACTGATTTGTAACAGACATCATGTGTATGGCCCCAATGAAAGCAAGAGCTATTTCTGGACATGCACTGCACTTGAATTTGAATCTTCTCTTATACATTTCACCTTAAGACATTTGTTTTATCTATCACAATAGTAAAAAAAAAACAAAAAAACACTTATGCTGCACACTCCACTAAGCAAACACACTGGCTTGCACATTGTCCAAGAAAATGAGTTCTGTCAGAATGGATGAAATTTTATTTCCATGCTGAATATTATAAAATGCCGTGGGAGTGTAGTGTCAGAACCCACAGGTCATCTACAGCACTTTAAAATGAAATGATTTTCTTCAAGCATCACTGTGCATTGAAGTTTGCTCTTCATTCTATTTCAGTTTCCCATTTGTTTGGGCCAGGACTGGTAAACCAACATTTAAAATTCAAGGTGATTCATTGCTCTTTGGAGTGTTTCTCTTGAATAATCAATCTTTGGTTTCTATAGGATCTTTCAATCAATATATTTTGAAGAAGCATTTATATAAATGAGGCAAGTGTGAAGAACATCTTAAATGTTGTGAAAGTCTACACCTGTAAGGCAAGAGCTGTTTTTGTCTATGCCAAGAACCATCTAAGAACCTTTAAGAGGTTCTTTGTTTTAATAGTGTACATTAAAAATGAAAAAGCTTTTTGCTGTACTTACGGTTCTTTTGCACATAGACACTGTAGGATGTCTGGAGCTCGCTGATGTCATTTTGAGCGCTGAGGTCCAGGCAGTGAGTGCCCAAATATTTGAAAGTGTAGTTCAGCTTGAACTGGGTGTCAAAAACTCTCACCAACCTGCAGGAAACTGGACCAAGCGAGTGACAACTGGGCAAGACTCTCCAACAGAGCCATGCTGGCAAACTGGAGCCATCACGTGACACACACATACACACATAGAATTGATTAGCAAAGTTGTGTGAGGGTAAACATGACCTTTAGAGAAGATATCTTACAATGCTGTAAAATAACAGAAAAATATTACAACACTACAAAATAAATGATGCTAAAAAGGGTTCTTTGGAGTGATGGCGTAGAATAATTATGCTTGGTTCCCTTAAGAACCTTCTTTCAAATCCAAGAACCCTTTAGGAACATGTATTATTAAAAGTTTGGTTTTAAATTAAAAAAATAATAATTTAAATCACCTTCCAGCGATAAGAAAAGACAAACTGCTGCTTTGATTCACATTGTAACTGAGTGGCCCTTTCAGCTCAATGCTAGTGATAGCATCTGGAAGATAAAGGTCATGTAGGTTCAACAGATCATATCCTACTAAACCCACTATAAACAATTGTCACATATCAAATGTTACCTAATGCTGTACCCACCAAGCACAATCAAATCCATGGAGTAGAGCCCAGTAAGTCTTACAGCCCTGGTTATTGTGACTCCCACGCTCAGTCGAAATGTGTAGTTTCCTGATGAGGTGTAGCGGCAATGCAAGACTGGCTCTGGACTCACAATCACATTCCTTAAAATTTGGTGAAGTTTAAAAAAGACTTTTCTTAAAGAAGTGCTGCAGCTTAATCATCTGTTATGTATGACAATAATATAACACTTTCACTTTCAAAAGAAGCCTTTATTACACATGTCAGTGGCAATGAAAATCTGTAGGTTTTATGTTATTTTACTAGTTCAGGGAAATGATTGTGTCCATGGTCTTTAATTTTCATGCTACACATGCAGTGAAGAGAGGGTGGGTCAAAAAATGCTGACACATTCATTTAATACATGGTAGAATTTACTTACCCATTGCCTAAATCCCAGTTGTACATGAACTTTGCTCTACGTAAATTGCGCTGTTGGTCAGAGAGCTTAAACGAAACCATGGTTGGGATGTTCGTGGCCAGCTCCCCGCTGTCTCTCCGGTAAACTAAATCCCCTTCAGTCTGATGAAACGTGACCTTGCCCATTACTCGTCCTGATGACATTTTGTGAAATAATATTGCATTAAACAATCAGCCAAGCAAAGAAAATGATCTTAATATGCCAGTTTACCAGATGAATGGACCAAATCATCAAGAATGCAGGGTGCTCTCCAGATGAAAACCAGGAGAAAAAAGACACAAATCTGAATAGACCGCACACTGTGGAAATAAAATTGGATACTTAGAAACATAATATTTGCAAAAAAACATTATTGCCAATCCTTATTTATCAATGATAGTGGGTAATCAGTATTTACCCCCACATCTCTAAAACCAACTCTCCTGACAGCAGCTTAATAAAGTAAGATACAGGATGAAACTGAGTCAAACATCAAAGTTCACATGTCTGAAACTCCACCCATGTGCTAGAGGCCTGTGTCCACTTTAATAACAGATGTGATTGTGTAGCCTTAATTCTAGCAGAAATGGAACCAATTGCAAAAATCATGAAAACTGTCAAGCACAAAGAGTGTGGAAAGCATGTGTGAGTGAGAGTGTCTGAGAGAGAGAGGAGAGACAGAAACAGAGAAAGAAATAAAGACAGAGAGAAAAAGAGATAGAGAGATAGAAAGACACTCCTGCACATAACACACTGTCTGCTTTCAAGACAAAGAATCTCATTAACTCACTAGGGCAATAGAGGTTAGGGACTTGGCCATGTGACTGGAGGGTCGCAGGTTCAAGTTCTGGGCAAGGTACCACTGAGGTACCCTTAAACGAGGTACCATCCTGCTACACTACTCCCCGGGTGCTGTTAATGGCTGCCCACTGCTCCTTAAATGCAGAGGTCACATTTCGTTGTGGGGCACTTTGTGTGATAGGGTCTGTTCACAATGATAAATAGACATTTTCACATAAGTGTTGTATCACAGCTCAGATTTTGTAACAGTGTCATATTGTCACCTCTGTGGCCATTGCCACCTCTAATTATCATTGACAAAAATTTGCTTTGCCATCCCTAGTACGGTGGGTGTCAAATTATTTTTTAGCTGTGTCCCAAACTACATACCACATTAAATAGTTTGTGAAATAATAGAACAAATCCAACAGAAATGCATCCAGACATGTGGTATGTGAAGTATATAAGTGTGTGGTATGGGACGCAGCTACAGTTGGTATTAGCATAAGCAATGAGCAGATTCTGTATAATTTTTATGCCTTGTGTGTAGCATTTTTATAGTATTACCTTAATATCATCATTTTTTATATGCAGGATTTTAATGATTCTATTAACTAACAATTCTATCAATATGAGCAATGTTATCCCACATTTGTTCTGAGATTATTCCATAGTTCACAGACCAAAAATGTTGTGCAAGACTTACAATTACATCACAATATCTGATGGCATTTTTGCAGTAATAATATAAATGATGGTATGGAAATAAGCCATTCAGCATTTTTTTTTGGCCAGGGAGTCCTGAGAGGTGTCAAACACAAACATTTATTCAAAAAAAAAAAACATAATCCTGACCATCATCAAATGCTGACCTATAATAATTAAGGGCAATACAGAGAATTTATTCACAAATAATAATTCCAGTGAAAATGTAAACAGCAGTACCCATACGATTCATAGCTTAAACCCTGGAAAAACAAAAAAATATGCTGTAAATAAACTTTTCTTTTGTAAGCAAACAATAAATGAATAGTTTAAATGTGTGAGATACCCACGTTGTGGAGAGAACATGAACACTTCATCAGTGACATCATCAGTATCGCAGTATTTGTTTTTTATCATGGGGAGGAATAGTGCCTTATATCATACAATATGGCACAGCCCTAAAGCTGACCCTTAGTAAGTCCTGAAAAATCCATGGCAAAAATGGTCAGAAGCTCTAATGAAAGTCAGTTAAATACATAAGATATTAATATTAGGAAGTGTTGTTTCCTGCAGCTGATACAAAGCGGAATCCATTGCTTGTGGAGTTTTCTTCTGTTCCTTTCTGGCTCATTTAAGGCAGTAGTCCATGTTTATGTTGTCTTTCATGATCTTGAGAAATAAAAAATAAAATAATTAATTATATAATAATTCATGTCCAATTAATAATTCTCCATGTACATGATAAAGTGAAGAAAGTCTGACTCAAACAACCGCTGTCTCCTTCACAATTTCTGACTGAAGAGTGTGCATTACCTTCACACAGGTGTTTAATACGAGACTTTTTTGAAACCCTCAGCTCTGGTACATGCAACTCTGCCCTCTTCCATCTCATCTTGGCTAGGCTCTGTTTTCCCACACCCCGTAGTCTTGCTCTTCCTTGTGCACATACACAGCTTTGCTTACCCAAGAAAGTTTTAAAGTGCTATTCTGTCAGTATTCATAGTGGAACACTTAGTCCCCTTCAGACCCTAATTCCTAACTACTTAAATCCTGCTGTAGATGTGAACCCTGAATAAAAAATAAGAGCTAGTGTCTCAGGAGCGCCTCAGAAAGGACACTCTTCCCTCGCTATTGGATCAAGCCGTGCCGTGTGCCTGATTGCAGCTACAATACCATGTACAATTCTCCAGTGGAGGTCTCCTACTCTCCTCTTAATGGACCTTTTGTACAGAGACCACCAGCTTCTTAAAGGGAAAGAGTCTGGTCCCCACACCTTAGTCCACTTGGTTTTAAGTCCCTCACAGACAAGAAATTTAGTGACTGCGATGTACTGCCCCACCGTGGCCACCTGAGGGCGCCCCTGTGCCTCCTGTGCTCTCCCCCGTTGGTCTCGGGTGCTCTGTCTGTTTACCTCTCCTGTATTAAATGATAACCACGCGACGTGCTTGTCTTTCCCTTCTCTCTCTCTCTCTCTCTCTCTCTCTCTCTCGCACCTTCCCGTGTTCTGATTACCTTCCCACGTGTTTCCTAGTAACCTCGGCCCTTGTCTCGTTCTCAGCACTTCACCGTGTTTCATTGCTCTGAGTCTGCCCTGGCCCCCCATGCTTGTCTTCCCTCTCGTTGCCTCTCTTGTGCTATGTGCTTCCCTAGTGTCTCATTGATCCATTCGCTCCCCAAGCCCTGCCTCCACCTCCCCGTGTTTTGGGGTTGCAAAAGGGTCAGGCTTTCCTTGGACTTCTTGCCAGTCCATCTGCTCTACCCCATCCACCAACTCTGGAAACCTCAGCGCTCCTGTGTTCTGAGCTTTTACAAGTGTTGTATCCAAAATATCTCCAACAGAGATCGACAAATAAAACCTAAAGAGTTCTAGCACTGATGAAACCAGGGGCACTGACCTGAGGCCAGTCATGTCTGCCTCCTGCAACTTTATTAAAGCCAGTCTCTAAAAAACTAACCTTAAATCCCCCCTGAGACCTGGGATATGGCTGGAAATTAGATTGAAAAACAATGGTTCCTCTAAAACTCCAAAAGATGGCATTGTCCCACTCTCCCTTAATACAGTACACCTGCTATGCCTGCTATGATGATGCTGAATAAAAGGATGTCAAACCACCAAAATCCATGATCCCCAATGAAAGAGAGAACCCTTCTTACAATATGCCGCAGGAGAACACAGGCCACATCCATCCAGGCATGAAGTGGCTGGTCCAGTCACTGCACTGCTTGCAAGAGAAGGACCACAACTCTGGACTGGATGTCTATCAACCCCAGTCCACCTTCCTGCACAGAAAGGCAGAGCGCGGCTGCGCTTAGCCAGTGTTGTTTACTCCACAAGAAATCCATCAGCTCTTTCCAAACCTCCGTGATAAGTCCTAAAGACAAGTTGAGCACTGTGAACTGATGCTGCAAAGCGTATTGCTTATTAACTAAACCCGTGTAAGAAAACTGGGGTAGCAACAATTTCCATTTAGACAACCTAACACAGACTTTCTCCACTAGCCCCATACATTTCCAGTCTGAATCTCTTTCCTAACCAATGCAAACTCCTCCTACAACATATAACTCCACCAGAAAAGAAATGGCTTGTGAACTCTTCCTAAAAAAACAAAGAAAATGCTTTACTGTAATAAAGTACAGCTGTCCTGATCACAGACAGAAATGTTCATAATCTACCTGATCAACCACTTTTTCTCGGTCAAGTGACAGAAGTCCCACTTCCCAACCAGACAACTTTGCAAAGTCCAATACAAGAAATAACTTAACTTAATAACACAATATAACTGATCCATATATAAAACTGTATCTAAAAACCCTTCTGAGTCTGTTTGCAATGCAGTGACAAAATCTTACAGTCTGTACAGAGAGATTAAGTTTTTCCAGCGGGAAGCATCCATACTACATGGGTAAATTGATATCAGGGCTCTTTTTGCTTTTTTATTAAAGACACCAAGATCCTGTTGTCTAGTAGTTTTGCCGGCAACTCAGTGACACGAGAGTCTGACATTGAACCACATTTTGACACAATAGTCTACACAGTCTTAAGGGCACCATTCACTTCCCTCCCACACCCAACACACCAAAAACAAAAGAATCCATAACTCTAGAAAGGAAAAGGGCTGGGATTAGAAGATAAAATAAGGAAAATGTTTTTGTGGTGGTTTGAGCGTGTTCACACTGACAAATAGTCACTTTCAAAACAACAGATTGAGGGGGAATATAGGGAGAATGTGTGTGAGAGAGAGAAAGAGACAAAGAGACTGACAGAGGGTGCTAAAAAAACAGAGAAAGAGAGAGAGCTAGAGAGAGAGAGAGAGAGAGAGAGAGAGAGAGAGAGAACAAAGAGTGAGAGAGAGAAACTGGGACAGGGACAGAGAGACAGACAGACAGAAAGAGTGAGAGAGACAGGGTGCAGTAAATTTTCTCAATGTATCATGTTGTAAACAACGTTTCCATCCTTTGACTGAAATCAGAGGATGTTTGAAGATCATGTGTGATCAAACAGGGTTTTATCACTCCTTTCCCAACATAAAGGCGATTTGTAATCAGGTGGAAGAAATGTATGAAAACTATTCAAACCGTCCGACAGCTGACGGCTACCAGTTGTAAAACTGCAGATAACTAAAACACTAAAGACTTCCCCCCTTCGATGTCTTTAGATATGACCAGGAGAAGCCCTTTAGTACACCCAAATTACACAAGACCCCCCACAGTCTCTCTCTCTCGCTCGCTCTCTCTTAGGGACTAGACATGACATCAAATTCTCCCTGCGTATTGCGGTACACAAATCATAAAACAGCGTCTCCTTGGCCCAAACAGTGCACTGCGTGTCCAGCAGGGAGGAATTTGAGACCGAGTCATCGCCACCTGGCTGATATTCATGATTTACAAGCGTTCACTCATTCATCAACCGCAGCGTGGTGACGTCACGGCGCTACCTTTTGACGTCCAGCCAATCAGGAGCCGCAGTTCGCGGAGACTGAAACCGGCGCTGCTGTGGACAGACAGTGCAGTGCGCTGGACCGTCTTAGTATCGACACATGGTTTAAACCTCACGTTGTAAACGGTTTGGTAGACGCCCCGTCGTGTTGGGACTGTTGGAATCGACACCATTTATTTTTTATTTCTCGGAAGACCAGTCAAAACTGCTCTAGTGCGTATTGGAAACTTGATTTTCTTATAATTAATTGTGTGTGGAGAATTTGAGGAGGACTTGCTGCTGCCAACATGTCTCGAGACCCAGAAGACGTGAACAAACTCACGGAAAGCACGTACAAGGTGAGTTTCGACCGACTTAGTGTGAGTGAGAAAAATAAATAAACCATATTCGCCAAATTACTAACTTTTTACAGTCTACAGCCACTCTTGCGATTTTTTTTTTCTTTTTGCGTCTTTGGTCTGGGGAGTAATATTGAGTGATTAAGCCCCCATACCCCGAAGAACCAGTAACACAGGGCTAAAACAGCAGAAAAATCTGATTTATGCGAAGTCATGCTTGATAAAAAAGGCAGTTTAGATTTTACCTGGTCCAGTATTTTGCCTCTTGTCTTTTCTGATTTGATATTTTTGCCATTCTGTTTCTGGAGTGGCAGGAAAACATTGCAACACACTCAGCTGAGTTTCTGGCCCGAGTGAAGAAACCAGTTTGATGTGGGGTGTAAGTGTTGCATACCTGGCGACTCATTGTTTTGCCAAGGGTGTGCCTTGAGAATTGAGTGTTTCACTGCAGGGCCAGGAGGCCCTGAATGACTTCCAGTGCCAGAACTTTGCTCATAAAAAAGCACTTTAAAATGACGAAAAACGTGTTAATGATTAAACATATTTTATGTGCAACTATATTTAGAGCCTACATACGTTTCCCCCACCATATTTTCGCACCTTCGTTTATAGGTGATCTCTTATCTACACACACAATCTGTCAACACCTGAACTCTGCTACGTCAGTGCGTTAACAGTGTTTGTAAGGCTTTATTAGTTCATAATATATCATGTAGCGCTGCATCTTAAGTGTAGACGTGTTGAATGTTTTCCAGAAGTCACTTGTTTGGTTAGCACTTTGTGCCTTTGGGAAATTGCGTTTGCGTATGTTTTTTTTTTGTTTTTTTTTTTGCATGCTTTAAAATCTGTCACACGAACACAACATAATTATAAGTAGTATAATTTTGGGTGGGTAAGAACACATGTAAATCATTTTGCTTGGATTCATACACAGAGTTTTAGATAACTGAATTTGACTACTGAATGTATGAGTCTTGTTCCAAAATAAGGCTGCAACAGTTTTCCAGAGGTTCCAATGGAATATCCAGTGACATACAAGGCAAAGTGCATTTGGTTTGCAGATGGAAGTAATTATAACTAATCTTTATCTTTGTAAAATGTTTAACCATCATATACTGGAACAGCAAAAGTTCTCGTTTATATCTGCTCACCATCTTTCAGGTGCATTGCATTTAGGTTAATTCTTTCAAGGTTCATTAATCACAAAACTAAAGAATTCTTGACCTTTGTGTCCTCCTGTTTTAGAATGTGATGGAGCAATTCAACCCAGGACTGCGCAACCTTGTAAACCTTGGAAAGAGCTATGAGAAATCCGTGGCAGGTAACCACTATACATTGTTCTTTGTCACTACAGCACTGGTGTAATAATTGGTCATTTAAGACACTTTGTTTGTGCCATTGAATAGATGGAATTAAACTGAACCAAGAAAGCGTGTTTTACAATATAACTTCTCATCTGTCTCTGTATGCCAGATAAAGATTCAGACCAAACACTGATTGGTTGTAAAGTGTTCTACCTATGTTCAGTCTGGAAATGTCACATTTGTTGCACCATATCTGTATCTTTCTGTTCACTGGTGGCTATAAGTAATCACAACAGTTGCTTTCTTCTAAAGAAGATGCTCTCCGACCTATCTCTCAACATGTTAGACAAATTAGCCATTTACACTCATCAGTCATAACACTATACTCAGATGCAGTGCGCAGTATGCTTTTTAGAACACAGCCTCATTTTTTTTCTTCAGTTTCTTTAATTTACTTTTTTTTTTTTTGTTTTAAGACTGTTGCATAAGACCAATAGAGCATTCTGGGTTGTGTTATCAGAAATGACGTCATGGCTATGAAGATCCATGAGCCACGACTTCCACAGACTTCATTTTTTTATGGCAGCACACTTTCTACAAGACTTTATTGCCTTAAGGGAATTCCTCTGTCTTTTTTTAAAAAAATCTTCAGAATTCAGCTGTTTTCACTTAGAGATTTGAGGTGAAAATGGTTCATTTTAGAGAAATGCACTGAATCTGATTTTCTGTAGAAACCTGGCTTGCAATCAGTTTATCCAAAGGGTAGCTTAGCTGAGGACAGGGCTTTGTTTAGGCCACTGGAGTCCCTTCACAACAAACTCCCCATACCATGTCTATGTATCTTGCTTTTTTGCACAGGGGCCCAGTCATGCTGCAAAAGTCAAGCACCTTCCTCAAACTGACCTTCCCCACTAAGCTGGAAGAATATATTTGTCTAAAATGTATTTGTATACTGTTGCATTATTACTATTTAGTCAAATGAAGTGGTCTAGCCCAAACCCAGGCCATTATACCTTCTCCACCAAACCTTACTATTGGCCCTAGGTGTTCTAATAGGTTGTCTACTCCTGGCATCTGCCAAGGCCAGTATCATCCATCAGACTGATAGATAGTGAAGTGTGATTCACCAATCCAGAATCCAGAGAACACATCTTAGGCCTGTGTGCAGTGGCTTGGCTATGTAAGCCCATTTCATGACGCTCTTGGCGCAGAGTTCTTTACTGGTATTACTTTCAGAAGCAGTTTGGAACTCTCTAGTGAGTGATCCCACAGAGGTGATCTTTTGCTGCAGCACTTGGTAGCCCTGCTCCTTGAAGTTGCTGTGTTGCTTCTCGGTGCTTCCATCTATGTAGTGCTATTAGGGCAGAAATATCACAAACTGACTGTGAGCCCCAAACAGCTGAACCCAGTAATTAGGAAGGGTGTCTGTATGCTTTTGGTCATATAGTGTATATGTTTTAGGTTAAAGATTATCTTAAAACTACCGTAAACAAAGTCTAAGACAGCATATTTATAATAGTAATAATAGTACCTTGTATTGCATGACAATTACAGAGGCATTAAACTTTTAGAGTGGTTTGACCTCTAGTTCCTGTCACTGCTGTGTACAATTCACACGACAAAGTTTCTTTTGAATGGAGCATTTAACATGAAACTATGAAATCTGTCGATTATGTATTAATAACCAAATTCTTGGATATTCTAAGATATTTTTGAAACTTTGCTAGAATTTCAGGGCACAGGTTGTGTAGATGAATGGTTAGTGAGGTCATCAATGAGCGCATTATATTCATATTGGCACTTTTGATAATGTTAATGTGGAAAAGCATAAAAAAATAACATGACCCACTCTGTGTTACAGCGATGACCCTGGCTGGAAAGGCATATTTTGATGCAGTATCGAAGATTGGAGAGAATGCTGCTGTGTCGCCAGTCTCCAGAGAACTGGGTGAGTCTTCAGCTACGCCTGTGTCTCTGGGCCCGGAGTAGTGAGGGAGAGAGGCTGATTATGTTCTAAGTTGATGATTCATTGCTCCCAGCATGACTTGAAATAACTTGAATTTTTTTTTTTGTCAGACATCTTTGTGTAGATTTCATGTTTGTAAGTGCACAGGTTTGGTGGTCATGTATTACCAGTGACTCAGCATGTACTTAATTCATTGGAGGTGAAAATGAAGGCAGGCGTTTTGGAGCTTGCTTGTAATCCGCTTCCATCAGGCTGTTTTTCCATGCTTGCATGTCGTCCCTGTCTTGGCAGTAGAAATGCTTCTGATGTATGCAGGCCAGCTTGAACCTCGTATTTACGGGTTACAGTTTGTTGCGGAGGTCCTTCTTGCATAGGTTCAATCTAAAATCCACCTTTTTTATTCATATACTTCTTCAGATCTCAGTATCAGCTCGTTGTGTTGTAGCTTCATTCAAATGTGTACACCAGTTTCCTAATCTTGCCCCTGGAGGCCCCCTACCCTGCACGTTTTAGGGTTTTTCTGCTCCCAAAACACCTGGTCCGTCTAATCCGCTCATTCACAACACCTCCCTGAGCTGAAGTGGATCTGTTAAAGCAGGGAAAACACTCAAATACACAGGACAATGGGCTCCAAGACCCAGGTTTGGGAAACACCGCTGTACAGTTTTTTACCTGCTTTTGGCATAAACTGTTATAAATTTGATGAAATGCACCTTAAAATGATCCATAGATTTGAGTCAAGCAAATTCTGTGCGCCACTTTTTCCAAGTGTGGTGTTGACACCCGTCTGCCTGCAGGATGGCTATTGAGTTCTAGGGTAATGTGCCGCCCTCTTCGAGCCCTCTCTTTGTGTTTTGTGCCTGAGCTCCGCTCCTCAGCCTGGACTCCCTGTCAGATAGTCCAGACGACTCCCAGACAGTGTGAATTCTCTCACACGTTGAGCAGAGCGCAGCAGCAAACACTCCGAGCAAACAGTGCTCGGACCCCCCTCTTTCTCGCGCTGCTATTCACCCTCCTCTCCAGCTGCCACAGACTGCTCAAATGTGCCTCATGACTCATCTCCCTCACCCTACTCTCAGGATTTCATAACCCAAAACACAGAGATGTTCGCGCTGATAAACAGGGGCACCTTTTAGGAGAGATCTGTCATCACGAGTGCCTGCAAAACATGTGCGTTTCTTGTGAAAGTGGTACGTACAGATTGAGCATGCAGTTAAAGGACAATCCAGTTTCTGTCATTTGTTTTTTTGCTCTATGAGCCATCAAAGTATGCGAGTGCCATTGAGTGCATGTGTATGTGTTCTTATTGTCTTGATGCGCTAAAGGTATATAACAGATTTTTAAAAGCATGATCTGTAGCATATGGGCAGTTAAGTAATAGTTTGTATATGATCTGAAAAAGAAAATCAAAACACACTTATAATAGAAGCCAAATGTCAGTTGCTGAATTCCACCAGTAAACATTTATGCAAAACACATATTTGTCGAATTTACCAGAGGGAACGACTCATGCCTGTCTGATTGTACTGTAGATTAGCTTTGCTAGGGCATAATGTATAAATGAATAGTGGTTTGACAAAAGTGCATCTTTCTGCAAAACTGAAAGTATTTTTCCACCCCCCACCTAGGTCATTTATTCCTTTGTAGAATGAGGGATGACTAGTGCTCTGGCACAAATCTCTCTCTCTCTCTCTCTCACCCTCAGCCCTCTTGTTTTCTTCATATGGCACTGCATGATGAATTGCTATCATGGCACTTCATTACTGTGGGGCTATAAGTATAGTAATCTGTCAGAGCAGCTGGAACACTCAGTTGAAACTGTTGGACTGGAATGCGATAAGTGCACAAAGTGAGCCCTGCCCTTCTCCCATGCTTGCGTGTTATTCTAAAATGAAGGACAAGGAAAAAAAACAAAGGCTTTGTTTCTTGAAAATAAATTTCTCATTATTAACGTAGTATGATGTGATGTTTCAACCCGCAGGGATGTTCCCTCACTGCTCCGATTGTCCTCTGCTCTGAATCGTGGTGAATTTCTAACTTCTCGTCCTGTTTGTTAGTGAGTTTTAGCTTTGAACTGGGGGCCCAAGTTCTGTGTTGTGCGGGTGGACACGTTCTGAACACATGGGTTTGGATATTGGAGATATTTATGTTTAGTGAGCATCACACTGGCTTTTGTTCTGACCCTGCCATGCACTTTTACTCATCAACCCGCTTTAGCTCCAGCTGTGTCCTCAGGCATTAACACATTACCAAATATTTTCACAAACCTCTGCTGTCCCTCTCTGAACTGCGGCTTTTTTTTTTTTCTGGACATGTTACAGAGAAATCACTGTTAAGCCTCTTATCTGGAGGCACCCTGTGATTGTTTTAGGTACACTGAAATGCTAAGAACCTGGGAAAAAAGCGATCAGTGTGTCTACAAGGTAAGACAGGGTCTATTAAAAGAATGTGTCTAATTGGTGTAGCTGTTCATGCGGGGCCATTTCAAAATCAAGTACCCCTGTCATTTTATTTTTAAATAACTGTAATTAGTGCAATCCTGTAGTGCTTCCTCCAGTGTTTCATTAGTATTTGATAGAACTTACTTCCACAGCTGCAGTTTTTGTAATTGCTTGACTGTGTGCGCAGTTGCTGTTTGACATTACACTATATGCCCTGAGCATATTCCTTAAAATATATATTGTAATATTTTCACACATGTGGATAATGCACAGCATACCACATCTCTATTGCATACACTATATGACCAAAAGTATGTGAACATCCTTCCTGTTAACTGTGTTCAGGTATTTCAGCCACACCCATTGCTAAAAGGTGTACAGTGTCAAGCACATAGCCGTGCAGTCCCCAAAGACCGACACTAGGAGTAAACTGTGTTTTAGTGACTTTAATTGTGGAACTACCATAACGTATTTGAAATTTCTGGCATGCTAGGACTGCCCCGGTCAACTGTAAGTGCTATTATTGTGAAATGGATGCATAAACAATAGCTCACACAGGATAACATTAACTGTTTGGTAGAGGTTATGAGATAATGTACTGGGTGTGTTTGAGCTAGGCCTTTTAGTTCTAGTGTACAGGTTTAGTAATGTTACGGTATACAAAGAAATTGTAGACAATTCTGCAGCGTAACACTTTTGTACTAAAACGGAACATTGATCGTAAGCAAGACCTTCTCACCCTACATCCGATCCTAACTTCACAAGTGCTGTTTTGACTGAATGGGCACAAAATGTCACCATATAGCTCCAAAATCTTGCAGAAAGCCTTGCCAGATGAGTTGAGGCTGTTCTAGGCACAAAAAGGGGTGGGATGGGAGGTGGTCAACCCTATCTTAATGTCCATGCTTTTTGAATGGGATGCCTAACAAGCTCCTGTAGGTGTGATGGTCAAATCTGTCCATGTAATGCAGATTTATCTCAAATAAAAAAAAAAGCAGTTTGCCAAATTAAAGTAATATTTTCTCTATTAGCGAAGATGCACAAGCAACATCAGGAGCAGACTAAGTGGAGAATGAGTCATATTGCATAGAAGTCATAGTGCTTAGTTGCTGTCTTTGTTTTTCTCAATGGTTTTTCCTTATCATACTGTGGTTCAAAGAGTTTTTCCTTGCCGCTAAGTCTACTTTTGGCTTGCAAACTGCATCCTGAAAAAGGCAACATTGTGACATTGTGGAAAATTTATTTTCAAATAAGCTGCTATCAGCATTGCGCAATGTTCTTACGCCATTTCTGTATTATTAGCATAACTGACAATAAATGACTGTGCTCATCTCTCAGGAAAGATCATTTATTGTCGGCAATGCATACTTTTCTTGTAAGACGAGTCTCTTCTCATATAGTGTGTGTAGTTGAACAGTGACACAGTGAATATTATAACCAGCCGGTGGCAATCGGGGACCGTATAAATGGGGTGGCCATTGGATTAACGAGGCAACATTAGGGAGTCCAAAACAATGTGTAATTATCAGAAATGTAAGCAAGATTAGTACCCATTTCATTTTCTTGCTTTTTTTATGTGAAATAAAATGATAAAACTGCCATCAGTTGAAGGGTTGACTCCGCACCAGTTGAGTGTTTTCTCATGCACTGCATAGAGAAGTGAAAACCCAGTCTGAAAAGTGAAAATTCAGTTTGACTATTTGCTTATTTAGAGTGGCCCAAGGAAGGCCAACCGTTGAACCTGCAACAGGATCAAGGACCCCAAAGGTTCACTGATGCACAGAGGTAGCAAAGGCTAGGCTGTCTGGTCTGATCCCACAGAAGAGCTTATGTAGCACAAAGTGCTGAATAGGTTAACACTGGTTGTCATGGTTTTAAGAGCCTACTGATGCATTATAGTCACAGACCAATCATAAGAAGGAGACAGATAAAGGTATCCTCCTCAAGACCACGTATTGATCTGGTGGTAATATGCAGCATAATAGCACTAAGAGCACTGTTATTTAAATAGCCATTTCACTTGATTCATTTGGCTCACCAAGATCATGTCCATGGCCAAAAATTTGGATGGGTTTTAGCAAGCGTATATGATTGGTTACCAAGTGGCCAGTGTAATTGCCCTTTTAGATCAATACTGAAACAATAAAAACCGTTCCTGCTTTCACTTTATTTGAGATTTTATCCAGTGTGAGGAAGGTCAGATTCAGGCTGTTCTCATTTTGTCATCCATTATGGTCATTAAAATTTTGTCAACCGGTGGGTGGTAGTTCGGGCTGGGAATCTCTTGGCACCTTACGAGCCGATTACGATTCAGAGAGCTACAATGCGAGAAAATGATCAATGCATGTTTTTAAGTCAATACACATTTTCTTTTTTTTACCTCACTGTTTAACTATAAAAGATGCGATAGAGTTTGGCAGAAGCCTTGACTTTGCTTGTTCCATTGTACTCTGGTTAGCAGCAACTAGACTGTCCAGGCGCTGCACCACCACTTTTCCAAGTTCCACCTCTTGTGGTCCAGTAATATTACTTTATCAAATAAAGATTTGAAAATCATTCGTGAATCCATTCAGAATCGCCCACAACGCAATGCATTTAAAAATCGAAATTTCATCCCACCCCTGCTGTTCGGAGGGCCTATGCTGATCAATAGGAATTTGATGAACGTGACTGAGTTCAAGATGAGGCCAAGCCAACATCTCGGTCAGATCTATCATTGTGTGTGTGGTGTAACAGTTAGGGAGTTGCCTAAGTGACCTAAGGGGTTGCCAGTTCAAATCTCAGTGAGATACTGGTGAGCAAGGTATTGTCCCTAAGCACTGCTCCCCAGGTGCTGCCTGTGTCCGCTGCCCACTGCTCCTACAGTGATGGGTTAAATGCAGAGGTCACATTTTGTTGTGTGTGCTAGGGTGTGGTGTGTTCACAATGACATTCACTCACTCACTTATCTTTAGGACAGTTGATCAGTGTACAGTTAAAGTGTAAATAACACACACACCTACATGTATATTTGTGGGTGGAGCATGGAGAGGTTATTTGGGCAGTGTTTTGATGGTGTTACTGCTTTTTTATTTATACAAAAACGTTAATGACGGGCATTGAGATCTATAAAGCAGACAAAGATGGTCACAGTTTGCTTAAATGTACATTAGCCCACAGTCAGCTGCAAGAGAACATTTTCTAAAAGAGGTCTACAGGCTTTAAAGATTTCAAGTAGGCAAATTTTACTTCTGGACAGTTGTTCTAACCAACATATCAAGAAATGTATGACCGATTTTAATTGTGGCTATTTTCCATAAATTAGGATCCAGGCCTGTTTTTGTTGGCCAAGAGCATCAGCACATCCTTGTTTTCTGAAGGCTGGACATATGTTGGATGTTAAGTTGGTTGTGGATTTGATGTACTGCACACAGCATGCAGGTGTTTGCTTGTTTCTGATTGATCCAACTCCTCCACAGCCAGTTTAGACAGTCCAAGCAGAATCATGAAAAACAAAATCAAAGCCATTCAGCCATAACCAGCCCCGAGCAAACATTTCTACCTAGATGTTGAAATCTATTGACAGTGTATTAGTGTCCTGTTTACATATATAGTCAGGGAGAAGTCTGAGTGGAACCACCTGGTGTTGTCTGCTGCAGTGGTTTGGCTAATCCAGATTGTGATGTATTGTTCATTTGTTTTGATGGCCTTTAATGAAATGGTGGTGCGCCTGTCCTTTTGTTTAGTGGAGAGTTGTTTTCTTGGAAATAACTGTTTGAATAATGGTCTGGAGCAGAGCTAGCGCTGTGGAAATGATTGACAGGACTGAGTGTGTGCTAATCAGACAATGGCACTGGCAGCAGTACTCTCTCTGGATGACTCCACACACATATCAGTCAGCAGAGACAGATGCGCTTTTTCGTCTCCTCTTAAAGGGAACTGTAATGCATCTAAGCATTTCAAAAGGTCTGCAAAACAGTCATTTCTAGACCTTTTAATTATTGCCCACTTTGTAACAATTGTATGTGGTGTACAGGGAATTACTCACCCTCATTAAACAGTTAAAGCCTAATCAGACTAGTTGGGTTGATATGAGCAATTATATTCTACATTACAAGTGTTAAAGTTCTTAAACTAGAGATAAGAGGTCATGGAAGATGGCGTGGCAGTGAACATGAGACATTATTTATCCCATCCGTAGCTTTAGAAGCATGTTCATATTCATTGTATCCAAGCTCCAGGTTTGTCTGGTGCATCTGTATCCTACCACCTGAAGGTCGCAGGTTCAAGTCCCAGTCCGGGCACCACTGAGGTTCCCTTGAGCCAGGTACCGTCCCGCTACACTGCTCCCCGGGTGCTGGTGATAGCTGCCCACTGCTCCACGTGTGATGGGTTCAAAGCAGCGGTCACATTTCGTTGTGGTGCTTGAGTGTGTTCACTTTCGTTTTATTTTACTTGACTTTCTTTCCTCGTACCCTAAAAAATAGGTAAATTACAATCTTTTTTGACTGGGGTGAACTAATTTGAGGAAAATGCCTTACACAATGTGTAAAATACTGTTGTTGTTATTATTATTAAACTCCTGCAGTAAGAATTTGTCAAATTTGGATAATATAGGGTGTCATTCAAATTGCAGCCCTTGCAATTTGAAAATGTCCCTCTTTAAATAGCATTTTCAGTGTAAACACAGTTCATTGTTTAGCCTTACATTGAAATTCAGAATAGAAAAGTTTGGGTAGTTGCTGAATTTCATTACTCGTTTTTTCTAAATGCAAATCTGTCATGTGTGTTTGAACCGACCACTAATACACTCTAACTCTAAGGTCTTAGCAGGAAACAAACATGAGAGCATTTCTTGCCAGAGCTATTCTTAGGAAGTATTGTCCACCTTTCCAGCAACTGGAAAGAAAGCAGTTCAGTTTACTTTGGCTTTTCAGTATCCATGGTGATCAAGCAGGGACTTGTCAAAATGAACTACCAGATCGTTCCTTCTGTAAAACTAGTTTGATCATAGGAACAGCACATTATTCAGATTTACAGCTCAATTTGCAAAAAACCTTTCACAAAGGAGGTCCTGAATGTGTTCTACAATGTACATGCTCATTAACTGTCGACTAGGCGAGTTTTAAGTCAAAGGGTCTGACATTAATATTATTGTCCATGGTAATCGCTCCACAGCTATAATTGACCAGTTAAACTCTTCTGCAGCTGGGGGATATAGGGTTTAGGTTAAAAAAGCTGGAGTGTTCTTTTAAGAGAGCTCATAAAACCTTTTTTGTGTGAAGGGACCTTTGCCTAATCAAACTTTCAAGCATCAACACAAGTGCCTCTATTCTTTATCTGTTAATGAAGATCCAGTGGAATTATTATAAAGATAAGACCATCTCCTATTCTGTCTCAGGAGCTGTGAAAACACAGCCCCTTTTGCACAAAGACCACATTTACCAGCCATTTGTGCTGACCTTTACATTGTAATAATGCTCTATCTATCTAATATTCACCATGCTGCAGCCTCTTACTGGTCTGTTTGCTTAGGAGTTGGTCTGCATTACCTGTGCAATACTTGATTCATGTCTGCATGTTGTAATAGCAATGATTTGTGCAGATTTCTGTGCTTAAGAAGATTTAATACTAGCATGCCATGCAGCAAATCTCTTAAAGGTAATGTGCCCTGTGTGCTTTCCCCATGTTACTGTGCATTTTCTAAATGAAAACAACACACTGGCAACTTGTCTTTACATTGTGTGCATTTCTCATAACAGGAATGATCGAGAATTACTTGGGATAAAATCTTTTTACGTGGTCATTTTTGCTTGTCCATGTACCATTAAGAATACGTATGAACACAAATAGCGGATGAAAAGGTGCAAATGGTGTTCATTCCACTGAGCTGATGTTTCTCTCCACAGGAGTGGTCTTAATGGAAATATCTGAAGTACATAAGAAGGTCCAGTTGGAGCTGGAGGAGTCTGTAAGTGTGCAGTATTGATGGTACAGATGTACTTTACTTTTCCTCAGCGTCAGTTTCTTTTTTGTCTCTCCTACTGTGCCATCGACCTCACCCCAGGCCCCAGTTTATAAAATACACATGCACACACCACTGAGAATCAGATCACGCACTAAATAGCACTTTAGGCACCTTCAGATGCCATGCACTTTTTTTTTTTTTTTCCTTTTCTCACCTGTTTCTCTCTTTCATCAATAAAGAAAACCCATGGTGACTTAAGGGAATGTTTGTGTTTGCCTTTTGAGTGATGTACATGTTCAGTCATATGTAAACATTTGGGAACCTTTGGTCAGATTGTGTTTTGTAGTTTTTTTGGTGTTTTTTTTTTCATTTTATTGCACAATTAGCCTATGTTTAAATTTATTTTATTACAAACTGGTTCGTTGGTTCCCTTGAACCTTTATTTAACTGGCAAAACTACAACGAAAAGACTTCCTGCTACCGACTTACATGTGTCTGTAAATATTAACACATTTAGAATTTGATGCCTGTGACAGCCTGGATGAGCTGGGGCTCAGATGACCTGGCGGCTTTTCCGCTTGGAGTTGATGTATGGCCCTCTCTTAGAAAAATAGAGTTTCAGGTTGCGTTTCTTGAGCGGCGAACTTAAGTGTTATGTGGCAGGTTTTCTGAAGTACTCCTGAACCCATGTGTCTATGCTTACCACAGTACCACAGTACCACGACCAATTCTCATACAATGTGGTGGTCGTAAACTATTTTCAATCACCAAAATTCCAGCAACAGTTATCATGAATTGTCTTTGGGTAGGCCTTCTAGGCTTGAATACACTTTTAAATACAGTCTTCCACATGTTGTAGAGGCTGTGTTTGTTAATGACACAGTTCGGTCTATGACAAAGCTTAAAAATTTGATGATTAGCAGCTGTAATAAAATATCAAAAAATGACATACACAATTTCACAATTTTATCAGTCAAAACTGGCGATATCTCCTGTTTATTTAAATGTTGTTGATTTTCTGAAGAAATACTGCTGATATAATTAAAATCCACTGAAACTGCACCTGCGTAGAAAGATCAATGTGTGTTGGTGCTTTTTTAAAAAAATGTATTTTTAAAAATACTGTGAAAGTACCACAATCATTTAGGCCATGGATCTGTTTCGAAACGTGATACAGTGAAGCCATGTTTTCTTTAAGGACGCTCAAGAGTTTAAGGCGTTCTTTGAAGTAAATTTGTATTTCTGTGCTCTTGACCTTCAGAAAGTTGAAAAGGCCTTTATCAGTCTATCTTAGATATTCGGCATTCAGAGTGTTGTGAATATTTAACCATGTGAACTGATAACGCCTTTGTTAAACACACTGCGTAGGCATGCGGAATGCTGCACACCTAACAACCTTTTCACTGTTTCAGCTGACCGTTTATATATCATGACCGTTGCTTTTACTCTTCTCAGTTTAGGAGGTTTCATAGAGAAATCATTACAGAACTGGAGAGAAAAACCGACATGGATGTCAAATACATGACCGTAAGTATGGCTTACAATAGTCACTGCCTTGATTGACAGTTACCTCATGCACTGATGATACATGGGCTCTTATTTATCTCAGGCCACATTCAAAAGATACCAGTCAGAACACAAAATGAGGCAGGACTCGCTGGACAAATCACAAACAGATCTGAAGAAGTTGCGTCGAAAAAGCCAAGGGAAGCATTCAAGCAAGTACGAGATCAAGGAAAATGAGGTAAGGTTGTTTTTTTTCACACTATGATTAAGGCTCGTTGCCAAGAGCCACTTTATCTGATCCCATTGTATTTACATCACTGATTTCTTATCTTTTTTTTTTTTTTCTTCTTTTTTCTCATTTTGACCAACCTCACTGGCTTGGCCTTGCTTTAAGGCACATCTGGCTATTGTAATTTTCCATTTACATGTACATTGTGTTCTTATAAAAAAAACAGACAGACCCTGAAATAGACCCTGTTGTCTAAAACAGCTGCCCACAATTTTTGGCATTGAAGTGAACAGCTGGATGTGGTTTCAGGTGGTTTATTTTTTGGGGAGGTATGTTTGAGTGCTTGCATACCCCTTGTCAACTTTTTGAGAACAAGTTGACCAGAGCACCATTTTAAAGGACATAAGTGCACATTTATTTTATTTATTTATCTATTTAGTTTGATCCCAGGTGATGCCATACCCACCCATGGTCTGGATCAGAGAGCCTTTTGGCCTTGCTCTCTTTGGGTTGGTAGGATCTCCTCTCTCTTTCTTGCCCCAGCAAGTGTCCGTTAGACTGGGAAGAAAATTATAAAATACATTTGAGCGAAAAAATGCCAAACTAAACTATTAGAGAAAAATCATTAAGTTGATTATCACTTCAAGGGCTGTTTTACCTGGTCTTAAACGACCCCCTGCAGGGATTTCAACTAGTCTTTCATCTACAATTTTAAACCTGTCCCACACTACACTGCTTTGAGGATGTGTTCTTATAAACAGATAAGCATCTCAATCATCTTCTGTATTTATTCACTATTCTATATCTCACGCTATCTGCAGTTGATCAGAGAAAAATGGATTCCTCTTGCGTTAGGGATTTTTTTTTCCAGCTGTAAAGCTGTTTTGTGTTGATGTCAGATGTAAAATGCTATATACATTCATTTAAACTGAATTGTCTGTGTCTGTGTGTCTCTCTCTCTGTCTGTGTGTCTCCACTTATGCTGTTACAACTCTGATGAAAATAACAAGCTTATTAATCCATTAGCAGCTTTGCATCTGCAACTGTGCTTCAGGGTTCTTTTGTTCTCGAAACCACTACCTGAGAGGCCTCAGGCAAAACAGACTTGCAATGTTAATGTGCAGAATGGATGAGAACTGTTGTAAGGAGAATGCTTTTAACTTTGAGTGTACGCATGTTTGTTAATGTTTGCGTTATTTAATCTTGTCAATTATGGCAGGTACATGTTTGCATGTGTACTGTGTTTCCATACTGCTCGTATTTTTTGAGTATGTTGCCCATCACCTTGTGGGACATGTCCAAAAGGCTGAAAAAGTCTGCTTCAGTCTATGTTGAATCTAAATTATTAACAGTTTTCTTACATTAATAACCCCCACATCTTCAGTAATCATCACAGAATGTGTGCCTGGCTTAACAGCACAGAGAGATAACAGATAGTTAGCGTGGGCTGCCTCATCTAGAGATGTATACATGAGGTAAAGGGTTGACACAACAGGCTGAAATTGACACCCAGGAGATAAAGCGCTCACACGGTCACTATGACAACTCTGCCGGCGAGCTATTATAAGCAAGGGAATCCTGTGAAGAGTGGACCTCTGTTTCTAGTCGGTGTCTGCTCTTCTGCGGTGCTCTTAGTCATAGGGAGTGTTGGATGTCTCTGTCTACAGACATGATTACTCACTGAATAATCACTGTTTGGGGTGAGGGGAGTGACTTTTTAGGCAAGTGAATGCTCATGTGTGTTAATGGTACCATTATGCTGTGCCTCTACATTATCTCTCTGGGTAATTAAATCCATCTCATAGTGATGGGTTCTTGAAAGAGCTGCCGCTGTTGATTAAAATTGCATAAGCTTTCTGTCACGCTCCAATTTGGTTACATTTTGGAAGTACTCCTATATATTTTTTTCTTTTTATTATTATTATTCCTTAGTATTTGGAGACGCTCTCTTCACGGCAGACGGATATGCAGAAGTTCATTGCAGATGGCTGTAGAGAGGCCCTGTTGGAGGAGAAGAGGAGATTCTGCTTTCTAGTGGACAAACACTGTGTCTTCTCCTATCAGATGGCAACGTTTCATGACAAGGTGATGCTCGTCCAACCTTAATGGAATGTTTATCACAAAAAGCAAGTGACGTTTACTTGCTTGCTTTCATTTACATCGTTCGCCTCCATTGTTGTGTTGGAAGACAACAGCAAAAGCTTTTGAAGTGATGAATTATAATATTGTTATAGGGTTATAGGGAAGTCACTTTTTGGTATGTACCCAAGTTTCTTGCTCACTGAAGCTTTGTGTCTTGTGTGTGGTCCCCGGCTATTCTTCTTCTCCATGTTGTGGCTGCTTAGGCAAAGGAGATGCTGTCTCTGAAGCTGCCTAGCTGGCAGGACAAGTGTAGTGATGCCACCAAAGTGCCAGACACCGTAATGTCCATGATCGAGGGCCTGCACACTCCAAACTCCACACCTGTTGTGGAGCGCTTTGAAAGGGTAAGTCCAGTTGCCAGTTGGAGTTTGTTTGCTTCTATTAATCAGAATATACTTGACCTATGACCGTGGTTCTCAAACCAGTCTTTAGACAGATAATTTTATGGGAGTTAGGATCGAACAAATTTGGGTGTTCCTTAAGGATAGGTTGAGAACCAATGGGCAATTCCTAGTCGTCTGTGATGTAAATTTAGTACGATTCTGACAATTTTGTTCCTGTTACTACTTGTTTGTTTTTAGAGTAATCCAGACTTTGTGGTACCACCACCAGCACCACCACTGAAGGCTCATACCAGTCCATTAGCAAATATGTTCTCCCAGGAGGTCCCCAGAAGCCCCATCACCTCAGAGCCTTACTCAGGCAAGTTGAAGAGAGACCCTGTTTTTGACATGTTTTTTTTTTGTTTTTTTTTTTTACTCCTGTCAGTGTAATCAAGCTTGCTGTGTTATCAGTCATTTTGATGAGCCTCTTACCCAGATGCAAATCTTTGTCATTTCATTATCACTTCCTTTAATTATACATTGTATTGTTGGAGTCTGAATTTACATAGAGGGTGGAAAGAAAAACCTTGTAACTGATGCACATTTTATGCTCATGTTGAAATCAACAGACCAGGACAGTCTCGATGAAAATGGCCTGTCCAGGTCCGCTTCTCTGTCCAGTGATATGAATATGATAAAGAAGCTACGAGTGCAGACCATCTTTCCACACACAGCCGGGAACAACGAGACTCTGATCAGCTTTGATGATGGAGAAATCATCACTTTACTTATTCAGGAAGAGCGAGATGGCTGGCTCTATGGAGAACTGGAGAAAACTGGACAGTAAGCACTAAAAGTGTTGCAATACTACCATCTATTTACTCTCACACAACAATCGATGCTTTGAATTGAACACTGTTTGTATGTATGATATATTCTATATTTATGACATTTTGGCAAATGAAGGGTTTGATTAACAGACATATTGATAATAAAAGAAACCTCCATAAAAGTCATAGACTCCACTGCATCCATAACCCTTTACACTTGCACTGGTATTTTTCACAGTGACTTGTATTAAACAGACTTTTGCAGGGGACCAGTTGGACTTTGATCACACAGTTAAAACAAGAGTAAATGTTGGGAGTCTAATCTTAACCAGTCTGTTATTGTGAACACATCGGTTCACCCCAGTACGTCCAGCCATTTCATAGTCTGTTTTAGGGCTAAAAGATCAATTGTGTTAATACTGAGATTGAAATTTGACAATGCAAGCTGCATTTTTAATTACAGCCTCTATCACGAGCACTGTTGTCTTGAGTTTTATCTGGGTAAATTTAACATAACACAGAGACAGTGAAGTGCCTAAAGAGAGTTAAACCAATCAAAAGCAACCCAACATTTTAGCTATGTTAAGCCTCAAAGAGGAATATTCTTGCTTGCTTGTTCTTCAAGTGAATATTCTTGCTCCCTTGGACAAACTAACTGGCCTGGTGCTCAATTAATCGAAAACAATTGCAATTGAAATCCCAGTTACAAGTGTTCTGGCAGCCAGTGAGTATATGTTACTTTTCGAGCACATAAGCTGTGTATGTTATATTCAGGCTTTTCCACTGGGATCCACCGGAGCTCTTTTCATAAGGCAGTTTTTCTGCCCAGTCAGTTTTTTCTTTTGTCTTTCGTATTTGTTTCCCTGTTCATGTTTACAGTCTTCCACATGAAATGGTAAGCATAACTTAGTAGAAGAAGTAGAAAGACTGGTTCTGTGTTTCTCTTTGTCAATTTTAAGCTCCTGATATGCATAAAGAAATTGCTTAGGCATGCTTGGTATGCTAGAGATAACTCTCACCACAGACAAGTAAATGTTCTAGCGCCTCAGGCCTTTCACATGACTTGGCCTTGTAGATAACCAAAGGCTTACTTTCTCGTTAGACTGACTACACTTTCTTTGTCTTTATCAGTGCGCCAAAGCATCCATCGGTATAGATACTGTGCAGTATGTCACCCCTGCAAGGATGTTCTGACACTATCATCAAAGTAATTTTACATTCAGAAGATGAATGTAGTGTTAACGCCACCATTAGTAAGCAACAACGATAACAGATGTCGTTCTCAAAATTGCCTTGTGTTTCCACAACAGCAAAAGCCTCCTTGAAGCTATTATTTGCAAAGAAAGTATCACTATAATTGCTCTTCAGTCTTTTTTTTTTTTCCCTACAAAAGAGAACCATTTTAATGAGCTCTTGTATTATTTCTCATCTCGGGTTAGGGGGAACTGAGCAGTGTGGGTACCACTTGTCTAGTTAGGGTTACTGTTTCTGTCAGGGGTTTAAACACACTTTCTCCTAGCACCCATTATGCTGTCATTACCGTTTGGAAAAATGTCTTTGTGTCACGCAATTACCAACGTGCAGTTTTAAAGCTCGGCAGTTCAAAGTTAAGATCAACTGTCTCTATAAGACAGTTTCTAAGCAACCGAGTTTTAATGCAACGTCTCCCACCGACTGCACAACTGCACCTCTTGAGTGACTCACTTTTTCTCAATAACGATGAGAACACTGAATCTACCTTTTTAGCCTAATGTAAACTGTATTTATCAAATGTGAATTATGAAAAGCGTGGTTCTTTTTGAGACGACTTCTTTCGTTTTGCAGGCGAGGCTGGTTTCCATCATCGTATTGCCGACCTTACAGCGAGCCCCTGATGACAAACATGTGAGTTGCGTTCTCGTTTTTTAAATAGGTAAAAATGCAAATGTCCTCATTATTGCTGTATTCCACAATGAGAACAGCTCCTGTAAAGAACAATGTCATGAACGATTGTGTTTGGAATTTTGTAGAACAAAGATAAGACATAAATTGTCATTTGTGCTGATACAGCTGTGTCTGTGTGGACAGGGTTGAGACCCCTCTGCTCAACCTAAATGTGGCAAATATACCTGAGCGGCCCAGAGACGGTGATGAAGAAGAGGAGGAGGAGGAGGAGGAGGTGGAGGAAGAGCATCCTGTGCTACTGCCTCCCCCTGACTACAGTGACTCATCCAGGAAGGCCTCCACCCCCTCCCCGCAAAACACGGTACAGCCCACCCCTTCTGTCCTGTCCTTCTCTTTTCCTCCGGTCTTCTCAGCTATGTCTAAATAAAAAAAAAAAAAATGCAAGAGAACTGACCTATTCATGCTCCGCCCATAAATGCATTCCATCTTAGCAACTTCAGTAGGGTAGGACAAGCTGAATGTTGGAAGAAATATCAGTCAGTCTAATGAGAATTTGTGGAACACGCTACTTATTTTTGGTGTGTGACAAAAAGTACAGAGTTCGGGCAGGTGTAGTTTTTCTCGTCCTACAATGGGTGTTTAACAATGTTCTGTGAGGCTTGTCCAAACTAGCAACAGTTGCTATGACGTAATGCAGATTGTGCGCGGAACATGGATAGGCCAATGTCTTTAAAACTGAAACCGCACGGAGATAGAGGTCCTCTGTTAGCCCTGCTTCTGTCAGCTTCACTGTCGTCTGCGTCTGCATACAAAACAGGGAATGCCGTCAGTACCAGCCCAGGTCGAGTTTCTCCTCTGGGGATGAACCTAAAATCCCCGCTTTGCAAGGGGCACAAGCAGAAGCTAATCTTGTGCTCCCTTTCCCAAACTCCGCTGGCCTGACAATGAGAGCGCATACTAACTGAAAAGACTGGGAAAAGAACTGGGAAAAGGGGAGCTAGCATAAAGCAATGTTGGGGAAAAAACAAAAAAGGCAGAATAATATAATCTTTGTTTTTGCCAGGGGGACAAGTGAAGGTTCAAAGAATTCGAAGCGTTACCGTCACTGTGCAAAATTAGGAAGAAAAAAAAAAAAAAAAAAGACATGTGAAAAATGCTCCCTGCCTGGTTTGGTCTCAGTGCACAGGGAGGGGAGGAGGGAGGGCAGAAGGATGAACATTAGATTCCAGCACATCAACAGTTTCAGTGCAAAGAGCACATACAAACACTTGTGATCATCTGCAGCTGCACTTTTTTGGTTGAGCCGGACTCGGTGTCTCTGGCCTTTTGGGAAGCCTGAGCTGGCAGTCTAGAAGTCCATGTTATGTATGGTCATGTCACTCAAACATAAAGAAGCCGAGGTGGGTTCTTTTAAAGTAGAGCTGCCACTATAGATTATATTAGTAAATAAATAAGCTTTAGAATATATTGAGCTTAAAGGAGTTATGGTATACACGCATTTATAACGGAAAAGCATTTAATTTTAGTTTATGTAGACTAATTTTTGTAAATTTGTTAGTACAACCATATGTGCATTGATGAAATCCTGCTGCTTTGGGTTTCCTCTCTTTCAGTGATTCACAACTAAATATGACTACTTGCCCCTGTGGAGTGTTCTTGGTGCTGAAAACATATTTATAATGTGCGGATTCACTGATTACTATTCAGATCGCAAACAAATTGCTTAGCAGACTTCTCGAGAATTCTAAAATAAATGGATTCAATTTAACAATCAAGTAATTTTTAACCAAGTCATTATGAGTGTTCAACTGTTTTGGGATTTCCCTGCTCAAACACACCTGTTGATTGCCATGTTGGCTGGATTTGAGTAGCTAAACTAACAAACAGTGTTCGACACCTGCCATAAAACCTTCTAATGCATATTCTTTAAAGGTCCATTTTTTAAGAGATGTGCAAAGTCGAAACGTTTTTCAATTTCAGGAATGCTACAAATAATGTAACCCTAAAATAATGTACTTGTAGCTCAGTTACCAGGTCTTCATAGTTTATTTCATAAAGATTATATTTTGTCATATATCTATGATTGCTCAAAGAACCATTGGAATGGTTAGTTTTTCTCTATGATGGAGAACTATATGGTTTCTCAAACAATTTTAAAAAAAGGTTCTATATGGCACCAGAAAAGTCTTGGCACTACATAGAGCCCTTTTTGTAAGAGTGTGCATTCAAGCCCAGAATTTTTTAAGCTTGTTTACTCTGGGACTACTTCAAAGACCACTTCTCAGGCCTTTTTAAGAGCCTTTTATGATGACTGTCTGCCCCCTAGAGGAGGCAATCCGCTTTCAAGTGTGCCTTGAGTTTAAACGCAGGTTTCCTCAGTGGTGATGGTACTTTGACAGAACATGAAGTACCACATACAACTTGCCATGTCCTTCATCACTGAAGAGCCTTAGCCACTTTAGAAACTCTAATAATGTAGTGATGCTATCTGTTAGCTTTTAAAAAGTATAGTCCTCAAAACCATGCACTTCATCGCAATGAAATCTGAAGTTGGAGTGTCAACACAAAAATGGAGTGAGCTAGTTTTTCATGACCATCAAGATTTTTGACTCCTATAATTAGATCATAGGACGTACGAAAAGTTTCAGCCTCATCTGCGCTCCATAAGACTGAGAGAACAACAAGTTGATATCCTAATCCAACCAGTCTGGCAGGACAACTCTGCTTAGGTTGTGCTGAGGATCCACACACAAAATTCTGGCGCCATAAGCCTGTTACATTGCTAATAGGTTTTATTTATTTATTTTTCTTTTGTTTGCAACAGGTGTCATTGCCCAATGGTACATCCATGCCTCCTTTTCTTGGGTGAGTAAGGTCCTTGAAGTGCAGTTTGGACTAAAATCAAATGTACACATTTCACCTCTTGCTCCAAACATAGTTGATTAGCCAGCACATATTTGGTGTCTGATGTCTGCTTTAGTTTTGTGTTGGTGCTACAAGGCTAATGTAGCTAATGAGTACTGAAAACTTGGTGCCAAAAGTTTAGCAGATTGCAAATGATCACACGAATGAACTCAAACTGGTTTACCTGGAGGCCACCAGTTCAAATCCTGGACTGGCCCAACGAGGTATTTGTGAGCACTGAAGCATGGGCGCTGCCCATGTCTGCAGCCTACTGCTCCTACATGGATGGGTTAAATGCAAGACTTAGTGGCAGTCTCAAAGCCTGAATTCTGCGCATATTACTGTGGTTTTTAGTTAGTTGGTGCTCTATGGTGTGCAGTTGTCCATTTTATAGATAACAGTATGTTCTGAGCAAGAGGAAAATGGTGTAAATTTGATATTTAGCCAGACCACCACTTTAAGATGTACATTTAGTAAGTGACCTTAATGCTCCTGTGCTTTCTCAGAGGTGGGAATCCCTTTGCCACAGTCCGACTACGGCCCACAATTACAAATGACCGATCAGCACCCATCATCTAATGTCACACTGCACATTCCTTGACCTGGATTTGGGCCTCATCTTCAATAGATCCTCTTGGGCTGCAGTTATCAATGAAAGAAAAAATATCTGGAAAGGGCTTAATTGCAGGTGGTTTAATCTATGTAGAACTATAAGTACAACTGCACATGCCCATTGCAACATGCTTGAATTCGGTTTGGTTTTAAATTGGATTTTGCTTCTGGATCTTAAACTGAATCCCTTTGTTGTCCAGAAGACCAAAACTTCTTAGGTTCTAACCCTTATAAAACACATTGTTTGACCATATTGGTCTTTCTGGCTTTTAAACCACGAGAGTTGCTAATAATTCTATCTGACTTTACTTAATAGAAGCAACAGCGGACACCTTGGCAAAGTCCAAAACACAGAGCACTGAAGTCTAGAATTTCGAATGTCTGTTTTGAAGCATTTTGTTGTAGAAATCAAGGTTAAATATATAATACAGATATTTGAACTGGCGTAGAATGCTAGATGAATGTATTCTGTTTGGTACTTGCAGTAGCATCTGTTTCTTCTTGTTCTGTAAATATGAGATACTGGTTTCTCCTCTAAGATGCAAATATTTTCTTAGTCACTTTTATTTTTTAAAGGCACATTCATGTAATACGGTGGATTATTTCTGCTCTGTAAAAGAAGAATATTCTACCTAGTGTTGACTGTGTACCAGGAAAAAACAGCATAGCGCAATATACAGCTTAATGTACTGGCTCTGACTTGATACATAGTCTGAAACTGATGTGCATTTTTATGTCTGGATATTAATACGGGGACCTATTTTATTGTTTGTTGTTAGATATGTGCACATTTTATTTACTCTTGTTTTAACATATATGGGGTAACTTTTTTTAGCCTGTTTTGACATTGATTGTGCTATTCTCTGTCAAACGGGATGCTGGAATAAAAGATACTGGTTTTCCTAGCATTGTTGTCTGTTTTTACTTTGCAAGCTGTTCAACTGATCTTTGAACTGTTTGAACTATTACTGACCTAATACATGATTGAATGTGGATGGACATACATTATACATTGTAATATGACTGGATGAATGATGACGAGAGAATGGAGAATACATAAATGCTAATAATTTTTTAGGAAGCAGTTATCCCTATGAATTAATGGAAGGAAACGTATCAATAATATTAAAAATATTATTAATAAATAATACAGAACAATTTAAATAAACATTAGATGCCACTTATACAGGGGCGGATGGGAGTTAGTGTAGATGTGGGTTATATAGGCTATAAACAAATATTTTATGCATTTAAAAAAACAAAACGTGTCCTTGGATCAGTGACATTAACAGCTCACCAGCTCACACTCTCTCATCATTGTTCCAGTAATATTTTCTTTCTCAGCTCAAAGCTTCATTGCTTTGCTGGCCTCTGCAGGCTGAAAGTGAGACATGACCACATTGTCCAATCGAAGACTTTTTCAGAATTGCCAAGACTGGGCTCATGCCAGTGTTAAAGTAATGTGTTGCAAAGTAACATTACTGTAATTTCATTACTTTGTAATGAGTAATAAGTACCTTTTCAAATTGAGCAGCTCTGTTACAGTTTCTGAAATTGAAATGGGCTCGTTAACCATTATTTTTGTCCTGCTTTAGTTAAGTCAGCTTTTATTGTCATTTCAACCATATACAGTTCACAGTACACGGTAAGGGGTATTGTCCATTAAAATGTTAATTGACAATAGTCAAAATTAGGCAAAATCATGTTTATTTATACCTTCTAGAGAAACGTTTGAACCATTTGAACAGTGTTGGACACATTATTTTAAAAAGTAATTAGTTACAAGTTACTTCTTCCAAAAAGTAACTAAGTTAGTAACTGAGTTACAGCATTATGAAAGTAGTTACCAGGGAAAGTAACTTATGCATTACATTTTTAAAAGATGTTCAAATATGTAAAAAATGTGCATCCCCCTCCCCACTTTGATGGAAATTTATCTGTATAAGTATTTGTAATAACATTGATTATTAAATATGTGTAATTAATAAAACTGAAACTTAAATAAAAGTCTAAATATAAATAAAATAATACATTTTTAACAGAAAACATTGTACACAAATCTACACTATTCCAATATTGCTGTGGGACAATGTGAGACAAAACACCTATCAAATGTAATATATCATTATAGATATAGTCATTACTATGTATGTAATAGAAGAATGATCAAACACAATATATGTTTTAGAACTTTTCATAGTTATTGCACTTCAACAGGTTGCAACTGGCAATTAAATAGGTCTAAATTAAATTATGCTTGTGTGAACACCCGTCCACCTCTGCCTCTGGTTGGCTTACCATGAAAATGTACTCTACCTTAACCAATCCTCATCCCTTATGCCGTTGTCTTGCCCCTCACCAAAGAAAAGAAAAAAGCTTTGGCGCTCCTGTGGGTGAGAGCCTGGTCAGATAAAAACTGCTTAATTACAGTAACGTGCCGAATGTTATTGTCAGTAACGGTAATGCCGTTGAAACGATGGAAGCAGTAATTGGTTAGATTACCGGTGAACGCCATTATTTTAATGTCGTTATTCCCATCACTGCATTCGAATATCTCTTTATGCACAACCCACCCTTCTTTTTCACCATTCATGACCACTATTGTGATCTTTAGCATATCCCTCCAGCCCGGAGTTCCTGAGAGCAATTGTTTAGCAAAAAAATATATATATATTTTTTACTTTTAATTTTAAACTTAACCAACATGTAGCTGATCCATTAAAACCTATTGAAATTAGTTTGCATCCTTAGTTTTTAAAATTAATAAAGCTATTAGTGGAAGGATACACCAATCAGCCCTAACATTAATATCACCTGCATAATATTGAGTAGGTCCCCTTCATGCTGCTGAAACAGCTCTAACTGTGCTGCACTGTGTGTTCTGACACTATTCAATCAGAGTCAGCATTTACTTTTTAATCCACAGTCGCCTTTCTGTAGGATCAGACCAGACCTGCTAGCCTTCATTCACCACATGCATCAGTGAGCCTTGGGTACCCATGACCCTTTCACCAACTGAACAGTTTTTCTTCGTTGGATTACCTTTGGTAGGTACTAACTACTGCATACTACTGGAACACTTCACAAGACCTGCTGATTTGGAGATCCGTTGACTCAGCCGTTTAGCCATCACATTACGGCCATTGTCAAAGTGGTTCAAATGCCTCATGCTCGACCATCAGATCCTCTTGCTGTGCCTCCAACACATCAACTTTAACAACTGGCTGTTCACTTTATGCCTAATACTGTATATCCCACCCACCTGACGGGTGCCATTGTTGTCACATTACGTCAGTGATGTTAATGTTCTGGCTGACTGGTGTTTAGTCACTGATAAGCTTGTCTAAATCATTGTGTAAGTAATCTTAAAACCGCCTATATGGTTTCTGACGCTCTGTGATATACTGTTTATAAAAATAGACCAAAGTAACAAATTCCAAGCTTACTTCTTTAATTCAGTTTTTTTATTATTAAGATATACAATACTAAACTATACTTTCCATTTAAATATTTAGTTGAGGGCCACAAAAAGTCATGGGAGTCAACTTTAGTCCAGGTAGTTCAGGTGTCTGACCTGCATGGAAATTTGGCTGGCTTGGAGACATAGTTTAGAAGCTAACATGTTCCAAGTTTTTCACATCTTTTGAAGCAGAAGAGGTTCAAAAAAGTTACAAAACACTAGAACTTTGAAGCAAATTAACCAGAACGTACTGGGGTTTTTTTTGGAGGGGGGGGGGGGTCTGCATAATTCAGTCATTGAGTGAGATGACTCCGAATTATTTAATTATTTAATGTGAAAATGGTTCAGAACAGCAAACCCTTCAGGACAGGGGCCTTTGTATGTATTCATTAAACCTTTCATGGTAGAAGAGCTGATTTAAGATCAGATTTCTCTGTGGTTTGACCTTACAAACAGGCACAGATCCCAGAACAGCACTCCTGCTCTGAGAATCTTTATGAATACAGGCCCAGTTGTAGATAACATTTTTATTTACTATCCAAGTTGACTAGGGATAACTACTGCTTCTGAGTTCTTACATAAAATGTTGATAGTAAAATAGTGTTTATCTTTTAATGGTTACTACATTGGTCAGCTACAATATTACAAACCCCATTTCCAGAAAAGTTGGGATATCTCCCAAAGTCCAAAACAAAAATCATTGATATGTTATTTACACAAACCAATTAACTGAGAGAAGTACAAAGATAAGATTTTCATAGGTTTTACTGACCAACTCAACTGTATTTTATATATATACACATTTAAAATGTGGCTACAACTCAGCAAACGTTCAGACAGAGTTAAAATATGATTGAAAAGTGCACAGAATTTTCAAGTAACAATTATTTGCAAGACTCCACATTGAGCAGACTAATTGGTAGCAGGTAAGGTATAATGACTGGATATAAAAGTAGCATCATCAAAGGCCCAGTCGTTGCAAACAAAATTGGGTGGTGGCTCGGCCCTTTGTGCCAAAATTTGCGTGGGAATTATTAGTCTGTTTAAAAGGGACATTTCTCAATGCAAAACTGCAGAGATTTTAGGTCTTTTAAAATCAGCAGGTCACAATATTGTGAAAAGGTTCAGAGAATTCCGAGACATCTCCATGAGTAAAGGACAGAAATCACTGTTGATCGCACGTGATCTTTGAGCCCCCCGGTGGAAATACCTGAGAAACCATCATCCAGCTGTGACAAATATAACAACCTGGGCTTGGGAGTACTTCAGAAAACCATGGTGAAAGTGACTGTCATTGTGAACACACTCAAGCACCACAACAAAATGTGACCTCTGCTTTTAACCCATCACACGTGC
>JBBPDA010000105.1:32584055-32597499 GCA_037974385.1 Arnoldichthys spilopterus
GTGTTAAGTTTAGTGGGTAATTACTTTTTCACATGGGTGATATAGGTGTTGTTGAGTTTTTGTTCTTTAACAAATCACAACATCATTTGTAAGCTGTGTATTGTATTAACTCAGGTTTTTTTTATGTTATACTGTATTTGTTTGAAGATGAGGAAAAAATTAGTTTAGCAAAGAACTTAACTTCTTTTTAAGAAACAAAACAAAAAGAACTCAGGAAAAATACCTGTTCACAGCACTTAATGGTCATTTTGATTAAACATTACATAAAAGAACAGACTCTGACTTTTGCAGAGTACACATATTCTCATTGCTCAGACTCTTAGGAGCTCTGTTTTGGTGCAGGTGTGGTTCCGGGATGGCATCCACTACCTTAACCCAGAGGGTTCAGTCTGGGAAGATGTGTCCACGCCAGGAGAAGTGGTACAGATCAGCTGTGGACCAGCTGACCTTCTCTGGGCTGTGCTTTGGGAGGGTCAGTTGCTGGTTAGAGAGGGGATCAGCAGAGACTGTCCTAAAGGTAAGCTAATTTCTGCATAATCACCTCTAAGGATCATCAAGCTGTCAGAGTTCTGTTGGTTGGCTATCTGCACTGCTGTTTGTATTTCCATGCATCAGATTGTATCTCAAAGTAGTTGCCAGCATAAAGTGGTTGGTTAAAAGATAGTTTGGGAAAAGTGTCTTGTCTTTAAATGTTATTCCAGTTATTTGATGTTTCCAACACCACTTTTCTCAGGTGCTTCTGGGCCTGTTTTCATGTGAGACTGTTATGGTACCACCTTGTTTCAACAATAACAAGTGGTTGGAGATTCGTCATTTTAAACATCCTTATAATCATAAATTCTCAACCCTGGCCCTGAAGACCACCCTTTCTTGACCATTTTGGTGTTTTCCTGCACATTGTAGTGCTTTCTTGACCCCCGGCAATGCAGCAATGTAATGTTTTCTCTACCTTTAACATGTGATCAAACTAATTAGCCAATCAGTTACACAAGAAAGGCTTATACGTTAGCTGATTAGTTAGTATATAACTATAACCAGTGTTGTGTTCAGGAACATAAAACCAATTGTGTGTTTTCTACATTACAGATAAACATTTTACTTTATGCATATAATAATCCTTATTTCTGCTTTTGCAGGCTCTTCGTGGGTTGTGGTTGAATCACCAAGCCCGGAAGTTGGAGCTATACATGTAGCAGTGGGTGTCAATGTGGTGTGGGCTGTGACAAAGGATCATAAAGTAAGCAGAGAACAAGAGAATGAGTAATTGAACACATCACTTTTCATTCGTGGCCTGAAAAAGCTACAGAACCAGAACAGCTTAATTTTTTTCTCTCTCTGTTTAATAACAGGTTTGGTTTAGACGAGGTGTTAATTCACACAATCCCTGTGGCTCTGGTTGGATTGGAATGGTTGGCGAGATGGTGATGATCAATGTGGGCCTCAATGACCAGGTGAGAAATTAGAAATCATTATAGTGATGTAGAAAAACAGTTGGGTATAGTGTGTTGTATTTTCCTGAGCAAGGTATCCCAGTCTTCTGTTTGGAGGGCAGTGGCACTGCCTTCTACACTACACTATCCTCTAGAATGGTTATGTTAATAAGTAGAAGTAGAGAGTATCTTCAGGAAAGGGAAGCAGTATTTAGTAACATTCACAAATTAGCCCCAAAAAATTGCAAAACAACAAATTAGATCCCAAAAAACGGAAAGTGATTTATATGAAGATGCAGAATGCCATGATTTGAGGGCTTAAACATATTAAAACCAGGCTTTATTTATTGTACAGCTCAATAAAGCCTGGTCTTTAACATTCGTTCCATTTGTAATTTTTTTTCCCTCAGGTTTTAGTGCTAAGAGCTGTTGTTTACATGGCTAAAGATTCACACAGTTTGAAAATGGTGGCTGCAATCCTTGTGCACTGTCACCTGGACCAATCACCATTCACTTGCATCACTCTTGGCTCCTCTAGTGTGAGAAAAGTACCTAGCCTGAAACAGGAGCTAAAAAAATTACTCAAAACCGTCTTCTAGGAACTGTAATTGTTCTGAGTTGCTGAAGTACGAACATACAAAAAATTTAATTATGAAAAAGTTCCTTTTGGTTGGAAAGTGCATTTTTGTTTGTTTACACCCCAAAAATCCATTTTAATTGGGTTAATTGCCTCTTTCAATTAAATAACATTATTTGGTGAAAGGCTAGAGAGAAAGTATAGAGTGAAAGCCTTAGTACTAGTTGAGGCACTTGTTTTGTTGTGCTATGCTTGTCTGGTTGCTTTCTCTGGTACTACTCTTCATATATAGTGGTTTTTAAAGGTTTGTGAGACCGTTCAAATATTCTATATTTCTGCATAAATATAACCTTAAAAATAATCAGACACCGATTTCATACTTTGTTATTTATTGAGGAAAGCAATCCAGTATTATGTATCTGTGAGTTGCAAAAGTATGTAAACCTTTGCTTTCAGGATCTGGTGTGACTCGCTTGTGCAGTAACTGCAGCTAAATATTTCCGCTAACCATTGATCACTTCTACACATTGGTTTGGAGCATTTTTAGCACATTCGTCTATACAGAACAGCTTCAATTCTGGGATGTTGGTGGGTTTAGTTAAATGAACTACTTGCCTCAGGTTCTTCCACAACTTTTTTGTTTAGTTAAGGTCAGGATTTAGGATTCATTGTTCCATCAATGGAGGCATGCTGCCCTGGCCCAGATGTAGCAAAAACAGACCCAAATGACCATCTTTACAAATATGATGATGTTTTTAGCTGGAAAACAGTGCTTCTCCAATTTACACTTCTCATTTAAACCACAAATAGCTATTTTTAGTCTCATCCATCTTGTCCATGTAATCTTTGGCAAAGTGTAGTAGGGGAGAAATGTTCTTTTTTGAGAGAAGTGCCTTTCTCCTTTCAACCTTGCCATTGTTTTTCTGTGTTTTGCTGAGGTGTACTTATGACTTTGAGTTGCTTAGATGTTACCCCAGGTTCCTTTGTCACATAGTAGACTATTGAATACTTTCTCTTGGTATTATTTTTTTGTTGACCAAGCACTCCTGGAGAGGGTAACAGTAGTTTATCCATTTGTACATAGTCTGTCCAACCATGTACTGGTGTGGTGGTATTAATCCAAAATCTTGTAGAGATGTTTTTGTAACTTTTTCCAGCCTGGTGAGCATCAGCAACTTTTTATGAGGTTCACAAAAATACCATTTGTTTGTCCCATGATACACTTCCACTAAAATGTTTTGATCAGACTTTAGATCCTTGTTCTTTTAATAAAACAGAGTGCCCATTCACACCTGATTGTCATCCCATCTATTGAAAACAGCTAACCCTGATTTCACCTTCACATTAACTGCTATCTTAGAGGTTGACATGCTTTTGCCACTCACAGGTATGTAATCTCGGACCATTTTCCTCTATGAATAAATGGCCAATATATAATATTTTTGCCTGATTTTCTTTAATGTGTTTTTTTTCCCTCATTTTTTCCCTCATGTTTAGGGTCATATTTATGCAGAAATATAGAAAATTCTAAAGGAGTGCAAACTTTGACGCACCCCTCCATGACTGAGTGGTATGCCCATTAAGGATGTGAAAAGGCAGGCAGGGTTGTATTACTCTGGCTGAGTGTTTGTGATCGTCCTGAGTGCTGAGTGGTATGAATGGGAATTAGAAGTGCTGAAACCAGCCCTCTTCCCTCACCTGACACCAACCCTCGGCATGGGCAGAATGCCCACCAGAAAAAAAAATCCAACTAGCTAGCTCTGTACAGAGCTATATTCTGTGTACACAGAAAATACTCGCACCAAAGTTAGCAAGACCACTTGATCTTCCAAGTGCAGACAGAAGGTGTGTGGACAGAAACGGGACACTCCACACTTTCAACTGGCGTCTTAACTCTCAGCTTCTTGCTGGTTTGCGCAAAGTGAAGAAATGGTGTGAACATTTGAATAATATTTATTTTTTTATTTATTTATCTGCCAGTGTATATTAGCCTTCAAAAATGATCGTTACATAAAACACTAACTGTAGTCTATACAGACATTTCGGCCATCGTCTAAACTACATGTACTCCCAAGTTGCAGTGCAGTGTGTATGGGCCAGCCCTGACTTGTTATTTATTTATTTGACTTAATGGCATGCCACAGGTTTGGGGGATCGGTTGTGAGGACCGGGCAGTGTATTTCCGGCAGGGCGTGACGGTCAGTGAACTGAGTGGAAAAGCCTGGAAGGCGGTGTCTGTGCCCAGAGACAATGAGCGCTCTCACTCCAGTGCCAGCGCTAGTAGCATGCAGAGGTGAGTGAAGGACAACAGTCTGACCTTGATTCCTGGGGCAAACATGAGGGAGCTCTCCCCATGCTTTGTATCAGCAGTGAAAATAACAGTGCATTCATAGGCAAAAACAGTAGCCACCAGGTGGTATCATTCATGATGGGAGATGTATATCCCAGTGTTTGTGTAACTAGGGGTGTATGATATATCACCAATCGATATTTATAGATAGATAGAGATAGATAGATACTTTATTGTTTATTTTTATTTTTTGTAGTAGCTACAATATACATAAAAATGTAAACAATGTAACAATGTAAACACACATAATACAAAACAGTACAAATAACTGTACTATACAGAAAAATTTAAAATGTAAAATAGAAAAATACAGAAAATACAAATAAATCTACTATACAGAATATAAAAAACTATAATTATAAGCTATAAAACTATAAGCTATAAAACCTTAATAATTACATCATATAAATATTCCTAAAGGTGCACATACTGCAGGTAATAATGTTTGTCTATAAATTGGACAATGGAGTAAAAATACCAACCAATTGTAAATTTTTCACTGAACATTTTATTTTTACTTGTCGTCTTATACTTTAAAGCTCTCCCATATGTGATTTCAGGCTTCTCAGTTCTTTTAGCGTCAATGACCACTTTAAAGGTGGTGTAGGTTGTTGGCTCTGAGGCAATGTGACATGGATATCAAAACATTCTTTTTACCATACAGTAGCAATCAATCTCCTGTTTAAATGCCTTGGCTAATGAAGAATGTTCTGTTTTAGGCTTTAAATTTTGTGCCTCTGCAAAAACAAAAACATTGTAATACACTAAATAATCAAATGCCAACATACAAATGAATACTCGAGTGTTCAAATGATCTGATCTGGTATTGTAATTAAAGACAGTAATCACACGTGCCGACAGTGACGTGCACAAGCTGACAGCTGTTTTACTGATAAATGTGCATTCATTTTTTATGGTTTCAGCAGATCAGACTTTCAATACCACTAATCTAAGTAATACTTCACAATTATTTATAAAGTCTGAAGCAGAGGCTCCTGTGGCTCATTTTGTACCATCCCACAACAAAGTGAATCAAAATCTGGACTTTATTTATGATTTCTTATTATTAGATTATTATTAGATGTATATATATGAAACTGTATTTCTATCTAAAGCTTCATTTTTGTAATGTTTCTAAACTAAATGTATGTAATAAATGACATTAATGTATATGTAAATATTGTCATCCTACATCACATTCATTTTTATTCATTTTATCATCAAGTTTAAAATAAGGAAATAGTAACACATTTCAGTAATGCACTCGAACATATAGGCCTCTGTGGTTGAGTGTCCTTCTGTAGTTAACATCACACCCATTGTAGGAAGTGAAGTTGTCCTTTAGTAAACAAATATATTCCAAACTTAGCACTACATTTTTTTCCGTGAATGTCACTGAATCCTCTTTCCTGAGGTTGAACTACAAATATTTAATTGCTATATCTATGCTACAAGCATGCAAGTTATCATATTACAGTAAGTCTAATACTAAACACTATTGCATAATGGCACCAGCTACACAAACTGTTGGCTGCAACTGCCAAAATATCTTAAATGCCTTATTTTACAATAGCTTACTAGTTTGCATGGTGTGCTTTGGTAAGACTGATAAGGTTAGGGTGTCAGTTCAGTGTGTAGAAATGTTAGCTTGCATGTAGCAGGATTCATATTTTCTCATAAAGAGGCCTAATGATGGTATTATTCAGATGGTACAGTGACTTTCAGGGCGAAAATGTATGTACGTAAAAAATGTGTCAGAGATAAAAAAGCATAGAGTTCTTAATATGGATTGATACAATAAAAGAAAATGATCTGTTGTTATCTCTGTATCACACAACAGGGTGTTCAATAGCCCATAAATGTAGCCTAAAAAAACAATTGAACATTGTGTATGTGTGTGTCCTGCAGTGCTGGTTGTTTCTTTGGCGGTGAGGTTCGTCTGCAGTCACAGGGCTCTGTCCTGAGTGATGTGGACTCTGAAACCGAGAAAACTTCAGAAGGAGTCCCTCCTATTGAGCCAGATGATACGCCTAAACGAAGAATCCCCAAAGTCACTAGCGACAGCTTCATCTCAGAGCTAGTGTCTGACCGAGAAGGCCAAATTGGAAGGCGCGAGGGTCCACTGGTCGCTGCTGGCCTGTCCATCCCAGAGGAGGAGGGGGTGGAGGGGGAGGTACAGACTAAAATGGCCCCGACCCTAGTGCTGTCTCCCAGTCAGTCTGGAGTGCCAGACCCCCAGTGGAGTAACGTGGATTTGGAGGAGGCTCAAACACACTTGACAGTGGGGGCCGTGGCAGACTCTGTTGAGACCTGCAGCCTATCATCTGTAGCCACTTACAACCTGGGGCTGGAGGAGCAGTATGGGCCAGACGAGCACCCGCTGTGGGCCTGGGTTAGTGGGGGAGGCTGTGCCATCGACTCTCACACTCAGCTCAACTGGTTCAACTCCACCACAGGTCAGGTAGAACCTGCTATCACTGACGCATTCATCCCCTTTGGACTTGACCATTATCTAAACATTGTACAGACAGGTGTAAATGCAACTATGACGCACTGGAGATGGATTATTATCTGATCACTCAAACCATGTCAGAAGTAGATTTCATATGTGATGGAGATGGAACAGAGTCAAATGTAAATGTGTCTGTTTCTGAGAGACAGTTTTTACGCCTCCCAAGCTAAACTGTGTTTCATCTAGACAAATACATCTGCAATGAATGACGTCCATACATTTGATTTCCATGCACCAATGCACCCAGAAGCTAGTTACCCTGTCACTGTCAGTGAAAGTAGCTAGCACCAGGGTTTACCCTCTCACGCGAAGTTTTTTTGCTTTGTCGTCTATGATTGTTTCACAAAACAAAAGAAATGTACAAAGCTTCTGATGCCTTTTGCACCGTAATGGTCATGGAAATTTGAGCTGGTTTCTTAATTTTTTTTCCCGGTCTGTGACAAAGACATGTTTAATCTTAGCATTTGCAATCTAGGGCTCTTTATTGTCAAGTTGACTTATCATTTGTTATGTTCTTGATTGGCTAGGGTTCTGTCAGTGGACCAATCGGAATTGTTTTTTTTGTACAGTGGGGTCCAACTCTATGAAACCAATAGTGCACTAGAGTGAAGTACAAATAGCAACAGTGCAGAATATATATTTTTTTATTTTACATGTCCTATTATCATATTTTTTTTACATTTTACTTAGAAAATCATTATTGTTTATCTTATTATTTAAATGGGGAAAAATGCCCACGCCTGGTCCCAAACCTTTGGCCCAAATGTGTTTGTTTTTGTTTATTGTTTTGGGTTATAGTCATAACTGAAGGTAATTCTCCAAATAAAAGTTTGAACTTCGTATGAACCATAGCTACTTAATATTCATAATATATCATTTACTCAGTATAAATTTTTAAGCGTTGCTCTTTTTTTACTGATCATATTGTTGACATGTAGAAGTTGTAGGTACTAAAGGCTCCGGTGAATGCAACACAAGAAAAAAAAAATCTTGATAAAACTGAATTAGTGAGCACACTTTTAAATTGTATTTTGTACTTAAAATTAACTAATCTAGACTTCTGGTCAACCAAGATAAACTTTAGGGACAGACTTAATATGCACTAAGCTTTACGACTTATAAAGAGTTTACATTCGTCTGTGTTCTTAGCTTTGTCTTTACAGATGTGTTTCCTTTACAGGGTTGAACTTGTCTATGCAGGCCATGTCACTGTCCATCACACCTACTCAGACTGCAGCCTGGCGCAAGCAGATTTTCGAGCAGCTCAGTGAGAGGTCGAAGAGAGAGATGGAAAACTTCAGGCATTACGAACAGGCCATTGAACAGGTGCTGTATAAAAACTATAGAACAAAACGGAACAGTGAATCCTCTTGGTTTGTCTACTGTTTTGGTTTATTTGTGTCGTTTCTGATTTTGAAAGATCGTTTCATCAGGAGTAAATGTAAATGTCGCAAGACGTAAGACTTTGATAATGTGGTCTAGTCATATTCGCATGTTTCTTGTAGAGTCGCCGTTTCAGTGTTATCTAAAACAAAGAAATGAATGTACCATACTTATACGCTTCTCTCTCTTTTGTCCCTTCCTTTTTCTGTCTTGTCCTCTTTCAGTCTGTTTGGGTGAAAAAGGGCACCATGCAGTGGTGGAGGGACTGGAAGCCAAACAAGTGGGTGGATGTCCAGTTTGCACTCGAGCAGTTCTCAGGAGCTGAAGGCAACAAGGATGGCATCCTGTTCATATACTACACGTTTAATGAGGAGAAGAAGGTGATTTCCACACTTGAAAAATACACCACATGGGAGAGTCAATGACTATATTGCTCTTGAGTAAAAAGAAAGAATATACAAGTTCTAGAAGCTTCAGTTCAGTGTTTTCAAGTTATCCCCTGTGTTATTCATTGTATTTTTAACTAAGGCTCTTTCTGTTGTTTAATTGCTGTGCCATCCACATATTAACCCACTCTGTTCATTAATCACTGTATTTAGAAGTGCAACGCACTGGGCACTAAAAAGCAAAGCAGATACAACACCGGAAACAAAATTTTAAAACTAAATCCGACATTTGGAAAGTTTTTAAGAGAAGGTGCATAATGTTATTTAATTTTATTTAACTTAGTCAAGCTTGGACAGTTTGACATTTAAACAAATAATATGTCTGCAGAATTATCACAATGAGTGATACTATTGTGATCCAAATTCAGTTAAAATACAAGCATTGCAGAGCCTTTCCCTATAGCCTGCATTTTCTTTTTTTTCTTTTTCTATTTATCTATACGTGTTTGTAATGTCCTATAATGAAGTGCAGGCTTTTCTATTGTATACACAAAATTATTATAATAATCTTTTGCTCGATTATTCGTTGACGGTCGTGTTTATGCTGCTCTAATAAGCTAATTCAGTTCAAAGGTCTAAGTGTCTGACTGAAAAGCTTCATCAGAGATGTAATACAGACATAATGTAATACAATACATTACACAGTGCAGTGGATCCCTCAGTAGGCAGAGAATGTTTTCCGAAGGTTTGGAACCAGTGGGCTCAGTGCCTCTGCTCTCTCACTCTTGTCCCCCCAGTATCTTCATGCATTCATCAATGAAGTCACCATCCTGGTGCCAGTGCTGAACGAGTCCAAGCACACATTTGCCATCTACACGGCTGAGAGAACCAAGCAGAGGTGGCCCATTCGCCTGGCAGCGGCCACTGAGTTGGAGATGCACGATTGGGTAAGGGAACCACAATAAGATACTGCTGGATGAAACGCAGTACTGTGCACAGAGCAATATACTTATAGCAATACATCAGATTCCACAATGTATTGTTATTTGCATTTGCATGTTTTCTGGTTGGTGTATTGGCCTTGATTTGAAATCAAAAAAAGGTTTAAAGTACATAAAAACTAAGTCAATATTACGTTTTTTCTGCTGGTTAGGTTGTTTCTATGCAATGTTTGCAGTACTGTGTAAGGATCCCTTTGGTGTCATTTTTAAAGTAGAAGATGTAACTAAAGGAGCTACCTGTATATCAGGTTTGCAAGACATTCTTTCAGCATGTCTCATTTTTTTGGGGGAGCAGTGTTCATGTGTTTCAGTCATCTTTACTCATTAAAGAAAATGTTCATTAATTAGTTCGATATTATAGCTGGCAGGTGTTGGCGATGAGAGAACGCAGTTCTGTACTGTTATCCTCTAGAAGTGTTCCAAGATCCCCCAAATCAGAGCAACCCCATGTCTTACTTTCCTCCTGTTCGCAGCAGTAACACCGTTTGTTGACACACTTGCTTAACCTGCTAATTGACATTATTATGAAACAGGCCTTGACATGCGGCAGAGCTTTAGCAAGCGTTCAGGCAGGCTTCCCACAATGAGTTGTAGAATGTGTATATCCTGCTCTTTCTGTTTTTGAGTGATGTGTGTCCTCTCAGCTGGCCCTGCTCAGCGTGTCCTGCTGCGACTCCCGAGGCATCCACGGCCCGCCCTCCAAACAGGCCATCTGGTCCGTCACTTGCAAAGGAGACGTATTTGTCAGCGAGCCCACGTCAAGCCTGGAGGCTTCGCCCTACCCTACGCCCTGCGACCAAATGTTAGCCCTTCCTCTATATCTGACCATTATGATTGATCACAACTGCTGGTGCATATATTTTGTGCACATGTACAGTTAGGTCCATACGTATTTGGACTGTGATACAACGTATGTACTTTTGGCTTCTTTACCCCACTACAATGGATTTAAAAGACCATGTGTAATAATTCCTGAAAGCTTAAGGCAATACCTTTTCTAAACCCCTTGGACTAAAGCTGAACGTCTGCTCTCCCAGCACATCTTGATTACTTCATTTCAAATCCACCGTGGTGTTGTACAGAGGCAAAATTACAAAATCGTCACTGTCCAAATCCTGTTAGTTGCATAAAAATATATCAGTGCATTATGGTGCATCCATCCAAAGGTGGAGCTGTAACTGTATAGATTTGAATGTTCTAATGTACTATAACTGTATTATTATAATATAAATCAAATATAAAATTACATTCCATAATCAATAAAGTGACCAACATTACTAATCCTAAAAAAACTATACTGCACTACTTGTAATTGTTGTAATTTTATGCAGAACTGTAAATATGCCTGGTCAAATTACACGTTTTTTTGGTTTTGATTGATTTTTTTTTTTTTTTTTTAATAAAAACTCTCCCCAGTTTAAGTCATGGCCAGTTTGACCCACTAGCTAGGTCTCCATAACCTCCCCATAACACTATGTAACCATGGTGGGAGGGTGAGCGCTACACTGCCACTTACTCAGTGCTTGAGAGTGCAGGAAGTAAGGTGTAAAGGATATGCACTTATTTTTCATCTTAAATGAGAAGTTAAGTTTGAATGTGAACGTAGTTTGACCAGGGGTGCTGAAACTTTTGCATACTTTTTTTTTTTAACTGAATTCTACTAAAATGGTCAAATCATAGTAAAATGTAGATATATAGATCTATATTTTGATATTTTAGACCTTTATAAGGAAAAGCTGTTTTTGAGGCAGGCGATGCTGTGTAGAAGTAGATCGTGATATAAGTCATGGCTTGCAGTTTACATCGTTAATTACTGTGAACATGTGGGCTGGACAGGTTCTGGCGGCAGGTCGGAGGGCATCTGCGTGTTGTGGAGTGTAACAGTCTGGGAGTGGTCTGGGGGATCGGCTATGACCACACAGCATGGGTCCACACAGGAGGCTATGGAGGAGGCTTCTTTCAGGGTAAACTAAACCTACTGTTTTTATATACAAGTCCTCAAATTGTGTTTTCTGATAAATGGAAATTGTTTGTGAAACTTTTTCTTTCTTCAACATCCAGGGCTTGCCAGCAGCACTGATAACATCTACACACAGACTGATGTGAAGAGTGTGTATATATATGAGAATCAGCGCTGGAACCCTGTGACTGGCTACACAAATAAGTAAATTACTGCATCTGAAAACATATAGAAATGTATTATTCCTACAGTGTTTTTTTTTAAGTGAATTGACCTTATTGCACTTTTAATCATTTTATATCATCAGTTTCCTTAGAATAAATGTTAAAGATAAGAATAAACTTTATTTAATGCTTTCACTTGCCAGAATATTGTTTGCAGTGATTGTAATAATGCAGTTGTATGTGTACTCACTGCACTGCCTGTGTGTCTCCTGCAGGGGTCTCCCTACAGATCGCTACATGTGGAGTGATGCTTCAGGCCTCAAAGAGTGCACTAAAGCCAACACTAAACCCCCATCTCCAAACTGGACCTGGGTTTGTAACACTTCTTGTCAGTTACAGTACAGTGCATCTATTGGACCGAACATATTTCTGCAGTTCAAGTTTTATTGTGTGTTAAGACATCATTAATTTTATTTCAGAGGCCTAAACAAGTTGCATTATTCACAGAGTGTAATAATTGTTGTATTTCACAGAATTTGTTTCTTTGTTAAACGTTAGATTGCCAAGTGCAGAGGTTTTTGATGGTCGCTTTTCTGTTGATTGGCAGGTCTCAGACTGGGCCATTGACTACAGTGTATCTGGAGGAACAGACAGAGAGGGCTGGCAGTATGCAGCTGATTTTCCAGCGTATGTTCGGAAAATATTCATTCTCTTACATCTCTGTGGGCTTTGTCCAGGAATGAGAGACCTTTTAATTTTACAGTCCTTCTGTACATTTAAACATCTTTAAAAGCCCATAAGTAAACAGATTTCCTTTATTGTTCTGGTTAAACAACTTTATTTGCTTTTTCAGGTCATACCATGGTCATAAAACTCTGAAGGACTTTGTCCGCCGCAGGCGCTGGGCCAGGTATCTCTCTCTCTCTCTCTCTCTCTCTCTCTCTCTCTCTCTTTCTTTCTTTCTCTCTTTCTCTCTCTTTCTCTTTCTCTCTCTCTCTCTTTTTCTCTCTCTCTCTCTCTCTTTCTCTCTCTGTTTCTCTTTGTCTCTCTCTCTGTTTCTCTCTCTCTTTATATATATATATTAAACATATACACCACACACAAACATTGTAAATTCATGTGTCTGCATACACACATAGAAATGATGCATTGTGCACACACACAACTTTCACTCACTCTCTAAATATTATTTTTCTATTTCTGCATACTATGTAGAACTTGCTTTTCACACAAGTCATAAAATTATATCGAGAGATCCAAATTAAACAAGTGGGGCTAAAATATTATACGTGCTGATATTTGTTAAGGAAAATGATCTAGTATTACATTTGGACAATCAGACATGAGTTACATTGTATGAGTTAGGGCCCCATGCTGTTTTTAAAAAAAATGGGATCTCATTAATTCTGGCCTTCGTGTCATGGTTTGAGCCTGTTTTGCTGCATCTGGTCCAGGGAAGCTTGGCCTTATTGACGGAACAATGAATTCTGGATCATACCAGAGAAATCTAAAGGAATCTGTCAGAACCTCTGTCTGTGAACTGAAACTCGAGAAGAAATGGGTATTGCAGCAAGACAATGACCCTTAGCACACAGTTACTTCTAGGTGCTCACATACAAGATCATCGATGGATCATCCCCTGGCTACATGACACCACTCATCCAGACCTACACACCCACCA
>JBBPDA010000105.1:32597599-32610698 GCA_037974385.1 Arnoldichthys spilopterus
AGTTGCTCTCTTTAGTAGTATAAGAACTTGGCATATGTATGTATGGAAGTTCCTCTCTGTGGTAGTTTAGGATCTTGCCGTATTTATTTATTGCGGTAGTTTAGGATCTTGGCGTATTTATTTATTGCGGTAGTTTAGGATCTCTGCGTGTTTATTTATTGCAGTAGTTGCCCTCTGTAGTTGTATAATCACTTGGCATATGTATGTACTAAAGAAATTGCGTCTGTTTTTTATCTTACAACCACGAGCAATGCGTTGGTGTTCTGTGTAGCACCACTCTCAGTGTTGATCTATGCAATGCGAACGCTTGATTGTTTCCTCTGTCCTGGAAGTCGCCTTGGATAAAAGCGTCGCCCAAATGAATAAATGTAAATGTAAATGTACCAAAGAATGGTAAAAGAAGAATAATTGGCCAGTCAAAGTCCTGACCTTAACCCAATAGAAGGACCAGCTAATTACAAACATCCCAGACTTACAGCTGTTCTGTATGGAGGAGTGGACTAGTTGTAAAATTTCAGTTTCAGTCACTTCAGATACTGAACGCAAAGGTTCACTTACTTTTGCCACTTGGATAATTTTCCTCATTAAATAAATCACTATAAATCACAAGGCATAATATTTTTGTCTTCATGACATATTCTCTCTCCCTCTCTCTCTCTCTCTCTCTCTCTCTACGTCAACTCTAAATATTTACACTTTTCTTCTTCTTCTCTTCTTATCTCCATGCAGGAAGTGTAAGCTCACCACAACTGGTCCTTGGCAGGAAGTTCCACCCATCCCTCTTAGTGATGTCACGATGCTTCCATGTGGGCCAAAGAATCTTGTGGAGCAGGTGCCTCTGTGGGCCATCAGCAACAAAGGGGATGTCCTCTGTCGCCTGGGGGTCACCTCACTCACTCCAGCTGTAAGAGAGCTTGTTTATCCTTAACTACAACTCAACTCAACTTATGGATGCTGTAGGGATACACACATTTCCAGTACTGATAATGAAAATGTTTTTGTGGCTAATACTTGTTGTATGCTGTGTCTGTGTAAGTTTTCAAAGTTGTTAAAGCATTGGCACTACAAGCAATCAAGTGCTGCACTAACCCTAGGCAGCACATAACGTTATTTTTAACTTTGCTGAAGGAACCTCCATTGTCTGAACTTAATAAGAACTGTGCTTGCAGGGAACATCATGGCTCCATGTAGGAACAGACCAGCCTTTCAAGTCCATTTCCATCGGAGGGGTGTACCAAGTGTGGGCAATTGCCAGGGATGGGTCAGCATTCTACAGGGGGTCTGTGTCAGCCCAAAATCCCGCAGGTGCCGCACTGATCCTTATAAGCCGTCCTTGATCTCCTGTCACAGCAACCTTCAGTCTCTCTCTTCTTCATCACACTATCCTGTAGTAGTTCATCAAACATTAGTATAAACCAGAGCATTTATGCAGAAGCACAAACAGTCGTACTTCCTTTTGCTTTTTCTTAGTCATGCAGGTCATGCTGATCCTGTAGATAGCAGCTGTGTTAGGTAAGCACCCATTATCCATCACTGTATCTGCTTACAGGAGACTGCTGGTACCACATCCCCTCTCCAAACAGACAGAAGCTCAAACAGGTGTCTGTGGGTAGGACGTCAGTTTACGCAGTGGATGAAAATGGTAAGAGCACAAGTGGCACTGATTACAGTTTGTCCTGTCAGTTGCCTCCAAAAACACTCATTTGTATAATGCACTGAAACAAAATATTCAAGTCCTGTCATTTCGTCTCAGTGAAAGTGTGTATACGTACGTGCAGGAAATCTGTGGTATCGACAGGGTTTGACACCCAGTTACCCTCAGGGCTCTTCGTGGGAGCACATCTCTAACAATGTGCGAAAAGTGTCTGTGGGGCCTCTGGACCAGGTCTGTCTGATTTACACTTAAATGCTTGACATAATTGAATAGTCGATTCCACACAGAGGATCAGTTCTGGGGGTTATCGTCACAGGCCTGTTTTACACAGGAGAATTCCTCCTGTCACTTGCACAATTCATATTCTTTCCTGTCTTTGCTTTCTGATTCAGTACCATTTAATGCTCCAATGCTCCAAGGTTTCTCTTGTCGAAGAGAGCCATTTAGCTACCACTTGATTTTGCTTAGCATCCATTTTGTTAGCATGTTTAAGGACACAAAATCAACATACTGTGCTAATTTGAGAGCATTGTATTGGGCAATAAAACTTGGCAGTTTTAGGTTGCGTCATGGTAACGGATCTGTTTAAAGGACTTGGATACAGAGAACTGATGCTACCTAAATTTTACCTGGCATAGAAAGAATGAAAAGGAGAGGAAGAGAGACAGAGAAAATTAGGGCCTGAGGTGTTTTAGGTGCCCATGTCTCACCAAGGGCAGCCCCTTGTGAGGCTTCATTTCTTCTTTTCCCCCCCATATCCTCAAACACTGACTGATCCTCTTTTTCTTTGGACTGACCATCTTTTTACTGACCTAAACTTGAGAGTTTCCTGTGCCCTGTATTTTGACCAAACTGTTATTGTTTAATCCAAAAGCTGGCCAACTAAAAGTGACCATGTGAAACCACCTCTGGGTCTTTGCAATGTAGGAGTGTGCCAAAACAATCATTTTGTGGTCTCAGTGTGCTTCTTTGTCTTCAGGTGTGGATCATTGCAGATAAGGTCCAGGGCAGTCACAGTCTGAGCTGCGGAACGGTTTGCCACAGGTTGGGCGTGCAGCCCATGGAGCCCAAAGGCCAGTCATGGGACTACGGCATCGGGGTGAGCTCTCTGTGGTTGTATTCAAACATTGCCGTGCTGCTAGCAGAGTGTTCAGTGTGATTTTCACTTTAACTGAAATGTTGTTAATCAGCCCAAACTCTAGCTTTGCACTGGAGCTATGTGTCTAATGTAGTTAGCATGTAATGGAGTTTGATAGCAAACTCAATGCACAAATCCTTAATCCATATCAAGCTAGACTAAACCTGGGCTTTCGCAAAAGTTGCTACTACTGTTATTTTTAGTGATAACATCATACAGAGATCATAACAAGCTTTTTAATGAACTAACAGCTCTGGTGTCTGAAGAAACTTCTTTAGTCCATCCACAAACGCACTGGCTAGCCAGCTGAGATAGGCTAAATGCCAGATTATGTAGATTTGATTATTGAATGGTCCATCACTTCTAAATTGTCCATAATCTATTTTTGGTGGTCTTTTCTCCATCTGTCTCTATACACAGGGAGGTTGGGACCACATCACGGTGCGAGGAAATGGCATGGAGCCTCCCCGTATCCGAATGCCATCACTGAGCGACAATGGCAACAGTGGCACACCAACACGCAGCCCACTACCGAGCAGAGAGCCATCTGAAATGAACGGCAATGCTGTGGGATGTTAACATTTTTTTCTTCCCTTCCTTCATGTCCCTCTCTACACTGTAGCATTGAAGCCCACAACTACACTCTTTCAGCTGCATAGTTGCATCATGGAGGAACAGCCACTCAACTTCAGTGATGTTCAGCCTGTGAACGTTTTACTTCCATTTTCGTCTTTTGAGAACTTTCCTCCACTCCATTTTGCCGGACCTTTTCTAGCTTAAAGCAAGCACTCCCAGTCTTACACTGAAGTCTCCCACGGGTAAAGGTTAATACTGAAAACATTTACACATTTGAGGTCCATTTCCTGGACAAGGATTAGGACTAGTTCTGGACTAAAAGCCATTCTGACATGAGATTTCCTTTCCACTGAAAGGAAAAGGTCATCTGTGCTTGGAAAGACTTTGCCAGACCTAGATTAAACATATTCCTAGACTTGAAATTTCCAATGGCGACTCATCATTGGGGCTGCCATTTTGTCCTAGGCTAATCCTAATTTGTGTCCGGGAAGCAAACCTCTGATGTGATTTTATGTTGTTTTAACATAATCTTTTTGTATAGATGTTTTTATTTATGGTCGTCGTCTGTGTTTAGGCGAGGTTTCATTTTTTCTTGATTTTGCTTCTTTATTTGATTTCAGGGGCAAAGAATACAGACAGTGTGTTCAGAACATATAGGCCGGACTTAATGTATGCTAGACAAGGTACTATACACACTTTCAACATCATGAACAAAAGACAGAATCACACCTGTTTACAGACTGCATCACTGACATAACCATTCAAAAAGACAGCAATGAAACGGCACTAAGAGCACTGATAGACTTCAAGAGGTTAAAATGGTTTAATGCACTTTCATAGAATGTTGGTAGCAGATTGCTAGCACACTATACTCTGCACTGAGCAATGAAAAGGGACTTACAGTGACGTTCAGAGGAGCTTTAGGAAATTTTAGCTGACTGCATGAGAAATCTTTATTTCACCATTATGAGCTTTCTGTCCAACACCGGTGCAGTGATTAGCATTTAGACAGCGATAGGGCAGTGTTTCTTTTCTCAGGAATCTAAGCCTTCTTCAAACCCTCTCTATATATTTCATCAACTCTTAACACACAAAGGCAGCACAATCGAGAGTTTGAGGAATAAATATCTTTCTTCTTTTAAAGTTGTATTATGGTGAGTGCTACTGTACGATCGTTGTCATTTTAATTCAGGTTTTATGTTGCCGTTATAAGGTGAAATGTCAAAGTGAAATGGCAATTATGAAAGCTTATTTTAGGGCATTATTTATATATTATTTCTGATAGTTGTAAATATAAATAAAAAAGGCTTTATCATGAAATATATAGGTACGCAACAGAAACAGAATTGTAAATGTCAAAATAAGGTGTAACTGGTGAACGTCAATATAAAGGTACGGGTTTTATAGTTATATGCACGTATTCACGCGTGTGTTCCAAAGGGAAAGGCTTCTCATGTTTAGAACTTGACTCATGTGATGTAGAGAAAACATGTACAAAGCTGCACTGTAATCGTTAGGAATATTAAAAACACCTCAGTGTTTGCATCAGATGTATGCATGGCCAGTGCCCTTTCAATAAATGTGATTAAATAATGACCTTACTCTTCAGTCCATGCCATTAACCATCATTAGTGAAGAATTCTCATCCTACAGGATGTGCTTCATCATTTTACTGGCTAATGGGCAGGTGGGTGTTGATTTCTTATATCTATGATATTAATACAAGGAATGTTTTTTTTCCGTTATGGCACAAGAACAGGACGATTCAGCATAATAGACCTTTTAACAAGAAAAGAACCTTCATGGACAAAATTCTCCAGTTTCATGGTGTGATCGGATGGTTCTCGTGAAGTCTTGGGTGGCATCGGCAACTAGTTTATCACATGAAAAATAAATGCCTAGATGGGCTAGTGACACTTGCTCACTGCAGGAAAATAGTTTATTGTTGTTAGAATGATTGATACCACTATATAGCAGTAATAAGGCTATACGACACCTCCATGACAACAGACATAAACCTACATAGACATTTTTGAAGGCTTACTTGAACATGCACAAGTTCTCAAAACACCTGAAGTGAAATGAGATCAAAATGAGGATGAGTTCCCCTTCTAAGCCTTAGTTTCTTCTTACAGCTTGAGTTTTTCCTTGCCTCTGTTGCCTTTGACTTGACTATTAGGGACTCGGACACGGATTCTGTTGTAAACATCAGTTGTAAAAAGCGCTATAGAAATAAAATTGGCTTGACAAAATGGACCACAACAGCCTTTAAGACAACTGATGCTTCTCAGAGGCAACCTCTTTATTATGTAGGTTTATATCCACTGTTATTAAAGACTTACAGAGTGTTATGTAGCCTTATGCAAGCTGCCCTTGACTAAAGTGTCAACGATCATTTTAATAATTTGCATGTCATTTATGGATTTACCATTGATTTGGTTTGCCAGCCTGGACTACTGCGTTCACATGCTATCAGTGAACATGCGTGCTGGTTTTACATCAACCATTCCAGTGCATTTCACCCACATTCACTCACATTGCTGTGTCAAACCCAGAGTTTGCGAGGACCATCCGAGCGCACCATTCATTTGAGGATGTGTCTCCAGTGTGAGCTCATCTTAAGGGTCCTATCAGACCCGGTTTCAGTCTTTGAGCTCCACACTGGCAGCACCAAACATTCTCTTCCACAGTGCTCTCTCCAGGGTGTCGAGTAGCTCCTCCTTGAGTCTTTATTCGAGTCTCTGCAGATGGACGCTGCAGTGGCCGGTGGTTTGTGCTAGCTACTGTGCCTGAAGCTGTGGATCTGGTCCAGGTACTTGGTAAGGTCGTCTTGGCCTATCTTGTCGTCCTCCAGGTGCTGCTGAAAGCGCTGGAGGAGTTTGGACGGGCTTCCCTCCGGCTGGGTGCCCTCATGGGGCAAGCAGGCGCCGGACATGCCGAGGATGATGGCAGTCAAGGCCTTGATATAATTCTTGGCCAGTGTCAAAGTCTCGATCTTGGACAGCTTCTTGTCCATTTTGACGTGCGGAACAGCCTCCCGCAGGGCCTGGAAGGCATTGTTGAGTTTGTGCATCCTCTGCCTCTCTCTCTCATTACTCTCCAACCTGCGTACATTGCGCTCCTTGGTGCTGCTGTGCTGGCGGCGGCGGCGGCGCCTCGCGCTGCCCTCCACCTTCAGGGCCTTCCATGACCCCCCAAGCTGCAACGAGGCCTCGGAGCCCTCCTGCTCACTGGAGCCCGGTTCCGTCTCCAGCTGAAAGTCAGGGTGCTCCTGCTCTGCCCAGGAGCCTCTGGTCCTCTTTGACCCCTTCCCTTTGGACTTCATGCCTGAATGACCCAGGCCCTGAATGTGGAGTCAGTCAGATTAGTCAGTCAGAATGTAGTAAGATGACTCATAGACCCATCTGAGGGGAGAAATACTGCTCCGTGCTCAATTCAGCCTCGCATTCATATTCATTGTTAGGGCTTATCAGAACTTGAGTGCACTTTTATAGGACCATTATAAAGCCTAGAAGTCTACCTCCCCATTTATACTGAGCATACTGATGCAAAACACTGTAGGCTGATAAAGCCTACACGTCCTCTGTTGCCTCTGTTGACTTTTTTACATTTTTGCCCTATTCTAAAGACTAAAACATTCAGTACATCCACAAATCTCTGGTCTGTGGTTCTCTTCTTATTGCACAGGACAGATCAGGCTACATGCACTTAGACTTAGAAGTCAGCATGGTTGTGCCTTTCCCCTGATAAAGTGATGGAGGAGAAATAGCTGATAGATGAGAAGAGCTTTGTCTTACCGTGAACCTGATCTGCTGGGGGGGGGGAAAGCGTGTCAGAAAGTCACCAGTGAGAAAAAAAGAACGCCCAGGAACTTATAAACAGGTCTTCCTCAGCGATCGAGTCACCGCAGCGCTTTCCTGACACTCTCTTGTTTTCCTCAGAATGAAACGCTAACGGTCACATGCGCGTCTACCTGTTGCAGCTTATGTCCACGTAGCGTTCGGTCCGCCAATCAAATGAGGACCCCAGATTCGAGAACGTGGAGGCAGGCGAGCATTTTTTTTACCACCCGTATTGTGACAAGCCCCGCCTGCCTTTTTCGTGATTGGTTGACAGCGGACGAGCCTCGTCAGAAAGGTCTTCTCAAACGGCGAACCTCTCTCTGAGTGTGAACTAACAGCCAATCGCATGGCGCAGGAAGGCGGGACGGGTTTTTAATACAGGTAGGATAATGTAGCGCATAAGGTTTGCCTCGTGTCAAGTCATTTGAAAGAGTTTTTTTTGTTGTTAAAAGGGCTTTTGTTACTAAATTACACAAAATAATTTTAGAAAAATATTGAAGTGAACTCTTAAAGCGTTCTCAGTTTTCAGAAGGATAGTCATCAACATGTTTATTATTATTACTATTTTATTATTTGCTGTTCACATTATACCAATGTTTCAGACTCCGGCTCATTCAGTGATAGGACAGGTCAGTAGAGGTTACACTACTACGACTATCAAACTCATCAGCACTATCAAACGTTATCAAATTTGCCTAAAACTTTGCCTTTCAAATGGGTTGAGCACACACGGCACTCCAAGAAGCTAAAAGTCTAATAGTATTAATTCAGCAGCATGTTATTAGGGCTTCTGCTCCACAGTTGCTCTTGTAAGTCTTGTAAAACTGGAAGTAAGGGAGCCACCCTGTTCATAAACTTGATGATAAATCAAACACAGATAGGTTTGCTTTAGGCTGGATATACCAGACATGTGTGCACAGCATTACGATATAGCAAGGAGTAAACAGACTTTCTCCGCTCAGTCTCTATTCCAAATTGACTTTTATTTTGTTGAATTTTTCAGACGTACATGAAGGGACGAAGCCTGTAATTCATGCAATAGGGGAACTTTGCTTTTATGGTGAAGGGGGTGTCTGATCTGGGGAGGTCCAAAGTCGCACAGTATAGTTCTGATGGTTGTAGGGATCCACCATGGATGCCAAGCAGATGTGGGTTGCATCCCCTCTAGTCTTCAACATCCGTGGTGCTGATTCAGCCCCAGCTCTAAAAACACCCTCAGCGCCTCATGCCCACATTCACCACTACAACAGAACTGAACGAGAGCTGAATGAATGAAAGCTGCTCAGAGTTAAGTATTAGGAAAATCTGCATGTGGACACCTGGAGTAAGTGATGCAAAATTTCACCACTTGGAGCCTTTTGTAGAAGCCTGTTAACAGTAATGAAATTATTAATTCAAACAATTAGTTTTTCAGTAAATCTGAATCAGACCAAAATAACTGAACTGAGTCAGGGGGAAATTGGATATTTTAAAATGCACTGAATTGTTAAAAAATGTATGTGAGTCCATATATTATTATTATTATTATTATTATTATTTTTGCATAACTAAGTGGTTGAGATGTAACCAAAACCAATGCAGCAGAATGGCATGGTGTGGAAGGCTTTGTTCTCCATGAACAATAGTGGTGATAGGAACCAGACATCTGAGTTTAATGCCTCTAAATCCGACATCACAGTTATGAATATGTTGTCTGATGCTTCATATTGTCACAAGATTTTGGCCTAATATATATTTCTAAATCCAGTAATGATGGAGAGGAACTTGCAGGGCTCTTCAAGGCAAAATAGTCTCCAAATAAATCATCGTTCACTGTTTTACCATAATCTGTTAACAGCTCTGAAGGTTCACTGTCGGTTTCAGAGAGGTAATAAAACAGCCATATTTGTGTTGACATTGTGACTCCTGTTTCCTATCCATACCACTGTCGTAAAATCTGAGTACGTTTTTCTACAATGAACCGTTTTAGACCACGCAGAATAGCTAGTTTACATTTTAACTCTTCTGTTATGTGAAACCCTTTAAAAATTCCCCTCAGAAAAAGTTTCGAAGACATTCACGGGGAATAAAGCACAACTCACAGCTGCTGAGGTCTCAGGAACTATCACCCAGCTCCACCTCCTCTCACACCCATGTCCTTGGTGTGTGGAGTTTGGACATTTGCACTGGTGCCAGGCTTACCCTGTCTTAGCCTGTCCTTTTTTAATCTAGCCCAGTCTGGCTGCTGAGCCCATGGAAACATTTCTTATGCAAGCACACGGTTTATTCACCGTGGCACCGCTGCTGATATAGTGAGCCTGGCTGCACTTAAAGAGTAGTAGAGTGATAGAAAGTTCACTCACAAGTGCCATAGACATACACACACACATGTAAACGTATGAGCACTTGTGCATCTGTCCTTCTTGTCACATCAGTGCAAATTATTTGCATGTTACACATTCTGTAGTTCACAATCTGAGAACAGAGAGCAGTTACTCAAGCATTTGCATGGTCTGTTTGCAGGAGTTATGCTTCATGGGCCACCCTAGATATATGAGGAGCATTTTTGCAAGCAAGAAAATGTATGTGCTGCTTCAAAGAGGCACGCTTCCACCGCAAGATGAGGGATAAAGCAGTTAGCAAACATTCAGTAATTCGATTAGGAAAAAAGCACATAAACAAATATTGGGTGTCTCAGCTCTGTCAGGAGCAAAAGCCCACAGCTGGCTTGCTTCAAGGGCATGACTAAAAATAGCTGACCAAATACTGGGCCTTCCTACAACTGTGCCTTACACCTGCAGCGTTCACCTGAGAGAGTCCCTCTGACATGGACATTTAACTTAAAAGCAAACTGTCAATAATAAAACCCACTGACTGCATTTAAGATCTCAGTGTCTTTGCCATGCTTCTTTATGTTATAGTAGAAACTAACATTTTCTGCCAAAAAATCTAATCTTCACAGCTTCAGCCCTACTGCAGATGGTAGGTATTTAGTTACATGTGATTTGATGGGTTTGCTCTTCTTTTTCAAGCTTTAGTCTTTTTATTTCAGGTCGACGGGACCCCAAAAAGAAAACAGAACCCAATGAACTTCCCTCCCTAAGGCTAATAGATGCAGGATCTAGTTCCACTGCATTTCTTGAGGAGTTTTTTTTTTCCCTGCTCATGTTTATTTGTTACTGCTGCTTGAGTCATTATTTGAGTATGGTTTTAGGCTGATCTGCCCACCTTCGTTTGCAAGCTGAATGTGGTTAAACGAGTAAAAAGAAGTAAACCTTGCTTTGGAACTGAGAACCCTTCACATCTGCCGGCCTGTTGTGGTCAGTGATCTGAGAGGAATTAATAGATGCTCCATGCGCCTCCGGCTGATGTCACAGGGCCTCTGACGCCACCAGCCGTCCTCTGCTCTGATTGGAGGAGAGACCTGGCAGGAGCTAAGGCATTAAAGCCTGCCTCATGCGTCGTCATAAAAGGTGGAAGAGAGGTATAAGTCACTTTTTCCATGAGCCAGAAGCTGTCCAAATGAGAGGAAAACAATGATGCCCTTTTTGCCAGCTGGCCCAAGCTAGATGCGTTCGACTTAAATCGTTAAAGCATCTGTCTCTCCCCCTCCTTCTCTCTCTCTCTCTCTCTCTCTCTCTTTCTCTCTCTCTCTCTCTCTCACACACACACACACAAACACACAATCTTTGTCATTTTTCAAAAAATTTAGTTCTCCAGAGGCTACGTGCTGTAGATACCTTACTCTGAGCTTTGTGTTTTAGAGGAAAGCCTGTGTACATGCTTTACTGAATAGAATACATATGAAGGAGACAGCAGGTTGAATCCCATTTAGGTGGGATGTACACTGCATTTGCAGGAAATCGTCTTTAAATGACCCTTACCCTACATTTTTCCTGTATTTTTTTTCCCTTGAGGTACATCTATGACAACTGTGTTGGTTTATGTTCCAAAAACAGTCAAACATCAGGTTTCCTACTCTCTTTTCTCTTAGAACAAGGCTGTAATTATAATGTATACAGAGATGACTCATATGCTCATATGATCATATGCAGATCATGTCCTCTCTCGAAATACTGATAAAAAATCGGATTTTACGCTATGACAGACAACCCTCTGTCTAAGGAGAAACCATGCACTACTGGTGAACATTTTTCACCCTCTGCCCCCAACCCTGCTCCTCCACCCAGCTAAAATTTAATCCCCACCTAACAATAATTTCTATTGTTAAAAATCTAATTTATCGAGTTCCCCCACTTATTCTGAATGTGATCAACCAGCTAAGCTATTAATTTTAGTTTTCTAGAGCTATGAGGCAAATGCAGCTAATGTGGGTACTTCTACAGCAGCAGAAACAGTGTACCTAAATCATCACACAATTGATACATATATGATACATTTCTGGTTTCAAGGTGGTTACTGTTTCCAGCAAGTTAACATACTTTTTATTCCTATAAAATGGTAAGTCATACAGTTTCCTGAAACTACATAAGCAAGTCTATTTGAGGTCAAGGCAGGGCAAGTGTATGATGATTTGGGCATGTAGTATGTATGAGGCTAACCTGGCAGCTGAAAGCACATCAAGAGACCTGTTTTTCACACAGTGTGTGTCTACAGTTACACTCTGATCTCCTGAGAGAGAATTTAATCTTTTGACAATATGACCAGGTCTCTCCTGGAGTAGGGCCAGCATCCATCCCATTAAACACCAAGGAATAGATTAAGCAACCTTGAAAAACAGGTGAAAGTACAGCACTGGGTAGTACTGTAAGCTGTTTTTCCGGGCGGAAGAGCACTCGCCCAATTATCAGAGACAGTGTCTATGATTTTCTCCTACTCTCTCAGAGCAGAGCTTGAATAAATATTGGTGCCATGCATCAGCAACGACGCAAGAGGAAACATTTTCCCCAACCACGGTCACTAGGCAACCCTGAAATGGGTGACTCAGACAGGCATGTAGAAAGCTGACTCAATTGGTGCTATGACGAAGTCAGAGGGGCAGCACATGCACACCTAGAAAAACCTCCAAGTAGCTTAGAGTGTGAAGTCCATCCCTGCATATGATGATTCTCTAAGGCCTAGTCAGAAAAAAGCGAGCACTCATCTGTGTGTCTACGGAGGCCCTCTCTATTGAGAGGCAAGTCTTATCTCCTGCTTTTTACCCTATGTGGATTAACATCTCTTTGTCTAAAAGATGTCTGCAGACAGCCCCTAAAAGCTTCTGCCCAGTCCCTGCCCACGCCCTGTAAACACACAAACACACTATGAAACTGTAAGGACTTGTCCAAACTGTCTATATAAATAAGTCTGTCTTATGTAAACGTTGACAAATTAACAACAATCACCCAAACAACAGCATTAAATCTGAATTTAAATTTAAAATGTAAATCAAGCTTGGACATGTTTATTTGTAAGTTTGCTTCTTTAGTTCTGCACTAAAGCTAAAGGCCAGATAATGAAAGTTTACAACCACTAGCTAGTGCTGGGCAAAGAGTAGCCCCAAAGGATCTCCTTTTCCTCAAACAACACCAAACAATTAAGCTTATGTAGCTCCCCACATTAAAAGAGCCACCGTGATGCTTGAAATTTTGACTATTATAGATGTTTATACACAACAGTGTGTCAAGCAGAAAACACATAAGCAAGTCCATTTGAGATTACTCAGCATAGTTTGATGTTGGCGTGGTGACTGGGGCATATTATATGTGCATGTGCATTGCTTCTTAGCTACATAGCTTCAACATAAATGTAGACACTAAACATGTTCATCAATATTTAGAGGAAATGGGAAAACTGTGGTGGGCGGCACGGTGGTGCAGTGGTTAGCACTGTTGCCTCACAGTGAGAAGGTCCTGGGTTCGATCCCCGGTTTGGCCACAGGTGCCTTTCTGTGCGGAGTTTGCAAGCTCT
>JBBPDA010000105.1:32627897-32659441 GCA_037974385.1 Arnoldichthys spilopterus
TACTACCTTCTTTGAATGCTTTGTTCTGTCTGCCTGCCTTCATACTTCATACTCTTTGGGTTACAAAAAGCCAAAAGTTCTGGGGTTACATTAAAATGGTTCACTCATTAGTTCATTTGAAGTGAAAATTTGTCATTGCAAACACACTCAAGAACCACAACAAAATGAAACCTCTGCATTTAACCCATCACACGTGCAGCAGTAGGCAGCTATCAACAGCGCCGGGGGAGCAGTGTAGCAGGACGGTACCTTGCTCAAGGATACCTCAGTAGTGCCTGGGCTGGGAATTGAACCTGCGACCTTCAAGTCTCAAAGGCAGTGTCCTAACCACTATGCCACCACTGCCCACTATATAGTGAATTCACCATTCACTATGTTGTGTTTTCTAAAAAAGTGAACTGAATGAAGAAAAAAAGAAAAACAGCTCACAGATCTAAAGATGCACTACAACATGGCTTACACACTATATAGCAGACTGTTATGTAATAGGGATGTAACAGGGAGTGTTTTAATATGCACTACTTGTTTTCTATGATATGGGCCCTGACATTTTGCACTGATTTTATTTACTTGTATTTATTTTATGAATTATCCACTTTATCTCCATTTGTTGTTATTTGTGCTGAACTTATTATTTTACATATTCTTATTCTGTGTAAAGTGCAGTTTGGCTTGACTTTCAACTCTTGTTGTTAAAAATATGCTTTATGAATAACATCCCCTTACTTACTAATACACTGAATTTACACCATTCAATGACTTACAGACTGCACTAAATATAATAATTTATTCGTATATTAGACACTATGTATTCATTATTCTCTGCCCTTGGACAGCATAAGAATGAAACATATTCACCATAATGAATAATGTGTTTAACACTATGATCCATTAGATGCTTTAAGATCAAATTTATTTAAGCTCTGTAGAAATGCTTACTCTGCTGTGTTCTGCTGTGTAACAAGTGGTGTAAGGAGAGCAGGTGCAGCTGACACAGAGGTGCTGGTGGTTTCTGACATACAGCCACAATTTTGAACCAAACCTTTCCTTTTGCCATCATAGAGGACGCACAGAGCCTCAGAAAGTTTCTTGCTGAAGATGGCAATTACAGACTTTCTTGCTGCTTCTGATATTTCTTCTGCTATCAGTGCCTGCAAAGGTAAGTGCTAAACAAGTGTTTCCTTGTGTGCTTTTCCCTTTCTGATTGCAAGGGTGGCATTCTTTAATAAAATTGACATTTTTTTCATTGCGTATATCTAATTAAGGTTTATTTTTCCAGCAAAAGATTCCTTTAGTCCAAAGACGTTTTTTGCCACTGTGGGTTTATCCAAGAGGTCCCCACCAGAGATAGAAAAAGTTTTCAAAATGCTGGACCAAGACAAGAGTGGTTTCATTGAGCAAGATGAGCTACAGTTGAGTAATTTTACTGACTACTTCTACCATCATATTGCGAACAAGCGGAATGACTTGTGAGGCATTGTGTCATTATAAGGAAACTCTTAAAAACAGGTGCTAAAAACTGCTACAAGGATTCTAATCGAGATGCCAAAGAAGAACCCTTCTGTTTCCTTAAAAACAATTTTTTTTTAATGTGAGGTGTGAATTTGAAGTTTTAGAAGTAATAATGAGCCTACACATAATGTAAATTTTAGGTTGGTTCTTCACATCTTATTTATAAATTTAAAACATTTTAAATGTAAAAAAAAATTTTTTGAAAAACTATCCATTGAATGGCTGTTTATGAAACCAAAATTTTTTTTTTTCTTTTAAAGAATCCAGCCATATGTTTAAGAGTGCACTTTTTTTTTAACATTTACCTTCATGGTGCTTTACATTCTCCAATGCCACAGTCATTGCTCTTCGTGCTTGCTCTCTAGATTGTTCCTGCAGAACTTCTCCAAAGGAGCCCGGGCCCTGACAGCAGCTGAGACAAAGGCTTTCCTTGTGGCTGGAGATATGGATGGAGATGGAAAGATTGGCTGGGAAGGTGGGCTCCTGAATTACACCAGAGACTTGCACTCAAAAAATGAAAAAAAAGGAGGTTATTTGACTCTGTTTGAATGAAACAATGAACCTTTTAGCTGTTTTTTTTTGTTAAAAAATGTTAATTTAGTTAATAAAAAAATTAAGAGAAATTTATATTTGCTTCCTCATTTTTTCAGAATTCTCTGCTCTCGTCAATGCTTCTTAATACCGGATCTGGAGGGATCACTGGAGGGAGGAAAAAATGCTTCTCAGTTCAATAATGACTTCTTCCCAAACGATAAATCACAAGATAACATTTGTTGTACCATTGCGTGTAACACAATACTCATCTTTCTTGCACAATTTACCTTGAAGAATCTAACCTGGTATCAATTCTACAAAAAAATAAAGATGTTAAATCAAAATGCATTTGAGTCTATTTCCTGTCAAACAGTCTTAGCATCATGTAACACAAAAAGATTTCAATACAGATTTATCAGAATAAAGCATTTTCTTATGATCATGCACAGCATGCCTTCAACTAATATTGGCAAGAGAAGAATCCTCAGAGATTTCCCCCGACCTTGAGAGAGCACATTTGAGAGTGGCCCTGCACACACACCAGAGACAGAAGTGATTACACTGCGATAATGAATTTCTCTCATATCTCACTCCATTCTGAAGGCAGATCAGGTCTGTCCTTGAGTGGAAAATAGACAGAAAGACAAAGAGAAATCCCTGCTCTTTAATTAAATGTATAATTTCAACTGCATGAGCCAAACACACTGAATCCATATTCTTTGGCTGTAAACAAGGCTACCTTGTTCATTAGCTCAATATACAAACATGCATATATATATAATGTGTGTACTGATTTATAAATTCATACTAACTTCCACTTATAAACATGTCATTTTACACAGACAGACTTTCTTGCAACACCTCAAAATCCAAACATGTGTTAGCCATGTTAGCTTGAGGTCTTCGTGTTACATATTGTACAGCTATAGGAGATGGCTATTTTGAGACTACACGTTTAATGTGCAGCAAAAACAATTAAGACTAACGGGCGAAACGTGGAATTTCGAGGCAAAGGACCCTAAACAAACGTCTATTACCAAGTAGAGAAACACCTTCCCCAGAGAAGAGAAGAAATGACCCAAGAAGGATCACGTTACACCTGACTCGAATACCTCACATTTTACTGCAAACACTGACAGCGCGTCGGGGCACAGGCGCTCTGGATGCCCTTATGTGTTTCGTGTAAGGGCTTCGAGCATCCCCGTTTGAAAGGATATAAATAGCACAATATGACTAGCAGACACATTTTTGTTCGAAACTATAGCCAACCTAAGCATATGGTGCCCGTTACAGCCCCAGAGAGAAGAGTATAAAAGCGAGGGAGGACGCGCCTTGGGCTTCAAGCCATCGCACCTCTGTGGAAACGTAACTGTCGCCAGTGCACCAGCACCAAGGTGAGTTATCTCCTTGCGAGAAGGCCGCAGCACTACCGATCAGCAGCTCAGCACTGACATCCACCCGCGGCTAATACAATTTTTTAAAACCTCCATGGAATATTTTTAAAAGATAAAAGACGAAGAAGAACAGCTGGATGCCAACGGACATACCATTTTACACAGCAAGACTGAAAACGCGCACAGCTTCTCAGTTTTAGAGCGACCAAGGACTTTCTTCATCATGCTGAAACTACTCACACGTTCTACTCGCAAAGGATGGGCTCGCAGTGTTGTTTGCTATCTGGTCTCATGGGTTAATGGGGGTTAGGATTTACCTCTGGTGGGAAACCAGCTGCATTTAGGCAACGTGGTTATGTTCAGTATTCGAGATGTTTATTTGTCACATACACAGTTATACTAGTACAACGTGTAGTGAAAGGTATCCCTGAACACACAAGCGACTGTGTCTAGATAGTTATGTCTGGATAGTTGTGTTTTATTATGTACCTCATTTAATAGCACTTGCTGCGGATTATGAGTTTCAAAAGTGGTAGCCTTTGTTCTGAAGATGACTTTTCTCTGGACCCATAATTTGTGCCATAACAATAAAAACATAAAAATAGGCCGGTTATTATGCTATGAAGGCTATGGAGCTTAGTATACTTTTACAGAAACTTTTCTAAAAAATGTAGTCTGTGCTTTTTAAGTGCTAATTTAATTAATTAACATGTAAATATTATTGACTTACAGACTCTTCAAAATGGCATTCGCTGGAATTCTTAAGGAAGAGGATATTGCTGCAGCCATTAAGGACTGCGCTGGTAAGACACATGTTCAGCTTATAACCGTTTTTTCTCTCTCCTCACTATGTTGACTCTTAAGCCATTCAACATAGTACACTGAGAACATAAAGTTTATTTTACTATAAATATGGATGCAAATGCATGAGTTCTTTCTTATGATGTTATCAGTGACTAAAAGCTAAAAAGGAAAAACATTTAACAAATGGGGTCTCTCACAATTCCCAGCTGCTGACTCTTTCAACTACAAGACCTTCTTTGCCAAGGTTGGACTGAGTGCAAAGTCCGCTGATGATGTCAAGAAGGCCTTCTTCGTCATTGACCAGGATAAGAGTGGCTTCATTGAGGAGGATGAGCTTAAGTAAGAATCAAACAGATTTGCAGTCAGACCTCCAGTTTGTTGGAATCAATCTGAAATTAATAGTCATTCTTACTGCCCCTCTCAAAACTCCCCAGGCTGTTCCTGCAGAACTTCTCCGCTGGTGCCAGGGCTCTGACTGATGCTGAGACCAAGACCTTCCTTGCAGCTGGTGACAGTGACGGTGATGGCAAAATTGGAGTTGATGGTATTGAATTTCTTGGCAGATTTGAGGATGAGACAATCCAGAAAGGGTTTTGTGACTTTAAAATGGGGATAACTCTTAAATATTTATCAGTTCTGAAGTAAAACTTATAGACAATCAGCCCAATTTCTACAGTCATCTTATACTGTAGAGTAAGTATGAAATCCAAAAGTCTGGTATTTTGACTATTTTTTGGGACAGTTATCCCTTGTCTATGTTCTAATAATTAGATTTAAACAACATTTTTCAGTTTGGGGCTAATTTGAACATAGTCTAAAAACCCTTAATCTTACATTATCAGTGAACGTCTTTAGGATCAGAAGTCTAAAGAAAAGCTGGGAGCCAAATGGAAAACCAAAGCCTAATTGCTTAGTTATGGTCTTAAATAATTGGATATGCATTGCAGCCTGTGCCAGGGGAAATGTGTCAGAATGACAAGATTTCAACTGATAACCTAAAAAATTATTCATGAAATTTTGTTATCACTGAATCAGATTTGAATGATACAATGATAGTGTTTAAATGTTGAATAACAGAATCTTTCAATGCTTGCTGTTATAAATTGTTTATATTACTTAAATAGTTGTATTCATAATAACTAGATTACTAATTAAAAACCTAATCAATAGTGGCAGCCCTAATTTAATCATTAACCTAATTTCTAGTGCATTCATTTGGGTGCTGGCATGCCTGTATAAAATGAAAAGTAGCATACATGGCACAATGACACACCTGAGCTGTCTTATACAACTAGCCTGTAGTGAATTTAGCATGATTTTCAGTGAACAAGAATTTCAGTTGTGTTTAAAATGTTTTTTTTACTTTTGGAAATGGTAGTTCTTGAAAATTATAGTAATATGTGCTTCTTATTATGCTGCATATAAAGATGATACACTTAAAAGATGACAATTTTAAACTGAGTTACATAAAGGTGTTGTAAACTTACAATGTGTTTCATTTCCTAATTATTTCTTTTCTTTTTCTGTTTCAGAGTTTGCTTCCCTTGTGAAGGCTTAAGCAGTCATGGACCCTATTTTGGAAATAGGTCTTTACTTTTGTAGATGACTTGTCTCCAATAGTTAATTACATTTTTTTTATATTTATTTATGAATACCCAGCACTCTTCACTGCAAGGAACACTCCACTCATTCAGTCTCTTCAAAAGATATATTTATTGTTCATTGTTAGGTTATGTAATTGTGTAATTATGTGAACCTAACTTGTGCAAACATACAATGTCTTTTGCACTTTTGAAATAAATTTGCATTTGGCGTACAACTGTCCCAAGCTGAATTTCTAGCACACACTGTCTTGCATGCGATGGCAGCTTAATACATGAACGAGATAACAGATGGTTATGCAACAGAAATATGGAACCATTTAGTTAACATGTTCTTTCATTACATAGACCACACAAAACCTTTTCCTTTGAAACAAATGACATAAACTGGACCAGTTAGATAGCATAACCTTTTAATAATGTTAAGCCATGGCATTACAGCCACAGCCACCTGTTTGCAATAGCTGATAATAGGTTAACAGCTTCAGGCTCTGGCGCGGAGCAGCCGAGGAGCTGGAATGTACTGCTGTTCCACCACAAGGATCTGCACAGGATTCCTCAGCCATGCTCATTTTGTGTCATCCTCTTCTGCAGACGCTGAGCTGCAGCACTGAGCACAGGCATCAGTTACACACGCCTATAATTATACGAGACAGATCACTAACACTGTGCATGTATGCAGTACATACGTCTGGCTGGTGTTGCTATACTAGGCAAGTCTTCCCATCCCACTGGGTATTGCTTTACTTTTATAAATGCAGGGCTAAGCATTTTATGCTCATGCACTTCTTTCCTTAAAACACATGAATTACTCATTATAAATCATAGTGCAACACACTGAGCAAAAGTAATTTGGCAGTACTTGTACCTTGATAATTTCACTACATTCAAATGGTCCAGCTGAAGTGGGCCCAACTTGGGCACCTGAAATTCATGATAGAGGCATCCCAAACTCTTCAGTCATCTGTTTCTCTTGTAAAAGTACACAGTCTCTTGTTAAATCCATATCTATTTCCATGAAGGAGCAGCCGCTGTGAGGGGAACCTGCAGGACACAGGACGAGAGGGAGAGAACAAATTAATGAAAGTCTGACCACAGACAATGACCAAAGTACTGACTGTTCAGAAGAACAGAGTAAGAGACAATACTGCCACCTGCAGCTGTACTCAGATTGGTCTAGACATTACATAAGAAATGAAATAAGCCCTCATTAAAAAAAAAAAGCTTCTGATGTCCCTGATGAAGAAGTCGATAAATAAATCACCACTTGTTATATTGTATAGACTAACACTGTGTGTGTTTTTTACTGCACACACAAAAATGCACCTGCATGCACATACATATTTGCAATAACACACATGGCTTCTTGGCCGACTATTGCTTTTCCTGGGTTATGTGAGGTAGCCCGAGTGTAAACAGAGTTCTATACGGTTTGTGTCTGAGTGTTTTCATTATGGAGTGGATATCAGCTTTCACACCTTTCATAACTAGTACCTTAGCCATAACAACACATTTGCAGAGTGGGACTAATCTGTTCACATAACCACTTCCCAAGCATATGACTTTAATGTTTAATTAGTATTTTTAGTAGTGACATGCACTAACACAGATATATACAGAGAAATGTATGTCTTGGTGCGACAGTATCTCATGAACATTAAAGGGGTGAATTGCCTTAGATCTGCTTACTAATGTGCAGCACACTCATTTCAGGTCATGCACTGTGAACAGCAAGACTGCTGGGTTGTTCACTGCATTTCAGAACTGCATGGCCAGTCATCCCAACTTCATTTCATATCTCATTGCAGACGAGTGCTTCACTAAATCACTGCCCTGCACAGTTTTAGGCATTCTTGCATTTATGAAGAGCTTGATAATTAGCTCATAACGAGAAACAGGTGTGTGGGCAGGGCACAGGACTTGGTTTGGCAACCACTGATTTAGGCTAACAATTCATACACCATACAGATAAGCTGCTTTTTTTTTTTTTTTTTTTTGTAGCAAAATAGCCTGGCTGCCTTAAACATAGTTCATTACAATCATGCATTAGCAAAGTTTGTCATTTTCACAGTATATGCACCTGCATTTTGGATCTAACATGACCTTATTGCTATAATCCCCCACAGGACAACTCAGTTTACTGTAATACACACTAACCATAAACCCAAATAAACTGGCCACCGGAAAAAAACACCTGTTTTTCCCCTTTTCCGGAGGCACACTGTTCTAACGGAAGATCCGAAAAGACTGGAGGAACCTCAGCTCACAGAGCAAGAAATCTCAAGCGCAAAACGCATTCACGCTCCCCCATATGGGCTCAGTCCCCCTTTACCAGCTCTCCTGTGCAAAGTTACCTTGCCTGGCCATGCGCTTCACCGCAACTCACCCAGTGAGAAAAAGTGGGTTCGCTGCCTGTGCCCGCCCTATCAGCAGCGTGTATTATTAGCGCGACCGGTGGGGCGAACTTAAGGACTTTTACATATACGTACATTTTAAGCCATCATTTATATGCTTAAAAATAGAACAGCCTGACTCCTGGATCCGTTTTTCGGCCAACTGCTTTGCATGCGGTGTCCGTTACATGCCTCACATTTGGGGAGAGTAGAGAGAGCTGGGCTATATAAGCTAGAAGGCGCAAGAGCCACCGATCACTGCGGTTGCCAGATTCGTCGCTCCGAATTCCCTCCACAGCCACTAAAAACTCAGAGGTGAGTGTCTCTGCAACTGAGGCATCCTTAAAGCAGAAAAGGCGTAGAGATCAGCGTAGGGTAAAGTGTGGAGTTCACGGGACGGGAAAACACCTTAATCTCCTCTATTTTTATTATAATTATTATGATTTTTGTGGGGATTTGGACTCTTGGATGGAGATAACCTCTGATGTCACAGCCTTCAGCCAATGGGAGTAAAGTCACAGCCGTGGATGTGAGGCCATTTTGCCAAATACCAGGATATTACTTTTAAATCTGTTAATTGAGACTTACTTTTAGTCAATCCCACAGGATTGCTATTTAACAGCCTTCAATAAGTAGATCTTATTGTACAGGAATGCCAGTACCAACACGATAATGCTGAGGACTGAATGTATTGTGTGTGAATATCATGTATAATATGTGAAGGGCTAATGACATTTTGTTGCTAGGGGGGTGGGTGGACTATTTATAAGTTCAATTTTATCAGATAGTAGGATGGTTGGCTAATCTCTCTCCAATCATTTCTGTGTTCTCTTTAAGCAAAAATGGCATTTGCTGGTATTCTGAACGATGCTGACATCACTGCAGCCCTGCAGGCCTGCCAAGGTACTGGAGGAATCTTTCAGCCCCATACTGAACATATAAGAAACATGAGAACATGGTTACATTACTTTAGGATTTCTTTTTTAAGCAACAATGGCTTAGTCATGGAGAACATTGTTTGATGGTTCTTTGGAGCTGTTCTTCCAACATAAACACCCCGAAGAACCTTCACACAAACCCTTTGGATTTTCATTTGGCCATATTTCTCATCGGTCACTCAGAGTTGTTGTGTCATCATTAGTATTTCTCATTAGATTTTTGCTCTTTTTAAACATCTGGCAGCATGTAGGAGATTACAATAAGTGCAGTTGATTGGCTGATTAGATCTGTCTTAATGAAAATCACGGCACCTGTTTTCCAGCTGCTGACTCCTTCAAGCACAAGGACTTCTTCGCCAAGGTTGGCCTTTCCGCCAAGTCCGCCGATGATGTCAAGAAGGCTTTTGCTGTCATTGACCAGGACAAGAGTGGCTTCATTGAGGAGGATGAGCTGAAGTATGGATCAACCATGTTTTTATATTTATAATGCTTTTTATAAACCTTATTATTCTTTAGTTAAAATAAACATGAAAGCAATACTCATTCCTCTTGTCCAACCCCTCTCAAACATCCCCCAGGCTGTTCCTGCAGAACTTCTCCTCTGGTGCCAGGGCTCTCACTGATGCTGAGACCAAGGCCTTCCTTGCAGCTGGTGACAGTGACGGTGATGGCAAAATCGGCGTTGACGGTAATTAAATTCTCAAACAATAGCAGTAAATTTGTGGTTGAGGAAATCCAGGCAGAGTAATGTAAGCTTAAATTTGCAGGCTTCAGTGACAGATCACATATATTTTAAGAATGGACTCAAACCTATAACCTCAAACCTTAGACTATACATTCCAGGGCTGTACAATATTGTCATATCACAATTTTAATAGTGCCCTTTACGCCATATATTAAAAACATAACTGGGAACATTAACAACCTCATCACAATCACAGTCAGGGAAAGGTCTGTGATCCATCAGGGCCCTTTGCAAAACACACACACAAGTTAGAGGCTTAAATGAACAACAGTGTTGTTTAATATCTATATTGCAAAGGCCAACGAATTATAAGCACCATATTGTGCAGCACTAGAAGATGCACTTTCAATTCTGCCCACATAAATGAGCTCAGGAGGTGATTCATCAATAGGTTCATGAAAACTTTCATATACAGCATTATAGGCCAAGACCATCATGGCACAATGAAGTATAACTTTTTACATAAGAGCAAAAGACAACAGTTACATACATTGGGCCTCATTCACCAGTTGTTCTTACGCAAACCCACCTACACAGTTCTTACAAACATTCCAACACTCATCAGTGTTTTTTTGTTTGAGATAGGAACATAATCGACTCATGCTCAAAAGCACACCAATTAATTGCTGAATTGTCTTATCAATGTGGTGCAGATTTTGAAAGTACCTTACTTAAGAACAAGAAAACATTTAGCAAGATCTTGGTGAACAAAGCCCCTTCTTCTTACCAGTCATGAAAATGCCTAATGAGTTATGATTATTAATATTATTACCTTAACTATTATTATTATTATTATTATTATTATTATTATTATTGTTATTATTATTATTGTTATTGTTATTGTTATTGTTATTATTATTATTATTATTATCATTATTATTGCAGGTCATTATTTACTGTTTAGTTTTACAGTCCAGAGTAATACTGTCAGGGTAATTTACTGAGGGTATGGAAGTAGTTTTTGTAAAGAAAGACTCTGACATTGCTTCATTAAATGATGTCTTCTCTTTTTCAGAGTTTGCTGCCCTTGTGAAGGCTTAAGCACTCGTTCACTGTTTTTGGAGTTGATGGTAAGGAAGATTCTACTTTTAACTCTCAGTGGTTAATACTGGGTCTGGCGCGATTACTTGCTGTAACTCAGTCAGTCCATTAAAATCTACTAATATTTGTTTATCTCAAACCTTTTGTTGGGGGGGTCAAAGTGTAATGTTTGTGGTGGGCCTAGGGCCATAAAAACCAAACGATATACAACTAATAATACATTAATTTAAAAATAAATAAATAAATAAAATATATGTATATATTGTTTTAAAATGTATTATAATGTTGTTATAATGCAGCTTTTTAAATGATAATAAATATGTTATAAATAATACATATAGTACAGATTATGTTTGTCCTTTCACTGTGTGAGGATGTTAGGGCTCTGGCAGGCCAAGCTGAACATTTCACTGGATATGATTATCATGATAATTCTCATTATGATAATTCTCCTACTAGTCTCTTTTACATTAAGGATACAGTCTGATGGATATTTATATGCATTTTCCTGCACTGTTTGCAGTATTTGAACTCTTTGATAGGTTATGAATAGATTATAATTGCTCACTTAAGTCCATTTTATTGTTTTAATTACTCCAATAATCCTTTAAATAATTAATGAAGCCTTGATTACTAATTTAATATAATAATTGATGTTGACAGACCCATTAAGTATGTAGTTTGTTTTTCATACCAAATACCTTTGATTTCATTTGTTTTTTCAGAGTTTGCTGCTGTGATCAAAGGTTAACCAACAACTGACCACAACCTCTTTCTGGAAAGGAACAATACTGCCCGAAACCTCTCAGTAAAACTGATTTTTGAAGTTTGACACACCTGCACACCTTCTGCTCCCAAGCTGCGCTTCTGTCCAGAATGACTGTACATGTTACTTGGTTGTTTTTCTCGTGCCATAGACATGGATTTGGAGTACTAAACAATCTGCAATGCACTTTTTGGGAAAGGATGGTGAGACAATAAATGTTCTTTTTCAATTTTTGTGTCGACATTTATTTTGTTAATGTATTTATTTGTTTCTTAATTACTACAGTATCACTTTCTTCTCCTAATTGAGAGAATGTGCAGTATTGTTCTCATTGTGATGAATCATTCATGACTATTTTAAACCACACTAATGTAACTTTCAAACCACTCCACCACACCACCACAAGGTGGCGCTTCACCCTACAGTTGACATAATTTCTACATTGCAAGCAGCAATTGCTTACTTGGAAGAATAATTAAAGGTGTCCAGTCACCTGCAAAGGGCCTGAAAGAAGTACTTTCTTTGCTGATACTGTTACTAGTTAATGTCCAACAAATTACATTTTCTGTCCACAAAGAGAGGACGTAAAGGGATAGTACACCACACTGTAACACTACCGATGAGTTCCGTGACATTAGAGTCTGTTTGGTAAGCCTGTCGCATGTCTCCAGTGTCGTGCCTCTTCTTTTCTGTGACAGGACAACCTCAGGGGCCCCTCGAACCAACGTTTCTTTTTCTTCTCACAGGTTAGGTACATCATGTCAAACTGAGGGAAAAGGTCAGGAACACCTTAATGTTTAATTCAAAACCATTTATTTTCTCCTCAAGTGTATAACACACATAGTGGAACCATTATGTTGAGACAAGTTCCCTGCACTGTGGTAACTGGTGCAATTAATTTTGGTTGGGTTTTACATAATATAGCCTTAATTGTAAGGTACTGAAATTGTCATGGGATTGATGACCTAACATAAACTGGCCATGTGTCTCCCATCTGCAAGCAGCCCAAACACATCTCTTCCTGGCCATGGTCACAGTTATTACTGTCCTTCAGTGATTCAGTTTGATTCCTTAAGAAACAATTCAATGGTTCATGGAGGCTGTGTCCCAAACTACTACTTTACTACAATGGTGATATCCTATTATTAATAGGGTGGTGATGTCCAGATAGTGGTGCCCACATATCAACATGCTCCATGTAGGCTGAATCTAACACTTGGATTATGGAGCCTGGAGACAAGTTAGGAAAGGTATAGCCCATGACCACGCACATGCAGGCTTTAAGTGCTCAAGCACCTGCCTCTTTAGCCATAGTGCCCTTTTTGGTTTCATTTGAACACACTTCCCGGAACTTCAGCCTTCATTTAAGCACCTGCCCCTCTAAAGGAGATGCCACATCAAGTGGACCTGGTGTAAGTCCTGGGAATTTTAATTGAATTTGGGTTAAAAAAAAAAAGATATACTATCAATAATGTTAATACAATTCCATAGCCTACTTCACAACAAGTGAGTCTGTTATTGTGTAAATAATCATATTGTACTGACAATTTCTGGTCAATGGTCAACAACATTCACAATAAAGTTTCATATTAACACTTTCTTTCCAGTTTACAAACCATCAGTCATTATAGAGCAACCACATTCTGTAATGAACGGTATGGAAGACTAGTTTGAATACTGAATACTCTTTCAAACAATGGGCCAGTTGATTGGTAAACAATTATGTCATCCTTCAAGAGTCATGAATTCTTCCCCCTCTCAAATGTACCGTACAGCTTAAAGTGCCAGAGAGTCAAAACAAAAACCAAGTCAAAGTGTCATGTTCCATGAACACATAATATATAATTAATATAATGCAAATAAGAAGAAACAAACCTGAGTGTCTAATAGCATATAATGCACCAAGGTCTTATTTTATATCTTGCTTCATATTCACCTTTTTCAGATCTCCTCATCAGCAGTTCAGACTACTTCAAACTTTGAAGAACACATTTGAAACATCATGGTAAGGATCTGTATCTCATTCTTGTGCCATACTAAGAAGTGATCACAATATAATGATTTCATTGTCATGTCTTACTAAGGATTGACCACAGTTTAATTATATCACTATCATGCTTTTACAAATGAGAGATAATTTAATTCTCGTTCAGTTTAATCATCTCATTTAGGGATAATCTTGATTAAATCTCATTCTCAGCCCTACAGAGTGTGACCAGGATTTAATGATCTCATTGTCATGCCTTACTAAAGATTAGCCACAATTTATCTTATTCTGCTTTATTAACATCAATTATATTAGCATTGCATAAATATTCAGAATATAAAGAAATTTAACTCTCATAAGGACATATAGTGGCTGTTGATGTTTAGTGTTATAAATATTTTACATACTGCAAATTTACATAGATTTACCCCTGCTCACATACCAATCAGGTCTGTTTATATACATTCATTCAATCAGGAGAAATTTTTGGACTTTGATCTATCATTTAGTCCACTTTTTTTTGCTAAAAGGCTTTGAGAAGTGAACTTGATGTAAAAGTATCTAAGAAATGCTGTGCCATTTTTACTGCACGTTGGCAGTGACGTTAAAAGCTGTGCTAAGCAGTAGGTGGCTAAACAGACTTGTACTCAGCACTGAGAAATTTGTGTGTCACTGTCTCAGATTATATTATTATTATTATTATTATTATTATTATTATTATTATTATTAATAATAATAATAATATATGTCAGTTTGATGTTTGTGCAAGTATTTGTTTCAGCTTTTCCTAATTGCTTACACACATTTCAGGAAACAGGCTTGGACACTGATGTGTGGCTAGGAATAAGGCCAGGTTTTCTGGCATTTATTGTTTGTATGCCTTCAGGCTTTGCTTCGTGTATTTTTTTGTACGTGGGTCGTTCCTGCTTTGAGGCTGTTCTTAAAGATAGAAAACTGATGGAGAGAAAAACAGTCACATGTTTCATGAAGTTGGAGAAGATTTGGCACACTCAGGTCTTAAAAATGCTGCCTTTGCTGCTAAATGGTGGATTCCACAAATGTTACCATTTCAAATATGATTCAGAAATAAAGCAACACACTGTTCTCACTGTGAAAAGGTGTGTAAGTACTTCTAATCCAGTCTGCCGCCAAAGGACACTGGATGAAGGACTGCAGAATTGAAAAATGTGGTAATAAATAATACATTTAGAGGGTAATGCATTACAAATTTCGTTTAAATGTGTCTGCTATTCATTTATTCATCCATCCATTCATCCATCCATCTCATAGTAATGATGTTGAAGATGTATTAAAACAGTCCTGAGAAAATGAGGGTCTCCAGATGTTTGGTGGGCAGAGTTTCTTACAGAATGTGTTTGCATCTGATACAGATTTTCGCAATTTAGTGAGGAAGCTGGAGAAGAGGAGTGAAAGTGGCTTTAGTTCTGCAGTGTGTGTTTGTGTGTGTGTGTGGGTGAGTGTGTGGGTGAGTTAGTGTTCGTAGTTTTAGCACAGTAGTGAGAGTGCATGTGTGTGTGTTTGTGTGTGTGTATCTGTGTATGTGTGTATGTGTGAGTGTAGTGTGTGTGTCTGTTTGTGTGTGTGTGTGTGTGTGTGTGTGTGTGTGTGTGTGTGTGTGTGTGTGAGCGGATGTCCACACTGAAGGTTAATTAGGCTGGTTAGGTAAGAGTGTAAGTGGAGGCTGAGGGTAAGAATGTGATACAGCTCCAGGTAACTTTATCAGCAGCCTCGGCCTGCCTGCACTCTATATAAGCTCACCTGAGCTCGTTACACACACTGCTCACACTCGCTACTGCTGCGGACCACCGGGGGGGACTTTACAGCCGTGAGTAGCACACTCTACCATCTTTTGTACGGGCTAGTTATCAGAAGCTTTTATGTGTATGTGTGTGAGTGGGTATGCATATATTTGCAGAGGAAGATCAGTGCTGCTGTAAATTCTATGCTTAGAGCTGTGAAGAAGCTGAGTTTCCATTTCTCCAGCACTGAAAAAAAGCACAATTGATTGAATTGATGTGATTGAAATGTGAAAGTCATTTCTGCTGAATGAGATCTTTTATAACAACACAGTTCTATTTCTGTTCACTAACTTTTGACAGTAATGTGGCTAGAATACATTGCATTTGTGTGAAATGGTGAAAACATTTGAATGTAGAGACTTGTAGGAATGTAGTCCAATATTTTTTATAGTCATTTTAATCCCATTAATAACGTAAAAACTGTTCACAATGACTCTTGATCAACGATAAGACATCATACAGGAACCCTTTTACCGAAACAGGTAGACTATTGATTCTGTGAAGGGAGAAATGGTTCACAACTTACGGACAATGATTTTATGGCTTCATGTGAGGATACATGTCGTGTTTTAAATTTTCAAGACTTTTAATGTCTTTCCTCTAGCACTGCTGCCTTTCAGGAAAAGCTACCGATGTATTTTTCAGTTGCAGCCCTTAATGCATTGAATGGTGGCAATATATTGCAAAATTGAAATATACTGTTATATGTTTTTTTGCAATTCATGTTTTTATTAGTTGTTATTTGTCATTTGTCATTTATCACATAATTTTTGACATGTTTTATCATTTCCCCCTGCCAGGACTAACATGTCACTCACTGATATCCTCTCTGCTGAAGCCATTGAGAATGCTGTTAAGGACTGCCAGGGTAAGCCAAAGCACAAACACACACAGCAGAGCATTAATTTACCATTAATGAAAGGATTAAACAAGGAGGATTGTAATCAAGTGTATGTAATGAAACATGAAGTTGTGCAGTTTGTGGGCCACATGGGGTGACCCTGCAATGACCCTTCCATTTAGTGCCACAATCACTGCCTACCCATGCAAAATCAAACCTGTCACAATTATTACAAAATTACCTGATCACAGTGATCTCAGCTGATCAGTTATTTAAGCTGACCACTGTTGTTCAACTTCATGTTTATATGTTCATGTCCCAACCCACACAATGAGAACTGGGTCAGCTGGGTCAGCTGGGTTCATCACAGCATCCTGACTAGCCACCATGGGCGTCTGTTAGCTAATGTAACAGATTTAGAAATTAGTGTCCGCTCTTAAATGTGTTGAGCTATCCAGTGATGTTGTGCTAGTGCAAAAAGTAAAGGAAAAGGAATACAGCAACCCCTGACTTTAGAGGGCAGCAGTGAGTAATGATTATTTGTTTGAGCTTGAGCTGTGTTTGTGGTAGGTTGAGTGCTATTAAGGAGTCTATTTTGCACCAGTGGAAAGCTTAACGTGAAGTGTTTTTGCTAGTTTTATTCTGGCACATTCCTCATTTCCATGTCCTGTATGCATGTTTTTAAAATAAAATGGTCTTGTGTGTGTTTCCCACTTGTAGGTTGATTTGTAAAGCGGTGTGGCTGGGTGCACTGTTAGCATGTTGCTATTTTAAGGCAGTGAAATGAAATTGAGCTTTTAGCCAACAAAAACCACACTGGCTTATTATTAAATTATATTTAAGTGAGCATTGCAGTAACATGCAGTCGTACAGCGCTCATTATGGGCACATGTACATGTTCAAAGTGCACCGATGGCACTTGAAACAGTGCTGTTTCTTGAGTGATGTGTTTGTGCATTTTCACTTTGCACACAAGCAGATCTTAAATTGCATAGTATAATTGCAATCACCCCTTTGATCCACCTTTTAAAGGTAAGGTAATGAGCCATTCTGGCTGGGTTACTGCAGGATAAGCCCAAAACATACCTCCGAATGATTTTAACTTTTTGCCATCAAAATAGCCAAATGGATTTGCACATGCCTATAAATGCACCTTGTGCTTTACTTTTTGGATTTGAACCAGAGCTCTAAGTGTTGAGAGGTAGGAAGCAAAATAGCTCATTGGCCAGTGCTAATTTTGGCTTGGACTTGAAAAAACAGAAGCTGAAATTGCTAATTGTAATTATTTCTAAAGTAACTGACAGATACATTTTTAAGATGATGGAAGGTATATATGAAGTCAAACATTGTTACTTTTATTTTTATTCCATTTGTGTCCTTAATGATGCGCCCATTGTAATTTTTCAGTGCTCGCTGTTTTTAAAAAGTTACAATTTTGAGACAGATCTTGTTCCAATCGACTAATATATTGTTATAAGATGGCAAATTATTGTAATTAGAGTTGTTGAAGGTAACACAATAATTGCACTATTTCCATATAACATTTTTAACAGTAGTAGTGAAAGCTGAAGCCCAGCTGCTGGCACATTGTATGTTGCTACGATAGACATTGCATTGAAATACAGTAATTTATGGTGAACAGTATCCTGGATAAATACACTGCAGTGGAACAGTAAAAAAGTGCTCCTTTATAGTCAGTGAAGCTGATAAAATGGACAATGAGTATAGATGCAAGCTTGGTGCACTTAATGAAGGGGCTCGTCAGTGTATATATACATTACTTTTTTATGTGAGATAAGATGCAGTGAAAGGTGCAGGAAAGGTCTCAAGAAAGATCGTGTTCTCTTCAGATCGTCTGTGCATGTGTGTGTGGCATCACCTGCCTTTCTTGTCTCCTCTGGACAGCCCCGGACTCCTTCAGTTACAAGAAGTTTTTCCAGCTCTGTGGTCTGACCCAGAAAACTCCCCAAGAGGTCAAGGATGTGTTCCGCATCTTAGACGAAGACAACAGTGGATATATTGAGGAGTCTGAGCTAAAGTACGTCACATCAAATCATTTTCCAATTATACTTTTATTTTATATGATTTTTCTTAAGCTATTGAAAGGAACACTGCATAACATCATCACTGTCAAAGCCTGAACAGGATATATTCACACACATTTTCACAATATTGCACTTTGTACACATAACTATAGGGGCACTAAACTCATATGAAAAGCTTTGGGACTCAAAACCTGCTTTTGAAGGCCAGATCTCTATTAATCACAGTAAAATCAGAAGTACCTTCTACTCATGTGTGCTTCACACCTTTGTTGTTGAGCATCACAGAAAACAAGAGTTTAGCAAAGAGAACAGATGCCTCACACAAAAGCATTTAGGATGTATTACACCAGCATAGATCAGCATTTCAGAGATAAATAAGCAGCACTGTTTTTGTTCTCAGTAGCTTTTAGACTGCAATATTACTGGTCCAGCTAAGCCTTCTCCAGCTCTAATGCAGGAATGCTGTCTTTTTTTCTTTTTTCGGTTTGTGCAGTTTATCTGCATTATGTAATTGTGTCAGCAGAACTTGAACCAAAGGCGTGAGAGGTGACTTTCAGAGCTGTCCTTTCAGTATGGCGAGTTTCTTTTTTGCTGAGGCTTTTGCACACTGGCAGTGAGAGAAAGAGGCTGTAGCTGATCATTCATTAGCCAGTAGATCACAGGCAGAACACAGCTTACATTTAATAACAGAAGTCATGCAGTATGTGTATGTGTGTGTGTGTGTGTGTGTGTGTGTGTGTGTGTGTGTGTGTATAGTATATATATATACAGAATAACAGAACACTGCTCCAGGATGTTCATATATATGGCACACATCATCAGTACATATATACACATATAAATTTAATGTCAGCTCCATAATTATTGGCACTCTTGGTAAAAAACATTCTCAAGATTCTCAAACAGGAGCCACTTCTCAATACAGAATCTCTTCAGTTCCTATTTTAGACTGGCCACTTCTGCTCTGCCCACAGGGTTTCAATAGGGTTTAGGTCAGGTGATTAAGCTCATGATGGTCACTAAAACATTCTATGTGGACATAGATGTGCATCATTGTCCTGCTGCAAGACTCATCCACAACCCAGTTTTAGCTGTTTGGCAGAAGAAGCCAGACCTTCATTTCAGTTTTCCTTGTACTTCTTGAAGTCCATGATGCCATGTATCTTAGCAAAGTTCCCAGGGTCTATGAAGAAAAAATCAGCCCCAAAACACAAATCACAGATCCACCACCATATTTAACACTGGGCATTATGATCTTTCCTTTCACTTCAAGTGTTTTTTGCCAAAAAGTCTACTATTTTGAAGACTTGGTGATGCCAGAATGCTACCATTTTCTACACCTGTGATTCTTGGAGAAATAATTTGTCTCACTAACCATTCTTCTCACAGTGTGTGGAGGCCAAACAAAACACGTGTCCTATTTCAGGCAATTTTGCTACATCTCCATTTGTTTTAAATGTCAGTTTTTACCCGTCGTATTTTAAAAAATTGAAGTAACCACAAAGACATTTCTTTCATATACTGTTTAACCTAGAGTTCCAGTAATTATGAGGCTGAACATGGTATAGAATCTTTTATTACCACATATACATGTATTTTATGAGAGTTGTTTTTGTATCAATCAGGTTCTTTCTGCAGCGTTTTGTACCGGGGGCACGGACTCTAACAGAGAAGGAAACTAAAACCTTCATCTCAGCTGCAGATGATGACAGCGATGGCAGAATTGGAGTAGAGGGTAATCATTTTATTTACCTTACCATTGATGATGCTTTTCATGGGTTTTGTTTTGAAAATCTATCAATATTTTCTTACTTATTCTGGGTGTGTATATTTTCCAGATTCTCACTAGATCATCCAAGTGCAGTATATTATATGTATAGTATATAATGTTTTAAAGGGAACTCTTTGGGCCAGTTTTTCAGAACCAGATTAAGCCCAAGCCTACAATAAATTTGCATATTGATGATAAACCAAGGCTAATTTTAACACTAGTCTTAGTCCACGCCCATGAAACCAGTCCTTTGAGTTTTTGAGAAAATGACTTTGGCGAGAACACCTACACTGTGCCTTTGTGCAGCAGTGCGTTTGCAGCGTGTTTGATTTCACACTCAGGAGAGCATGCTTTGATTTATGGGTTGCAGCTTTTTTGTCACTGCAGTAATTGGAGGACATCTGCTGATGTCTTTGTGTTTTTGGGGTAGGGATCTGGGATCGGTCAGAGGGAACGGGGAAAGAGAACCTGCACTTTTCCCCTGTGTGTGTGTGAGAGAGACAGTGTGTCTCAGTGCAGGATCACAGCTCCGACCTGGAAGAGTGCAATTGACATTTGAATTAGAAATGTGTAGTGCGTCAGAGTGCTGAGTAGGCATCAGATGACCAAGGTGCAATGCTATACATCCAATGCTATCTGATGTCTCATCAAACGTGTCAATCATGGAACTGGTCAGCTCTTGACTGAACAGTGACTGTGATGATTGTGCCTTTAATTTACCCCACTCAGATGAGTGCTATATTCAAACAGTCCTAGCACACGTAAAATGGAAGATAATGATTGTATTGATGTTTGAATCATCCACTTTCACAACACCATGCTGACAGTGTGTAGTGCATGATCTACTGCTGTTGTCAGAAAAAACATGAGCTCTTACAGATGCTGATTGACTAGAAAGAAAGAGGAAACTTTTTCTTTACTTTTTACATGCGATGTAATTATCTGGTAACCTTTATTACACTATAAAGATTTTTTAATAAAGTATATTATAACAATGTTACATTATAATGCTATAATACTGGTTATGTTGTCTTTCTTCTCCCTCCACAGAGTTCCAGACCATGGTCCTGTCTTAAAAACATGGGCCTCCATTGCTCAGATTCTGTTCCTGTACCTGCAGCCATGTGTACTGCAGTTTCATCTGTCATGCTGCTTTTTACCTCCCAGATATTTTTCAGAGACCAACATTTGCACACACTCATTTTTATTTGCCTTGTGAACACATGTCAGATGGCTGAATGTCTGTGCTGTTGTCCCAGTGCTCACCCCACATGACCAAGGACAAAACTGTTCAGGGAAATAAATAAAGTCACTGTAACTGCAGCATGTGGTGCCGTGTCACTTTAAACCTGCTTTAGCTTAACGTGGCATGTACTAATGCAATAATCCATGATGAATTAGACATTAAACTGCATTTACAAGAAGCACAGTGCACTCTGTTATTGCAAGCTTTACATGTTGAAACCTTACTTTTCTGGCATTTTAATTATTATGTCACATGAACTCAAAGATATTCATATCATGTGATGTGATATTTGAAGCTAATAATTAGATTATTCACAAGGGCAATGATATTACAACAACTGCAAGACTGGCATTCATATCATTGAGTCTGAACAAAACCTAATGTGTCCAAATTGATGACAAAGATAAAACATTTTTACCCTTTACTGTAAGTTGATGTAGCATGATTTTATTCAGTGCAATAATGGGCCATTTCTTTTGACCCACAGCCCAAAAATGCAAAAGACAGCTGCTTTTTTCATTAGGGTGGACTCACAAGGTTTTGTTCCAAGAAGGATATGCAGGTGCCAGTGAATGGCGTGGCAGAATTATGACTTACAGCAATAGATATGCATTAGAAACACAAGTGCAAACAGATCCTAATGTGTGGCCTCATGCTCATCTGTCTGAACTGCTGATATTTAATCAATCCACAAACAGTATCAAAGAAAGGAGAAAGAAGTAACAATTAAACAGATTTTATAGGATGTAAATATGACATTCTAACAAAGCAGAGGACAAATAAGCAAATATATACAGAAAGCAGGGACACATTATAGGTAATATTGCAATAAAAATTCAATGTACAGTTACATTCTGAATTAGGTGCATTTTAGTAAGTTCATTCACTGCCTCCTTTGTTCACAGTTCTAACCTAATAGTTCTAATGCACTCTTCAAATTTACTTATGATCTAAAGGATGTTACATAATTGATAGAACTTGAATAATTCATAAGCAGGCTATTTTCACTGAAGATCCAGCAATGGGATTCAGAAAAAAAGAGAGTTAAAATTTAAAGCAAACTAAGGAGACACAAAAGGCCATGACAGTGAGTGTAGGTATAAGTTACAGTGAGAGGGCCTCTCAATGCCTGACAGCAAAGACACCTCACTCAGGTTACTGAATTCATTAGAGCAAAGCCACTGAAATTTTGGTTTAGCACCAGTTTCTGATGAGCCCTTTCTTTACTTAAGCTTCCACTGTCCAAAGAAGGGCACTAGTTAGTATTCATGTTTTCAAAATTACAACAAAATTGCTTAATTTATAAGTATGTTTTATAAGTAAGGTTTAGTCATTATCGTTTTTGTCCAGTTATCTGTTGTTGTGCATGCAGTGTTAACAGCAGTTCTGCTTTCTATTTGCACTAGTGCTCAGGCTTTGCAATTACAGTGTCACAATATTTTACATATTTCACACAAATATAATTCATAGTGGAATACTTCAGTAGATGCACAGAACTAGAGCTCCACTGTTGCTCTTCAGCATGACATGAATCAGATCTGCTAACAAGACTTGCAGATAATGTCAGTGCTATAATTTATCAGAATCAGAATCAGAATCAGAATCATGTTTAATGGCCAAGTGTGTGAGTGAACAAATACAAAGAATTTCCGGCAGATGGTGTCTCTCAAGTACAGTGTAAATAATAGTAAGAACAAGAAACAGTGCAACAATGTAGACAACACAATGAATAATATTAATCAACAATATAATATGTTAAACAATCAAGGACTTATTTACAGAGACACAGAGTGCAAATAGCGGTGAGTGCATAAAGTGCAGTTACAGTCTTGCAAGGTGGAGCAGTGTGACAATTTAACTGTTTTGGAGGGAGACGGCAAGGGAAAAGAAACTGTTTCTGTGTCGGGTGGTCCTGGTCTACAGGCTTCTATACCATCTACCAGAGGGCAGCAGGTCAAAAAGTCCAGGGTGTGAGGGGTCTGTGATGATTTTCCCTGCCCGTTTCCTGGTTCTTGAGAGGTACAGGTCCTGGATGGAGGGCAGGGGGGCGCCGATGATCTTTTCTGCTGCCCGTACGGTCCGCTGCAGTCTGTTCCTGTCCTGTTTAGTGGCTGCTCCATACCAGACTGTGATGGAGGAGCACAGGACTAACAGTTCTGAGAAAGAATGAGTTTTAGACTGGAGCAGAAGAATAGAAGTCTTTTACATAGAATCCCCCCAAAAGATTTTGAGCTACACTTACATTATTTGGCTTTACTGAACAGCAGGACTCACTGCTACATGACACAGTCTGACATAAACCTACATAACCATTTACAAATACCTCAACAAGTGTCATTTTTCAAAGCTGCTTTTGTCAATTTTGCTTGGAACTGACAAATGGAATAATCCTGTTGTTATGAAAGGCTTACATAAGTGTTGTGCAGCCTAATGAATACCACCATCCATCCTTTAACAACAGCACATTTAGCAAATTTTGGACACCCAATGTGTCTGGGGATAATTGACATTTGTGGCAAAGGGGTTAACTGTATAAATGTTAACCTCAAATTGCACTTGAACTGACAGAATTTACAAATTTAGTTAGAAATGAGAGGAAACCTGGGTTTTACTTAACTAGCTTCTATGTATACTACCTAAGCTTTACTTATCTTTACTACCTAGTATTTAGATGAATACTAACTTTACTACAGATGTTTTACTTAGCTTTATTAGCTTACTAATTTTATTACCTAGTCTTTACTTGCACACTAACTTTACCAGATGTTTTAATTATCTTTACTGACTAACTCTTTACTTGCATACTAACTTTACTACAGAGGCTTTACTTAGCTTTACTAGCTTACTAACTTTACTACCAAGTCTTTACTTGCATACTAACTTTATTCTAGATGTTTTAATTATCTTTACTAGCTTACTAACTTTACTACCTGCTCTTCACCTGCATACTAACTTTAATACTGAGACTTTACTTAGCTATACTAGCTTACTAACTTTAGTACCTAGTCTTTACTATCATACTTTACTACAGAGGCTTTACTTAGCTTGACTAGCATACTTACTTTTCTACCTAGTCTATACTTGCATACTAACTTTACTACCAAGACTGTACTTAGCTTTATTAGCTTACTAATTTTACTACTTAAGTTTACAACCCAGGGCTTTCTTAGCTTTACTAGCCTAGTAACTTCACTATCTTTGCTTTACTAGGCTTTACTTACCTTCACTAGCTTTACAACCTAGGCTTTACTTATTTTTAATACTTTACTAACTTTACGACATAGGCTTTATTTAGTTTTAGTACCTAAGCTTTACTTGGCCTAGTCACAGTACAGCTAGATTATTTGTTTATTTATTTATGTATTTTCTTACTCACTCACTTAAATAAGCACGTGAACAGAACAGTGCAATAACATCTTGGTACATGAACCAAACTCGGCTTCTTTACCGGGCTCAGGCTGCAGGATGATGTGGAACTAAATGGAACGCCGCATTTAATCTGGCCGAGCAGGTTTGGCGGCTACACGCGGACCTCCGTCAGGGGAAGGAGGAAGAGCGTGTGTGTTCAGTCTCTCATTGATATTCAGTGTTACCTAATGAAACAATAAATCTGCTCGTTTTCGTATTCAGCGCGACCATGCTGTAGAAGGTAAGCTCAGCTTCTGTGGTCTGGATCTGAAGTCCAGAAACTGTGAAGGGGTGTCCATGCCCTGGAGCTAATTTGGCTAACGGGCTAAGTGTGTGAGCTCGTTAGCTTAGCATCGTTAAGCTGACTGTACACAGGCTGTTTATTTTCTATTGAATTTTAATATTATTTAGCTTTACTCGTAATGCAACAGCTCAAGCTCACACGACGTGAGTCATTTTAAATCACAGGGTGTTAATTTTATTGACCGGAAGTCGAGTAGGCTTAGTGCTAAATCAGCAAAGAACTGCTCAGTCTGTGTTTGCTGATTGAACTGCAATATCAGAAAGAAAGTATGTGACAGAAATTGAGCTGTATTCCACAAACTCTCGTATAATTACAAGCATGAAGAGGCTTCATCTGCCTTTTAGCCGGATTGCTGTTTACTGACTTTAGCTGCATTACTTTTGCTGCTGTTGGCAGTGCGGGGCATCTCAATTTGCTTAGCCTGAAACTTCAAAACTGTCAAACAAACCGATTCTTCCTACAGTAACGAGTCCCAGGTACTGTTGTAGCTTGTCCCACAACGGGACAAGCATGCTGTATTTATGTATGTAATTTCCTTTCTTTTACCCCCCACCCCCCCCAATTGCTGACAGGGGTGTGTTCACTTGTGTGCGCACACAGCTTGTATAATCTACATACATGTATACTACCTAAGCTTTACTACCTAGTATTTAGATGAATACTAACTTTACTACAGAGGCTTTACTAGCTTACTAACTTTACTACCAAGTCTTTACTTGCATACTAACTTTACTACAAATATTTTAATTATCTTTACTAGCTTACTAACTTTACTACCTGCTCTTCACCTGCATACTAACTTTACTACTGAGACTTTACTTAGCTATACTAGCTTACTAACTTTACTACCTAGTCTTTACTAGCATACTTTACTACAGAGGTTTTAGCATGCTGTATTTATGTATTTAAGGCCCCCACCCCCCACCCCATTGCTGACAGGGGTGTGTTCACTTATGTGCGCACACAGCTTGTATAATCTACATAGAAAAGCAGGGAGCTTATACACTTTTGTCAAAAATCTCTTTTGTCTCTAGTTTCATGATCTTGCAACATGATCTTGCAGCATGCTCCTTAATGTTTCTCTCTTGCTGATCTCTGATCGAGCAGGTCAAAGGCATGCCCATCAGACTACTGGAAAAGCAGACAGATTTCAAACCCACACTACTCAAATGCTTATGATCAGGTACCGACGTGGTTGGCTGACTGCTCATGTGTTTAAGATTTATGTTAAATTTGCATCCTCTAGGCGTAAATATATATTTTAAGTGAATTCAGCTTTAATTTTAAATTCACCCCAAACTATTATCCCTAAACTTCTCCTGTTTCTGTTCTGCACATTAGCCCCAGAATGGCTTCAGGAACGCAGGAAAAACAGTACACTCCATCTCTGCTTAGTTTTTTCATCTATAACCCTAAGTTTGGACCTCGCGAGGGGGAGGTATGGGCCGTTGTATTCTTTTCAGCCATAGTACAGAAATTTTTTGCACTTACAAATTTGTTATGTCATAATGTGTAAATATCAAATGGTTGTGCACAGAAATTAATGGATGATTACGATACTTCAGGTGCTTCAAATCAGTCATAAAAGAATGTTAACTAATGCGCCAGGGTTTTTTTTGTATATGCATCTTTTTTTCAGCATTTTTTGTTGTATGGTGTATCTCTAGACTGACCATAATGCCACAGTAAATCATCAGCATAGCTTTTGCTGAGGTGAAACTGTACATGTCAATGTGACATTTCAGTTTTGTTACAGACTAAATTTTTAAAGATGATTATTTGATTGACAAACATGGTGTTTGCAGTAATTTTTGACTGGGGTGTTATTGTAGGGGTTTCAGTCTGAAGTGCTGTGTATCCATTAGTATTAATTTTGTATGTAAAATTTTTTTAAAAGTGTAAATCTTAAAATATAATACAAAACACAGCATATTAAGTTTTAAACACCACTAATATTTCTATACACCACTTATATTTCTTCAATGTGTGAAGCACACTCCCAACAATGTATTTCATGGACGGATAAAATGAAATTCTTTAAATGGTGTATAATCGGTTTTGGAATGAAACCTTTCAGTTCTATATTTAGATACACATTCACAGATGCCCACAGGATAGAGTATGACTCATCAGAACAGCGTAGGGTTCCCACTCGTCGTGGAAAGCTTAAAAATGTCATGTGTAGGATATTCAGTCATGATATTACTGTTCCAATGGTAGTTCATGAATGAGAGTATTTCGAATAGGCTCTCATTTATGTTCTAGTGCTGTGAACATGTCCCTGAGTTGGGTCACATGGTAGCACATGCATTTTGGATGACCTTGCAGCTTAAGTGGCCAAAACTCTGAATAATGTCTTTTACATTGTCCTTCACATATAAATATTAGTCACTGCTGGCTGGCAATTAATAATGTTAAATTAGTTAGCATGTTTGCTTCACTCGAAAAAGTTGATGTATTTATATATACATATTTTGCTTGCGGATGAGCTTTGTGATTTTGCTCTGGCTCGGAGCAACAGTTCAATACAGTTATGATATTTGAGCCGTAATCAGATATTGCACTTCTTAAGCTTGAATGCAGACATCATGATTCATATAGGAGTCTCTGCAGCCATCTCCTTTTCCAGTTTAATACAATAAGTCTATTAATATATTTTTTTAAATGATAAATTATTAAATAAATATAATAAAATATCACAATACACTGTAAAAAAAACATTCTCCCCACCTATGCTACAATTGTTGTTTATCATGCTAGCTTGATCATCAAAGGAAACGTCCTGGAAAATTATGTGTGGAAAAGAGGGATTCCTAATAACTGAACTCCAATGTATACGATTATTACTATAGTTTAAATTGAGCATTTTATTTTTCTGTTTTTGTTGGTTTTTACTAGAAATATCAGACACAAGTTAGTAAGTGCCAGTTCAGTTTAATGATGGCGTTTAAGTTGAGCAGGTATATTAATATATACCCTACAGTTATGATGGTTGCAGGTTCTCTTGTTCTCATGTTCCTTTCAGCTTGTTCATTTCAGCTTGTTCATTAAAATGTTAATGTGTCCCGTAGGAAGAAAAAAAGATCTTATTTTACCATCCTAGTGAAGTGGAGAAGAATGAAAAGATTCGCAATGTTGGACTCTGTGAAGCTATTGTTCAGTTTACCAGGTAAGCACTGAGTGCCCTTTAGGTCTTTATGAGGTACAGAATTATAAACTTAGTGTTGGGTATTTTGATGCAGTAATTTAGTAATCATGGTCAGTGACGGAATTAGTCTCAATGTAAAAATTGACTTAAATTCTGCTACATTTTAAGTAGTGATCAGTTCATTTGTGTGTGTATATATATCATCATATATTACTTGTTCAGTTGATGTGATAATTGTGTTTTTGCATTAATGTTTTGATATTTTCAGGACCTTCTGTCCCACAAAACCAGCAAAGTCCCTTCACACACAGAAAAACAGACAGTTCTTCCATGAGCCGGAGGAGAATTTCTGGATGGTCATGGTATGTGAGCATGAGCTTAGTGTGTACTTTGTTTTACAACGTTAAACTGAATAAAATAACTTGTTGTCCTTTGACTTTGTGTTTGGAAAAGCTTCAACATTTTAAAGATGTGCAATATCTTATTTTGCTGTGCAGACGTTCTCTATAAATTGTCCTGTCTTTTGTTTCTTAAGATTGTAAGGAATCCAATGATCGAGAAACCCAACAAAGATGGGAAGCCACCAACTGTAGAATACCAAGAAGAGGAAATTCTAGTTTGTATTTTTGTGATGTTTCGTTTATGGTGCATCTCACATTGTTGTGAACCTGTGCTATTCTTGATCCCTGCATACAAGACCGATAATGACTGCTGTTTTTTCTCCTTTGTCAAAGGACTCAGTTTATGGAGCAGTATTACAACAGTGCTACAGCATGTATAAGGTAAATTTTTATTAACCTGGTTCAGGAATGTATTATTTAGTTTGAGTTTTCTCAAATTCAGTGTTTATGTACCACTGTCATCGTCTCCAGCTCTTCAATGGTACGTTCAGCAGGGCATTTGAGGCCGGTGGAGTTGAGCTACTTATCCAAAAGCTGGAAAAGTTCTTCTACAGGGTAAGATAAATAAACATAAGATACATAAACTATTAATTGAGAAAGTAATCCTCACCACATAAAATGCAGTTAGGGTGAGTGGTGTGTATTTAGTGTCTATTTATGCACACGCACATACATTGTTGCCGTTCTAACAATATTTTCTATGTCTGAAACTTAGAGAAACTTTTTTTATGTTGAATATATTATTGCAGTGATTCTTTATTCAGAGAAATATATTGCAGTTCTGTTGGTCTAAAGGCACATTGGCACTAATCAGCCACAACATTAAAACCATTATCTCATTACAATAGCATTACATTATGATTGTGTTGGCTAGATGACTGGGTCAGACCATCTTCAAATAGGTTTTTCCCAAAATGTATTGGTTAGTACCTAGCAAAATTGGTCTAAAGAAGGAATGGCACCTAAGGCACATTGATGTGAATAGAGAGAAAAGGCTAGCCCACTATTCGCTAACTGCAATGGCTTCTTTCAGCAGGATAATGCACCTTGACACACTACTAAATTTGTTCTGCAATGGCTTCTGGAAAGGTGTTTACTGGCCTCCAAATTTCTCCAAATATCAGTCAGATTGAGTGACCGTGGGATGTGCGGGACTGAGAAGTCTATAGATCCATAGAGGCCCAACTTCACAACTTGGAGGAACTTCTACTTATGTCTTAATGCCAGATATGGCTGCATACCTTCACAAGTCTTGTGGCGTTCATGCCTTAACTGGCCAGAGCTGTTTTGGCAATATGAAGGGGGGGGTCTACACAATATTTGAATGTGATTTTAATGTCCTAGCTAATCAGTGTATGCAAAAGTTAATATTACATGTTTTGCTAATATTCAATGTAAAAATTTGTGCACATCCTCTCTGGAGAACAACCTTAAATATGGATTAAAAAACAACATGAAATACAAAATATTCTCTTAGAAAATCTATGGAATGTCATTTGACCCGGGATATGCAAACCTTGTCGTATGCTAAAGTAAAAGTAAAGCCTTCCCTCCCACCCCCCAGAACATAATTACCCTTCCAGCCAACCATAGCTTTAATTTGCCTCTCTTCTATTAGCAGCACAGTTCAAAATCTCATTTGTGTAGAACAGAGACGTTTGTCTTTATCAGTCATCTGGTTCAAATTTCCCTGCTGATGGAATCATGCTTACTCACCTGTTTGAATAATTCAGCTCTGGTTAGGGGAAACCCTCCTTGTCACCTCCTCCCAAACCTGAGCCTTGGCCTAGTGCTCTCAGTGAAAGTATAATGTGTTCCCAGGGTGAAATGTCAATGACTGCTATGAAAAGTCACACCAGTTCAGCTTCTCACTGTTCCCTTCTGTCAAATTACATGACATCAGCCTCAGTGGGACCTATCCATAGTTGAGGCCATAATCACTTGCTGTTTTTAGTTTTTTTCTTGAGCTGTATATGACAAAGTCCTGTATGAATGTAATTCCAGTGACCACACTGTGTCAGTGTATCCCCTTTAAGAGAAACCCCACCTTTTTTTCAAAATATCTGCATAAACAGATGATTGAAATGTAAACGGTCATTCAGAGTGGTCTGAGGAGAAACACTCAATTCTTGATTGCTGTCTGGTTTCTTGTGATAGGAACCAGCTGTTGAGTTGAATGGAAGGTTGAGCTGTGTTTGTGCTTGTTCTAGTACCTGCAGACACTGCACCTTCAATCTTGTGATCTGCTGGATGTGTTTGGGGGAATCAGCTTCTTCCCCTTGGACAAGATGACCTACCTGAAGATTCAGTCTTTTGTCAACAGAGTAGAGGAGAGTTTGAGCTTGGTGAAATACACAGCCTTCCTCTACAATGACCAGCTCATATGGTACAGTGGAAAAATGCTCTTATTGCATGTTGCACTTTGCATAATAGTGTTAAGTGCAACATTGCATAAAACTGTATACACTGCAAACATAATCCATATTTCTAGTACTACCAGTTCCATTACAAGTTAGTAAATATCAAACCTTGAGTAATTTAAGTTTATCAAAGTGTGGCCCACTTAAGCAAAAGCCCCTTTTCATCCTTAATATTTACATTTGTTTGTCTTTAGAGCACACTATATTAATGCTAGTTGTAGAAGTAAAAATACATGTTTTAATACATAGAATGTTTTATTAATTGATTTATTTATTTTGTGGGCAGTGGTGGCCTAGTAGTTAGGATGCTGCCTTTGAGACCTGAAGGTCACAGGTTCGAGTCCCAGACCAGGCACTACTGAGGTACCCTTGAGCAAGGTACCGTCCCACTACACTGCTCCCCGGGTGCTGTTGGTAGCTGCCCA
>JBBPDA010000105.1:32660622-32704249 GCA_037974385.1 Arnoldichthys spilopterus
TTAAATGCAGAGGTTGCATTTCGTTGTGGTGCTTGAGTGTGTTCACAATGACAAATAGTCACTTTCACTTCACTTTTTTTTTTTTTGGCAGGAGTGGGCTGGAGCAGGATGACATGCGCATTCTTTACAAATACTTGACAACTTCATTGTTTCCAAGACACACAGAACCTGAGGTATAAACTAGTTTTTAATATACATTTGTCTGTTTGCTCACTGCTTTTAGACTGTAATAAAGGGAGCGGAAGCTAGGGGTGGGCAATATAACTTCTTTGCAAACCATAGAAAAACGAAATATTGTGTATAATATAAAAAGGCCTTTAAGTATAATGTATATTCTTTTCTGTACAATCTTAATGCAGTGTAAATTCCAGTGTAGTGGACTGATGACTGTGATGTATGTGTGTGTTTGGCCGGGCAGCTTGCAGGCAGGGACTCTCCTCTGAGGCCGGAGGTAGCAGGAAATCTGTTGCATTATGGGAGGTAAGTGGAGCCAAGTCTTTAGCAACCTAGTGCTGACCCTTCATCTGCTTGTGTTGGACTGAGGTGTCGACGACATTGGGCTCAGTCAGTGAAGCCCAACTCACCTAGTCTGTCAGTGATCAGGTAGCTGAAGAGTAATTGAAGTGCTTTGGTGGCAGGCAAGCAGCAGTCCCCACACATGACCGTGTCCCATTTAATTCTTGAACTAGTGGTGGATTGCAGATCAGTGGGTGTGCCAGCACCCTGTGTTTTGCGCTTGACTGACAGTAGTATTAACTCTGGAGATTACGTTCATGAACTTTGCATCGCCATGACAGAGTATCGTCTCTCATCAACCAGCCTGATTAAAGTGATGGTTTGGAGACATATCTTTTTGGTATATTTGCATGTTTTACTTTTTGCCCAAGGTTCAGTCAGTCGGCTGAAACACATGGTGTCTAAAGTTTGCATTATTAGTTTTGTGAGCCATAAGTGTCCATTTGCTTCATAGCGCCAGTACAAAACTGAAGAAGCAAACTTCAGACACCAAATTGGTCTTGTCTGAACAGTTACATTTTAAGTTCACAGGCATTTTGTGTACATTTCATTTTTGGCCAAACCATTACTTTAAGTTAGCCTGCAAGTTGTGTCACAGTGTCATTAGTGACATAATGTGCGTAGCAGGAACACACCACAAAAGCAAACATTACATGAAACTCCAAGGTGTCAGGTGTAACTGAGAGGAAAGAGGACCTTACCTCCTAAGGCCAACGTCGACCCCTGAGAATGGTTGTGAGGATAATGTAGCATTAGAGTTGGTGAGTTACAAACACACTCAGCTAATAGAACATTTCCTCTACACAGCCATGAGGTCATCAAGTGGTTACAGGTTAGCAGAGTCATGTCTCAAATGTCAAAAAGTGCTGAATCACTTGTAGGTTATATATGGTGTCTTAATTCTTCTATGTTGTTATTTTCATAACTACAAAAGTTCATATTTTTCAGATATAACTTTTCTTGAACCTCATTGTCATTATGTGAACCCCACGGTGGGGTAAATACACCGATCAGCAACAACATAAACCATGACGGGTACATTGAATATCATTAGTTGTCTTTTTATACTAGCACCAGTGAAGAGATGGGATGTTAGGAAGCAAGAGAACAGTCATTTCTTGATGGTGATGTGTTTGAAGCCAATAAAATGAGCAAAGCATCTCCAAAATGGTAGGTCTTGTGTGGTTTTCCCTGTATGCAGTAGTTTGTATTTACCAAAGTGGTCCAGGAAAGATCAACCAGCTAACTGGCAACAGGGTCATGGCTGCTTAAGGCTCTTTGATGCTAGCAAAGGCTAGCCTGTCTGGTCTGGTCTTGCAAAAGAGCAACTGCAGCACAAATGACTGAAAAAGTACATGCTAACTATGATCCAGTGCCTATGCTAACCCATGCCAACCACTAAAAGTGCCTACAGTGGGCATGTGAGCATCAGGACTGGACCTTGTAGCATTGGAAGAAGGTGGCCTGATTTGATTAATCATACTTCCTGTATATCACGTGGGTGGCCAGGTGTGTGTACCACAGTAACCTGGAGAAACCATGGTACCAGGATGCTGAAGGAGACAGTGTGATAGTCTGGGCCATGTTCTCCTGGGATACCTTGTGTGTTGGTGCCATTATCCACAGCCCACTTTTCAGAGGTCTTGTGAAATCCATGCCTTGACTCGTCAGAACTGTTTTGCATGAGGGGGACATTCTTAGGCAGGTGGTCCATGCATATGCGGCTCTTTTTCACTTTGTCTTTTTCTTCCTTTTTTTCAAAACCAGATTTTTAACAGGACCATCCAACTTGAAAGATCCAGAGGCGAAATTCAGATTTCCAAGAATATTTGTGAACACAGAGGACAGTTATGAAGAGCTCCATTTGATCGTTTACAAGGTGGGTTCCCCAGCCCAATTACAGTTTGTTTGTTGGCTGTTTAATGGCAGACGAATAAAAGGGAAAAAACAAAAAGTATTTTCATTTTACTTCAATGAAATAATAGATCAATGACTAGATAAGTGAACAGTAGATATTAAAACACTGAATTGAAAGGCAATGGCACATATTTTTACATTATTTTTATATTATATTATTTATATTTTATATTACTTTAAACTGACAAGATTTTGATGTTTAAGTAGTTTTGCAGCCATAATTTTTACACAGCTGAGTGGAAAAAAAATATAATTACACTGTTGCAGGTTCTGCATGTTTGTGCAACTTTTAAGCCCAATCATCTTTCTCACAGGCAATGAGTGCAGCCGTGTGCTTCATGATAAATGGTGAGAGCCTCTTTAAAATGCTTTTATACATTTAGGCACATTTTAGAAAAACATTACTTGAGAAATAAGCTATAAGGGTAATAGTTCACAGTGTAACATGTAGAGGTTCATTCTACTCTTGAACAGCATCTGTTGAACTGACTCGAGAGTTCTGTGAGCAGCTGGATGCTCTGGTTGGCCCCCAGCTCACCCTGCTAGCCTCGGACATCTGTGAACAGTACAATGTCAACCGGAGGATATCAGGGTCAGTATTAATTTGCTGTATCCTTGAACTTGCTGCATGTCTGCATTACAGAAAATTGATATGTTAACATTAACCTTGATCCCTGTGACTAGCACTCTTATCATGATGTAAAATAATCTCTCAGAATAAACTGCTTTAACCTGGAGGCATATAGTAATGTTACAGTAATGTTATATGTACTTACAACTTTACTGAATACTTGTGACTTTTTTTGTTAGTTTTTCTTTTGTTTTTTTTATTTCACAAATCAGATTTAACAGTTTAACCTGTTTTTACTAAAAGCAGCCCACTTTCTAGTGCCAGATCTTTCAGCTTTTACATATTTGAACAACAGCCAACTACCACAGCGGACTGACAGTTATGACACTAATGTATAATAACAAGACATTCGGTCAGAAGAAGAGAAGAAGTTACGTGCATTTCACGTTTTTCTGCTTTCAGAAAAGCCTGAGTTAATTTGTAAGGAAAATGTACTTCTACTGTGTTGCATTTGTCTGCATTATTTAGATGCTTTTAAACAATTTTACTTCAGTGCATATTCCATGCATTTCCTTCTTCCAAAGATTCTTAATTCTTTGCTACAATTGCCTTGGTTCTTTAACACCTCTGTTCAATCATAATGAGGTTGGCAAAATACCAAATGAAGTAACTTCATATGGAGCCATTCACAAGTACTAACAATTGAGGTGCACTCACATTTTGAAAGTGAAGCACTGATAAGCTCTCTGTAAGCTATGAAAACCACCTGTCATCTGTGTGTGTTTCAGAAGTGGTGTGTGGTTGTGCCTTAATAACATTAGACGTTTCACATTCCTCTCTGTTCATCTAAACCCTTGGCCAGGTGACTGGAGAGGAGGTGTAGCTCAAGGTTCACATACATGACTTGCACTGCAGACAGTGTTCTTAGTGAATGTACCTTTTACTAAGAGAGTAGCTCATACTGTGCATTCTTTTCCTATTTATTTCAATGTCTGAGTGAAAAAAGCCTGTGTTTTGCATTTCAATGGCTAGGCCAGAAAAGGAGCCCCAGTTCAAGTTCATCTACTTCAACCACATGAACCTGGCTGAGAAGAGCACCATCCACATGCGTAAGACAGCCAGCGTGTCCCTTACCTCCGTCCACCCTGACCTCATGAAGATCCTTGGAGACATCAACTGTGATTTTGCACGGTACGTCCTCAATACTTTATTTACTTTGTGATAAAACAAAGAACCAAATTCCAACATTTTGGATATTTTGAGCCCCTCCAGTGTCAACCACCCTCCTCACACATACACAACACTGATTAACTTGATTAGGCTGCTTATACCTGATACTAGGCAGCAGTGTGAACCAGTACAGGGAGAGTAGTTTTTTTTTTTTAAACACAGTGCCACAAATATTTGCATATTGTTGCACTTAATTGTTTTAGATCTTCAAACTAAATTTTATTCAAAACAATAATATCTCAGTTCTGTACCAGTTTTTAGTAGCTTAATTGGATGTAGATTATTTGTTTGATGTTTAAGTCAATAACCTAGTGTAATTATATTATATAATACGTCTCTTTGTTTGCTTATGTTTCTCAGGGTTGATGAGGATGAGGAAATCATTGTAAAGGCAATGACTGACTACTGGGTTGTGGGCAAGAAATCAGATCAGAGGGAACTCTATGTCATTTTGAACCAGAAGAATGCCAACTTGATCGAAGTGAATGGTATGTTATTGCATTGACTAAAATATGGTTGCCTTCTTCATAACCGTTGTGTTAGATGTTATGGTTTTTTCTTCTTGAAAAGGAGGTTCTACAAGGGTTCTTTAGGTATGATATGATCAGGTATTAAAGAAACACCCACCAAAGGCTGAGTCTGTTTAAGCAAATATGGGTTGTGGCTTACCACAAGAATTGTCAGTCAGTTCAAAAGGAACATTTCTCAGGATCAAGACTGCAATTTAGGGCTTTTACCATATAGAAAACATAACATGAAAAGCAACCATGGACGGTTGAGCGGCTGAAATATTCGATCAAGCAAAAATAACAATTGCAAAATAGCAACAATTCCCAAGTGATTTAAAAATGTAACTAAAAGGAAAAATTATGTAATACAGTGGTAAACGTAGATGTGTTGAAGGTGTCGAACTCAAAATTTGTTTACATTTACAAAATACATTTAAGTTGGTGCAGAGAAAACACAAAATCTTAAATCTTACTTTTGTCGGTTAAATAATGGTTTAAGAGAACTAACAAATCGGATTCTTGTTTGTACAAATGTCCCAAAATGTCCTACGTTTTTCACACACGCTACATATCTGGGTGTTCGAGAATTCTTTTTGCTTAACAGTGCAATTGATTAGTTTTTGTTACCATGGTAAGCTGTATAAAGCTGCTGCAGTCACCATAACTTTTTTTTTTTTTTGCTTTGCAGAGGAGGTGAAAAGACTATGTGCAACACAGTTCAATAACATTTTCTTCTTGGACTGAGGACACAAAGAGCGAAGAGTAAAACCACACTAAGAACTGTCAGCTGTTCATGGTTTTAATGACAGCATCAGTGTAATGCAATAATTGCATTGTAAAAATTAATTTTCATATTATGCAATTTTTTAATATTTTTATTTAATCTATACAAAAATGTGACCGCGTTCTTGTAATTAATTGTAAGATTAAAATTTTACTGATGTTTGTATGTACATATACATATATATAAATATAATATTGAAATGCTCATCAGTCAGCTGTTGTATTCTTTCTTGACTCTGCCATTCACTCTGTTCTGCTTCCTTTTAAGTCACAAAATTAAACTGACCCACATTAACTAAAAACGGTTCTATTTAAGACTCATCTTTTTAATTTTTTACATTTCATTTAATTTTTAAATGTCTTGATGTTCTTCATGTCTGACAAATATGGGTCATTTATTTGTTTATGGTAATAGTAATTTTATTTAATAATAATAATGTTTAATATTTAAAAGGTTACATGTCTCCTTTGTTCTTTTGTGTTCCACTCTGAATTAAACATAAGACTCACTTTTATTATATAACCTCTACAATAGGCCTCATCTATGTTAGTCCTAGGCTTATGCAGACATAAAAAATAACCACACCCCATGGAATTGTTTTTCTTTTCAACACATTTGAACAAGCAAACATTTCAAACAATTCAAAACATTTCTTTTTTTATCTAGATCTAGATAAAGGTCTGCCTCTAGGTAAAGGTGATTTGTTGGAACAGAAGTAATAGTAACTTTTTCAGTCATTTATTGAATAAAACTACCAAGAAATCTGATGTTTACTGGAGAAAGTAAGTACAAACCTGACCTCAGTCCCTAGAATTGTCCCCTTCAGCAGACGTCTTTCCATTTTTTCATAATTGTTCTTCCCTTTCTGACCATCGGCTTGCTAAAATTGTTGATTGATGTCCATGCAAAATACCTTTACTTTATGTCAAGACATTTGAAAGTTTCCTTGCATGTAACTATCCTTTTTGGATCCCACATGCTTCTCAGCCTTTTGGCTAAGATCAAATGTAGTATCTGTTCTTATCAGTAAGTGGGCAGTGGTGGCCTAGTAGTTAGTAAGCTGCCTTTGGGACCTGAAGATTGCAGGTTCAAGTCCCGGCCTGGGCACTACTGAGGTACCCTTGAGCAAGTTACGGGCACTGTTGGTAGCTGCCCACAGCTCCACATGTGCATGTGTGATGGGTTAAATGCAGAGGTCACATTTTGTTGTGGTGCTTGAGTGTGTTCACCGTGACAGTCACTTTCACTTTACAATTTTTAATAGGGTTAAAAAAAAACACCTTCATATGTTTGCTAGTGTACTTAAGCTCATTATCCTGTTGAAAGGTCCACCCCCTGTTTATCTTAACCTTCTCAACAGACGACCTCACAATACCAAGAAACACTGACTGCAAGGTTCCCTGTCCCTAACGTGCTTCACAGTTGGTATGAAGATCTGCTGAAAAAGGGTTGTTGGTCTACAGTACACATTTGTACTGTTACGGTGTCCATACAACTATTATGTACACAATTCCAAAATGGCCTGGTCTTTGTCTATATGCTCTGTGACAAATTATAGTCCTGCTCCAATGTTTTTTTTGAAGAGCAGAGCTTTTTCCTGACACGCCTCCCATGCAGGTCCAATCACACTCTGATTATAGACATACGCACTTCCACACCAACAGTTCCAGAAGCTCCTCGCTGATCCTGTGATTAACATCTGAGGTTCTTGGAGATTTCACTGGTCTGCTTGCAAGCTCAGTTAACTAGGCCCGTCTGTCCTGGACAAATTTGCGGTCTTTTGAAATCTACACCACTTTCCTCACAGTGGATTCATTTTTTTAGTTAGTTAGTCAGTAAAACTTATAAAAAAACTTTTCATTTGTACTTTTGTCAGTTAAATACAGATTCACATGAATGAAAATATCAGTTTTGTTTTTATTGCATTTTGAAGAATATCCCAACTTTTCTGTAAATGGGATTTTTTTAGAGAAACAATCATTCTGTGAAACAAATACACAACTAACCAGAATCATATAAAAAATTTAGTCAGTTGGAAAAAAAAAGTTTTTATTTAGTAAAAAAATCTAAATAAATGTATGTTCATGATGCATGATAAGCCAACAGATTAACTATTGTTAGTGTTTCCTTAGGGCGTGATTCACATAAGGAGCAAAGAACAACACTTTCTTTTCCAACACATCTGTTTAGAAATTATAAAAATATTTATATTAATTTAAATATTATTATTTTTGTAATTTTATATCATATAATAATGTTTTAGAAATAATAAACAAAAGAGCAAAGAACTGAGCCCATCATGTGTAAGATTTTGTAAATAGTGTAATCTTCCTAAATGAAAGTGAGTGATTGTTTGTCCTTGTAAACACAGATAATGAAATGAACAAATTAATTACTTTTTTGATGTACCCCCAATGTCTGTTCCTGGGGATATAGCTCTCTACATACATACATACATACATACACACACACACACACACACACACACACACACACACACACACACACACACACACTCTCACTCACTCACTAGATCATTGGATCAGTGCTAAGTACCTTCCAGATTCACATACTCTTAATTATAGGCAATCCTAAAAAAGCAAAAACTCATTACTCTGCTTCCACTGTTTTTTTTTCATAGTCTGATTAGCACAACAGTTAGCACTCCAGTGCCATGTTTCTTGTTACACTGTGCACATTCTTAGTTTGTCCATAGGCCTTTATGTGTACTTTGATTGTCTATTATGACTAACTGTTGTTGTCAATCATGCTTGATTTTTGTTTGTCTGCACACTTGAGCTTTAATTTCTATCTATATTATTATATCTATATAGATAGATAGATAGATAGATAGATAGATAGATTACATCTTGAGCTCGGAGAAAAATAACTGCGTCATCTTCACAGTCCTTGTATTATCGGAATGACATTAAAGTTAATTTTGACTTTGACTTTAATGTAGTGTGAAGTAGTGAGCGGTGTATTGTCTATAATGTAGTGTGGTAGGGAGCGGTTTTGGACGCAGCCGAAAACTCAAGCCCCGCCCTAACGCTCATTTCAACTGGAGGACTTGAGTATAAGGTTTAAGCAAAAATAACCAATCAGAACACACTTCAGTTTGCGATTAGCCAATCGGAGCAGAGGGGTGAGTTTTCAAACCCGAAGCGCGTAGCTGAAGTCTGTTTTTACTGCGGATCACTAACAGTTTTTAAACCATCAGTTATCGAGGAGGGACATTTATTATTTTACGGGCAAGATACACAATACAGGTAAGAAACATTTATATAACGACAGCAAGACAGCTGTAGCCGTTTTTCTCATAAGCACGTAGCTTAGCTTCAGCTGTGTGTAAAAGCTGAGCAAGACAAGGTGCGAATTGTGCGGTGAGTTTAGCCAAAACAAACGCTTCCCTGTATAGAAAATAAGATTGAGTTTTAACATTACCGTCTGTATTAAAGATAAAAGCTGACTGTCTTTTACGTTATGTATATGTCTTGTGTTCCTTTGTACAGCTCAGGGTAAACAATTTTGTTAGCTAGCTAGCTAGTCGCTGTTTAGCTTTCTGACTGTTTTGCTGTTTTCTCTCTTTAGCCGAAGTGGTCCTGCAGTGCAGGCTGTAGACCAGGCCAGCCCACTTGGCTTGTTTGTATGACTACATTAGATTTGATTGTTAGCTTGGTAGATCTACAGGGCAATTAAAAATAACATTACTCCTGATTAACAACTATAACCATAGCGGTAGTGCTATAATACAGTAAGCTGGACCCTGATTCACTTTAATTCCCAAAGCAGCATGCAGATTACTTAATTTTTTTTAAAAACTTTTAATTAACTTTACATAATCCAAATACCTTTTTGCACTTCTTTTTTCATTTGTCATTGTGCTATAGTCACTACTGTCGACATTGTGATCATTTGTCTAAACAGTTTTTGTAGGCATAATATGCAGCTGACTGTAGTTTAGTGGCTTACTTACGTGCATGGCCAAGATTCGTTTAAGTTGTGTTTAAGTCTCTTTCTGCCTTTAAATAAAATAAAAAGTGTTCTTAACATGCCATTTCTGCAGTATGGAGTCTCGCTTCGCACATCTGTACAAGCGAGACAGCAGTGTCTCTATGATACGAGTGAAGCTGTCCAGGCGACGGTCTCAAACGCAGAAAGAGAACAGGGAGAGGATGCAGAACCTGCGACGACACCTGGATCGTCTCCCAGAGCTGGAGCTCTCAATGGACACGTCAACGTTTGAGAAGTCAGTTGTACATGCCCAAGGGCCTGGAGACAAAGAGAACGTGGACAAAAGTAGGCCCACTCTCCCTTCCCCTCTCAGTTCCAGCACTCATTCAGAGCACTTGTGTTGGTTGGAACTCTAGCAAACCCAACTTTAAATAGCACAATTTAGAAATGTAGTAGTTGATGAGATACTTGACATTTTCTAAAAAAATATTATTTTCCTGTTTTTTTGACCTTTGATAAGTTAGAACTGACAAGTCACCAGTGGTGAAACACTCAAAAGGTCCTACGGTGCTATACTACACTGTGCCGACTAAATTCATGAACTGCTATTCGGACAATTTATCATGATAAAATATTATTTTGTCCCACTTCTACATTAGTGTACTGCAGGGATGCACCGATGTGTGGATGTGGGATGTGTTGGTCAATGCCGATACCCAATATTTTTCATGTACATACCTGCAGACACCAATACAAAATCCATTTTAAAAATGCTGAAATTGGGACCGCATCAATAATATTAGTAATAAATAATAATTAGACAAATATGACTTGTATATATGGCTCCTGTTCTTGGGCCTGTAGTCAGGTGGGATTGGCTCCAGCTTTCCCGCAAAGAAGCAGTTTTGACAGTGAATGAATGAACCAATGAATGATTTGTATGTAACTTCTGTTTATTTCTATAAGCTTAAAATTATGTAAAAAGAAAGGATTTTAGCCCAGGGTCACCTACACCTTGTGCTCTTTCAGAGTGCAGTAAATGCATCCACGAATGTCTGTTATAAATATGTCCAATCATAACATCTGTACAATGCTGACGCAATTTTTTTCAAGCATGTATTTGATGATACTGATATGATTCTGATATCGTTGTGCAGTGCAACAAAACATTTTACTTTTCTGAGCAGGTACCAGCGCTGCAGAAGAGAGGAAAAAGATGCTTGAACGTTTTAAAGAGAACAAAGCGCTGCAGAAGGAAAAAGAGAAACGGGAAAAGGAAAAGAAAGGTGTATTTAAGGTTGGCCTCTACCGCCCACAACCCCTGGGATACCTGTCATTGAATACTATTGTGCCAAATACGGCCAAGGTGAGCCGCTTAAGCAGTTTCACTTCGACCTGTATTTTTATTTTTTGTGCATGGTGCTAATACTTAAAGGCTTGGATGATCTCATTTCAGGCTACAGAGTCCGTGCAGTCTACCAGAGTGACGCGTTCCATGAAGCAGCAGCAGCACCACCACCACCACCACCAACAACAACAACAACAACCGCAGCAAAAGGTATTTTTGCCTTAATTTGTATTCCAGAAGTCCACAGATATCTATGCATTTTGTGCATGAATCTGCAAATACATATATATTTATGCCAATCTTCCGTTTCTAACACAGCTGACAACTCGGAGACAAGCTGCGCCAAAGACAGGTCTGAGACTGTTTGATTTTGTTAGTCTGTGTAAAGCTGTCTGATCTCATAATGTAGTGAATAAACATTTTGGTGAATATGAAGATGTAATAATCTTCGTTTGAAAGCCTTTTGTCTTTTATCAGGCGCTTACTCTATGCTATGCTTTTTTTGTTCATCAGTTGAGCTCGCACCCAGTACCAGAGCAAACAAACCATCTGCCCCAGCAAATGCCAGAGGCAGAACTGCTACAGGTAAGCAGTAGTTACAGTAAGGTTTAGGACTCCGATGTTTGCTTACTGTTTGCTTATTAGTTGACTTTTCGCAACTGATCCCATGTGTTTCACAGTTGAACCAGTCGTCCGGGCCCCCACTACCCGGTCGTCTGCTAAAACTGCTCCAGCAGCTGCTCCAGCCAAAGCCGTGGCTAAGCCTGTTTCAGGTGCACTTTTAATTCATTTTCTTTTACTTAATTTGTTTTGTGGAAAGTCTTGCTTTTTAGTGATCTATACATGCATTCATTTCAAACTTTTTTGTTTTTTTGGTGTTAACCTACGATTAGATCTCAGGAGTATGAAAACTAGATCTGCTAATAGGCAACCAACAGCACCCTCTGCAGGCAGGGGGAAACCCATGCAAGGTAAAAGCAAAATGAAACTCAAAATTTAAATTAATAAAATTAAACCGGTTTAATGATAATGATAAAAAACTAATAAACCTTTTAATATATGCTAATGTAACACTGTTAGTTTTGGGCTATTTTATTGGTCCAGTCATTATAAAGCACTTACTACAGATTTCTAACATTTTCTAATAGTATTATTATATACAGTTAAAAACTGAAGTGTCTTTTTTTATGATTATGCATGCATACAATTAGTTATATGCATATACATAAGTCAGTTATTACTTTCCCAGCAGGAGCCACTGAGTCAATGCCAACTGCTGAAAATAAGGTAAGCCAACCTGGAAAAGGTTTGTGCTATCTCTCTTATGTACAATATTTCCACACTGCAATATTTCTCATGTGCAAAATCCTTGTGTATTTTTTCCACTGTGTACAATATGTGCAACTACATATAGGTTTATATAGTTCATACACAAATGTCTTTTTGTATTAGTTGTATAGTGTACTCTTGTATAGTTTTTTTTTTAATCTAATGTTTTGCCACTTTCTGCTGCAATGCAAATTTCCCACTTGTGGGACTAATAAATACTTTTGACTGAATGGATTTGTTTGAGTAAATATAAGGAGCATGTCTTAGCAGGCAGCTGATGAGGAACTTCCTAAACTCAATCCCTCGCCTGTGAAGGAAAAGCTGGACGAAATCCAAGTGACTCCGACCTCATTCGCTCCTCAAGGTTTTGTGTTCCAGCCTCCTAGCGGTCTGAAAACCTTTGAGCCAGCACCCCTCTCTCCGCGCTCTGCCGATTCCTTCCTCTCACCCAGGTATTTTTCTGTGTCAAAGACACCTAGAGATTTTTTTAAATAAAGTGTTTAAACAAATTTGGAATTTAAAAACATAATTTTTCATGATGCAATGAAAATCGAATAATATTTGTTCTTCTGGCCCTTTCTAGCTTCTGTTTTGAAACCAAGGTTGAGTCTGGCAGTCTAACTCCACCACCGTCTGACTGCTTTGCTGCTGCCCCACCTCCATCCTGCCTGTCCAATACTGCACCAGCCCCGGTGTCTCCCTCTTCTTCCTCACCTACTGTTTCTTCTCCTCCACCTCCTGCCTCTCCTTCTCCCCCCTCTGCCCCTGTGGAGCCTCAGCATGATGTCCCCTATTTCAGGTGGGTTTAAATCCAACCCTTCTTCTACCTGCATTTCTTTTTCAGAATGATTTGTCATACACATGCATGCGTATGTTTTGTAGGGCAGTGATGGCTGATGAGACGGAGCGGTTGACTGTGCTGTCAGAGTTATGGGAATCACGATTTGATGATTCCTCCATTCCAGAAGAAAGTGAGTATTTAATCCCATCTGTTGAATCAGACATATTTGCCTGCAGAGTCTTGCTTCTTTAGTTTTGCACAATGATAATTTACCTAACAAGGAATGCAGTGGCCTCCATAGTCAATCCTGGGGACCCCAAGCTCTGCACATTTTTTCCTTTTACAGCTTTCCTTACTCAAACACAGATAGTAGTATTAGCCTCAGTGCATTAACCGTATGGAAGTGCGTTTGTTCACCCTCTTTTTTTTCTCCCTTCCAGTTCGGGATCGCATGCGCACAGCTGTTGGCCAGGCCAGGCTGCTGATGAAGGAGCGCTTTGGCCAGTTTAATGGCCTGGTGGATGACTGTGATCTGGGGCGAGGGGAGAAGATCACTACCTGCTCAGACTTGCAGGGCTTTTGGGACATGGTGTACTTTCAGGTGATTATGCAGTGTATTAAATAAGAACGCCCTGGAAATTCAGCGGGAGTCCTTGCATAAACGACTGGTCTGTGCAGTTTACACCCCTCTGATCTGTTTTTTTCCTTAGGTGGAAGATGTTAATAAAAAGTTCCATGCCCTGCGAGAAGCAGAGGCCAGAGGATGGCTGGAGGACGCAAAGCCTGTTACAAAACCGAAAAAGTTGGTCAAGGTAAAGGAAAGAAAAAAATAAATAAATAAAAGTAAAAAGAGAGGAAAAAAGTAACATGTTCTTAAACGAATCAAACAATAAGATGTACATTGTGTTCTGATTACTGTGTTTGTGCATGGTCTTGCAGAAGCCCCCTGTGGCAGGAAGCAAGACTGGAACAGGTACCGGAGCCAGCGCTGCTGCAAAGAGTCGCCTGGCTGCAGTGAAGGCTGCCATGAAGGCAAAGCAGGCAGCAGAGAAAGCTGCTGCTGGTTCAGGTGATCCTGCTCCTGCCTCTGATGCCCCAGCTAACTCATTGGCTGCCCAGACTGTGGTGTTTCAGGGAGGCTTCTTCCAGGTGGAGAGTCCAATCAAAGTAGCTGGTAAGAGCTCATCATTGGCTTGGTGGATACCAAAGTAAGCAGGGAGCTTGTGTTTTGAGTAGGTTAGCTAGACCCGAGATTTTCAAACCAGGGGTACTTCGGGGGGGAGAAATGTAATTATTGATGCACTGATCTGGAATTTTTCACCTGGTAACTACAAGCAATAATGAACCTTTCTCACATGTTCCCAGTTGTAGTGATCTGTTGTAATTCCAGTATCAGACTAACAGTTATATTCTCTTTTATTAGAAGTGTACATTGCAAGTTTCAACACATTATGATCCAATTATTTAAACCAACAATCCAATTCATTTTTTATACCTTAATTTGCAGCCTTGCGATTTAGCTTGATGTGAATAAATATTGGGGTCTACAATCAGTATGACTTACCAATGCAAACAAATTATAATGTAATATTTTTATTATTAAAGGTCAAATACAGCAGTTTAATCATAAGTAAAAGCAACTTATTACAAAACACTGCACAGAGTAAAATGAATTGAAATTAATAGTGGAATGAACATGCACATCTATTTTTATTTTTTGTGGTTTTTTTTTATGATTTTTATGTGTTGTATTGATACATCGGATCATGTGCTTTTTGGTCAATTCATTGATGCAGATTGATTCATTGTAAGACCCCTAATATTTACCAGATATATTGTGCATTTCTCCATAAAGTAATAAGTTGTATTCCTTATCCTCAGCTTCTTCAAGAGTTAGGAGGAGTGCGGTTCCTTTGCCTCAGTCTTCTCCTCGTGTGCCTAAATTCAACACTCCAAGCAGGCAAAACCGAGCTGCTGCCTCTTGTTCTTCTCCTAATCCACGCATGACCATCATTACTACTGAAGAAGCTTCATCCACTGCAGCTCCTGCTGAAGTATCACACCCACCTGCCAGTCATTCCTGTAACACTCCGCTCCCTGCTGAACCCCTTCCATGCTCCCCCAAACCGCTCCAGGTCAGCCCTGAGCACATACCCAGCATTCAGGTATCGCCTAATCGAGTCTCACCAACAGAATCCATTCCACTTGACTGTGACAACTGTCAAATCCAGTCGGAATGTAATGCACCAGTAGTTAGTCTAATGACAGAGTCTTCAGAGAGCAAGCCACATAATTCTCCCTGCCAATCAGAGGCCGAATTGCCTGTTTGTAACCCTGAGCAGTCGGATGCTACTCAAGAACCTGAGGGATGCATTCTGGACTCTGGTGAGGTCACTGTAATGTCCCAAGAGCAAACGGAGGAGCCCATGGCTGCTGAAAGGGAAGGTTCCATATCACTCAGTCCAGCCAAAGGTGCCTCCTCTGCTCACACACTCAGTTTTACCCTTTCTCCTTTACCATTTAAACCATCTCCACGAGCAGAGATGGTGGAGCCCTGTGTCTCTGCCTCCTCCAGTCCTTCTGTGATGTCAACCACACCACCACGAGTCTGCTACCCCTCCCCCGCTCCCTTTGAGAGTGCCATCCTCCTGGTCGATGAAAGGTAAGCATCCAGCTGTAAAGTGTATGCACTATTCCATTTCTAGTAGAGTTAAATGTAGCAACCTTCATTTGAACTACTTCCTTGGTATTCCACAAATCAAGTCTGAGACGATTCTGTCCTCATTCCAACATATCAAATCTATTTGACTGAACAAACCCTCTCAACAAACAAATATATAGTGGCATTATTTTCAGAATGATCTCCTTTGATAATTTACACATTTGTGATCTAACATTTATGTTGATTTAATCTCTTTTTATGACATTTGTGTGTTTATCTAACAGTTATCAGTTATTTTTACAAGATTGTTTTTCAGCCTCTCTTTACAGGCTGTTACTGTGCCTTTAAGACTGATATATGTAAATAACCTGTTCTGATTGGCTACCCTGTATTGTGCCTCATTCAGAAAAAGATTCAGAGGCATTCACTCTTTACAACTGAGTATGAAATGATAAGGCTAAACTAAATACTTGGATTTTTGTGACCTCACAAATATTAAATTCAAAATGGGCTGTTTTTGCAGCCAATTTTACTTAAATTGACCTTTTTTGTTTTTTTGCAATGCTACACATTATTGATTTATACATACTGTAAGAAATTTAGGTCAAAAAGTGAGGAAAGGGCTTCTCCATGATTTGGGCCCTTAAAAGACCATGACTGCATATGTTAAACATTTGAAATATGTGTATCTTTTATTAAATACCTGATATGCCAAGAACATTTACTTTAAATTTGCACAATCTGCTTTAACATTACACTCAGTCTATAGATAGACTATTGTAATTGTAGATGTTGCTGTATGGAACTTTTTTGTCCAACCTGACCGGTCTTTCTTCATCTCTCATCAGTGCAAAACTTAAAATGACTGAGAATCCAGAAATGGAGGTAAGCACACCATCAGGATAATTGTACCCATGGCGCTGTTTGAGAATCCACCCTCGTCAATGTGGTTACTTTTAATGTTTGTGTGTTTTTTATTATTTATTTTAGAATATTGCAGATATGGACTTTGAACGATACCTGCAGCCAACAGTCTCTTGCAGCTTGTCTCCTGTGCAGAACATGGCAACAGAGAGGTTTTCACTAGGGGCAGCAGATGCTGAGATGGAAAGCCCACAGACCCAGACTGAGGAACCTGTTCAGGATGCAATGGTGACCCCTACAGGTACATCTGGTGTTTTGTATTCTGGATCACATCGTGGTGCTTCTTGGTGGTCTTAAGCACGTGGTTTTCAGACACTCAATTCTCTTTCTCACACTCTTGCCTTAGCCCTTCCCAGAATGGCACCATTGGTGTTCACTCCCTGGACTGAACAGGTGGATTCGACTTTTCCCTTTATCTCTAATGCATTTTTCTCTATTTTCAACAGTTTTATGAAAATTCTTTGATGCCATTTTCTTAGTAGTAGTACTAGTATTTTACAATTACATCGACTTGAAATTACTTTTTGCAACATAACTCTTTTGTCCCTTCCAATTGACTTTGTTCTCATTCTTCAGCTGATGGACAACCCAATGCCATTCACCCCAGAGCAGAGGAACAGAGTGAGACAGTCAGTGTGTGACCGTGACCTCATGATGTTCACACCACCCTCCAGCAAATAGGACTCTGGGTCTTTATTGTTAAATAATAACATTTTCATGCTTTTGTTTTTTTCACATTTATTTTTTGCTTTTTAACCGTAAAATGATTGTTAATTGGTAATTGTGGCCTAAAGTTTTGGTAACCAAATAAAACAACATATTTTGAACATTTCACTTTCTCTTTTTCTTGCTCCCATTGGCGGGTGATTGCTTTAGACCCAAAGAGGTAGAGGAGGCCACAGGGGTCACGAAAGAAACAGATGAGCGGTTCAGATCGTTGTCTGGGACGTCCACTCTTTCTTCATCATCCTCTTCCTCTACTCTGCGTCTCTCCTCTTCCTCTGCTTCCCACTTCTCTCTCAGTCTGAAATTAATACAGGTCTTATCAGACAATATGCACTGATCTGCAGTGTTCTGCTTCGTTGAGCAAGAAAGAAACACTTTCAGAGAAGTATGTCCAGTGGCCCCCTGATTTCTTCCTATTGTTGTAGATTTGTTTAAGTCCGTAGTACGAAGCTGATATGCAGTTATGTGGCAAGCATAAGAGCAAGTCTACCTCTGAATAGTGGAAGAAGAAAAAAAGGATATTTAGGGTGGCCTAGTTCAACTCTACACTTGAAACCCATTGAGATGGTGTGTGGTAAAATCTTATGATTGGTTTATGGTATTGTAACCTCACCCAAATAATGGAGAATATGGCTTTACAATATAGTCATGGTTTTAATTAATGAAAAAATATGAACTATTTTGTCCTAATTTATTTATTTTCCAAAATTGCTTATTGTTTAGTTCAACTCCCCTATAGCTGTAGGCTGGCATAAGCCAAAATAAGTTTTTAAATTGTCTTTTAAAAAATGATTGTTTGTAAATATTCCCTTGTCATATTACATTTATGTGTGTCCCTGAAAACATTTTGTGACACATGCAAAAATTTAAAAATAGGAATGTTTTCAATGTAGCTTTGGCATTATGGAGTAATTTATGGACACTTATAGAGTGATTGTTGATTGAGTGTGAAGTTATGATCAGTACCTGGCATTCTCTTTGGCCGTTTCCAGAGCAATTCTGTTCCTTGTGACCTGTCTTAGCTGCTCTTCCTGGACCTCCTGGACCAACAGAAGGCTGTGTTTGTATGCTGGGAAGAATAGCTGTGTAAAAAATTGGTGGGTCTTTTGGATCCAGCACTCTAGCTCTTTTTCATGCCTTACTTCTTCTGCAGCCTCTGGATAATGACACAAAACCACAATGAGAATAAAATAACGAGAATTCCTGCATAATAGCTCAAATACTTAAGGTTAGTGCCTGTCTAAGTTCTGTTTGGTGTAGCCTGCATTAGAGAGACTGAATTGAGTGATTGCATTAAAAGCAATCCCTGTGGTTCATGCTAATGCTTTAGTAATTTAGAACACCCAACATTTCCAGTTTTTATTGGTATTTTAAGCAGTTTGAATACAATGAATAACCTTAAATGATAGCAAAAATAAGTGGCTATGATAACTCACAAATAAAACGTTTAGGTCAGTAAAAACTAAAGTATTTTAAAGAACACTAGTTTTCCCCCAAGCATTAAGAACCTGGTGAACTTGCAGCTTTCCTTTAGCAATAGAAGTAAAGAGGTAAAGTCTTAAAATAAAATAAATAGGAAAATAAATCCCTCCGGTGCCCCAACTGCTGCTGGTGACTCTCAAACCCCTCTGTGTGAACACAGGCAGGGCTAGAACACACTGTTATTACTGCCTCTGATGCATTATTATCACAGGCTAATGAGCCAAAACAGAAGAAAATTCAACAGTAAATTCAATTAATTCAAAAACAATCAACAGCAGCACATTTTCCAGATTTAAACTTCAACAGGTTTGCCTACTGACAAAGCTGGTTTGGGATGAACTGGACAGAAGATGGTAAGAGTAAAGCAGTAAAATTTGGGACACCTCTAGGAATTCTTTGCATTAACTTTTAGGGCTTCATTTTTTTCTGAGTTGTAAGTTATGCTGGTCCTCCTGGTTTTCCATGAAATTGGTGACCTTTAACAAAAGAACTGTGCTCTTTACCATTTAAGGTTATTGATCATAATTAAACTGTTTAAATTACCAGTAAAAAAAACAGAATTGGATATTCTAAAACTTTGGACCGGTAGTGTTTGCTATTTAAAAAAAGTTTAGCAATTTATAAGAACCTAAGAAGCTGTGTTACATAGAAGCTATTTAGATACTAATGGCATTAGTGTTTTTACCTGTGATACCAGGAGGCTGCTTGGTGTCTGACACATAGCTTACAGCTTCTTTATTCATCTCCGTCTCATATCCAACTGTGTTTTTTGCAGCCAGCTTAGATGGACTGATTCCCTGATCTAGTGTGTATTTGACAAAAATAATCACTTCAACACCAAAATATGGAAGGTTAATTACAAATAAACATATGTGCATATATGAATTTAAAAATATTACCCAGAAAAACAGGACTAACTCCAAGACATTTTGCACTATCTGCACCAGTTAAGGAGTTTGAGGACTCCATTGTTGATGCACACTATGGGAACATAAATATGTGCTCATTCATGGCTCACTGACAAATTATATAACATTATCCTATAATGCTAAAGTAGTCTTATTCAAGAACGCGCACCTGAGGTGAAGCCTGTTGGCTAAGAAGGAAGCTGTCTCTCATTTCACTGGATGAGATCCTCACAATCTCAGACTGGCGATGTTCAGCAGTTCTAACTCCATGGATTGTTTTCACATCAGCACAACCCAGAAGAGCCTCAAAGAAGTCAAGGAAGGTAATCTGCAAGTTCCAATATTGAGTTTTTAAGCTGGTTTGTAAAAGTAAACTATAGGTTTTTCTTTTGAGATTATGGATGTACAGCTAATACTGATCATTTCTGAAAGCAGCCTTTAACAGCGGAATTAACCTCCAAATCAAGGTTGCTGTGAGCAGGGTTGTAGATTGCAGGATTCTCCATTGAAAGGATCTTCAGTACTCTGGCTGTAGTTAGCTCACTGTCAAAGAGACCAAGATTCTGCAAAGAGGAGGAATGAGTACACAGAAATACACAATTAAGGACTACATTTTAAGTTTTTCTTAAAACTAGTGATACAATTAAGAGTTATGTCTGTACCTTAAACATCCAGATAAAGTGCCTGGCAGTCATGGTATGGCCAGAGAACACAGATGAATTCAATTTACAGAAGGCCTGGTATATCTCCCAGCATCTGTCAATATAGCTCTTGCCAGTCACAGCATGCACCGGGTGGCAGAAAAAAGGCCCTACATTCACATGAGAGCAGTTTTAATGGTATTTTGAAACATCTAAACCCATAAAGGTACTGATGACTGCAGATAATCAGTATCTCAGAACCTTTTACATTCTTGGCATTGGGGATGACATTCTGTCTCATGAAGCTGGAGAAGCACTCTGCAAGCACATTGCTAGAAGTCCTGAAATATGAAGAAAGATGTGAGATTTTAAGCTAAAATCTTCACGTATAGCAGCAGTAAAACATTCTCTCTTTGAAAAGCCATTTTAAAATGTAAACCAGTACTTACCCAGTGTTTTTGTGGTAAATATGATATGCTGCAATGACAACATAACTAAGAAACTTTCTCAGTAATATAGTCCTGAAAGGTGAATGAGCCTCCTCTGGGGAAACACCCTCTGTATTAGGCCAGAAGGGGAACATAGTATTAACAGCCCTTTTCAAATAAAGCAATTGATCCCCCAAAATTGATAGATAAATAAGTAATAATATTAATATCTGCAGTTTATTAAAGACAGACTTGGTCTTAGGTTTTGTACTAATGCAACAGATGTTTGTCACCTAAAAAGGATTATAGATGACACTGACTTTCACTACTAGTCTACTTTATGAGGTTGTATGTTTGGGACACACGGGGAAAACTGACTTTTATTTTATGCCAAACCATTTCCAACCTACACAAAGTCAGGTTTGTCTTTGTGTATATATATCGCTAGAACTTTTTATTAAAACAAAAGGTTTAAATCAGTCTTTACCCTCAATGAGGCGGTCCAGCTGTGCAAGCGTTATTCCATGCAGCTGAACATCACAGTCCTTAAGAAAGCGCCAGAACTGTAGACGAGTAAGCAGGAAAGTGTTGTCTGGAGAGTGCTCATGCCCAAGGCTGCTGTAGAGACTGTAGATCGCTCTTAGCAAAGTTATGTGTCTCATTATTGCAAATTCCACCTGAACAGTTTTACAAACACAAGGAATATTAAGAACATCATTACAAAATCAGTGATGGACCATTACTGTTCATCAATGGTTAACAACTGAAAGCTGTTTTAGGATTTTTTAAATCAAAGAGTGTTTAAACTATTCACACAGCAAATATACAAATGAAGATATGAGTTTGGTTGATTGGTGAACCAAAATACAAAACCCATCTCCAGAAAATGTTCTTCTAAGACATGCAAATGCAATAAATCTATGATTTGTAAATTCTCTTGAACCTGTATTTATTAAATACAAGAGTATAAAGAAAAGATTTTAAATGTTTTCACTGAACAAATTAAATGAATTTGTAAATAAAAACTAATTTTAGAATTTATACACACACAAACATTGGGACAGAGGTATCTTACTACTGCATTACGGCACCAACTGTTGCACTTTTGCAAGAATTTTTGCCAGTTCTCGCTTGACGCAAGACTTCAGTTGCTAAACAGCCTGTGGTTTGATGTTGGCTGTTTGACTCTCCTCTTTATGGATGCAGAATACTTTCACAATAGGAGACAGATCTTCACTGCTGGTAGACCAGGCAAGCATGTGCACTCTGTTTATAAAAGCATGTTGTTGTAGCACATGCAAAATGAGGCCGGACATTGTAGGCATTGAAGGCCACACACATTTAAGAGCCATACTCTACACAAGATAGATTTCTCCAGATTTCCTTAGTGTTTCACAATATTATGTACTGTAGATAGTCAGAGCCTGCATTGAGAAATATTATTTCCCAATTTGTCCAGTTTTTCTGGTAATTTAATCAGTACAATTACATTAAATAAACTTTTTTTAACCTTAAAGTGTCCAAGGTCTCCAAAAGCAAAAAACAAATAACAACAACAATAACAACATTGTGCACATTTCATAGACAACAGGCATGTTTCAGGAATAAAGGACCTGAGGAGCAGGAAATAAATGAAAACCCTAAAAGTTAATGCAAATGCAAATAATTTGCTACAAGTACCTTGGTGTTCATCTGAACAATAAACTGGACTGGACTCACAACATTAATGCTGTGTTTATACATATATATGTGTGTATATTCTTATGAAGGGGCAGAGCAGGCTGTACCTGCTGCGGAGGCTCAGGTCTTTTGGAGTGCAGGGGCCGCTCCTGAAGACCTTTTATGACTCTGTAGTCGCATCAGTCATCTTTTACGGTGTGGTCTGCTGGGGCAGCAGCATCACCACTGGGACAGAAAGAGACTAAACAGGCTGCTGCACCCACGATGTGGGAAGGAGAAATTCAGAAGGTCTTTTCTTCCAGCTGCTGTCAGACTGTACAACTAAAACCTTGCAGTTTGATCACACACACACAAACATGCACAAACATCCAAAACATCATGGACTGAAAACTGGAATGTTCACTTAATGTGCAATAAGTCTTGTGCAATATCTCTTCACTGTGCAATATTCAATATTCAGTGAAATATTCAGTGCATTATTCTTCCGTGTAATATTTTTCATGGTGCAGTTATTGTTCTGTCTTTTTGTACACTCATGTCTATTTATATTTTTTTTCAAAGTTTACTTTTTTATCTTATTGTGCTGTATAGTTTTCTTAATTATTGCTTTATGACTCCTTTGCTGCTCTTACCCTTTGTACTGCCATAACAATGCAAATTTCCCACTTGTGGGACTAATAAAGGTTCTCTTATCTTATCTTATCTTATCTTATCTTATCTTATAATTTCTAGTGGTGCCTCAACTTTTGCTGCTTTACTTCTACCCCTTCTGTCTAGTTCATCCCAAACCAGCTGGATGGAGTTTAAGTCTGGCAACTGTGATGCTCTTGAATGTTCTTGAATATTAAATTTACTGCTGACTTTGCTTCTAATGTTTTGGCCCCTTATCTTACTGCTTGTCTTTATTTCTTGCCTTTTCTTGGCCATTCTGATAGCGAGATACAGCACTACTACCTGCACTACAGTATTGTGCTGATAATGCATCAGAGAACGTAAAAGCAATGGGTTACAGCTTTGCCTTTGTTTAGACAGAGGTGTTTGTAAGTCGTCAGCAGAAGTTGGTGCTCCTGTAAGAGTGGTTTGCATTAACCTTCAAGGCTTAATTTACTTCCATTGAAGTGAAGTAAGTATTTGTCATTGTGAACACACTCCAAGCACCACAACAAAATGTGATCTCTGCATTTAACCCATCAGACGTGGGCACTTGGAGCAGCTAATGACAGTGCCCGGGGAGCAGTGTAGCGGGACGGTACCTTGCTCAAGGGTACCTCAGTAGCCCGGGCTGGGACTCAAACCTGCGACCTTAAGGTCCCAAAGGCAGCGTCCTAACCACTAGGCCGTTAAGCTGTTATTTAACCAGTTTCTTAAGGCTTGGAGAATAGACTGTTGTTTATAAAATCTACAAAATATTTTTATTTATAATGTATTTACTTATTGTAACCACTTACCTTTGTACCATTTAATGTTCTTTACTGTAACTGAACTGCTTAAATTACCAGTAAAAACTGGAACCTTTGACCGGTAATGTATATAAAGTGTATATTTACACAGTACAATCCAGTTTTTAAATATTAAATATTTTCTTTGTTCATTTGTCAGTTAAATAAAGGTTTAAGAGAATGTACGAATTGCAGATCTTTGTTTTTAATTGTATTTGACAAAATTTTCGAAAAATGGGAGACAATGTCCAAAGTAAAGTGAACCTCCACAGACCATACAGACCTGTTGGAGTTCTTGGCCTCTTTGTGCTTCAGGCATTCGGCTTAGTAGTGTCTCTATATTTAAAGCAATGTCAGGACCAAGGAGTGAGGCAGGAGCACCAGACTTTTTGACTCCCCTGTGCAAGTCACCTAATGGATACAAACACTTTTAAAGCTTATCTTAATGTGTGATACTTAAAAGAGTAATTCACAAAGAGAAACCTTTCAGCCCTACTTCCATCAGGAGAGGATGAGTGTGTTCTAATCCCACTCAAGTCAGGAGACTTTGCACCATCTATTGAGAACGCAGGGAATTCTGCCATACGATCATTGATAAACTCCCCCTCGAATATGCAGCCATTCTTGAAGGTGAACTTCCCCTGAAATATAACATTTACATTAGTGTCATATAATTAAGCAAATAAAATTCGAATCTGTTAGTGCAGTGCTTGAAATCTTTAAAAAAATTATTTGCATTGACATATTTTACTGTGACGCTATATGACGTTATGAAACATTCTTTAAGTTTTGAGATACTATATATTTGGAATGTTGCCCACCTCTAAAACTTGTTCTTCATAGATAAAAAAGTGAACTTTAGAGAAGTGATGTACCTGGCCATGTTTTTTGTTGTGCTTCCAACCCCCAGAATACTCTGCCCCACTTGCATATGAGAATGTTCCTTGTCCATGACGCAAGCCTTGAACAAATTCTCCTTTATACTCATTCCTGAGAGGGTACTGTGAGCCAGGAACTCGCCTCAGGAACCATGTGTGTGTCCCTTGTCCATGCTGCAGAAAAAATGAGTGTCTGTCTTGAAAGAAGCCTCTTTAAGTATTCTAATACTATACAAATGCAGGTAACTGTCTGGGTGGGTGACTGACTGACCTGCACACCATTTGCCCACTGCCCACTGTATTGCTGACCCAGTTGAATCCACCTCATGGTCCCTTCCCCATGTCGAACATTGTTCTTCCATTGCCCTTTATATGTGTTTCCAGATGGATAACTTTTTTCAAAGAGAATTACATCAGTACATTTGGTGCAGTATGAATTCAGGATGCACTTTTAAATGCGCTGAATGAAAAAGGATATTTGTACACACCAGCGCACTCCCCAACCTTCTCTATGGTTGTTTTTCCAGTGTCCTTCATACCACGATGTGGCCTCTTTAGTGTAATATATTGTACCCTATGACAACCACATAACGCATCAAGCAATGTAAATTAATAAAATAAAATAATATTAATATTTTTCGCAACTTTGTTTGCACATTTACATACCTCTCCATGTCTTTTGCCTTGGTTCCATTGGCCTTTGTACACTGAAGAGGTTTTGGCGCAATTAAAAGTCCCAACACCATGACGGATCCCATAGCATACCTCTCCTTCATAGGTGCTACCATCCAGCCAGGTGTAGGACCCCTGTCCCATCTGAGTATTTGATTTAAATTCCCCCTGTCACATACAACAATTTAAAAATCAATACTGTCATTACTACTGCATTGTAAACATTGTGTAAACTACCTAATACAAACAAACAATGGCAGTAGTGTTTTTAACCACCAACAAACTGTGATGTGGGCATAAAAGAGCTGAAATGACAGCCACAACAGAATCCTACCCTGTAATTCTTATAGTCCTTGTACAGTGTCCATTATAACTTTGTTCTTTAAGTTCAACCAAAATGTCCAATCACATACCTCATATTTTATGCCATCTGCCCATGTGTATTCTCCATGTCCGTGCATCAAACCATCTGCAAAACTTCCCTGGCGAATAAAAATTGCAACAAAAATTGCAACTGTGACTGTAACTAAGTCAATGTTAGACTGGAACTTACGTACATATAGTTAGATTTATATATAGTTATATATATTTATTATAGAGCAGTGTAGTGGGAATTTATTTATGAATATATATATATATATACATACATACATAAATAAAACTATAAATATTATGCAATTGTAAGGGAACAGGTAAGACCCCCTACAGTGGAAGGGGGACTACCGCCACCCAGTGGTCGGCGCCGGTCCCCATCTCCCGAGTACTAACTGGGCCAACTCAATCGAGGTGCTGCTGGTTACACCCCTCATCACCTGGCAATATAGGCAGGGCTGGGACGCAGGGAAGACGCGGAGGATACTCTTTGTGTGCCATCGACAGGTGATGATAGTGGGTTCAGTATTTCAGAGACAGCACCAGTTGGTGTTGTAGAGTTACGAGTTACAGTATTTATTGTGCAGCGACAGGTAGTCATTGCCGGCGTTTAGTGATGCGCCAAACCCTAGGATACGGTATCGAACATTGCACGAACTGAGCGGAGCGCAGCTCCAGTGAAGGCAGTTATCACTGAGCTCCTTCCGGGACTTTCTCCTACCGGGCGCCAGAGCGCTGGTTTTGTGTTTGCTGGCATCTTGTGAAAATAAAGACTCTTCTGTTAACCGCACTGGTTTCCTGCCTTACCTCCGATCGTGACAGCAATTAAACTTTTTTTTAAACTTTATTTTTACTGTTACATTTTTGTCACACACATTTATTTACTAATTCCATTTTTGTATTAAATTTCATTGTGCTATATTGGTGACACGACTTGGACTGCTCTGCTTTCTCCCACCTCCTACTTTGGTGGTTTAGCTTTTCAATGTACATCAAAATGATAATAATAAAGACTAACAAACCACTTTTTAAGATGGTAGATTCTGGATGTACTAATTTATATTACTCTGTGCTTAAAGTAATTTCTGACCAACTTTTGTACATAACGTTTCTCTGTCTAATGTATCATTTGCTCGAGTGTCGCACCTTGTACACATGGCCGCCCTGAAACACAGCGACACCTTCTCCATGGAAAAGTTCTCCACGCCTCTCACCTTCATACCTGTAAAACACTCCCGTCAGTACTCCTGGCCAGTTCAGCAACTATTACTGTGTTCTTTGTCTCACCTCTGAACTATTATGTTAGGAAGGACAGGGCCTTTAAGCATCTCCGGCTCTTCCACTGTTTCTGTGTGCAGTGAAGGTGCAGACACCGCAGCGCTCTCCGACAGCTCCGCCTGTGCCTCCCGCTCATCGTTAGGCTCTGAAGCAGCGCTCGACGTAACCCGGCTTTCCGTTAACGTAGTGGGCAACACATCTGGCGTGACTCTGCCTGACTTTTTCTTTTTGTCTCCTTTAGCCATTTCAGGCGCTTAACACTTCGCAGCTGCCCCGCTGCGCTGACTAGCCTGTTTGTTAGCACTCTCAGGGCTTGTTGCTCATAGCAACCAGGGTTGCCAGATTTCCTCTCTAGTTTTCAGCAGTTACGATCCCGGCAAAAGTGTGAGAAAACCCGACAGAAGCATGAAAATTGCGACAAAAAGATTAAACATCAGGCAAAGTATGAAAAAAACAGCAAATGACAAAGGACATAATGTCAGTCATAACATTAAAACACAGAGCATTTAAAGCAACAGATTCATTATTACCATTTACAATCTCTTAAGACAGTCTCTTTATTTACATTCAGAAGAGATAATATAAACAAACACTGGCTTTCCAATAAAAAAATGTGTATTAAGATAGTAGAGTTTCAATTAGCGGGGAAATGAAAAGTATAGATGCAACACAATGTACATTTTAAAAAAACGCCACATAGGAGGAGTGTTTCAGGTCAAAAAGAAACCACATACACACAAGTGTGTTCAGTTGGATAAAATCTTGAATGACACATGCCCTTCAGTCCTGAGAAATGATGTCCAAGTTGGCCAGGTGCCTCATGGTGGGTCTGCCGTGAGGACAATTCCAAGGCTGTTCGATTTCCCCCATATGGACAATGAGCTTTTTCATTTCACTGGTGTTCAAGGCAGTGCCAATCATTACCTGAGATAAATGCATAAACATATGATTAACAATGAAATAATGTAGGCCTGTAACATAAACTGATGCTCACAACTTTAAAGAGGCTTTGATTAGTCTAGACCATGCATGTCACTAGTGAGTGCATTAGTAATCAGGTAATTTGGACATTATTCTGATAATCTGAGTAATTTGGTGCCAAACTAAAAAATGGATTTAAATGATTAAATAATGCATTGTCTCATCATTTTATTGTATTTTATTATTTTCCCTGAGGTCTTCTTATGTACAGCTTCATTTGGGAGATGCGCCTTCATGTCAAAAGCTTATTACCCAGGGATTCCACGGCACATGAGTCTATGACTTTACTTCTGAGACACAGTTTTGTTATGTCCTCTGCACAGCTTTATACCTTACTGGAAGTGTTTCAGAAACACAGCATTTTAGAAACATAGCATTGCAGTTTGGGATACAGCCACAGACCTTTGCCCAGTAAAAACCCAGATAAGCAGAAAATTGTTTAAAGTGCAGGATCATTTTGAACATGTAAAGGATGGCTCCAAGAAGGTGGCATACAAACTCTGCATGCAATGTTTCTCCACTGATTCATCAATCTCAAATATTATTGAAAAAAATGAAAAAAAATGTTCACTTTCAAATGTTCATGTTCATATCATACATGTGTATTTCTTTGGAATGTGCCACAGTGTTAACAATGTAACTTATAACATTCTCTTAGCCCTGGAACTGACAAAACATATTCTGACCCCCCCCCCCCCCAATATATACAGAAATAATTAAATATTGCACATGCCTAGTCGACTAATGACTAGGAAAATCTTTTGTCCGTGTAGTCCTTAACATATACATGGGTCATTTTCCATGTGTTAATTAAAAGGGCCTCATAAGACGGATATGTGAATATGTTTGTTTTTGTGATGTCACAAATTATTTGAAAATGGGGTGTTTATTTACATGTGTGGATTGTATGAGTTAAGGTGTGAAGCTTTTGAGACATTATGTACATAACTGACCAAAAAGAACCATTATGTGAAATGTGAACATTAAAAAAAGTGAGGCAATTTTTGTTTTCAATTCTATGTGTAAAAGATGATGCTAATCATTGTTTTCTTTCTGTAAATTTCAGTTATCATGACCGCCCAAATTTAGTGCAAAACAGATGCAATACTCACTGATTTGCGACAGGCTCTGGAGGCAAACATCTGCCTGACGCGAGAAGGCCTGCACATGACTCCAGGACTATCACTCAGCATAAAGATGAGCTCCTCAATGTCACTAGGGCCAAAGGTCCAGTTCTTACTTGTGGGTAAAGATACCAGCTTCACTCTCTCCATGACAGGTGCTGTAAAACATGATTTTAGACATAAACCTATTTAGATAACAAATTACAGTATAAGAATGTCTTTAAATATGCCTGTTCACTTACCGTCCTCATCAATTAGGAAGTCAAAGCCGTTTTTCTTGAAGATTTCAAGGTTTTCAATTAATACGGTTTCACTCACAGCAGTGAGGTGGAGATTCTGTGGACTGACATGAAAACCGAAATCAGACAAGATGACCTGTGAATGTACACACTGCTTTTTAATCACAATTAATGGAATGTGAATCAAAGGTCAGGCTTACACTATAAGTCTCTGCCCTTTAAGGACAGTATGCTGCTGGAGCATCTCAAAGTTGTACTTTTCATCTGTGGCATGCTGGTCGATCATGAAGAGGTCAGATTTTAACTTGGTGATGATGAAACCCAGGTTGAACTGGCCAATAATCTCCATCTCCTTGAACATGTTCTTGCTTTAAACCAAAACAAAAATAAATATTATTGCTGTCAGATCAAAATTCATCTCTGTTCCCCCCCCCCCATTTTTATTAAATTAAAAAACCTTTTTTTAATAATATTTGAAAATCCCAGTCTATGTTTCAAGATTTCATATTGAATGGCCCAAAAGAAATGATCCAAAATTACTATATTTTTGTCTTATCATATATTAAAGGAAAATATTTAACATTTTCAATCCCCCTGCAGTCTGTTTATATAATGTCTATGTGGATTTATACACCAATAACAGTCATAATCCATTAATAAGATTGATATATGTAAATTAATTGTTAATTGACTGCATTGTATTGTGTCCTATAAAGAGCAGTTCAGACTGAAACATTCCTTATGATTCCAATGTGATTGGGCAGAGCTAAACTGCTATAGACTGAATGGAGAGATAAATGTAAATGGATTCTTGTGACATCACAACTGCAGTTAATTACAAACAGTATTTGCCGGAAGGTTTCTATATATGGACCCAAGCAAAATGTCATTAAATAGTATATAAGTGAAAGTGAAGTGAAAGTGACTATTTGTCATTGACACACTCAAGCACCACAACGAAATGTGACTTCTGCATTTAACCCATCACACATGCACACGTGGAGCAGGGGCAGCTACCAACAGTGCCCAGGGAGCAGTGTAGTGGGACGGTACATTGGCCGGGACTCGAACCACTAGGCCACCACTGCCCACATATAATTAGCTTTAACAATATTTGCGCAGCACACTAACTTGAAGGTTTTCCCTTTCACTTTTCTAACAAAGTTACTATTTCTGAGATGCTAAGTTTGGTTCTGACAGAGATTATATTAATACTTACAGCAATGGCTCACAAACACTGTTCAGATATGGATATGAATAACAAAATGAATTAAACCAATGCCTTACTTTATCTCTTTCTTCAGCTCATCTTCAGCGCTCTGGTTTTCACCAGGGTTAATCTTCGCCCTGAAGCGCCTGTATTTTGGCCCTTGGTCATTTTGTTCTGCTCGCTGGGCTTTTAGTCTCTCCATCTTACTGGCAAGCTCCATCATTGAGAACTGCAAAGGTACCGTTTTCTTCTGCACACTGACAGGTCTGTCGAACAGTCCAGTGGATGGATCTCTTGCAGTAGAGGATGGCATCTGTCTTTGTTCTGGTGGGTTATATTCCCGCTTAAACTTTTTTGCCTCTGGACTGAAGATCCTCTCAGGGCTGTTATTTGATTCAGTCTCTTGCTCTGAAGGTTCTGGAAGATCTAGTACCTTCTCTACAGGGTCATAGCAGGGCTCTGTTTTAATGCCAGGTTCCTCTACAACAGAATCTAAAGAGCTGAATTCAGAACTGTTTCCACACATTGTCTTGGGCGTCCCCGTGGTGGAGCTTTGTTCCAAGATATTTGTTTCAAGGTCCATATCCGAATTGCGCTTAAACCTATTTAGGGATGATGCAGAAGCTTTTGCGGGTGAAATGTTCTCAGAAGTACCACATGAAAGAGATCCTAAAGATGGTCTCGTAAAATGGATCTTTTCTGAGGAACTGAAAAAAGACTGCATCGTTTTCTGAGATGGACCATTACAAACAGGTTTATTGTTTGAGGTCTTTGTCACAATTCCAGGGGATTGCTGTTTCGAAAATGCTGCTTTTAGTCCAGCCAAGTTCAAGGATGGTTTTGAGTTTTGTATCAGCACCTCAGAATCATCTTCTGGAGGTGCTTCTAGCACAGAAGCTGTGTGATGGCCTTCTGTATCAGCAGTGGAATCAGTAGATCTACAAAAACCTAACAGGAAACAAGATATTATTTGCAGATCTGCTGGGCAAATGATGAATAGTGGCTGGTAATATCACAGCGCTTAAAGAAATTTTCATAAAACACAATTTTCCTGTGATTTAATATGAACAAACACAACCACCAGCAAAACAAGAGTTTCATAGTTGAAAATGATAAAAATACTATAAAAATAATGAATGCAAGGAGGATCATGTCTAAGTGTTGTCTATTTGGGTGGGTATGATAAACCACTCTTTACCCTGCCATCACTTGATGCTAACCAGTGCAGTCATAAGCTGTTAGCTGATGTACCAGAATTGTCAGTCAGCACTCTCTTATAAGCATGATAAACTGTTGAAAAAGCTGCTGTGGGACTTCGCATTTACTCAGTAAGATCTTTCTGTGACATATTTTGCTGCAAAAACAATATCATATCATCTCATCATATCATAAGGCCATGCCTAATGGTCAGCTTAAAAAAATGTATAGACTGGCATAACATACTGCCTGAGAGTTGCAGTGTGTGATTGAGGCTGATCTTGTTGACACCGGTTTCATACACAGCAATGAGGGAACTTTTCACAACAGCCAGCAACAACTTCTCCTCTTGCAGGAATATCTGCCGTTTGTCAGGTGTAACGTTCACATCGACACACTCTACAGTGGAAAAAAGAGAAACAATGGAAGTGAGGAAAAATGTACTGAAACATATAAGTGAATAGCTCAAATATGATAAACCATCAACTTTGTCACATCCATTCCTACCTGAAGCAACAGAGATGTTCAGAGCAACAAACGGGTACTGGTGACGGTTGAACATGTGGTAGACCTCATTCACAAGTTTTGAAACCTGTAATAATCATTAAACGATGCTTCATTATATCAGTGTCAAAATAAATAAAGGTTATGACGGTTAACTGAATTTGGCCTACCTTGGATGGGTCACAGGGTCTTTTATTAATAAAGAAGAATTGCCTGTCAGTGGCACTTCTTCCCACACCATGATCGGCTTGTGACACATAACCAGAGACTCTGGAATACACACATCCACAGAACTAAAGCAATTAATGGGACATCTATGAAAAGCGTTTGTGAATATAATGTGTGAGGTAAAAAATTAAAAAGAATAGCCGAACACCACACAACAGAGTCATAACTAGGAAACATCAGTCCATCAATCAATCCATTAATAATTCATATATAGAAGTCATGCCCACTCACGTAAAAAGGTCTTTAGGAAGTTCTGTCCCACTTAAACCATAGTCCTCCTTAATGCTATCTGTGGGAGATTTCTGTTGAAACTGAATTAGACTCTGGAGCTGTGAACCAAAGAAACCTAAAATTGAAACTTGTGATACTGATGATGATTTTGACAAAGCATGTTGCAAACGTGCTAAAATTAGGAATAAATATTCAGTCGCATCCTTAACAACAATTAAGATCATCTGCCTTCTGGTTTAACCATGGCATTTTTATTAAATCTATGTCATCTTATACATAACACAAACAGCCAATGATCAATATATATAAGAGAATAATCAAATATCCTAAAGCATTCTGTAGAAGCCCAATCTACATGTGTGATACACACCTGATCTGTCATAAAGCTCAGATGTCCATCAAAAAGCCTAATTACAGAAAACAAAATGAACTAGAAAAACAGATCAATAATAAAGTTAATACCCTCACCTGTTTAGGCCCAAACAAGGCTCCAATGTTGTCTCTCATGCTTTGGCTCCCACTGGTGCACAGCAGCGTGTTACGCTTACCTTGGCCAATCTGATTGGTGCATGTGATGCGCACACCAGTGGAGATGATGCAGTATGACTGCAGGACATGGATCATTTTTGCATATTCCTGTATGATAAACAGCCCAGTTACTCAATCCTTCATTCAGACACTTCGGATACCAAAATGTATAGAAACGACACTTTCAGTGACACTATGATAAATTACACTATGTATCGTACTTCTAGAACACATTTACATTTATTCATCTGGCTGCCGTTTTTATCCAAAGCAACTTCCAAGACACAGAAATGACCAAGCATTAGATCTGCACAGGGCAACACTGAAGTGAGTGCTACAAAGACGTCCAACACATTTCTCGAAGTTGTAAAATACAAACAAGTGTTACAATAAATACAGATGGCAAGTGCTGCAATAAAATCTATAAGCGGAACATTAATATCTGGGAGACATTCTCTAGGCAGTTATCAGGTAGCAACACGCATAACATCTTAAACTATATACTATATATATAATTTATTTATGTATTTTTAAAAATATGTGCCCTCCTATACACTTCAAAAGTTGTAAGGGAACCTTTTTGATGTTGCGCTGGAACTCTTTGTGGCGAACAGGCAAGGTGGAGAAGAGCTGCTGAAGGCTGACAGTGGTGCCCTGCTGCCGGGGGAAAGGAGCACGCTGGACAAGACTGCCATCATGGTCATAGACAAGCCGAGTTCCCACATTACTACTTTCATGACAGGTCACCACACTGAGGTCACTGAAAGTGCACATAAGAGCTCAGGTTACAGGAGAAGTTTACTTTACTGAGGGACAATTCTACAGAAAAGGAGATATTTCATTCGTATAGTGTGCAGTACTGATAAAAATACGTTACACAGTATGTAGTATTTTCATTAACCACATTTATTATGGTGTCATGATAGAAGATAATACTTCAGTTTGACATTAATAACCTTAGAAAAAACTCTTGGATAATAGTATTTGACTTACACACCTGACATAGCTTGTTTTAAACAGTAAATGACACCAGACCTGCACCTTATACCCAAATGTAAACATTAACCAAACAAAAACCATATTTCCAGTACATCGCAAAAGCTACGTCACTAAGATAGTCATCAAAACAACAAGGTTTAAATTAATATTTAGTGTAAATGATGTCACCCATTACTAGGCAAAACCATTACAATCTCAGCCTGTATCTACAAACCCAAATTTCTGAAAAAGTTGGGAAAAAAGGTTTCCAATGTTTTCAATTATCAACTATGATGGCTGCCACACACTCAGAAAGCATCATGTTTACCACTCTTACATCATCTTTCCTTTTAATTACACTTTTAAATCATTTAGGAACTGAGAAAACAAATTTTGGTTTTGCAAGATGTATTTTTGCCCATTCTTGCGTAATACAAGACTTTAGCTGGTCAACAGTCCATGGTCATCATTGTCTGATTCTAATCTTAATGATACTACAAACAGTTTCAACAGTTGTCAAGCACTTGCACTCTGTGTCTATGAAGATACATTGTTATAGGGTGTGCATAATGAAGCCTGGTATTGTTTTACTGAAATAAGTGATAAGTGACAGTGACTATTTGTCAGTGTGAACAAGCATCACAACGAAATGTGACCTCTGCATTTAATCACTTGTGCCCATGTGGAGCAGCGGGCAGCTACCAACAGCGCCCAGGGAGCAGAGTACCAGGACGGTACCTTGCTCAACGGTACCTCAGTAGTGCCCGGGCCAGGACAACCTGCGACCTTCAGGTCCCAAAGGCAGCGTCCTAACCACTAGGCCACAGACTTCCCAGAAAAGACATTGCTTTGATGGCAGCATATGTGTCTATAAAATCTCGATACTCACCACAGTGATACCTTCACACATATACAAGTAATACATGCTGTGAACGCTGATGCACCTCAAAACCATGACAGATGTTGGCTTTTATCTCACCTATAGGAGTTCAGATGGTCCATTTAATTTTCAGCAGTGGGGAACTCAACTCTGGTAATTGATCATGTTTAAATTTGACCAAGTACACCTGAGCCCATTTGGCTATATTTAATCACGTGGGTTCCAAGGTCACACACATTCAGTAGTTGTTTCTGGCCTTGCCCTACATGAATGGAGATTACTCTGGATTCCCTGAATCCTTTCACAATATTATGTACTGTGGATGATATAAAAGCTAAATGCTTGGTGGTCGTTCGTTAGGAAATATTCAATTTTGAATTGATTGACAATTCGCTCATGAAGTTTGGTCTCAAATGTTGAGCAATGATCCATCTTTGCCTGCAAGGAGTGGGCCTTTGGTTGATGCTCCTTTTATACCAAATCGTGATACGGTCACCTGTTACGTGTTCATCTGCTTTTTGTGGAATGTTTTTAAAATGATGCAACTTGAAAACTCAAACTTTTCTTTCATTTTTATTTTCCATCTTTCTTGAGTGTGTTTGCAGGCATCAAATTTAAACTTGATATTTCCAAAATACATTCAAGTTGGAGAACTAAAACATTAAATTTCACTGGACTCGGCAAATCATTTAAACTGGTTCTTTGAGATGTCATAGCCGAGCAAAAAAACAGTTTTTAGTAAAGAAGCCCTGAAAACCCTTTTTTTAAAGGTGTAGTAGACTCAGAAACCGCAAAGAGAGAAAAAATTGACAATAAATTATACCTGAGAGCACACAGTGAACTGAGTGCTTCACCACGGAAGCCAAACGTCTCAACGTGTATTAAGTCAGAAAAGTCTCTCAGTTTAGATGTATGGTGCTTTAAGGCTGTGAACATAATGAAAAAATGCCACAGTCTGATCACAACAAACGGAGGCTGCCACCAAAGAGACAACATTTATATATTTCTAATGTAACTCACTCAAGCCTTCAAAGTTCTTCTCCTCCACACCTCTTCCATTGTCTGAGACCTCCACCAGCTCTGTCCCATGGTCTTTAAGCCTAATGTCTGAATATCGAAAGACAAAAACAAAATTATAAAAGTTACATGGTCCCCAAGCTTTAGTTAAACCATATTTTCACCTTCATCATAGTAAATCTCTGCTAGGCCTTGCACTCACCAACATTTGTAGCACCTGCATCAATGCTGTTCTCCACCAGCTCTTTGACAGCTGTGGCTAAACTCAGAACAACCTGTCCTGAGCAGATCTGATGCACAGAGTGTCTGTCAATAGCCTTTATGGCTCGAGCTGGTTCTGGACTGGAATTTCAAAGGCCAGAAATCAAGGTGATAACAGACAAGTCGCCACTGATTACATACAATATTTAATTACATAAAAAATTATCGCTGAGTAGTCAGATATTGGGTAAAATGGGACTCCGACTAATCAAACAGCTATGGTTTAACTTATTCTAGAATTTAATCTGAATAATATGAATTTTGTAAGTAGCTGACAATGTTTTACCCTTGTATTGCAGTGATCTACACACCTACACCAAAGGGCCACTTCATTAAGTACACGTACCTTGAATCTACACTCATTATCCATTTAATTAGCTCCATTGACCACACAGGAGTACCTTTTAGTTTACCATTACAAATTGTAGTTTGAAAGTGATATGTTTTTCTGCATACACTGGAAAACAATTCATTGTCACAGCTGGGCTGAAAATAGTCCACCAACCAAAATATCCAGCCAACGTCCTGTGTAAAGAAACTGACCACTGATGAGAGAGGATTAGCAACAAAAATGGACAGCTTTAGATTAACTATTAACAACTTCACATCTGCCAGGTTAACCAGCAGGCTAGTTGCATGGGCAGGTTGAACAAAAAACAGTATGTATTGATGATGTACACTAAAAAAATGACCCAAAAAAGTACAACTAATGAAGTGGCGACAGGGTCATGGGCACCCAGGGCTCACAGATACATGAGGGGAGTGAAAGCTAGCCCGTCTGGTCCGATCCCACACAAGAGCTACTGTGGTTTAAAAAGCGAATGCTGACTCTGATAGAAAGGTGTCAGAACACACAGTGCAGCACAATCAGAGCTGTTTCAGCAGCACGAGGGACACACTCAATATTACACAGGTGGATTTAATGTTATGATTGAACAGTGTCATGATGCAGAATTGCAAGATTTTTTGACATAATATATTGACACAGCAGCAACAAGTTTAGATGTTTATTTAATAATATTTTATCATTTAAAACTTTTGTTGAATTAACTTTTATTGTTAAATAATTTACTCATAACTTTGCTTCTGAAGTCCACAAGATGGATCAAGACTTTGTTCTTCTCTTCTGTCACAAAGGAGATTGGAATGGAATTAAAGTCGCTCAGATGGCTGCAGAGACTCCTATACATGATGTACTGTCTGCCTTTAAGATTAAAATATTGCGGCCAAAATGTCATAATATTGTCACCTATGTGTTGCAGAGTGAGCAGACAAGCATTTAACACGCCAGCAGCACATGCATAAGTGGGACAGACAGAAAGGCAGACAGACATGACTCACTTGACCATTAATGAATGGAATAAAGAGGCTAACACATGATGCAGAGAAACAATAGTCTGTTACTGTAAACTACAAATTGTGCCTATATGAAAGATGAAGCTGATAAATTGGACAATCAGTGTAGATTCAAACTAGGTGCACATCACAAAGGGGCCATATATAAAGCAAAATTCCAGCACTTTGGTGATTTCCCCCCACATTTCCTTAAACCAGGAGTTTTTAAGCTATAAATAAATAAATAAATGGCCAAATTTTGCTGGAGTTGGGGAACCGTGTTATACAAGATTTAATTACAAAATAAGTAAGTAGTACTTTGTTTTTGAGAGGAAAAAAATACTTTACTATGTTTATTTTAGGGCTGCACGATATGGACAAAACATCAGTACTGTGATTATACGGTTTTCAAAATCACAGTTTTAGTGAGGTCACAGATCCAACACATTTACATATGTTTCCAAATTTAGCCTAAAGCAGGTCACATGAAAGTCCTGTGATTGATTACAGACTTATTTGTATACTGCAGCCTTCTGTGATATCAGCATTGCAGAGCCCAATAATGTGATCAAAGTGTACAGGCCCACAGCATGACAGAGAGACTAACAGCAACAAAGACAGAAACCAAACCGCTACAGCCTTATCAGTGGCGACACATATAATCGCACACAATTCTGTGTGCAGTCTCTGCACATGTGCTTAAGGTCACCATGCCTGATGTAGTATAAGGGGTATAAACCCTCCAAGCATTGGGCTATGGAGAAGTGGAAAGGCACTGAAACACATGTAAAAATGGCAGAAACCACGTATTTAGTAAAATATTTAAACAATGCATGATCAAATGTGATATTTTGGAAATGTTAACATGTTAATATGATAATATTTTTTCAAGTTCTCCGCATTTTTTCGTGCAAAACAATCAGGTGAAGTGTCGAATTTTTTTTTCTGTGAGGGAGGAGATGATCAAACATCAGTACCTGATCTCACTAAAGCTATTCATCACAATCAAACTTTCACAGTAATGTTTCCACAGCTCCAGTTCTGAGAGAGTCGTGTAAAGAAGTTTGGTAGTCTCCTCTACCCAAACACACCCTGCAATTAATGTTAGCCATGTGTGTTTGAGCAGGAAAATCACTAAACTGGCCACGCGTGAATTACTGTACACTTCCCAGAAGAGAGATGGTGGTCACTGCAGCAAAAGGGTCAACAAACTCCCTATTATTACCCGATTTCCGGATGAACGTAAAAGGAATAGTGAAAAACTATGCGAAACTCACCAGGTATCTGTCATCGCTGCTGATGTGATAAACTAGCCGTATTAACGAGCGGAGATATTAATCTACTACGAGCTTAATCTGCGAAACTCTATTCATTGCTGTTACCTGACGAGCTAACTAGTAAAGGGCATTTGTGTGTGTATTTTACTACTAGGTTTGTCGGCACATTCCTTAATTAATCGCAACACTTTTGGTTATTTACTGAAAAAAATACTCGCATGATACACGCAAACGGACTTTCTTAGGGCATTTCTCCCATAAGCGCTACTCTGGTAACTTCCCGCTAAACGCTGTGGCCGCCCCACGGTAAACTTCAAGCAGAGCTGCAGAGATATGCTGATCTTCATATACTTGCGTATGGACACTTATTGTTGGATATGATTTGTAGATCGCATTGCACAGAGCTTGCGCACCATTACTGTTTGAGAACGTCAGGTCGCCACAAACTATGCGCAGTACATAAGCTATTCATATTCTAAAATATTTGTTCTTTATTTTAATCGCTATTTTAATCGTTTTTTTATTTATACGTGTATATTGTTTTTTAATATGTGCTTTCCCGAGGACAACGATATACAATTAATGCAACGTCATTAAAATGTAAATAAGGTGTACGTGTTTAGGAAGTCGCAGCGCAGATTATTTTCCGTACTCAGAATACTGTGTCCTAACATGCTACGAAAGGGTGAAATTGTTTAATTTGTAGTTCTTTTTTTTTTTTTTCACTGACGGGTCTGTCACTTAATTTGGAAAGGTTTCATCATTCTGTGGGTCGCACTCAAGTTAAGAAACTATGGGCAAATTCGTGACTGACGTTACAGTAAAGCACATTGACAGGGAGGATTGGTTATAGCCTTTGTAAATTTTAATATACATAAATATGCGTTATACGTCTATCAAATTGGTTAAACAGTCAAAATAAGGTGTTATACGGGCTTCTGTATTTTGATATGAGATACGTAAGGTACTGGTTGTATCTTTGGAGATAGTCCCTTACTCGTGGATCCCCAAACATGGCGGATCACTGTCAGTTGGCTTGGACTGCATTTATAGTTCGTTTTTAACTTGTCCTTCTAAACAAAAGTTGATTTCTTTAAATCATTAAACCATTTGAACTGGAGTCGTCGAAGTGGAGCCCAGCAACGATGTGAGAGGTGTATGTTTAATGAAGAAAGTAGATCGGTTCCTGTCATGGCAGAAGAAAGTTCGAGCACTAACGTTCGCCTCAGTCCTGGTTTAGTGAGTGTTCACAGCCACAGTCACCTCGTCCGGAGAAAGCTGACCACCAGAGAGAGGGCCGGACACAGTAGGACGATGTTCGACCTCTCAGATAACGATCACGACGTCCAGTTTGACAGTGAGTCATTTGTCACATGTCACGTGCTAATATCTTATTTAACCTTATGCAGCAACTTGAGCGCTACAGTGTGTGTGTGTGTGTGTGTGTGTGTGTGTGTGTGTGTGTGTGTGTGTGTGTGTGTGTGTGTCGTTGGTTATAACATATGGCCTCACTTTTCTGTAGTTATGTCTTGTATTACTGTCTGTCGTTATGTCATGTATTGATAATATATATATATCCTGATTATATTAAGGTCATACGTGAAGGCAACCATAATAAACACAATCAGAGAAATTAAAAAATGTAAAAAAAATCAGCTTTTTATTCTTAATAGTGCCCTTTATGTGCAACAGAAAGAGTTTTTAGTACATAAAAATGCATACATAATTTTTGAGAAATAAAAAGAATTAGCACTAAAGAATATTGACCACCGGTAGCAAACCCAATCCCTAATTAGAAAGCTAGGAATTAAGCATTACTTCCAGGGTGGTAAACAGGAAAAAACATACACTTTCAAAGCAATTACAGGACTTCTGTATTAAGTGGCAGTGTATTAACATGCTTAAGATTTAGTTTCTCTCTGGCTCTCAGCGTATATACGCCTAAAAATAATTGCCCTACCCCCTTCACTGAGACAGCCAATCGGAGCAGTGTCATTAATGCATAACAATAACAACCGTTAAAAAAGCAGCATTGTGCACAGAAGTGTATAATGGGCTGAAACACATACGAATAATAATTTAAGGTGTTATTTGGTTTATACAGTTCTGTTGTCTTTCAGTAAGGGCAGGGAAATATATTAATGTAAAAAGAGGAAAGTATATCTAATTTAAAACTAAAAGGAAGGTGTGAGAAGAAAGTCTGTTCTTTTATATGTACACAAATATATGTATATGTCTGAAGTTCACTAAATACTACTGAATCTTGGACAGGATTCGGTTGTCAGATAAAGCAAACATTTTTGGCAATCAACACTTTTAGAAGGTTTGACAGAATCACACTTCTGACATAGTCATCCATGTTCTTCTGACCTAAACCCCACTGAAGATATCTCTGGTGATTTAAGTGAGCCATGGCCCAGAAGGATGTGAAAAGAGTGTTATGTTGAGCAAAGAAGTAAATACAGGAGTATCAATAATTGTGACGTGGTGGGGTTAAGAAAAAAATAAATACATAAAAATAATATATATATATTAATATATGGCCTTGTGAAGATCACGCCCTATGAGACTAAGGGTTATTTCCATACACCCCACTATGGAAAACTGCACTATGATTTCTGTTAGAATAGCAGATACTGCACCTACCCCCGTTGTCCCCATGCTGTATGAGTGGTTTCCTTTGCTGGGAGGGTCAAATGCAGTGTCTTCCCTCTTCTGATACTGTGGCCCTGGGCCTTTGCATTTTACATCTTGGAAATACCTGAAAATTGTCCCATGTAATTGGTTAATTAAGAACATGAGGCTTGTCCAAGCAAAGAGCGACCTTCTGAAAGTCACTCATATCTAAAAGGCATCTAGGATTAAGCAAATATTAATATAGGCAGGTGTTTAATATAAACCTGTGTTACTACAACTAGGATTACTAGAGTTAAAGTTAAAATTGCCTCCACAATATACATACATATAGACTATATTCAGTGAATTTTTTTTCCCTCATATATTCTGTGTGGGAATTAAAGAAGCAAAACCCTAAGAAATTTTTTTTTTTCATGACACCTTTTACCCTTTTTTTTTTTTTTTTTTTTTTACTAAAGATGACAATAATTATTACAATTATTATGGAACCAACTGCTTAGTTATTACAGAAATGTTGTCACTCCTTCATAATCTTTCCCTAAAAACCCCCTTGAGGTGGGGGTTAATATGTTGTACACTGATAAGCATGGCCTAGACTTGCCCACGCCTAGCTGTGCAAACAAGACTCATGATGTGTCTGTAATGACAGTGGATTTAGCAGAGGCTAAATTCCAAGTCAGAATGGATTCAGAAAAGAGAGACATTGTTGGTTTAATTGCCAAAGTTCTTGCTGAAGGTAAGACATCATGTTTAGCCAAATCTGCATTTTTGTTGACATTTGTTTGCTCTGCCTAGTCTAAATTGCACATTTGTATATATTAAAATGTGGCGACCTTTTAACGGCCTCCGTTGTTTCTATATTGCTTTACCACAGCTTCAGACTCAGACAATAACTGTGAGGTGCTGATAGGAGGGAGACAGTACCCATCCATTCAGGAGTTTGCCTCTGCTATCCCTAACCACTTGCTGCTAGGCTCGCTGCTGGAACACCTGTGCTTAGTGTATGAGAGTGATCCTACACGCTCTCGCATGCTTTTCAAGGGTAAGCTTTATTCTTACAACAACCTTGTAACCATGTGCTTAATTTAAGTGTGGACAAAACATTTGGTGCATTATGACCCTCTATAACCATGTTTATAATTAAGTATACTGTAAAAAATGCATACTCACTGTTTCTGTCCCATGTGTGATAAAGTCATTTGTGCTTGTTTCAGTGATTGGTCAGCGCCTGGCAGCGATGAACCTCCTCTCTCCGTTGGCCATCAGTGACGAGTTCAGCACAGTGCGATTGCAGCACAACCGGGCCTTCACTGAGCTCTTGCATGCAGCAAACTCTTCACTCTTCCCTCAGGTGAACAGAATAAATTGCACAAGAAGTCTTAGCCTTTCTGATAGAGAACAGAAGAAACAATCCGCTTTGTCTTTCCACAGGATCATAGATACTTGAATGCAGAAGGTCAGACCCCTGCACCAAGGTAATAAGCTTGCATGCAGTGCTTTTGTTAGTGTTTTTACAGTAGGACAGTCCAGTCTTATCCGCAAAGGACCAGCATGGCTGAAAGTTTTCGTTCCAAACAAGCAGTAACACAGCTGACTCTACTTGTGTAATCAGTTGGTCTCAGTTTTTAAAATGCTAATCATGTGGGTCATGCTGGCCTGTTGCAGATAAAGCTTGACACCGCTGATGTATAGCCTCATATATTTATATTCACAGGGGTGGAAAACATGTTTAATGGGTAATACTCTCTACATACCTTCAGAGTTAAAAAACCCAAACGTTTTTTTTTTGTCATGCCAAAAGTTTTTGCACATTCAAAAATTTAAATTGATGTCAGTGTAAATAGAAATCATTCATTACAATGCTAATTCATCTTTGTGCCACCCATTGTTTGTGAGGCATCACACACATAGCATCTGGGTTATGTAGCATGCAATTAGTTTTGTAAAAATAAATAGGATATATAGAAATAT
>JBBPDA010000105.1:32707078-32717229 GCA_037974385.1 Arnoldichthys spilopterus
AGATATGCGAGCCAAAGTAAACAGGTGTGATATTTTATGGTTATCAAATTCCATATCTGATGGGCAGATCCAGTTATAGATAAGACATTTTACACAGAAATAGAAAGAGACTGTTCTCTCCACAAGGAGTGAACTTGTTGATGTCTGATTCATGTTTAAGGAGAAGGTCAACTACATACTCAATACCACCATGGCAAGTTTTGTGGAGAGGCATACGACTTTACATATTTACAGCACTGGGCAAAGTTTTGTTGGCTGCTTGTACAGTCATATGAAGGGTCGCTTGAATACTTTACAGACTTGTTGACATTGGTTCCAAATTGTGTTTAGTATGAGTTGATCTCTGAGCAAAGTATGCTTGTGGCCTTGTGTAGAGGTGTCATGGCAAAAAATGTCTATGAGGTTTGTTTGTGCACCATGCCCAAAACTGACGGGGCTCTGTATAATAAAGCCAGGTGCAAAGTGGTTTATGCCATGCTCACCGAGTACTTCCAGGCCATCCTCTCCTCTCTGCAGTATCATGCATCTGGTCAGTTAGAGTCTCCAGTCTGAGATGCTTGGCCAGTTTTTCACGATACAGAGCATTTAAGCCACAGTGCCCTCTAGTGAGAAGATAAGAATGCACTAGGGATGTTGATTCGGATTTCAGTTCAATACTGGCTCATATAGCTGGACTGGGTATCGGCAACAGTGTGCTGATACATGGGGCTGATGTATTCAACTCAATTCTGTTCATTTATAATTGTGTATATGCATGTACTAAATGTAATTCTAGTTTATTAAAACAAATTGACCAAGTTAGGAAAGCAATGTTTAAGTCTGATGTTGCCTTACACAGAAAAAATGATCCCAGTCTCTTCCACACAATGAGACATACAGCTTATTAATTAAACACTGGTATTGATCTGTATTCAGTATCAGCCAACACTCAAAGCCCAGGTTTCGATATTGGGGCTGAAAAAGTCCCTAATAAACACATAACGAGTTCTATAATATTCATGGTTTTTTATTAAACTAGGCTGTAAGTTTGTATGTGGTACTGTTGAGGAGTTACATTAATTCAGCACCAGAATCCAAGAGGGTCTTAAGGCTTTGCACTTTTCTGTATTAAAGGTGTGTAGAAAGGATTGGCAGGTACCGAGAGAAAAATGAGGAAACATAGACATTGGAGACAACTATGGCATGGACTGTAGGCTTGTTAATGGGTCTTATAGTAGCATTCACAGGTATTTCACTGCAGTGTGGGAAGAAACATTTTTAAGCAAGATTTTACTGTAAAGAAATCAAACAGGCACCTGATTTTTATTGGGCCACTGACCGGTTGCTATTCCACTATTTTGTCGAGGACCAGGGCTTTAAATCACGGGTTTCATCATCATTCAATCATACCTCTGCACACAGTGAAATTAAGTAAAATGAATTATAGAGTGAATACTTTTTCGTGTCACATCTGAAAGTACTGCAGATATTAACTGTGGCACATTGCTTAACTATGTGTTATTGGCTTTATATCGAAAATTACATGTAAATACTTAAATGTGATCAACCTAATACAACTGATTCAGAATTATTTTAATCCTATTGTGCTAAAGAACATCTTAGTTAATAGCTGCATACAGCTGCTCCTACCTGGCACATCAAACCACATGTACTGGACCACACAAGAATAATTTATATTGTGTATACAGCATCTTGTGTACAATAGCGTATATCGTACATTGTGTCAAGTGTACCTTAAGTTTGTACAGTGTCTACTATGTTTCATATTGTACAGTTAGTTTAATTGTTTAAGTACTAGAGGAACAGCATCGGCTGGAAACAAATTCCTTGTGTGCAAACATACTTGGCCAAATAAAACTGATTCTGATTCAGATTCTGATAACATGTTCCTTCTCCCTAAACCATATTGAGCTCAAGTGGCGCCACCTCCCTGTGCTTATCCAGCACTGCAACTCTCCTCATCTATAAGCTGCAGTTGAATTCCACCATAAACAAGTACACTTCAATCATTTGTAGCATACATTTGTTCACTTGATCTGCTTGATCAGTGCCAAATTACAATGCAGTAACCTATCATGTCCACTAAAGAAGAGGCAGAATACTTCCAGATCAGAATGGGCTTGTTGATTTGATGTCATTTCAAAAGCCAGTTGATCTTTTGTATTCTGTATTTACGATTTCTTTGTATAGTTCACATTCCACGCTATTAAATACAGTGTAGTAGATGGTAACCAGTCATGACTTTTCCCATTGCACATAGCTGTTATAACACTTTAATGATACATTGTTTGTTTCTTTGTTTATAGCCACGGAATATTTTCCTTCATGGGCATGACAGCCATGTGAAGATAGGGGACTTTGGATTGGCATGTAGGGATATTGTACTGAATGAAAATGAACAGCTACCTGAAAATGCAGGTGAGAAGAACATTTCAGCAAGCTTTATTTACAATTTATCTAAAGTAATATAAATGAATGATGTGTAATGTGTTCACAAAAATCTGACTTTTTTCATTTAACAACTTTTTGTCAGTAGTAAATATATCAATATATGGGTATATTGCTGTCGGCCTGGCTTATTGTGCATATCTCATTGTTTTTCCAGAGTCTTCTCACACCACTGGAGTGGGGACGTTTGTTTATGCTTCCTCAGAGCAACTAGAGGGCTCTCATTACGATTCGAAGGTAACTGAAATCTACCTTGGGTGAGGTGTGAGCAAAAACATGCAACAGGTTCCTCTGTTGATTGCCTAACTGGTTGAGAACGATATCACAACTATTGTATCAGTGACCCTCACATTAGAGCAGTGGTTCTCTATCATTGTCCTTGAGTCCTTTGCTCCCAGCACACCTGACGGAACTAACTTACTACATGAGCCAAAGTGGGTGTGTTAGAGAAGAGGATACACTAAATGCAGGGCAGTAGTACTCCAGAACCAGGGTTTAGTGCCACTGTACTATTAAGCATAAAGTATAAAAAATGATATAAAATGCATCAGTGTATTGTCATCAAATTTTTGTGAGGTCAAACATTTAGATTCCTTTTGTCTCTGTTCTGCAGTCAGATATGTACAGCGTGGGGGTGGTTGCTGTTGAGTTGTTTCAGCCGTTTGGGACAGAGATGGAGCGTGTTAACACACTTGGGGAGCTGAGACAGGGAAAGGTCCCAGATACCCTGGCTCAGAACTGGCCAGTCTTGGCCAAACACGTTAGACTACTGACCAGCTCTGATCCTTCAATGCGACCAAGTGCTTCCCAACTACTGCAAAGCGATCTTTTCAGCAATAAAGATAAGGTATGTATGTGTTTGTTTAACCTTAGCCAAAATTAACATAAATTGACAGTGTAAAAAAAAACAGGCAATTAGAAAAACCTTTCAAAATGGCTGTTACTATTTAATAAAATGTACATAAGTTATTGGTGGTTTTCTATAGACATCAATGCACCTCAGAGAGCAAAAAACAAGGCAACAAGGTCACATTTTGTTGTGGTGCATTTTGTGTGATGGGGTGTGTTCACAATGATAGTTACTTTCAAATTTTTAATTTAAACCAGCAGCATATGAAAAAAACAAAGTTATATAACTGTGTATTTTTAAAAGAGTGATTAAAGGATTCATTATAATTATCATTTTAAATTATTATAATAATTCAGACTATAACCCAAAACAGTACAGTGCAAGGTGAGAATTTCCAACTGAAGTCAGACATAGCATGAGCTCAGATAACCATGTTTTTTATGAATGTGTTTAATGCTTTCTATGTTGGCCCTAAATGCAAGTGACCTCACTATTTATTGGTATATAGCATCACTCACTGTTTATCTAAGGCAACGCTTGTTCATGGACATTTCAACATTGATCATCAGTCACTCACTCACTCAGTCCATCCATAAGAGACAGCAACTCTCTGGGTGGTCCAGCTATAACTGACCTATATTAATCAGCCTAAAGATGAGTATGAGACCGTACCCAGTCATGTGGCTGGTGTGTTGGAAAGATGTGTTGTTAGACTTGCTCCTCATGGTCACACCACATGGATGATGGAACAGAGACCTACACTGAGAACTGACTTCAAATTAGAATCAATAATTAATGAAAATTATTCAAAATTTGTACTGTAATTTCTAGGTGATCAGCAGTTTGCAGCAGCGCATTGATGAGCAAGAAGAGGAAATTGTTCAGCTCAGAAGACAGATTAGTGAGCTCCAGAGCTCACAGAATGCCGCACATGATCCAGAGAAGACTTAAGTGTCATTACTCCTCATCGTTTTATTCGATGGATGCATATTAAATGTACAGTGTTTTAATTTTCGGGGGACAAATGGTTCTGAGTGCAGCTTTCCATGTGTGTACAATATTAAATGCCACATTTAACTTAACTGTAAACTGTAAAAAAAATTAAATTACAGATTACAAATACATTTTTGACACAAAATATTTTAACACTTCAAATGTAGAAAACCCACAGTAGTAGCTTGGAGCTTCAAAGTACAGCAATATCTGGAAGCTTGGTCTATTATTTAAATACACCTTTTTTTTAGGACGCTGTGGAATGCAGCATGACTCTCCCAACAGTCTTCAGGGTCAGTTGCTGATTTTCATGCTGCTTAGGGTGTGACCTATAGACCATAGGAAAGTGAATCTCACTCCAAAGCACACTACTACAGTGGTTCCCAGCCAGATCTCCTACCACCCTATATCCAGTGCATGTATTTAGTGTTTGATTTGAATCAGATGTTCTAAATGAGGGAACACAAATAATATGCATAGTGCAGGGTCCCCAACACCATTACATTTCAGTGGGTTTGCAAGATGGCTATTATTATTATTAATATTTTTATTATTATTATTATTATTAACAACAAAACCACATTATTGGCACCCCTAGAAATGTTTATGAAGAAAAAAATTTAACTGAAGCATATATTAAAATTACATTTTTCTATGATAACAAATTATTCTTTTAATCATATAAAATGATTAAAGATTACTCTTAAGCAGCCCTCCACAACTCATGCTCATAAAATTACATACCCCTGGCAGAAGTTGTAAAGTAGTGGGTATTATTTTGCAATATTTGACTAATCATGCGGAAAACTTTTATTTTGGAAAGTGATCAGACAATGCCAATTATCATTATATAATTGTGTGTGCAGTCATTTTAAAATATAATCAAAATTAAAATCATCCAAATGACCCTGATTCAAAGTTCACACTCTTAAATGTTTGGCCCAATGTGCACACAAGCTGACACACCGGTTTGAATGGCTATTAACAGTAAGCTTCCATACCTGTGACATATCTAATTATAATTAGGGTGTGTACATCCAGGACTGATCGACTCTGCTGGATACTAATCATTGGATATAAACAGTATTTCCTGACACTAGTACACAACACCTCAAGTCTGAAGTGTGACAGGCCAGCAGTGTGAATACAATCAGGCAAGACTTGCTTAGAAAACAAATACAATCTTTATTTCAAAGCAAAACAGCGTAATGTGGTGTTCCTGGGGAAACTGCACATGTTCGCTCGTTTACGAACCGTGGATTCTACCTTTACAGCAGCTCCTCCTCCGGCTCGAATTCTGACGGCATGATAAAGACGTTTTCTGGGCCACTTTTCAAACTTATTTCTCCATTTACCGTAATTAAAATAGAAAGGACGGATTCGACTAGAAAGCTTTTAAACAGAAACCGTCTGAGAAAGCACGAAGCACCTGAACGCAGACATGTTTGCGGACGTGCCTGCAGCTCCTATTCCGCCATGTCGGTTCGTTGAGGGCGCCCGCTGGTTGGCTGAAATCTCAGTTACCCGGATGGACCCGTGGGGTAACTACGTCATTGTTCACCGCCGGACGCTCTCTGGATATTAGAATGGACGAACACAAGTAAATCTTATTTATTAAATTACAGGTATGTGCCTTATTTCATGTACACGCATTGCACAGCTGCTCCGGTTGCACTTTAGTTTGCGCTAGCCGTTGTGTAACTGATTTAATGTATTCGGCGGCAGCTGAGAGCGCGGTGAGTTTTTGATGGCGAGAGTGGGGCCAACGTTTCCTCGGCCAACCGCACGCCGGCGAATTTTAAATTTCCGAGCCCCTCCTATTCGTGTCTCCTGTAGCTCTTGGGCTCAGACGTTTAAAACGCCGCTCTGGGCGACCTGGACCTGGCGAAAGAATGAGTGTGGCCGAGCATGAAAGATGTGTAGTTTTTCCTGTTTTCCCCCCTTGTTTGTTGGGGTTCGTCTCGCACGGAGCGTCACGGTCGCCCCAGCGTTCCGCCAGTATTGTTACATACGCCGTTACCATGGCGTTCAGAAACACAAACCATCACTCGCGCCCGAAATCAAAACAAACCCTTCGCTAGGTTTACCGCGATAGTAAATCTGATTTTCACGGTATATCAGAGGGACAAACCTTTTAGCATTCTGTGTTTTCCGACCGGTTTTGGGAGCGAGGCCTGTACGGTTCGTGAAAGCCTCGGCTAGCTGCGCTAGTTAGCTGTTATTGGAGGAGTGAAGGTGGGAGGTAGGCGGTGTTTCGGTTCTACCACGACGGACCGACAGTTCGTGGGTCAGAAGTCACGCCGTGCTGTTGTGAACGGCAAGGTAAATTAGCTGTGAAACGTTTTAGGAAAACACCAAAATGGTCACCAGACGTCTTAAGTTCATTATGTAACCCAAACTGTAGCAGCGCACATTTTCCAGGTCCGAGGCCGTGGGAGAAGCCCGGCCGCTCATGAGCGCTAATGCTGGCTAACGTTAGCTAGCCAAGTTATTGTGATCGAGCCGGAGTCAAAATAAAACTTGTTTGCCAAACAGCAAAAAGCCGATTTATATCACACCCTAGATCACTACTACTAACGTTCAAGAGTATCGACTATAACTTATTTCCCTGTTGTTTAACCGCCAACAGCGATCTGTTTGTGCGTTTCAAGTTCAAGGTTTCACTAATGTCGACGGTCCCATCGCCTTTCCTGCAAGTCACGTGTTGTTACTAGAGCCCGGCAGGACTACGGGCTGTTCGTGTTTATCAAGTGCTGAGGTTACAGATCGGCTGCAATTTAATAAAGCGGTTTGTCCAATTTCTACAGCCTTTGGCTTAATAAATTAGGTAAACTGCTTTATTAATCTGCACCCACCCATTTCACGTAGCTTATCTGCACTTCCTATATTCTGTATATTCCAGCAAATTACTTATCTGCAAACTAAAACTCATTTGGTCTGTATATATTGTTAAGGGTGTGTATTTACTGTCTAAACTGGTTATACTGTATATTGTTAGGTTTATTGTTAAGTGTTAGTTTTTTATTTATTATTATGTTTTTTTACCTGCTTACATTTTATAACAAATATTCTATTTCTTTTGTAATATTTTTTACTTCTTACTTCCTTTTTAACTTAATTTAATATTTCTCGTATCCGTTCATCTCTGTCTATGAAGGCTTCTGAAATACTTATCCATGCATTCACCTCACTCCCTACAAAAACAAAAGCCCAGCTTTAGGATTTAATAATCTGACTATTGCTTTTAGAAGTTTTGAACAAAAATGTCAGTGTTATTCATTTAGAACACATAGTATAGTCATAATATAAAATGTAGCAAAATATGAGACAACATGGCTCTGTTGTAGATCCTGTTATATATGCCTCTAATTTATCTGAGGTCTTTTTTGACAGAATGCCCACACTCTGTATTTCTAAAAAGAATAAAGAAACGGTTTCATGTCTCAAATGACATAGGTGGAAATTTAGATTTATTTAACACATTAATTGTGCAGCCCTGATTTATTTCTTCTCCCTCGCTCTCTCTCTCTCTCTGTCTCTCTCTCTCTCTCTCTCCCTCACACTCTCAGTACAACGCCACCACCATTGGCCAAAAACATTTCCACTATCTGCTGCACCCAGACACAATCACAGATACACACACATGCACACACACACACACACACACACACACACACAAACATGTACATCCTCTCCCCCTAAAGACTTTCTTTGAACTGCCAACCTTAGCGGCTTTTATCCCTGTCCTAAATTTCTACTGTCTTGAAGAGAGAGCAAGTGAGAGAAAATGAGTGTAAGTGCAAGCAGGAGGAATAGTGAAAGAGAGAGATTCAGCCATCTAAAGATGAATGGGACTGGTTTCTCTTTTTGGCAGATGTGTGTTTGGCCTATTTTCTTTTTCCAGAGTCAGTGAACTGTGAGTGGTATGTTGTGGTTGACAGAGAGGAACAGCAAGAATAGAACATAGAGAGACAGCAGCGTGACGAAGAGTCAATCCCTGCCACAGAAATAGTCTGAGAAATGAATAAACAGATGGATGAATGTATGCATTTTGAGCAGTGTTGTAAATCACTGACCTCACAATGATTCAATCAGTTTCCGATTTTTTAGTAAGTCACTCATCTTAAATTTTACTAGAGGCTTGATTTTACAGTTTTTACAATTGAAAATAACATCAGCCATATATGAGCCTAATGTCACCATGTCCAGTGGCAAGCTGCATTTACAAAGGTATAAAGTCCCCCGACATTGTGCTGTTAAGAAGTGGATTTTGGTTCTCTGGCGTTATGGAGGCTCATCCAGTACCTGTGGGATGAGCTGGAGTGGAAATTATCATCCAGAACAAATCAATCAACATCAGTACTTTACCCCATCCACGTCTCTATCCAAGATGACGCAGCCGAAACCAGACGCCTTCCTATTCGTTCCGACCAGACTTTTTATCTTTTTCTAGTTGTTTCTTTTATACACACAAACTCAGCCCTCACTACCTTCACCAGTGAGACTTTTTTAAACATGAGCTAGCTAACACCAGCTAACTTACCAGTTTTTAGAAGGTTTCTCAGTCGATCCTTTGTGGCCGCCCGAGATTTTTCGCAGTGCCAACAACAAAGGCAGCGAGCCTCTCAGGCGGACAACATGGAAACACTGTGGGAAGCGCGCCAGAGTCCGACTCCGACTGAGGGAACGTCCACACCGACCACCCCTTCCCAGCATTTTACTCGCCAATGTCCAGTCACTGGAGAACAAACTGGACGACCTCAGGTCTAGAGTAAAGTTCCAGCGAAACATCAGGGACCGCAACCTTCTTTGCTTTTCTGAGACGTGGTTAACTCCCGCAGTCCCAGATCATGCTGTGACGTCATCGGAATCTTTCTCCGTGTTCCGAGCGGATAGAACGGCCGAGGCTGGGAAATCCAAGGACGATGGAGTCTGTTTCATGACCAACAACAGATGGTGCGACCCTCGGAACATAACCACTCTCTCTCATTCATGCTCGCCTCATCTGGAGCAGCTGACCATCTTGTGCCGGCCATTTTATCTGCCCTGCGAATTCACATCGGTCATTGCAACGGCCGTGTATATTCCACCCCAGGCGGAAACAGGTATTGCTATGGCTAAACTACATGATGTGCTCAGTGACTACCAAAACAAACACCCAGACAGCGCCCTCATCATTGCGGGAGACTTTAATAAAGCGAGGCTCAACCAAGTCATGCCTAACTTCTATCAGCATGTCTCCTGCCCGATGAGGGGAAACAACACTCTTGATCACTGCTACACCCAATTCAAGCATTGCTACAAAGCAAAACTGCATCCCGGGCTCGGAAAGAGCGACCACGACGCCATTTTCCTGATCCCGGAGTATAAACAAAAACTCACACAGGAAGCCTCAGTGACGAGAGAGGTAAAGCGCTTGTCTAACCAATCAGAAGCTGCGCTGCAGGACGCACTCGAAGACGTAGACTGGGAGGTTCTTCGGCTCAGCTCAGCCAATGTCAGCGAGTTTGCAGATGTCACTGTGAGTTTTGTAAACACTCTGTCCGACCAGATCGTCCCTTCCGTAGTTTCCCCAACCAGAAACTGTGGGTCAACAGATCTGTTCGGGCCACTGTGAATGCCTGCACCGCGGCGTACAATGATGGACTAATAACCGGAGACATGTCCCAATACAAGGCGGAGTCCTACAATGTCTGACGCATGATGAAAGCAGCTAAATGATGGTACAGAGCACGGGTGGAGTCTCATTTCCATCACAACGACTCCCGTCGCGTGTGGCATGATCTTCGCACGATCACCACATTCAGAGGTAAACACACCACCGCTCCGAATGCTGACTCCGCGTTTGTTGAGGAACTGA
>JBBPDA010000105.1:32717476-32746620 GCA_037974385.1 Arnoldichthys spilopterus
ATTTCACAGTCTCAGAAACGAACAGGGTATATTTCACTACATGTTGTATAAATCTTGTATGTGACAAATAAACCTCTTGAATCTTGAATAACTAATACCCGTAGCTAACTGTTTGGTAAATTTTTACCCGATGAGCTTGATGCTGCTTTTTTTTAGTTGCTTAATGAAGTTTACCTCATGTTCAAGTGGCCCAAACTGTTAAAAGCCACACACGATTTGCTAAGCTTTTGTTTAGTTTATTATCTAATATCTGCATTATATTGTGCTGAAAGGATCTTTTAATTAACTGTTGTTTTTTTTACATAGTGAACTGTTTGCCGATTATTGATGATTATTAATAAGCGTTAAACCAAATATTTTAAACAGTGATCCAAATCAGTGAAACAAGTTCTCAGTTGGAACAAACTGCTGTTTCAGTTCTACAGTCAGATTACAGGTGTGATCATGTAATCTATTTTATGTGCTTTCTTACAGAAATGAACAATGACCATAGTTGACAAACCTTCAGAGAAGTCTGACCTTGAGTCAGTACAGTGCCAGCACTCCAGCTCCCTGACTCCTTTCTCCACTGGAGATATGGAAAGCAGCAGTTCCAGCTGGAGTGTGAGCTCTTCTGCCACAGAGCTCTCAAGGGCCAAGACTGCCTGTATGGCTCCCAGCATCGGAGCAGCCGTATATGGCAGCAGCACGGCACTTCCAACCGAGAGGCCCAAGGAGCAAGGCAAGTACAACTACGTTCATTTGATAAGAATTAAATATTAGTGCTAACTAGGAAGTGGAAGTTTATGAACAGACTTCACGAATTTGAATTTAAGCTTATCATCTCACACAAACCTTTTTTGAATAATTATGACTTGTATAATGTTACAAAAGGACTCTTATTTTGTAATAATTTGTATTTTGGACTTTTTGTAATCGTGCAACTTTTATTGTCATTAGGACTTTGTCATATAAGGACTTTTATTTTGCCATTGGGACTTTTTTGACATCCCCTTCGTGTGTGTGTGTGTGTGTGTGTGTGTGTGTGTGTGTGTGTGGGCTCTTCTAGCCAAATTATTAATACTACTGATAAAAGAAGTGATTATACATGCTTGTTCCTAATAAAGGAATTTGTAATTATGTGGTTATCGGGTTTGTACTGTGATTATAACATTAAATACAGTAACCATCTTGTCTCTGTTGACCCTGTTAGCTTCTTTGTTTTAGCACGGTCACTTGTAAATGGCTTAAGCATGATCAAGCATGTTCTTTCATTAGTCATTTGTGTATTTTTCATATAGTAGTGGCAACCAGTGGAGATGGCATTGCTGTACCACAGAAGGTCCTGTTTCCTGCAGAGCGTCTTAGCTTGAAGTGGATCCATGTCCACCGCGTTGGAGCAGGTCTCCAGAACCTGGGCAACACATGTTTTCTCAACTCTGCTCTTCAGTGTCTTACATACACTGCTCCCCTTGCCAACTACATGTTGTCCAGAGAGCATTCCAAAACATGTAAGTCACTGACTATCATGCATGACTATGTAGACCTATTGTAATTTAGGCCTATTTCTGATTGTTGCTTTGTTTCACACTCAAAGGTCATGAGCCTGGATTTTGCATGCTGTGCACAATGCAAAACCACATCACCCAGGTGTTTGCCAACTCGGGAAATGTCATTAAGCCCATTGGCGTGTTGAATGAACTGAAACGTGAGTATACACAGTTTTATAAAGGAAAATAGTATGTTGCTCCTATTCATATGTAAGTGTTTTCAAATGTGCCTGCCTTTTCCTTAGGGATTGCAAAGCATTTCCGTTTTGGGAGTCAAGAAGATGCACATGAGTTCTTGCGATACACAGTGGATGCTATGCAAAAGTCCTGCCTGCCTGGAAATAAGTAAGTGTATATAAATCCTGGAAGTTTGTTAAATTGTTTAGGAGCTGTAAGTCATAGGTAAAGTAGTGGTAACTTGGTATTTTGCTTAACAGTACTTATCCAGCCAATTTACTCAGCCATTTATTTGTCCTGTTATGCTGCATGTAAGCATCCATAGTCCCAATCTATATTCACTATATTATACAGTGGGACCTAAGATAAGGGGTAAAGCAGCATTTGAAGCAAAATAAAAGCTCTTTCAAGTTAAAGCCTGTTGACACTTGATGTTGACAAATGAAGCTAAATTTCTGGGAGAGAGAAACATAAAAGCTAGCTTGTAAGATCTAGATTTTCGAACTTGCTGATCTTCCATGACCTTTTTCATTTTGTCAGGCTGGACAGGCAAACCCAGGCAACCACTCTCATTCATCAGATATTTGGAGGCTATCTGAGGTCTAGAGGTGAGTTTAACCATAACACACTTCTGCTGTTGCCATTTTGTGTATATCTGCTTTGGTCTGCCTTGTGTTTTCCACTGATGTTGAGTATAATGTTGCTGATGATTTCGATTTCAATTTCACAGTGAAGTGTCTAAATTGCAAAGCTGTGTCTGATACATTTGATCCCTATCTGGATATTGCACTGGACATTAAGGTAACTGCAGATTTTGGTTGCTTTGAAAACCCCTTTAGTATCCATGGTTTAAGATTAGAAATCCATCCCCTGTTAGCTGGTGCTTTTGTTGACTATCTTGAGTGAAGTATGTGAGTGACACCTACTTAGATGACTATTTTTTTATACTTTGGGAAGGAATGAATGATATCCAGGACGATTTTCACATATCCTGTCTGCACTACAGGCTTGCTGATTCAGTAAATTGAGTGACCCCAGTATCAAAGCATGCCACCAAATTTAGCAAAGATCTGATGGATTAGTAAGTTCTACAGCTACAGAAACTGTTTAACTGTTTATTTCTGTCTTGCAGACTGCCCAGACTATTACCAAAGCTCTTGAGCAATTTGTTAAGCCTGAGCAACTTGATGGAGACAATGCCTACAAGTGCACCAAGTAAGTGTCACACTTAAGCTACTTGCTTAATTGACAATGTGTACTCAAAAAGTCAGTTCTTGAGTAACTTTGGATTCAGAAAGACCGTGATTGTAACATTTGTTACTGTTAAATAAGTTTGGAGCTTGTGAAATAAGAGAGAAAGAAGCTCCTGATTTATTCTTTGGAATCATGTTCCTTAAACCTTGTAACAATGTTGTTGACCTTGCTGTCATCGCTGAGTGCACCATGACCCAGACTGCACAGTTTTATCTTTATAGAACACTATGCTCTTTTGTGTACAGATATCTTAAGCTAGGATAACAAAAGATTCAGTTATTAAAGCAACTGATGCATTTTGTATTTCATTTTGGACCTTATTATGAATTCTGTTTTATTAGATGTAAGAAAATGGTTCAGGCCTCAAAGAGGTTTACCATTCATCGCAGCCCCAATGTGCTCACCATCTCTCTGAAGCGCTTTGCTAACTTCAATGGAAGCAAAATTGCCAAGGTACAGTTATTATAATATCAAGCACCTCAGACAGGTTGTTTAGCATGGCAGACCTGAACTTCTGCTTTATTATTATTGTTGTTGTTGTTGTTAATAATTATAATAATAATAATAATAACTGCTGTAATATTTAATCTCTTTTCTGCACAGGATGTGAGATACCCAGAGTACCTTGATGTGCGTCCATTCATGTCCCAGTCCCATGGAGAGCCACAGGTGTACGGGCTGTATGCCGTGCTGGTGCACTCGGGCTTTAGCTGCCATGCTGGACACTACTACTGCTATGTGAAGGTTAGACTTACAGCTCATGTTCAACACTCAGTATATCTTACAGGTTATCCACATATATTCTGATGTAGTCTATGGATTAAATACTAGTTGAATAACAGCATAGAAATGTGCTCCTCTGTTTCAGACTAGTAACGGGCAGTGGTATCAAATGAATGATGCGTCAGTGTCTGTCAGTGATCTACGATCGGTGCTGAATCAGCAAGCCTACTTGCTATTCTATAACAGGTAGGACTGTTTCTCTTGCCTGATTGTTGTATAGTGATGTACTGTAATGAATAAAAACGTTAAATTAAGTTCATTTTAACCCCTTTCCTCTCCTCTGATTGATTTTCAGGTCAGCAGACCTAAAAAATGGAGATTTTAACCACATGCATCAAACTCCTGGCCAGTCATCCCCTCGCCCAGTTGCATCACCCAAGATGAATGGGCCTCAGTATACCTCTACATCCTTCATCGGGCCACAGCTGCCTCCTCACATGATGAAGGTACAGCCACAAGAATGACTGAACATTATTAATTGTAGAAGTTAACCTAGCTTGGTTAGGCTAGCTTAATCCAGTGCTTTGTAAGCTTTTGCTAGTGCAGTCATCTCACCAGGATTTTCAGTCCTTCTCCTACGGGTTCTCCTTAACAAACTGTGATGTTTATTTTACAGAATAACTCGTATGTCAATGGGAATGGCTCCTCAAAGGAGTACCTCAGTGGTTCAAAGTCCAGCAGCAGCAGTTTCAATAGTGGCATGACCAAAACAGGTTCCAGTCTGTCTGACTCTTCTTCCTCGTCGTCCACGTCCTCTTCCTCCACATCTCAGCTTGTCCGCTCTTCGGGCATTCATGAGCCACCAAAGAGGCCTAAGCTGACCTTTCATATTGGACAGGGAAAGACAGCACGGCCCAGTCGAAACCAGTCATGCCCTAGTTTTTCTTCAACCGCTGCCTCTCACGCTAACCCACAGCCCTCATCCTCTTCGTCACAGTCTACCTCAGACTTCCAGGGGCCTGTGCAGGTTAACGGTGCGCCTTCCGGTCACAGTGGATCAGCTTTCCTGGTTCCCTACAGCCAGGAGTCATCCGAGGAGTCCGACCAGGAAGATGGAGTTTTGGACAATGGAATAGATAGGCCTTACAATGTTGCTAGGGCACCCAGTGAGAAAAGTGGGATGAGTAATACCCTCTCCCATAACTCCAAGACCAGTGGCTCTAACAGATTCTCTGTGGCACGTGCACATGAAAATGGATCAGGACATATCCACAGTGCCCAGAATGGACATCACAAAGTCAATGGATTCAGTCAGACAGATAAGGTATGAACTAACCTGACCTGATCTTAACTTTTATTTTAACATTTGCAAGTAGAACATCGTTCGTCTGACTTTCAGTTGTTAAGTGCAAGTACTAGTGAGTGGCTATTAAATTGCTTTTGCTGTCACTCAGGTTACAGGAAGTATGGGTTCGGTTTCTTCCATCAGCGCCTGTAACAGTTTGGCCTCTCAGCCCACACTGAGTGCACCATGGTAAGTAATTACCAGCTTTGTTTAGCTGAGTTTTTGAAATTGAAAGCATACCACAGAACCGGAGCAATACAAGTAATCCTGCTATTTTTCTTTTTTCCCCATTTGTTCAGCCTCAAGTCTGAGAGTTCTGATCACCCTCTATCTCCTTCACCGATTACTGAAAGGGCTAAACCACTGTCTGACCCTGTTTCTCAGAATGCCACACACCCTGAGTCTGCCACGGAGACACTGGCTAAACCAAAAGGTGAAATTTCTGACACCCAGGCAGCCTTAGCAGACCAGGCACAGTCAGTTCGCTGCCATAGCACCAATACAGCAGAGGTCACAGCAGGGCCCTCTCAGGCCAACCAGTCCTCTAGTCTTAGCCTGCAAGTGAGTGATGGACACACAGCCCTAAATGGGCCAAAGGCATCACCAGAGACGTCCAGGCACTGTACTGGGAATGGCAAAGAAGAGAAGAAAGACACGTCTACGACTGGAAAGAGACCAGTTGAAGTGCGAGAGAAGGATCGGGAGAGAGATTTGGACCGGCCTTTTGTTTTCTCCACAAAAGACAGAGACAGAGAAAGGCATCAGCATTACAGGGAGCGCGAGGACCGGAGCAGGGAACGATATAGACATGGTCACCGCATGGACCGAGACTACCGCATGCCCAGAGATCGCTCATTTAGTAGAGAAAGGCAACACAAAGAGCTAGAGAGGTCTCGGGACAGGCGAGGTTCCTACCGCAGAGAGCACCCATACCTTCACAAAAGAGACTCCGATCGTGACCGGGACAGGCGCTACCAGTCCAGTTCCTACGACAAGCACTCCCGCTCCTCTGGCCACCACCGGGATGGGGGTTCAAGCCAATGGCGCCGCGTAACTGAGGATGGCCGTGACCGGTGGCATTACAGTGGAGAGGACAGCAGCTCAAGAGTAAAGCCCTCACCCACACAATCATTCAGCCCGGAATCCAGACGCACAACCAGAAAGCGCAGCCCATCAGACGATGGTGAGGCGTCTGAGGAGCACAGGGCCAAGAAATACAAGAAGTCAAAGAAGAAGAAGAAGAACAAAGAAAAGGACAGGTGAGTGAGGTTTTTCAGCTACATTTTCATGTACAAATCTGCTGATACAAATACATAAACATTTACAAAATGTAGACATTAAAAATAGATCCACATAGATTACAACAAAACCCATAGTACAGAGGAATAGCACACTTATTTTTGTAGGGTTACAAATGCAGTGATATTGGAGTATGGGCTACATCATCTATGAAAGCTGTATAAAAGACTGGACTTGTTTTGGCAAATACTCAGTATTAAGTGACTTTGAAAAGGGGAGAAAATGTTTGGGACGACCCCAACACCCCCCACCCCCCCATGCAATTTCCATAAGCGAAGTTGTTTTTAATCCTGCAGGACTTCAGAAAGGGATATGTGTGACAGGAATGGTGACAGCAGCTCCTGGAGCCACAAAAAGAAGAAGAAGAAAAAGAAGAGGAGGCATGAGGATGAGCATGCCTCAAAGGCCAAGAGCACAGAGGAGAGAGAAAGCCGCAAGCGCAGACACAGCTCAGACAGAGACGAGTCTCCTCACAGTGCAAAACGAGCTTGCACGGAGGTCCATCCACGACTCAACGGTCACTCAGGTAAATAACATCATCTTTATCATGGTTTGAAACATCCTAGGCTTAAGGTTTAAATCCTACGTTTTACAAGTAACCCCCAACTGATGTAAACCTTTGTACGACAGATAATGGCATAAGCCATTACAATGGAATTGTTCATGGATTTTTTCATAATGGCACAGATGAACAAGAGAAATACAGACCGTTGAGCCACACTTCCACTAACGGCCACGCAGGGCAAAGCGGAGACACAGACACTGTGCGCCATAAAGCTGTTGCCTCTGCAGATGTAAGTATACATTACTCATAGGAATCATGCTTTTCCTCTGGAATTAAAGTGCAGCGTAGTGTTACAGAGTTGATTGCCACCATGTATATCCATGTTTTCTCATAAAAGCATGTTCTTGTAGTAATTATCACACTAGTGTTGGCATATTGCTCACCCTTAACCAACAGCGGCCAAATTACACATCTCTTAACTTGACTCCTGTTTCTGCAGGACCTCACAAATGTTCAGTGAAGAGAATGAGATCCTGTTTCACATTCAATGTGAGATACTAGTATTTATGTAGTCATAATTTTAGTTAAAATAATATTATTTATTCTTGTTGAATAATAATCGTCATGTTCTATGTTCATTTCCCCCCCCAGGATTTGGGCCATCGTGAACAGGAAAAAAAACCTCTGCTGAATGAGCTCCTAATACTGAAAGGGTGCTGTAACAACATACTGTAATTTTTAACCACAAAAGAGGTTTTAAGGATTTTTTTAATTAAATTTTTTTATCCTACTGTACAGCTAAACTTGAAAATGTAAAAATCCAAAAAAAATAAACAAAAAAACAAAAAAAAAATCAGAAAAAGAATAATAATATATACAATAAGAAGAAGCCTGGAGCTTTACCATCGGAATTTCAGAATTGCTGCTCAGACATAGACTCAGGACTTTCTCACTTGTGAAGATGAGACACATTCTCCCTTTAAGGACGAGTACCTGGAAGTGAGAACACTCAACTAACATGCTGCATAAGAGGAGAAAGACTGCACTCGTCTCCTGGCTGCACGCTATGATGTCACCATTCTCACATATCTGTTTGTCAACAGAGCAGACTTTGCTGCTGTGCACTTACACCACAGTTAACCTGGACACACTTGAGGACTTTACCATTTTCTTTGCTTTTTTTTCTTTTCTTCTTATTTTGTAGTTTCTTTTAAGCTCAAGACTGTCATTCTCCAGGAACCATCTTGTGGCATTACTCTTTGTTTTCCTGTTTTATTCAATACATTCAATTCATCAAATAATGTATGGCTCTGTATTACTTTGTGGCTGATGTTTTATTTTTAAAGAATTTCCGTGTCAAAAAATACTGTGAATTTAAGTTAAACTGTACTATCAGTTATTTGTTTCCAGTCCTGTATCAGGAGTTCACTATAGACACTTCTTTTAGTAAAAAACCACTCAGCATAATGTAGGCCATGTCAACTCCCCCTCCCTTTTTTTCAGCAAAAGGAAGTGAAAATGGTATATTCAAGTCATACATTTTACTGTAGCATGTCAAAATAAATTTATACATTGTATATTATATACTGATTGAGGGAAAAGGCCTTAATGTCTACAATTGTAATATTTTCTCTCAGTAATGTTTACAGTTTTTATTTTCGTTGGGGTGAATGGATATGTATGCGAGGATGGGTTGAGTGTTTGGCTTTGTACAAGGGTGAGGTCTGTTCTCCCCTTTTGGATTAAAAAAAGAAAAACACTTGTATAATTGCTGCCTCACTGGACATGACTGGGTACAATGTAATTTAATGATTTATTAGGCTTTTTAATGTTCTCCCTGCTGCAAATTCAGCTTTTAACAATACAGGTTCTTTGAGAGTTAAAGGTGGAATGATTAGCCGTTCTTAACTGTACTAGTTCCAGTTAAATAGTACTAGTTACATAGGCCCCTACTTCATATAGTTAAAAAATGGAGAAACCTTTACTCAGTCGATTAAGATTCTACTGTTTTATTCTGTACGTTTAGTTTACAATACTGTTTTTTTTTACTATATTATGAGCCTGACTTTTTCTTGTTGCAAGCTTTCTTTTGCTGCAATATAAGTTATCAAGACAATCCAAACACATTTCCTTCGCATTCTTCCAGTTTGAACGTTTCAGGGCCGTGCCTTGTTGATTTATATGAGCCAATGTAAATATTTGACATATAAAATGAAATGGACACTAATTTTAAAGCAATGACTCCCAAAACCACCACTGGACAGCTTAATTAAAAACCTTTAAGGCATCATACACATGGGGTAACAACGGAGACCACCGAGAGAAAATTCTTCACATAACTTAAAACAGGATTTTAAACATAAATATATAAAACAGTAAAAGATTACTTCAGCTGTACTTCCTTTTCTGAAAACACAATGGACATAATGTAAAAGATGAAAGAAATTCAGAATGACCACCCAACATTGAGTATAAAAGCCCAACTAATTAAAGTCCTGCTAATTAATAGAGCTGTGACATTTTAAACAATAAGATTATATATAAACTAGATGTTTAATCTGATAGCATTTTTGCTTAGACCTTTAGCAATGATGTCTCAAACTGCTAAAAGGGCTTTTTTTAGAAGAACATTTCTGTGTTTAGCTACAAGTTTTCTTTCCAAACAAGCAGGGACATAACTGATTCTACAGAATTAAACCCTGCAGGCACATTGGCTCTTTGTAGATAAGACTAGACACACCTGCAATAGAACCTAGATAACTTAAAATGTCATCTGATTTTCACAAGTCCTTAAAGCAGATAAAGAACCCAATTAAACAAATTAGGCAAAAATATTATACTTACATATAACAAATACCAAAATATATATTAACATATACTTGAGTTATTGAGGAAACTGATCTGTGAATGGCAAACATATTTGAATCTCTAAGATTAGCAGTTAAAGGTGAAAATAGTCAGGTTTTTAAAATCAGTAGGATGACAATTATGTGTGAGTAGATGCCCTATTTAAAAAAAAAAAAAACAGCCAAAGTCAGATCTTTAAAATGCAGGTTTGTGGAAGTACATCATAGCACAAATCAAAGAGATTTCTTGGAACCTCAGAAAAGTGTTGAAGTCTAAGGATAATGTTCACCATAAGAAAAACAATGGTGTGCAAGGCAGGGTTGAAAGGAAAAGGCCACTGCTCTCCAAAAATGATGTCTCCATTTACAGTTTGTTAAAGATCATGCTGACAAGCCAGAAGGCTCCTGTAAACAATTTATAGGCTACTAGAACCCAAATGTATGTATTTTTTAAATGAGAAGTGTTATGTTTGGAGAAAGGAAAGCACTGCATTCTAGCATAAGAATCGTATCCCATCTGTGAAGTGTAGAAGTAGTGTCATGACTTAGCCTGTCATCATTGACAAAGGAATGACAATTGAAAAAGGGAATTCTGCATCACACCAGTGAAATCTGTAGGAAATTGTCAACATATCTGTTCATAAACTGAATCTTTAAAGAAACTTGATGGACAAGTCAAAGTCCTGACCTTAACCTAATAGAAATGCTTTGGAAGAATCTAAAGTGAGCAGTAAATGCTAGTCGGGACTGACTAAGTTATTGGAAATGTTTAGCATCTTAGTGCTGCACAAGGAAGACGCACCAGGTACTGACAGGTACACTAACAGGTATATAATATTAGATCACTTTCCTCAATGAATAATTGTCTAAGTAAAATGTTTTGGCTGATTTGTTTTTCCAAGTTCTCTTGATCTACTTTTTGTACTTGTTGATCTATGCAATGCGAATGCTTGATTGTTTCCTCTGTCCTGGAAGTCGCTTTGGATAAAAGCGTCAGCCAAATGATTAAATGTAAATGTAAAATGTACTTGTGTGAAAATCCTAAAGGGTTCACAAAATTTCAAGAATCACTGTACATTATATGGCTACAATTTACACAATTGTCCACAGTCAATCAGCAAAGACACTTTTAGCGTTACTTTAGTTTAGCCCAAATATTTTCTGTAAAAAGACATGTCCAAGTGTTCTCTTAACCCACTTAAACTGCATCTAGATCTTCATTAAGGAGGTGCACACTTATCAGTGTGGTTCAGGACACAGTATGATTTACAGTGAGCCATATCAATTAAAATCTATACGATTCGGTCTTAACAAAACTACTTTTGGACTCCAAACGTGTCTTGGCTGATTGTCTTCATGTGGACTAAGTGAAAAATTGTGTAAATTAGATTTTTCACCAAACTGATCCTTTAAAGGTATAAAAGGTTTACTTCATATTGACACATCCTATTTAAAATGGTTATTTAAAGTCGTATACCAATTAAAAGTGTGTCTGAGTTCCTAGAACCTTAGGACCAAGTCAAGATCCTTTTTGCATGTGTTTTTGGCTGTTTTGACTGAACATTTTTGCTGCAGTCTGAAGAATCTGAGGAAACGGCATTACATTATTAAGATATTAAGATGTCTACTCTGCAGTGAGGACAATTCATTGTTTGAACTGTATAAACAATAGCTTAAAGAGTTGCGTATATGTTGTGTACAAATGCAGCTTAGATCAGCCAGCAGAGGGCAGCATATTACTAAAGTTGGTTGTTCTGTAACGAGGCAATGGAATACTGTACAATCACAGCTGTCCTTTCTGAAGAACAGTTAACAAACACGCAGTACACAGTTAAACATCTACCATTGATTATGTCCACTTTTTTTGCACTAGAGAGACTCCAGTTTATCTGCAGATCACACTGAGGTATGCACCAACCATGGCAAGCTGTGTCTGCTAAGAGAGTTGTTTCTGTTGTTCGTCCCTGTTGTTAACCCCCCTTCGTCTTTGGGGGGCTGGAGAGTGATTAAGACAGTCTCCTCTGTAGATGAGTGGCTGGACTCTCCATTAGAGCAAGTACTCTCCCAAAGGTCGACCAGCTTTTACTTCTTAGTGGCCACTCGCCGTTTCCTGGTCGCCAGCATTTCATAGAAAGGGTCTCTGCTGATGCTGGCCCTACAAAGAACAGAGGGGCAAAGTAATTCATGTCTATAATCATGATTCCCTGGCTTAGAAATTACAGTGAGACGTGTGTGTTGGTTTGCATATCGGAAACAGTCATAATTCATTTTTTCAAGAACATTTCGTAACCTCTCCTTACTCCTTAGAATGAAACCGTGCTCATTCAAACAGCTGTCCAGACTGAAACACACTATATAACTTCACACAAACACATTCTGGCAGGGCTAAACCTGTAGGCAGAAAAGATGGATAAATGTAAATGTTTGGTTTTCATGACATTATGGAAATGTGCTGTCTCAGCTTACTTTCCATGTATGGATTGTACGAATTCAGAAGTGAATGGTACATTTTAAAATTTTAACAGATGTTTAACACTAGATCAGCCATTAGCCCTGAAATAAATAGTGGCAAATTAAACTTTAATTTTAGAAAAGAGTGGAAGCTTCAGTTCTTCATATGGCCTTCTCAGCTCACTATTTTCAAAACATCTCTGTTACAATACAATCTACATATTTTTAGAAACCACGAAGTGATCTTCACATCTTCTAGCAGTTGATTAAGCAACATAGAAAAATCTACATTCTAGGCATGTGACCAGAGGAACAAAGCGGAAAATAATTTCTTTATTATATTTCTTGTAAACGGGATTTGGGATTGTGAGGATAGCTTCAAATGACAGCAGTACAAACAATAATCATACCAACTATAATTCAAAAAAGTTTCTGAAAGCAATTCTGAATTCTCCATCAGTGGCTTTACATCTTTTTGTGATTATTTCTTGATGAGATTAATGTTCAAAACAAAATTCTGTCTTAAAATGTGTCACAAATACATATATAATACGATACTTTTACTTCTTTTCACTTTTGTGCTTAAAATTATCTTAAAAGATTTTACTTTTCTTCTTTTAACCTGAGTTGCACTTCTTGTACTTCTATCCATCTTCATCAGACAAATACATTTGATAGAAAACCCCAAAGACTCTCCGTCAGTAAAGGGTTAAGGTGCTGTGTTGGGCAGGAGGAGCTAAAGGTCCCTGGGTTCCCGGCACTTCCACAGGACATGCTGAGGCAGCTTTTACTACAAAAACAGTCTGCACTGACCGCAGTAGAGAGAGACACACTATAATAACAGACAGTGGATGCACTGTCTGAATGCGCACTCAGAGCAATTCCCCACAGTGACATAACCTTTAGAATTACCTTCAGATAAGCCGTAGGTGTAAAAAAAAAAGTCATTTGTGTATTCCATTAGCACAATCCTACACCACATTGACAAGTTTGCATGAGCTCAAAGGCTCATTTATGCTTAATGTTAAATATGTACATAGATACAGACAGAGACTCTGTGTTCATTTTGTTCGTTTTTGTGGAGTTTTCTGAAAGCTTATGGATAGCTAAATGGCTTGAGAGTTTTAGGGACGCATTTGTGACTATTGACTTCTAATGTGAGACAATAGCCTAGTGCAGCCTACTGTAAACTTTGGACTTCAAACATGTCTTGCTTGATCTGGGATAAGTGCAAAATTGTGTTCATTTGATACATTTCTGCCAAACTAATCCTTTAACATCAAATCACCAGCTGCTCTTTACATTGTGTGAACATTTAAACGAAAGGGCCAATGGAAAGGTGAAAATTAAAATGACTATAAATATTTTATGCATTCTTTCAACACAGCACATCTCTACTTACTTTTACTTGTTTAACTTTTTCATATATTTACAGAAAAGCACTTTGAGCTGCACTTTTAGGAAATGTGCTATAAAAATAAAGTTATATTTAAAATAAGATATTATTATTAATAATATTATTATTATTATCATCATCATTATGTACACTAAAAAGAACATTTTCCCTCTTTCCTTTAAAGTTAGCTTTTGCACACAAAAGATTCAAATTAAAAACCCTTCATTGATCCTTTTTCCTCACCAGAGATACTTTTGTATGTGACAAAGGAAAAAGTGTCCCAAAAGGAAAGAGTGACAGAATAAAGGAAGCTGCCTTTAGCTTTCCTTTTTCCAACAATCACTGTGGTTTTATGCACCGGAAAGTCCGTCAAAGTTCCAGAGAAGTCTGGTCAAGCATTCTTATCTTATCCTCAGTGTGAGAAAGTGATTGTGCCCTTCACAATCAAGAACACAACAGCAATTCTTACAGAGAGCCCTGTTTGTCTTCTAGCATTACCACTATAGTGACGGGAAAGTCTAATTTTATAAGAAAGCCCTCTGTGTGTTAATGTGTGTGTGTATTTGTGTATTTATCTTTTTTAAAAATTGATGTATCTGATAAAAAAAGGTTTGATGACATGGGTACAGTTGTCTGATCCTATTATCTTATAAAAATCTTATAACAATGTGGTAGTTCCTCTCCTCAAACAAACTCTCTAAACCTGGCAATTAACAGGTAAGTAGCATCCGGTGTGACACCAGCAGTCATCTATAGCAGGGGAGCTTGTTGAGGAGCGTGGGTCATGGAGGGGTCAGTGTCTAGTTCAGTTTGGGGAGTTCCCTGCTCAAACACACCTGGATCAACTGTTTGTTGCCAGCTTTAGTGGATGTGTTTAAGTAGGGAAACTACCTAAGTTTGCTAGACACCAGAGCTCCAGGACTGGAGCTGTGTAACCCTGATCTATAGGTTAATGAGAGATACCCCTCAAAGATAGTTTTACAAGGCTGTGCATGTATGTGTCTCTGTGGTTGATCTACTGATGTCAGACACTGATCACAGTGATATTTGTGAGCCTCACTTGATGGATTTGATCCACTCCTCCTTTTCCTCAGGTGTAGGAGCTGATATTCTGTACACCACGTGGTTGCCCTCCACCACTCTACCATCTGCCTCCGTTTTACACGCCTTGATCACTTGGCCTTTATGGCTCGGGTTGTAGAGCTCAAAGCAATTCTGAAAGGTTAACAGGTCAAACCATTACTACCACGTATGACTTATTTTAATATGACATGCTCAAATGATTGTGTGTGTGTGTGTCACAAAGGGGTGACTAACAGAGGGATTTAAGCAGTGCTTACTGGTTTTCTCGGCTCCTCTACCTCTCTTATGCTGAGGTTCTCAAGTGGAATGATCCCTCGCGGCTCCTTGTCCTGAGGATGTATAAGTAATTTTTCAATACTTTAAGTAAAATCGTAAATCGAAACAATTAGTCTGAAGACATTTTCCCCAACATGGTACATTGGAGGTGGTGGAAGGGTTTATGAAGGAGAGGGATTACAACAGTGGAGAACCTGATTGCACACTAAACAGCTATTGTTTGTCTCTGGGTCTAATTCAGACACACTATTTCCTCAGTTGCTGATGAGAGCACACAGCAGGGTAGTGATTGCCTTGGGATTGCCAGCTTAGCTTTACTGAGGCAATGGGCTTACTTTAAACTGGCCACATGTTTTACTGGACCCCCTCCAGCTGTTACAGCTGTGCTGGGTTAATTGCAAGAAAAGGACTTCATCTAATAACCGGCCAAACACATTTCTCACACATACTCCTCTTTACATACCCTCCATTCTCCTCCACACATATGCAATAACTTTCCAATTTGCAATGTTTCTGTCCCTCAGTTTGGGCATTTCAATCCTCAGAGTTATACAATTTCATTTTCATTATTGCTTACTGTTGTGTATTCAAAGTAGTACAAACAGTTGTCAGTGAGAATAAACCATCTTCTTTTCCATGTCTTCACTCTGCCTCCTGTAAGAAGAAAAAAATCAACATTCATGTGAATGAAACATTTTTCAGGCTCACTAAATGATACATAAAAAAGTGACACTATGATTGTCAGTCATTTAGTGATTATTAGTCATTATTTGAACACATTTACACAGCAAACATTTAATTTTACTTCATAAATGAAATTTGTAACTACATATGCACATTTGAGAGATTTTACTGTGTGGGTGTAGGTTTCCTTTCTTTCGGTGATGCACAAAGTAATAATATAATATAAAATAAAATAGTTCATTCTTCTGACGTCTAGTTCCCATCACCACTGCTTAAACGTGACATTTTCTGTTAAAATAATAGCAAGGCAATAAGACTTGAATAAATCATGTTTTTCCAATTGCCAGACAACACCTTAACACTATGGCCAACAGTAGATAATCCAGATATTTTATGCCTTCACTAAAAGAATATCAGTGCTAAATAGTCTGTATGCTAAAAGATTCTGTAAGACTCTATTACGGCAAAAGGTGAGGAAGCAATTGCTGAAAAAATGAGTAATAATTCCCTGAATAAGTAGTGTTTTCCCAACTACCGTTATTTATTTATAGTCCTGATTCTCTAAAGAGCTGTGACTATTACACAGACAAAGAATCTTGTATTTCATGTTGAATGTTCCACAGATGTCCACACCGACTGTACTTGACCACCATGATTTTCTTTTTTCTTAGACCATAAGCTTCATCACTGAGGTAGACCAAAAGATGAGACATACTCCACATATTATCTAGGGCACCCTAAATAGGTGTGCTTTGTCATGCCATAAATTGCTTCTCCCAAGTGTAACAGGCTGATTATTCTGGGTGAGCTTTGCAAAGATTGCCCTGCTACACTGAATATGATGCAACCCCCTCAGCTGGCTGCATGCCATCTCTTGCATGTCACAGATAATGCAGAAAAAGGTAAGCATAAAATGCCATAGGTAAAAGGCTGCCTTTTTTCACTGTAATCTCACAGTGACAAACAACTTGAAAAAATACACTGTGGGACACCTCTTCTGCCCAACAAACCCACACAGAACATAATTTAAACTTGCTAAAGAAAAGTGACATTTAACTTAAGAGAAATGAAAATTTGATAAAAAATGGGGGAAAATATATATTTTACATTATAAAAATATATTCATGATGCAATGAGGAATATTTGCAAATTTAAACAACAAGTATGCAGTATCCAGTGCACAAATAATTTAAATATCTGTACATTGCTGGTTCACAAACCTAGCTTCAGCAGCCATCCTTCCCTGTCTGGATTGAAGAATGTATGTGTTAGGTCATTGCCATCATCTTCAGGGATTTTGAATGGCTCATTTTTGATGCTTTCATACAAATTCTGCAGAGAAAATAAAACATGAATTCGAAGATATGAAGATAACCTAAGTGCAAGCTGTAATAAAGGTGTATCCAGAGCAGCTCACCTTGAGCAGCTCCTCGGGGAGGTCACCTCCTTCATTGATCCCACGGTTCATAGAAATAAACCTCTCAGCACTTGGTTTGTCCCTGACATTGGGGTTGTGCAGGCTGGTGTTGAGCATTATGATGGCAAATGACAAGACGTAGCACGTGTCTGTAGAGCAGAGATCACCACCAGTCAATACAGAGCTCCCTCAAAACTCAACGTTTATGGGATTATCTGGAGAACAAAATTCACATGCCACCTTTCTATGTGTTTATAGATCAAATGAACCTAAGGCTTCTTTAATCTGGAGAACATGTGATGTAAGTCAAATAAGATTCTCTATTCGAAGGTATAGAAAAAAAAAACTTTACACAAATTTAAACAATGTACCTAGCAAGTCAGCAAAATCTGCGTACCTAATCCATAGCAACACGGACAAAATTTAGGTTACAACATGTCTGCTAGTCATTTCTTAGCTATGCACAGTTACAAAGAACAATTGTACAGCAAGGATGTGGGAACTGTTGGTTCTGGGGGTTCTCCTCTTTGTTGACCATTCTGGAGAGTGTAATGTCCTGTATTTTTAATATATTATTTTATCACCTGCTTAGTGTAGATTTGCGTGCTCAATCCCAGTGTGCAACAAAAGGTTTAACTAATAAACCCACAAGGCATGGTGTGAAAAAGTTGATTTGTCAAGGACAGTGCTTGAAATACGGCTGTGATAAAAAAAAACTGAAGTGAACAGAAAGGAGGAAATAATAAAACCAGCTTTCTGCTAAATTTCTTTATTAGTGTGGAAACACTAGATACGATTAAACCAATTCTAGTCTCCTAAGATATACTTCTGTTTAACTGAAATGCAAAATAATCAACCACAGACTAGTGTTTCTTGGGTAATGACCACTAGGCATCTACTTTTTTGAATGACTAATCAACTAGTAAAAATCAACAGTTCTGCTAGTATAATTTTCACAATTAGTAGTATAAACTTCTTAGCTACATTAGCCTTGCAGCTTCAGTGCAAAACTAAAAAAGCAAAATTTGAACACCAAACAAGTCTTGACTGACTATATCTGTGGTAATGAGAAAACTGATATTTGGTAGAAATTATTCCTTTAATCCGAAATCCACTTTCTGGGCCTTTTTTAAAAAGAACGTCCTGATGTCCTGCAATACAGGTTATAATTCTCAAAAAAGATTGTTCAGGGCTTCTTCCTGGCATGGCACTTTCAGTCTTTTGCCAGATTATTGCATACTATAAAGCTTTATGCAGCATCTGAGCCAACACCAGTGCTATTTATCCCTGCAGTTGCAAAGCTCTTTCCTCAGAGGACTGCACTCTCCACAGATCTCTCTTTAAACTCATTCTTACAGAAGATGGGAAGTAACTAGTGCAGGCACACAATGCTAAATTATTCATGCCACACATGAGAAGCTACTGTATGAAGTGTTCTTTTCTTAAATGCCTTTGATGAACAGATATGGCTTATTGGAACTGTTCTCCACTGAAATATCTGTTTATAAATATTTTAAATAGAATTTAAATGAATTAATTGCAGAATTCCCTACATACATACATCCATATTTAATTATGTAGTTCCATAAGAATAAAGGCAAAATGAAATGAAAGAAATTAATTCTAATGGTTATAATGTATACAGGGTTATTCAGGCTGTTCTTTTTGGGATGCTGACCTGAGGACTGGAAGACGCCTGGGTTGCACTGGCAGTATCGGGATGCAAAAGCCTCCATCATCCGATCAATCTTCTGAGCCTCACCCGGCAGCCTGAAGCTCCACAAAAATTGCCTGACAGAGAGATAACAAATCATGACAGAAAGCTAAAAGATACACAAGACAGAAATAAATGGAAAATGTATGCTTTGCACAAATGCCCTGCACTGAGAACATAATAAGAGCAATGTTACATGAAGGTATAATGAAAGACATACTCTTCATTTTTCATTTTCAATACACATAACACAAGGTGCAGACATGTTATAAGCAGTGTGTGGCTGTTAAATGAAAGAATGCTTACCTCAGAGCTTGCACCAAATTGAGGTCTGCAAATTCATGAAGCTCCACAAAGGCGTGCAGAACTTTAATGTTGAAATCGTCCCTAAGAACAGACCGAAAGGTATTCTAATGAAGAAGGCTTTTGTTCATCCTTTTGCAGATGTTTGTGATTATAAATGATTTAGGGAACATAGAGGTATATAACCTTCAGAGTTTGACAAATGTATGACATAAAGTAAGCTTAAGTTGTTTTGCAAATGATACAAAGCAGGGTAAAAATGTTTAAAAATGGTTTGATTGAAGCCGCAATAGATAACTTTATCTGTTTGCTAAACTTGTCACTTTGATTTGACAGTGATATATGAAAACAGATGAACTGTGAAAAAAAATCAGCAGTATTACTAATACCATTTGCAGAAATGCACCCAAATCAAAAACCAATTAGAGCCTGGAGTAATGCCTGATAGGATGTCAATCACAGCTTGTGCACATGGTGTGGACAACACCTCTCCCCTGTGCATGCTCTCATTCAAAACCAATTCAAACCTGATTATTAAGTTTCTAGATAAAGAACATGCAGGTGAAAGTCACTGTACAGCATATTGTATTTAGCTGTTTGGTTTTTAGTTTATGTTTAATTCATGTATTCAAATCCCATTTCCAGAAAAGTAAAAATTATCAAAATGCAATAACAAAAATCTGATATGTTCATTCACTTGAACCTTTATTTACCTGACAAAAGTACAAAGAAAATATTTTTAATAGTTTTACTGATCAGCTTAATTGTATTTTGTTAAATACACAATTTTAGAATTTGATGTCTGCCACACACTCAACAAAAGTTGGGAAAGAGGCATGTTAATCATCTTGTTACACCTCCTTTGCTTATAATAACACTTATTAATCATTTTTGAACTGAGGAGACTAATTGTAGTGGTTTTGCAATTGGAAATTTTGTCTATTCTTGCTTTAAAAAAGACTTCAACTGCCCAACAGTCTGTGGTCACATTATCTGATTCTACTCTTCATGAAGCACCACAGATTTTCAATAGGAGACAGTTCTAGACTGCCAGCAGGCCAGTCAAGCACATGGACTCAGTATCTACAAAGCCATGGTGCTGAAGCCAGTACAGAATGTGGCATTGTCCTGCTTAAATAAGTATGGGTGTCCTAGAAAAAAAATGTTGCCCTGACAACATGTATCGCTCTAAAATTCTAATATACACCCCAGAGTCAATGGTGCAATGATACATGCAACCCTGCAAACAATAGTAAGAATTACAGGAAGAACAGTGCAGAAGAAGGAATGTGAGTGGCCATGTATTTTTAAATAAAAAAAAACTTAATGCTCACAACATATATGAGAAATAAGATTTTATAATTTATCAGAGCTAGATTGTATAACCTTAGATACGTTTCCACTTCACACAGTCCCTTAAATTACAACCTCACTAATAACAAGGTTAAGCACCTCTTGCAAATACAATTAACAGTAATTGCTATCTGTAGCTCTCTCCACTGTTTACAGCTGGAGCTATGAAAAGGATAGCTCTTTGATGATGGCGCCAAGGTTGGCGTACAGTCAGGATTGACTTATGATTATTATCCGCCTGTACTGTGTGCTCAAGCAGATATGGCGCTATTTGCTTCTGCTTCTTTATTTGGATTATTCTTTCACCCTCTTTCATTTCCTTTCTTCACCAGTTCCATCTGCATTTGCTCTTGAGTAAAAATATGATGGTTTTAATGATAAAATTAAGTATTGAAGTATTACAAAAGAAAGCAAACAGGCATCTGATATAGTATGTCTCCAATACACCAAAGAAGAACGTCTCTCACTATAATAACCGTGGTGAAATAATTTCAGTATGAATTTCCAGCCTGAAAGCAGTCATCAATTTAACCTTCAGTTATAAATGTGGGATAATGGTGAAACTAAAGTTTGTTAACTGCTGCTGAACTCAGGCAAAGGGTTCTGCAGCCTTATGACCAGAACAGAAAGACTCAGTAGGAGTTTATCCTCAGGTCATAATGCTTCTAAATTAGGACATGCCAAACATTCAGTAGGACTCACCTGTACTATACATCTCACAGCACAATCCATTACAGGCAACTGCTATGCAGACACATCCACAGACTCTGACTTACACTGTCTATACATCAAGCTATTTGGACACTGGCATTTGGACAATGCCATTTACACTATAACATTTTACATATTTTCTATATTTTCTGTATTTAAATTCAACCTCACACTTTGCAAGCACAAAAATCATATTTTTATATATGCTAGATACTGATTTGTTTCATTCGTGCGTGAATATTGTTTATTGTGTGTAAACACTGAGATAAACTAATTTAGGTTACATTTCAGAAAAAGGGAAATTATGTCTATTTGAATTTGTTCTTATATAGCTCATTTTAAATAGCAAGACCAGTGAAACGCAGAAATTGTAAAATTGAAATTGAAAAATTTGACCACATATACCTTGAGGAAATTGCCTGCCTTTTGCTTTTACTGTTTCACTGAATGTAAGAGGATGCTAACAGTGGACAGATAGGGATCAGGAGGCAGTGTTTGAGAACAATAATATTTCCTGTAGTTCTAGGGCTGAGATGTGGTACAAGGATCATACTGGGGAGATAAGATACCGGCATGTTGTCAAGGTGAGAGGTTTGACAGCACTGAGGAAATGACAGGACATTTACACTGGTTTCAATAAGGGAGCTCATTTCCGGAACGAATAGACCGATACAGGGAAGCAAGACATAAATCTTTAATAAAGGCTTTGACAGAAATAGAGGGGAACCTGTTTAGCTGCTAAAAAGCTGTGAAAAGCTTACCTTTCGCCTAAATAATCTCCAATGACCGTTTTATTCAAGCCCTCTCCTTTGTATAGAAACCGGGCAATGTCTTCGGGTGTGTGTTGCAAAAGGTCATTGTCCAAAAGAAACTGGATACCCTAAAAATAAGCGTTTACATGTATTTTAGCAATCTCAGTTATTCTTTTTCAAAACCAACTGAAACTGTTTATTACAATTTATAGGAATTGCATGACATCGACTGACCCAAAGAATGTATATCACCCCCACAAACTCAACATACACTAAACAGAAATACCTTTTTAGGATCCATATTGAATTTCTTTCGTCCAATAGCAATCTGCTTATTCCTCTGTGTGGTTTTGCTGCGTAGGAAAAGATTTTGCAATTAGTTCTTTCTTGAATCACTTTTGTTAGGTTTTATCTACTGCATACCTGGAACACTCCACAAGACCTGCTGTTTTTGGAGATGCTCTGACTAGCCATCACAATAAGGCCCTTGTCAAAGTGGCTGAGATCCTTATACTTGCCCGTTTCTCCTGCTTTCAGCACAGCAACTTCAAGAACTAACTGTTCACTTGCTGCCTAATACAACTGAACCCCCAACCAGATGCCATTGTAATTAAATAATTACATAGTCAATGTTATTAACTTTACCTCAGTCAGTGATGTTAATGTTATGCTTGATCAGTGTTTATATAAATGTACTTACCATTCTCCCAGGCATGTTAACTGCTCAATCTCTGTCATCACTTCAGCAATCTCAAACTTCAGACGCTACAAGAGATTAAAAGAGTGGCACTTTTAAGAAATCTGAGGCTGTTTCTCCAGTATAGAAATTATATCACTGTTAATTTGCAAATTGTCAAAGGTAAATTATGCATACTTCAATGTCATCAAGCAATTCTTTTTTCCTGCGTCGAATGTTGGACAGTTCATCTCTTTCTTCAAGAGAGAGATCTTCAGGTACTGTTAAAAGAAACAGTGAGGTTAACACCATCAAATGTTAATTACACAGTTCCAGAGCTCAACAATAAGTAAAGACATTTTCATTGCATTTCATGTAGTTGTTGGATACAATGCCTTAGGAAGTATAAGCCTGCGACTTAAAGGCATTCAATGTACAGAAGACACTGGTGGGTCCAGGCTTCCGTTCCTCACCTTTACACCATAAAATAACTCCAGTCACTGTTGTAAAGGTACTAAATGACTCTTAGGGTGTAAGCTGTTAAAGTAAGTGGTGCTTAAAAGAAACAGCTAGAGGAATATTTTGCAGATGATTCGGTCAACTGGCAACAGATACATGTAGATAGATACAGTAGCAGATACAGTAACATGACTGGGTATGGAAAGAGCATCTTGGAGAGGCAGATTCTCGCAGAAGATGGGTAGGGGTTCACCAGTCAGCAAAGAACTGCATCTACAAATTGTGGAACAATTTCATAATAATGTTTTTCAACGTCTGCGATAGGGTGGCCTCCTGTCCTGCCTGTACCCCGCCTTCGAAGTGTACTCAGCTGGGATTTGCTCCAGCAGTTTAAAAATGGATAGAAGGATGATTCTTAATGTTAAGTCTTATTATCTACAGTACATAATATCATCAAAAGATTCAGAGACTCTGGAGAGTTCTCTGTGCACAAATCAATATTGGATGCCTGTGATTTCTGGGCCCTCAGGTTGTACTGCATAAAAAAACAGGCATGATACTTTTATGGAAATCATTGTATGGGCTCAGGAACACTTCCAGAAATTGTTGTCTGTGAACACAGTTTGCCATGCTATTCAAAAATAGATTTTAAATTATTAAAAATATTTAATATAACACGGAACCTTCTGAATATCTAGAATGATAACCAATAACAACATCCAGCATATTACTGAGAGCACTGAGGAAACTATAAACCAGTGAATTACAGTAACTAAGGAAGCACAGAGGGTCATGACCAGATTTCTCTTTGTATCATGCATCATATCCACACCCATATTCTGCCTTAATGTAATTGTATTACTTGCTGACGCAATGTCCGGTAGTCTTAATGATTATAACTGTCATTTAATACTCTTTATATGAGCTCTTAAGCAGCTTTGTATCTCAGATTCTTAGATGTGGCAAATGTGGCTGTATATTCACTTATGTTGCTGTTGTAACTCATTTTTTAAATTTTATTTTAAGTTAAATTTGAAATCCCCAAAACTTCTCTCCATCAACTACAAAACTGTCTAGCTTCTTATTAAGGAAATGTGAGATTGTAGATGTGGTTAAGGACACAGTAAGATGTACACCGAGCTAATAAAACTGACAAACATTCGCAGCGTAGAAAAATTCTATGGGCAGCAATTTGGGAGTAGCGATGCTAATCTAGAATCTAGAGTTTTTGTTATATTGACCATAAAAAAGAGGACTCTGATCCAAGAGGACCAGCACAGTGTTAGCCTGCTTTACACATATACTGTATAACAGAGCCTCAAGCACACGATAACTGGAGAGAAGAGCTAGAAAGTGAGACGATAAAGGATTTCCTGCTGTTCTCTGACTCAGCCTTGTAACAATGGAAGGAAAGTGGACATTAAATGAAACAGAGTTCAGCGTTAACAATAACTATCACTTAGACTGCTCACCATCGGGCAGCTCTCATCTGATGTAACTAACTTTTGTCTGTTTAAGAGGCCTTATTCAATCTTAATTAGGAGCTATTTGCTCATTATACAAGAGAAGCTGGAGCTGCTCTGTTATGGAAGAACATGCCTGAGGCTCAGACTAGCGTGTTTCTCTCTAAGACCAGCGTTTTAACTTGAAAATAAAGTGGACAGAAGCTGAACTGATTAGGTTCAAACCTCCTGTTCTAGGCTAAGTTTTAGATGAAAATGTCTTACAGATCCACATATTAAACTGAATTTGAAGTCAAATCTCACTTGGCCTATGACTTGAGAAAATCAGTTTACTCTCTGATATTATCCCATGATTTTCAGAACTGAAAACCACTACGAATGGCTAGCTTGAGGTAGCTTGAGATTCAATGGTGACATTTAGGAAATAAGAGCCAACACTACGTCTAAACCAATTTCAACCATTTGACCAACTTTCAGCATTCAGTAATAACCATTCAGCTTAAAACCAGCTCTGTTTAACAAAATCACGACAGTATACAATACATGATTTTCTGCCAAGAACAGTTCACTTTAGAACAAAACAGCACCCAAATAAAAAACGACAGAACTTTAACTTACTGTCATGAATTGGGGGTGATAGGAAGCAAACACAGCGAGTATACAAAAAAGGGTTGACTAAATAAAACGAAAACAACTAGAAAATACAAACTAGGAAAACAAACGAGAAACAGGGGACTAGGATAACACGACTAGGCAATGGTAAGACACGACAAAAGACAGGAATGACTACACGAAGACTACAATAACCAACAAAGACTGAACCAAACACAAGAGACTAAATAGTGATCACAAACGAGGGACACCTGAACACAGGGAGGAGTCAGGGAACGAGGACCAGATGTGAGGCGGGGCGAGGGCGTGGCTAACAATACAAGGACACAAGCACATGAAAACCAAAACACAACATGGACAGGACCATATGTGGCATTACACGTCACACCTGCCCTGAAAAACATACACCTCTAACATTTAACATTCTTTAACAATGATTCAATTCTATTTGATTCTGATTCCTTTAGAAACAATTCAGTGTATCTAAAAATGCCTGAAAAAAAATGATTAAAAAAAAAAATTATTTCAAGCATTAAATTGAGTATGCTGATACCAAAATAAATATGAATTCAAATGATCAACTCTCCTACTGTTACAGATTTGAGGTGTTTGGAAGCGTGTGCAGTGAGACAATTTCAAAAGAAAAAGGGGTTTATTAAATAAAACGGAAACAACTAAGAAACAAACGAGAACTAGAGAAAACACGGAAAACAAACACGAAGGCAAGGTAAAAAAGACACGGCTAAGGAACATACAATGCGGCTCAGGGAAGATAGTGCTGACAAATGACAAGGTCGAAACGACAATGACAAATAACCAACGAGGACTAAGGGAAACACACAAGGCTAAACAGGGAGCAGAAATGAGAGACACCTGACATGGGTATTGACTGGAGACAAGACACAGCTGTGAGGCAGGGCGAGGGCGTGTGTTGGACCCCGGGTTGGACTCAAGTTTGCATGCTCTCCCCATGTTTGTGTGGGTTATCTATGTGTACTCATAGAGGAGGGCAGTGGTGGCCTAGTGGTTAGGACATTGCGCTTGGGACCTGAAGGTCAGCACTCAGCACTACTGAGGTTCCCTTGAGCAAGGTACCGTCCCTTGATAAAAGCGTCAGCCAAATGAATAAATGTAAATGTATGTAAATGTGTACTCTAGTTTCCTCCCACTGTCCAAAGGCTTGTGGTTTAGGTTTACTGGATACTCTAAATTGCCATTAGGTGTGTTTGTGTTACTGGTTGCCTGTCTCTGTGTTGCCCTACGATGGGATGTCCTGTCCTAAGTGTACCTTGGACCCATGGTCAGCTGGGATTGGCTCCAGCTTTCCCGTGACAAGTGGACAAGTGGGTTTAGTTTCCTAATTGGAAGCCACTGAAACATCACCTTAATATTAGTTTATCACAATGTCTCACAATACATTTTGTATATAAATTATATATAAATACATAACTTATATATAAAGAAAAGATTTAATGGTAGATCACTGAATTTGGCAAGAATTAAACACAAGCACTGAATCAATGCTTCTAACAGAATCTATGTCCTGCCCTAAATCCCTCCAACTCACTCTTCAGAGTTTCTCTACAGTGGTGTTCAATGCCAGCTGCTTTTAATCTCACAGATCATCCACTCAGATTAACTGCAATTTCATCCCAGACTACCACTCAAGTTTGAGGTCTAAAAGATGTGTCAAACCAGTGTCTAGTGGCCAGCACTGGCTTCACCTTTTTCCCCCCCTCACGAACAAAGTATTTTACATTTGGCACTATGTGTTCTTTTTTGTCTTTTCAAATCAATATCACAACATATGCATCATATGCAACATTTTTTAAAATGTTTTGATATTTTTTGTCATGTTACCTACCTCTAGTACAACTGCTATGGCAGTAGCATACATGGACAGTATTTCTGATGTTTTCTAATGCAGTCTAAAAGGCAGGGAGGGTCCTTGAAGCACATAATTTGACCTCCAGCTCTATTGATTTCACATTAGTGTAGTGTTGCCTTCATACTAGCGACCTTAAACCAGAAAAAGAAACACTACAGCCGCACATGTAAAAGACACGTTGAGAGACGCTACAGGATATGGGGTCATATTCCTTGTGTTTCTTTGGTAATTCTCTTTTTAGATAACTCAACAGTTTCGAGGGGCTAAGAGGATAAAGACAGCCATATGAGGATCAGCCACTGTTAACATCTTTCAGTACACAGCTAAGCTCTTTTTCCTCTCCATCTGTTTCACATGTTAATTGAATATGCAAGCATCTTATGCAGGTGCTGTCGAACAAACAAGAATTGGGCCAAAGAGATTTATCTTTTCTCATGAACATTGTCTTTATTTGGACATAAGGCAGCTCAAATGTTAAGACTTAAGAACCAATACAACTGACTTCAATATGAGTATTAGGACAGAACCCTTCAGAGAATCTTCCAAATCAAACACTGTGTATAACTCAGGCAGCTTTCATCAGTCCAATCTAGCATCATATTGAATTACTCAGATTTCATATCTCAGCCATAATGTTCCCCCTCAGGAGACTCTACCCGCTGCATCAACAACCATTAATCATTCAGTATCACACATGATGTGGATCTTTGACCAGAACTGACAGAAACAATACATTACTCTATATTTTAGCATTTAGCAGTCTTAAACTCTCTAGATCTTATATAATGCAAGGTGCTGATCAATGTTTTTGAATGTCAGAACTGGTGATCTATTCATAATCTTAAACTGATTTTTATAGTAAAACACAATTTTTGGTCTGTTTTCAAATGCGAAAACTTAGGGGAAAATATTGCTGAATTGTTTTTAATGGTTATATTCATCTATATACTTCATCTACTGTGTTATATAACATACTTGTATATTCAGTATATTTAAGAAAAAAATCAGTGCTGAATCACAGCAACATAATCAAACACTGGCACATCTAGTCGCACCATGTGTCACATCCTTATTTTTGTTTTTCCATGCGTTCCGTGGTCTCATGTTCATGTTTATGTTTTTGCCTTAGCCCCGCCTATGTCTCCACCCGTGTCGCCTGATCCTCGTGTCTCCCCCCTACTTTGTTCAGGGGTTCATGCTTAAGTGTTCCTTTATAGTCTCACGTGTCTTTTCTAGTCTTTGTCAGTTCTCTGTTGTTATTTGTTGAGTGTTGGCTATCGCTATATGTTAAACCATTAAACTCGTGTTGTGGTTGTTATGTTAGATTTCTGTTGCATTGTGGTTCTTTAAAGTTGAAAGAAAATCCAGTAATTTGCACTGCATTAACATGTTTCTTGTATTATCAGTTCCAGTCACTTTCAGTACATCAGCTAATTGCTTAGTCATGTGTTTCACTTTGTTTCTGGATAACTAGATATTTTATTTTCCATGTATCAGTCATGTAGTGTGTTGTTACTGTACAAACCTTTCTGTTGTGGTTAGATCACATTTAACAGAAATCGGAAATCCATGGCTTGAGCTCATTTAACACTGATTGGAAACCCATGGCTCAAGTGCATTTAACAGCAATCAGAATCCTGTGGCTCCACCACATTTTATAAGCAGTTGGAATCCTGTGGCTCCATCATGTTTTAACAGCAGTAGGAATCCTGTGGCTCCATCACGTTTTAACAGCAGTCGGAATCCTGTGGCTCCATAATGGTTTAAGAGCAATTGGAATCCTGTGGCTTCATCACATTTTATAAGCAGTCGGAATCCTGTGGCGCCATCACATTTCAACAGTAGTTGGGAAACCGGTGGCTCCATCACGGTTTAACAGCAACTGGAATCCTGTGGCTCCATCATGGTTTAACAGCAATCAGAATTTTGTGGCTCCATGACATTTTAACAGCAATCGGAATCCTGTGGCTCCATCACATTTCAACATTAGTCAGAATTCTGCGGCTTCATCACGTTTTAACAGCAGTTGGAATCTTGCGGCTCCATCACATTTTAACAGCAGTCAGATTCCTCCGGCTCCATCACGTTTTAACAGCAGCTGGAATCTTGCGGCTCCATCACATTTTAACAGCAGTCAGATTCCTCCGGCTCCATCACGTTTTAACAGCAGTTGGAATCTTGCGGCTCCATCACATTTTAACAGCAGTCAGATTCCTCCGGCTCCATCA
>JBBPDA010000105.1:32746720-32787622 GCA_037974385.1 Arnoldichthys spilopterus
CGTCTTAACAGCAGTTGGAATCCTGCGGCTCTATCACATTTTAACAGCAGTCGAAATCTTGCGGCTCCATCACATTTTAACAGCAATCGGAATCCTGTGGTTCCACCACAATCCAGTCACTAATTCTGGGACTTAACATGCAACAGTGATTGGAATCATATGGCTTAATTGGACTGTGCAGTTTGAAAGTGGCCATGCTATATGCTGCACACTATACAGCAACATGTCAGAAAAAAAAAATCTGTATCACATTACATGCACAATGCATACAGCCAAACCATGTATTTTAGTTTTGTTTCAGGATGGTTCCATCACTAATATCTATCATATCTCTACCATACTGAAGGTGCTACCAGTGTTGTCCAAATAGTTTCAAATCAATGTTTCAAAGGTTGGACAAAAAACAATATATGGTCTACAATATGATTTTTTTTATCCTGTATACTATTCTATTAAGAAATAGAATCACACGGGTCTTCCTAATTATACTCATAGAGCATTATTAATTCATGAATTATCTTTATCTGTAAAAAGAAAAACCTTGCTGCATCTCTCTGTTATAGAGTAAAACTACAAAATGTACTACATTTACATTATCAGTCATTTCTTATAGAACAGTCAACGTTTAAGAAAATATATGACTGAAAAAACTGATATTTTTAAATCATTCACTCAGTCATTCAGGAGTAAGTTTGTCTTTGTAGACATAATGTCTGGAGCATCTACTGCCATTACTAAAAGGAAAGATGGAATTCCTGAAATTAAGGGGTGCCTGTAATACATGCCTTTAAAGGAAGAGGTGGGCCTCAAAGACTGACCCTGAAACAGATGAAATGGACAAATAACTTTTGGCCATAATTTTGTTTTTAAAATCATTCACTGGAGACTATGAGAATCAACAACCTTGTCACGTCACCAAAACCTTCTGGGCTTTCAGGTTTTACTCATTCTCTTTACAGTAAACACTTCCAGAATGGAAACACCTGCGTCTAACAGACAAAAATACTATCAACCTACTCATCTCTATCTCTTGCTTAGAAAACATCTTAAGAGCCTGTTTTCCCAGAAAGCAATTCCATATGTGCCACTCAGACAACAATAACAAAAAAACTCTTCATACACTCTGGAGTCTCTTTCAGTCTCTATTTTAGTGGCAAAAATATTCACTGCAACTAATGTCGTAATGTACAGTGGAAACATAGTTACCATCTGGATGTAGCTCTGGATTGAAGCTTCCAATATTTTTTGCAAAACAACATCTTTCGAATGTGCAAACTAAACTATGAGGTGAATAAAAATCCTAAATTTGCTCCTTTTGTGCATTTGGCAATGCCAAAATTGCCACATTTCTATATTATTTTCCATTTTGCCCATCTGTGTTACAATAGTATGATAACAATGTAAGCAAGCTTAGTGCATACATGCTGCATTTTACATTTCTGAAAATGTCAGCTGTTGGAATTTTTTTCCGAGCTGGTCAAGAACACAATCTTTAATGTCTTTCTCTTTGTTCTGTTACATGTATTGTTATGTTTTTGTTGTCTATTGTTTTTGAAAAAAATGACCAATACAATTAGACATCTGTCAAACCCTAAACTATTCCTGCGGCCGTAAAAACAAAAGAGTTTTCTTTATTTAAAAAAGGACATTTGAAATAGTACTCAAAATTTTGTATTTTGTATTTATAAGGTTTGTATTTTATGTCTTTTATGGAAGCTGTCAATGGACAAAACTAGACACCTGTGTGGATCTTATCGGAGTAAAGTGGGTGGGTAAGTGTGAGGTTTTTGCTACTGAAGCTCCCATAAATACGGTAAAAGCTCTGTTTTTATCTAAGACAATCCAACCTGTGTTGTTGATAATTAGGGTTTTGTAGGATAAAGACCTTTTCTTGACCTCAGCATTATATATTGTACGAAACCTAAAAATGCATGTATTGTTCTCCAAATCTAACTTGTCAAATTGTACTGAAAGCCTGCAGATCTGCACAGACCTCATCTTTACCCAAAACTACCCCTCAGATCATTAAATTCACCTCCTGTTGTAGTACGTTCTCTGACACTATGAGAAAAATGCACCATGAAGCTGAATTTAAAGACAATGGAAACTGTCTGTCTAAGCCAGGTGTCTTGAGGTGTGCTGAGGTTGTTTGAAGGTGACACTGCATAAGCCGAGTAGTAATGAGGTGATGACCACTGCGTGTACCATGCCTAGTGCCAGACAGCCCCCTCAGGAGAGCCAAAACAGCCAGACATCAGTGGCATCGAGTCTGCAGAAAAAGCACACATCACTGCCAAGACTGCTGAAGAGGCTGCCAATGAAAGAACCATTCTTATACTCTTCAAAAGCCAGAAATGCAAATCTCAAAACAGTTCAATTAGATAATTATTCTGTTGGAAACAATTCAGAGCATTGTGAAATGTCATATTTCACCACAGTTCTTTAGGAAACAATTTACATTTGCTCTTTTTATATGTCGTACAGATGCAGGTAAATGTAGCATTAGAAGGATTACCAGTGGACTCTTATCAGAGTAGGTAAAGGGCAGCGGTGCTACTCAACCACTGTTTCAGTTCAGTGAATCATTTCACCATAATTCAGTTTGACTGTGAGGTTTCGTCTTGTCTGTTCTGGTTCTGTTTCCTTAGCCGTGTGCTTTTGTGCATGTTTTGTTTTGGTTTCTCCAGGTGCTCGTCTCTTGTCTATGTTTAGCCACGCCCTATCTCCGCTTTGTCACCTTTCCCTTGTTTCCTGTCTCCTCCCTGTGTCAGTTGTCCCTCGTTTCCCATCTACTCCCTGTGTCAGTTGTCCCTCGTTTCCCATCTACTCCCTGTGTCAGGTGTCCCTCGTTTGCGTTACTATTTAGTCTTGTGTTTGCCTCAGTTCCTTGTCGGATATTTGTAGTCTAGCCTTGTCTTATGTGCTCACACTGTTGTCGTTTTTACCTTAGCCTTGTCGGTTGTACCTTAGTGTTGTCGTACCTTAGCTTCTTTGTTTTCCCTAGCTCTGCTGATGTCACCCTGCTGTTATATCCTGTTGTTCTCTGTTTTTGTTATCACCCCGTAGCTGTTGTATGTATCCTTAGGTTCCGTAAGTTCTTTTTTGTTTTCTTAGTTGTGTTTTCGTTTTATTTAATAAACCCATAAAATCTGCGAGCTTGCACTTGCTTCCTAAATACCTGCAGTAGTGACATTGTCTATGCCTCTTTAGGAAACTAATCAGTGCTTCATGTTTCACCATGAATCAATTTAGTTACAGATCTTTTGAAAACAAAACAATGCAACATAAAAGCTCATATTTCATGATGAGTTAGACATATTTCAATTATAAAGTAACAATTAACTAATTATTCCATCATGAAATCAATCAATCCCAATTCACCATGATTCAGTTCAATTATGGGTCGAAATTCTTCAATTATTCATGAAATCTCTGAAGGCACTATTTCCACTGTAATGGGGGATTCAGACTATAAAAACAATACATGAGGCTATATTATTTGTATACAAATAAAACATTCTGGATGAGCACAAACTTTACTGAAGATTATTATAACTGATTATAAGCCATTCTATCCTTTCAAATTTGATGTGGCCAAGTTCCACTTTTACCGCCCATCAAGCCAGTAGAAAAACCCTGTTAACTAATGATGCTGCTCGCACAAGAACCGTTTGAGGTTGTTTTGGATTCTGCCCTCACAGAATGTCCTTGACCCAGGCCCTTTCTTTCTCTGTCATTCAACCTTCACCCAGAGAGAAGAGGGAAAGGCTTCTCGTTCGGTTTTTCCCACGCTCAGATAAAACAAACTACCTAGTGAGTTACTGAGGGAGTCAAGTTGAACAGTGGAGCTACATGTTTCACATCTTTCACAGCCGTCTTCCTTGGCTAAAGAGCTTTAGACAGAATCTTCTGTTCTCCTCCCACCCCCCACCCCCCTCACCCCCATTAAAAGGGCGAAGCAGATACACAATCTGCAGCATGCTGACAAAGTCAGTTGAGTTGCTCTGGACTTCAGCATCCAGAAAAGAAGTTTGTAAAGAAGTTTACAAGCATTTATAAGATGTCGGTCATTTGAAAAGCTATGGCCAAATTATCTAAGGATAGTTTTTAAATTTGTTTCATGATCATTTGACAGTTCCTCATTACCGTTTCAGTCTGTTTTTATAACGTGCTACAGTCAACATGATGCTACGTATATCTAATTTCACCACAGTATGTCTCCTTTCCATTAGGACCACATGACCACATGTCCGTCTGCACTGCTGACTAACTGTCACAAGGGCATGAAGACTTTTATGGCCACAAAGACCAACTGTCTCTGCACCGCTGACTGAATCTAATAGGAAGGGAGACGCTTTTTTCTGTACTTCATCAAGGATTTAAACTGACACCCCAACCTGAGATCCTGTCCACACGTAGCTGGGTACTTTAAAAAGGTGATTTTACATTTGTGTTTAATCCCGTCCACACGAGCACGGTTTGAAAATACCTCTGTCCACACGTAAACGCAAAAAAAACAAGGTCAAACGCTGTCAAAAGCATGCCAAAGAAGTCGGCATGAGGTGGCTTTCAAAGGTGTCCCACCAACCACTGTTGATGCGAAGACGTCAGCCGCGGACGTTTGGGTGTGACAGTATCTGTGTTGAATATAGCGACATCCGAAGTTCAGTCTGACACCCATGTCCTTCATAATGGAGGTAAAGTAACTGTGTGTATGTATAAGCATGTAAAAAGTACTAATAGCAAAGTTATGAGAAACAGTATTTTGTCTATGTCTTCCGTTGCAGAAATTCCTGAAAATTTTACGAAAATCTTCGTTGTCCACACGTAAACGCAAAAATGGCGTTTTCAAAAATCTACACCTTAGTTTGCTGATTTTCTAGGTTTTTTTTGTAGTTGTCTGCATATTTTTTGTACAGATTTGTCCATCCAAAGGTCTGTACATATACACAAAAATAATGGTAAAACATAAAAGAATAAAGGAAACATCGATATACTAAGACTCTAAAAAGCTTGCATAAACAACTCATTTTTGAGCCTAGATTTAAAAGCAGAAATGCTGGGAGCGCATGTAATATCTCCAGGCAGACTATTACATAACCACGTAGCAGCAACAGACAAAGCTCAATCACCTTTCTACCTAACACACGTCCATGGCACATGCAATAGCTGCTTAGCTGAAGATCTAAGAGACCTAGAACCTGAGTGAGGCCGGAGGCCGGAGATGTAAGATCAGTGAGCCAGGCCATATAATGCCTTAAAAGCAAATAACACCTCAAAATCAAGAGGTTTCCCATACAGGTATTAAGCCTAGACCTAGATTTGACTAAATTCAGCTTCAAGAGTGTTAGTGAAGTATTGATGTTGGGTGATTAGTTCTGGATCACAATTTGAAATTACCCCAAAGGAATCGGATAGTGCACAGATTCACCCCGGTTGAATTACTCAACAGACTCATACAGAGTGGTTTAATACCCTCTAGCTTAGCTTTGGGCTTACATGTGGCTGCTCCAGTTTGTCTTTTTCATTTGGTAATGTTTTGCTATGTATATACGTTATGTGTAACTGAACACCTGTGCCAGCACTTGATGGACTCTAACGTGACTGGATACTTCTGGGGAGGGAGAGAGGGAGGGAGAGAGGGATGGATGGACGGATCCCAAGGAAATTTTAGGTACCAGTAGCCACAATATATAAATAATAAACACAAATACACAAAATACAAAGAACTGTTCAAATATTTTATTATACTACATTAAACTACACAACACAATATACCAGTAACATGAAGTACAGGCTGTGAAAAGCTGTCATAAATAAAGAAATGCTTTGAAATATGGCCAGTGAAGCAATGGATGAAGATTAAAAATTCTGATTTTCTTCTATAAACAGCACCAGTCAGTTTCCATGATTTCCCCAAGAATCCTGAACAAATCCTTACGCTTCCTTGGCACAAACACACCAAGCACTTTACAGCAGCATCTGCTTCTGCATCATCCTCACTATCACTGTGAGCAACTACTGCCACAAGAGTGACCCCCAAACCACGGAGCTCATGGAAATAACACCAATATCGGCTCGTGTTTATAAAAAAAACTGACAAACCCATGTTTAATCGTTGTTCTCAGTGTTTACTGCGCGTCATTTCTACAAACAGCAAAGCTGGAGCAACAGCAGCGTTCGAAAACAAACTACAGCTACTGGGGTTAACGGGTTAGAGGCATTTTAAAGAGGATGTTCAATTATTCTGTGAAAAAGTGGCAGAAACTGTTCTTCACACTCATACAGCATAGAGCAAATAACAGACACAGCCCTCAGGGTGAGGGACAGCCACCTATCACAACAAAATGAACCCTTACCTCTGCTGTCCTCATCCATGTTTACAAGGTGCTCGGAGCTATTATGAAAAGCTTATTACGGTCGAGAGGAGAAGGGGGAACCCCCGAGGCGGAACGGCAGTTAGCCCAGTCACTTTACTCCTCATTCAGATCAGAGCTGTAGCAGAGCAGCTGCGGCTGGAGCGCTGTCAGCACTAGCACGTTCATATCCTCTAAGCGCAAACACCGCAGGGGAAAAAATGTTATTGTCGTGTAAAATGACATACAGTGTCCACGTTTTCTCCCTCCAGTCTCTGGATAGAGCACCGCGGTCCTCAGTAATAAAAGAGCTTACAGACGGACAGCAGCCGCTTCGTGTGGGTGGAGCCACCGAGTATTTGCGTCAGCATAAAGTCACGCCCCGTGTGCGTTCACGCAAATAAAATAAGTCAAAGAATTTGCCCCAAAACTCATGTCTTTCAGTTTAACTACAGTTAATAATCAAGCCAACAACCAATATAAAATTAATGTACAATGTGATTTAGACTTTTTTTTTACTATTAGTGACGAAATATTGCAGGTAATCAACTTGATCTCAGAGTTTCTCACTGCTGATCCTAAACACGTACTCAACACTTGCTGAACATTTGAGCGCTACGTTGCTCTCAACGCACCTGATTCATCTCATCGACTCATTAACAAGGGTCTCTTGAGTTGGATAGGTGTGTTCGAGCTGTGAAAAAAAACGAAATTATGCAAAACAGTGGAGCTTCTTGTCCAGGGTTGACAATCTCTGCTCCTAGAAATAAAATAAATAGTTGTTTGTTTTTACTTTATGTGGTGGTTCTTTACACCATAAAATGTTTCCTAAGTGGTGCAAGTGTTGACCCTATAATCAGAAGATTGATCCTCCAGTGTGGCCACAGCCAAATATGGCTAGTCGTGCCTGGTTTTGGGTAGGATGGGCTTCTCTCTCCATCATTCAGTGCAATAGCTAAAGGGGGCTAGTGTTCTCTAAGCATGTGAAACTGTTACCAGCAGTTTACAAAGATGCAGCGGCTCTTCATGTGATTCGGAGAAAGGGCATGCTAGCTTTCACTCTGCTAGTGTTAGTGGTATTGTGTAACTGTGACAGTCCTAGCTAGTTGGTGGATCTGAACACAGCTTACTTCTGAAAAATCCGTTAACAAAATTACTAAAAGAGATGAGTCATTGGAGGCCCTTGCATGTGAAAACATTTGTAATGGAAGTTACAGAAAATAAATGTGACATCTTGTCTTTAAACAACTTTAACTTTTCAACAGCTGCCCATTTCTGCACCCATCTGCTTGAAGAAAGGAAAAGATATACAAAGAAATGAAATCTGATCGCAGTGCATCAGTGTCCGTTACCTGTCCTAAACGCAGTCTGAATCTAAGATGTAGGGCCTTGCCATCTTGTCATCTAAGATCTGGCCATCAATGTTAACTTTGGAAATCAACTAGTGGCTGGAAGCTAAATGCTAAAACCAAACCCTGGTTATAATGTCGCTCACCCCAGACCCCGTCCTTAAGGCTTTTTAAATTGACTAATAGTTGAGGATTAACCATTAGGCCCGGCAGACATGAAGATCCATCATAGACTAAGTACTTCAGATACCTTGCTAACTTAGAGCAAGCTATCATAGCTTGATAGCTTACTAATTAACTAGCTAATCTGATGTATCTGGTGTACTGGATTTATTCATATATCATTTTAAACAACAAACTCTCAGATTGAGAATTAATTAACCTTTTGACTAACCTGACACAGAGTGTCTGCTGCACACATAGATGCAAAAAGTATAGGGAACCATAAGGTCCCTGTGGCTAGACGGGCCTGCTGTCTGTTCATGGTTTTAAGCCAGCTGTAATGTCTTTTTGGATCCATTTTGCACTCTTGGAATCCAGTAAAAGCTTAAATCAGGATTAGTTATCTTATTTGCAGTGCATCCCACAAACAGCTTTTTGGCATGCTTATAATTTTAGTTAGACAGTAAAGAGAACTGTGCAATGTAAATTAATGAAAACTGTTTTGCCCATGGTGTGGGCATGGCCTAAACACACTCTGCCTCTATCTCCTTTACAACAAAAATGAGTACCATCTGGTGAACCAGAAGTGGTTAATCTATGGCACCACTCCAAAAAACCCTTTTCGATACCTTTCTTTGTAAGACTGTAGTCTAGTGTATTATGTTGTGTAATACAGACTGTCACTGTGTAGACTGTTTTTGGCAAAGTTTTAAGCTGTTGGTAATGTTTCCATTATTAATGTGTGTTAATTGTGTTAACAGATGATCAGGTGCTTTTAATGAAGGTTGCATATCTTCAGAAAATGATTTAGCTTATCATGACATCTCAGATTTCACCACAATGTTCATACTATTAAAAATTATTTTCCAAAATTTACTAAATTTAAAAAGTGTGTCTCAAGAAACTATTTACACAGTTGTGGAACTTAGACAATAACATCATTACATTTCATTTTAGGGGTAGATTTGTAATTAACATTTCGTTTAAACCTAAAAAGGTTTGCATCCAAAAATCAGTCTGACTGAATCACCACTTGCACTTGTATACCCTTTCTACTGGAACAAGTTGTGAATGAATGTATATTGTTAAGGCTGCAAACCCAAAAGTTAAACTCAACAATGACCACTACAAACTCTTACAGGAGTATTTTCAGGCTGCCCTGACTGGACCCTGCCCAGCAGGAGAAGTGAGGTCACTTTTTCTGGCGTTCATGACTCACACACATCTCAGGTGTTCCAAACAGTCATCTAGCAGTAATTTTACCTCATCAAATCAATGCTGTCGGTAAGAGTCCTGAAAATGACGCCACAATCATGGGAAGTCGCCCCTCACAAGCCACACCTTTAACATTTCCACCCATTCAACACCCAGTGGACTAGGTCGGAAACACACTCCCCCAGTAAGTACTAGAGGAAACAAGCCCGGATTACCTAACAGCATGACATAAGGCACTGAACCGATTATTCTTCCTAAAAATCCATATGTCTTAAAAATATTTAATAAATTTAAGATATATCAGCATATTTTCTTCAAAAGTCTGGTTATGTGTAAATTGGAATTCACGTTGGGATGTTAACAACAAGATGTGATTATATATATATATATACATGATTTTGTATAATATTTTGTGTCAGAAATAATAGCTTTATAGGAAAAAAAAGGAAGTCCAGTAAATACACTTACCATCCAGTACGTGCTTCATCCGCACTGGCTGGAGTCCACCAAGAAGTCACAAATCAGTCAAATAACATTGTTTTACTAAACATATGTTCATTTAAACACATTACCACCAAGATGAATACTTTTAGACTGTTGTCTTACCTTTTTTTTATCTTGTCTTACCTTTCTTAATATATCATGTATATATAATGTGTATATGTCATCACTGCAAAACCTTATGTATATGTATCCTGTTCTGCTTAATAGCACAAAACAGTTGTCTTATCCAAACTCTGAATGCACCATCATGAGCATGCACCATCATTTAGAAATCACCCCAGGTCATGGACACTGAGAGGAAGAGCAGAGCACAAAGCGGCCTCTACCCGTGTGTGATGCGCTGGAGAAAACGGCGACTCCAGGGTGGGAATGGTATCCTGCATGACAGAGGACACATCCGCTACAGCTCAGGAAAAGACTGCTCTTTCGACTTTTCCTGAAAAAAACAGCAAGAAACAATAAAAGAAAATCACAAAACTTTTTCTCAGTTTGTTGGACCTGTACGTTAACAAAGACACTGATTTGAAGACGCAAAGAGCAAGACTGTTCCCAGGTCAAGTGATAATGAAAATCTAACATGCATAGTTTCCTTTTTTTGCTGCAAATCGATCAGCAAAGATGTGTCAGGTGTCTGAAGTTAAAAAAAATACACAGTGTAGCCTATAGGCTACCAGCAGTTATGACATGTGAGCCATAAAAGGTGGTTGTGCCTCATATAAAGAACTAAATGGTTTCTGGTTCTCACTTCTTATTGCACCTATATGAATGAGTGTGAACATGGCTTGATAGTGTCTATTGTTAATGACAGGTCATCTGCTACACCCCATTACTTACACAGAACAAATTATGGAATGTCAGTACATTGCCCACATAATTGACTGGTTATTCTTGTTCTGGTTCTTGCTTCAGGAAGCCTGGTATTTACAGTTTTTCTCAATTACTGTGGCTTAACCTTATAAAGGTGAGTTTGATTAATTCAGTTTTATTTATTTTATTTATTTGATCAGTGAATTATGTGGACAATGCTAAAACTGTAAATACCAGACTGCCCACCTTTAGATCTGGCCATGCCTTTTGTCCAGTTGTGTGTAAACTGCAAAATGGCTACTGTCACATCAAACCTGAATCCTCTTAGGGAGCTTAAATTATAGCAATTAAGTATGTTTATTGTAGGACTATATAGAAAATATAAATATAAACATTCATTACTTTTTTATTTCTCTGGGTTGGTAGAACAGGCCTTCCCCTTCACCATCACTCAAGCATGATGCTAGGCAGCTTGGGCGTGTGCTAGCTGAAGTTGCAGAATTGGAAGATAGGATTCTGAAAAAATGGTGGCACTTCACATGACTCAGGGGAAGCATGTACTTGCCTTTACCCTACCAGTGCTGGTCTGACAGAACAAGTCCTTGCTAGTAGGTGGACCTGAAGATGAGTGAACTGGGTAGAAAATCTGGAGAAATCCAAAAACAAACAGAAACAAAACATTGTGGTGCCTAAATTATTACATGTGATGGTATATGGAAAAGGCTTCATTTTTCTTGCAATTGTGAGGTAAGGAAATTAGTATTTCATCATTTGTATTTTGCAAAATAGTAATGTACTTTTAAAAGTTGCTAAAAATGACACTTTTTAAAATCATAATGTATCTTAGTCATAATCCACCTCTCATATCATCACACACACATAGAACTCACACCCAGGCTTTCTGTCCATAGCAAAAGGCTCAGGGTTAGGTGGTCAGCCAGTGGGTCTGTAGAGGACAGTCAAGATTTGTATTTTTGTATATTTGTATTTAGAGCAGAGTTCTATAGTGGAAGCTGTGTGTTTAAAAAAATGTTTGTTACTCATATAAAACATCCAGTTTACCTTTCTGTATCGAACCTTGAAAGAATATAAAAGTGCTAGAGATTCTCATGCCCACTGTGTAAAAGGGTTCTATTGGTGCGAGTATGAATGTGAGGCAGAACATGAGGTAGCTGTATGACTTTGGGGATGAAGCTGGAGGGTAATTATTATTATTTTAGGTGGAAGTAGAGGACCATTGGTCAAAAACTGGAGAAATCTCTGATGATTTTTAGTCATCAGTCTATTATTTTATCACTGTGAGGGGGAAGAAATCAGTGGCAGTGGTCCCAGAGGACATCTGTAGCTAGCAGCTGAACCACTTAAGTGAAATTCGAAATAAATGACCAGCCTGGCCTTTTATTCTGAGCGCTCTCGCTGGGAAATGGGATGTATCATTAACATCACAAATCCAGGCAGCTGAAAAAAACAGCTCTATTCCTTCTTATGAAATGCTCTTTCCTCTACCTGTTATTACAGTTCCAGGTGAGTTCAAAGCATGAGAAATGGAGAGAAGCAGTCAGTGCTCAGAAAACAATGACACTCCTCTCAGACACAACCAGCCATTAAAATAACCACAGGAAGTCCACAGTACACAAAAAGCAGATGCTGCCCACTCTGTCTGGTAAGGAGTCACTACTCTATAAATAAATATGACTGTAAGCGTCATTTTCACTGTTAGAGAGAATAATAAAGAAAAGATAGTTCTGTATAATAACTACAACACTGCGCACCATTCAAGGAATCAAGGTTTTCAATAACTGCAGAGTCAAATGTGATGCTGCTTTCATAGACTTCATTTATACGAAGCTGAAGTAAGAAAAGACATTTTAAGTGTTCAATGCATGTATGCAACATGCATTGAACACTTAAAATGTCTTTTCTTACTTCAGCTTCGTATAAATGAAGTCTATGAAATGAAGTCTGAAGCTCTATCTCAGAACAAGGTTATAACAGCACATTACTTCGAACTGAATACTTTATTGATATTGTGTGAAATAGTGAATAAAACATTTATAAATTACCATTTTGTGTCTAATTTATAATGCTTAAAGAGCCCTTTTCTACTTTTTTTAATTATATTTCATTTTTCACTGAGCTCTGCTTCTAATGTTTGTGTCGTTTTATGTCAGAAAAATCTTAATTCATAATTCACTTTTACATGAGCATTTTCCAATATATTGTTACCCCTATAGTCTGAACCAGGCTGTTTTTGCTGCTGTGGTTTTTTCTTCTCTATATAAAACCTTGGGTTTGAGAAAGGTGTTATATAAGTGTAACTTATATTTTATATATGATTAGATTTTAAATGACACAGTAAATCAGATAAAATTAATATTATAATATTATAATCAGCCTATTAAAACTGCATGCATGATTATTTTATATACAATAACAAGAATTATTAAAATGACACAGTGGTGATGTATGTGCTTTGAAGAGAGGAGGTGATACGAAGAGTTTAGCACATGAGGAAAGTGCAGCTTAGAATCATCACTAACACACTGACCATTGTAATCAGTCATTTACATACAGAGCACTGTCTAACCGTTGACTCAACGGAAATGCAAATCAAAATGAGCCTGATTTTAAAAATAACGGCTTCACATGGACAGCTAATCAAACAGTGACAAACCAGTGACCTGTAAAGTTTTCCCCTTGGTGAGCGTTTGCATACTCCTTTTCCTCATTTCGGGCTTGCAAACAGCAATTTATGGGCCATGAGTGCATTTCTGAGGGACAATCTGCCAAGTTCAAGCTTAATTTCTGTCAAATCGTTATTGAACATGATGGATGTGTGCAGAGTTTCTGTGAAATGTGCTCTACCCAACCAATGCATTAATACTGACAATGCAACACAGTCTACACATATACTACATGCAAGTTTATGTTTGTTATTTCATACTTTATGACTTCTATCCATGTTCTTTAAACGTTCTTCATGCTTATTTTGTACGTGCTTCTGATGTGGCAATGTGCTTTCTTTTACTAATCCTTTACACTGCTTGTTTAATGACAGAGCAGGCCAGTAGAAACAGTAACTAAATCCTAAAATAATAACAGCATGATAAAATACTGATTCATCAAACTACAATAAGCCAAATAAGACTGAAGGCATGCTCACTGTGAAAAGAAATGCTGCAGACCCTTTCATCCTTGTCAGCTTAAAAAGGACTTCAAGCTATTTTTCAAAATCTCTGCATAGCTAAATGTAAACAAAGTAATTATGAGTGGTCTGTGGTGAAATGCTCAGTTCTAGAGAAACTTACTGAATCAGAATTGTTCACACTGGTAGTGAATAGAACCACATGTCCAAAGCATTAAATGCATTTAATAGCTACCTCACAGAAGATGAACACAGGAAATGGTTGTAAATGCCTCAGATGTTGTGTTACCCTAGTTTTACAAATAAACTGGCTAAAAAATGTCAGCACATTAGTGGTAAAGATGTACATGCAAACCAAGCTGAGACAAAACATTAAATCAGAAAAAGCAGAAGACATTTACTTTATATTTACTTTATAAAACAGATCGATATGTGATGTAATCATCAAGACCCCTGGTTCCTTCACTGATACTGTGAAGCAATCTGATGGTAAGATGGTAATAAAGCGTTTCACATCAAACCACAATGAAATTAATCATTAATAATTCCCTGTTTAAAAGTATGAATGTGGAACAGATATTCTTCAAAAGACGTGCAATACCTAATACAACTATTTTTAAAAAATAAATATATTAATTAAATATATTTTTAAAATAAACTAAAAATTTTAATAATAAATATAATTTTAAAATATATAATAAATAATAATGTACATAATAATGCCTTGATGTGTAGGCAGAGTGAAACAAAATATCCAGGCTACTCACTTAATCACGTGGGATTTTAATTTGAATTCCACTCTTCGAAATTGATGATAATGTCTTCAAAGTGAATCACTGCCATCTAGTGGACATATTGAACATGGCGCCGACGTTCTTTGCTGGACTAACATATTAGATCTTAGATTAAATAGAATACCTTTGCACAAGTACGAGATTAAGGTCGCAGCTTCCGAACCCGATGCTAATAACATGAACAAGTACAAATATAACAGTAATTTAGAAAAGAAGCAAAAAACAATAAAAACAAACACCAAACGTTTGACGAGTAACTGCAATGGAACAGAAACACAATAGCAGCAGTAAGAGTTTCGGTGATGATTAAAGACAGTATCAGTGTTAAACAGAAATATAATAACAGTAGATAAATGGCAATAAGTAGTGAATAAAGTACCGACAGTGTGACAACAGCTGTTACATGTAATCTTGCAATAAGTCAATCAATAAGTCGTCTTGCACATTAATCGCCAATACGCTTGATTCATAAAATACGTGATTTAATCACATGCAGACAAAGTGAATCACATGTACAAGCATTGTGAAAAAATTATTTGAAAAAAAATCTGAAGAATTATTAGAATCTGGGAATAATACGTGAACGAACCAGAATGACGAACTGTGAACCTGTGACGTTTACCATCAAGCCTGTGCTGCGGCTGCGCTCCAATAAACCTTATAGAGTTCTAACTAGAACCCTTAGGGTGTACGTAGACTCTTGTCCAAGTTTCAGTACATATATTTATTGTCTAACTAGACCGCGCGGCTAGTGAGTGTAATTATTTAATCGTAATCATCTAGAGGCAATTTCCGGAATCCGAAATGCTGCATTCTGGCAGCCTCTACGCACTAGTTAAGTGTTCTAGTTAGGACACAGATGTGCGCATTGGAGCACAGCCTCAGTTGAATGGGGTCAACGTGTTGAACAGCAACAAGGAAGTCATGAGCTGTGTGCGCTGAATGAGTTTAGCTTGTTAATTGATTTACTTTGCCGGAGAAATAGAAAAGATGAAACCAATAACGTATCTCTCTAGAAACAGATATTTGGTTGTTGTTGCTCTGAGTATGGTAATGGTTCGCGCTTCGTATTGTAAGTTCACAAAACCAGCCATACCCGCCATCGCTACTTACTTTGGGACAAAATGCAGGTACGAAGAGGTGAATCCACATTTAACGGACAACATTTTATTTGTGAATAAGTCTCTTATGGGACCTCCATCACCTGACTGCCACGCAGTCCACCTACTGGCAGTAATCAGACATGGTACCCGTTATCCGACAGCCAAAAACATTAGAAGAATGGCACGGCTGTATGATCTGGTTCAGGCTGAGGCCGCGAGTCCTGACGTATGGCTGGATGACATTAAAAGGAAATGGACAATGTGGTACACGGAGGACATGGACGGCAAACTGGTGGAGAAAGGAAAAAATGACCACAGACATCTGGCTATGAGGTTGGCTGAATCATTCCCAACCCTGATTTCAGAAGAAAACCTTCGTGGCGACCGCATGGAGTTCATGACCAGCTCGAAGCATAGATGTGTGGACAGCATCAAGGCCTTCCAAGAGGGCCTTCTCCAACACTGGGATGTACGAGGTCATTATGTTTTCAAAGACACATAGGGCCCACAGTTTGACCTTTTTATGCATGTGCTGATTTCCCAAAGAGGGATTAAGCCTGGTAATGGGCAGTGTTCTTCATTCAGAAGGCTGTGTAGTCCTGGACTTGGCTTAATACCTGTCTGGGAAACTCACTATACATGTCCAAAGGCTTGTAGGCACCTGTTAATCCAGCGTTGTGGAATATTTGGGAGTGGACATGTTAGTGATTTCCCTGCTCAAACTCATCTGATTCATTCCATCTGTTAACTGCAAGGTGTGTTTGGGTAGAGGGGACTGCCAAACTGTACTGGACACTGGTCCTCTAGGACTAGACTTGTGCAGCCTTGCATGAGATATGGCAGTGAAGATTTGACTGCATTCAGCCTCAAGAGCATTAGAGAAGTTCTGATGATGGGTGATTAGTTCTGGATCACATACTCCACTACAACTCACCCCAAAGATACTGGATGGAGATCCATCACTGCTCCACAGCCCAGTGCTGACTAAGTTTACACAACTCAAGCATCAGGCACAGTGAGCTCAGGCTCATGTTCTTCTGCTCCAAAGGATCCCATTACATTGGCCGTTGTTTTCTATGGAGACAATACAAGCACTGTGGGTAATGCCTGTGTTGCCTTAAAGAAGCTGTATTTAACTAAGAAGGTTTGAATGCTTTTGTATCAGGGCTAAAAACTCTTCAAGTTCCCAATAAAACTGCAGTGGAACCTCAAAAAGGCAAAACAAAAAATCAAGTTAATCCCAAAAGGGAACAGTAACTCAATTTTAAAGACTAAAATATATCTAGGTATACAGTATATTAATTTCCTCATAAATATGTTCAAGTGAAAGTAAAAGCATTATTATTTCAAAGGAGGCATATCCCGAATTAGGAATTTCTGCTGGCTATGAATTGCCTTTTCATTAAAATTAATACTGGTCTGTTGTTTCATTGTAGGCAGTTTGCTTCCTAGCTCTAAATGCTCCCAACTTATGACAAGTCAAACTCAAATTATATTCAGTGCTGCCCTCGAAAAGTGTTATTAAAATCACATAAACAAGCATTACTCACAGCTGCTCTATTCAAATGTACTCTGGAAAGTACAAGTTTTCCTGAAATATGTGGAACTGAGTCAGTTCTGCACATAGTATGTCATCATATTAATTTCTCCGTCTCTATAGGTGTGGGTTTCAAACACTACGTGAATGATTCCCTGATGAGATTCTTTGATCAGTGCAAAAAATTTGTAGAAATTGTTGAGAACAATAAGACCGCTTTGAAGGAGGTCGACCTTTTCAAGTCATCCATGGAGATGGAGGAAGTCCGAAGGAGGATGGCCAATCGCTTACAGATTCCATACGGCCTGCTGACATCAGGTAATTCAGGCATTGACATGTAAACAGTTGTTCATTGTGGTTTGCTTTGAACATCAACATTGTAAATCTTTTTTTAAATGACTAAGGGGCCCAGTTGGATGGATTTAAGAAGTTGAATTAAAAAGTGGAGTGATCACCTATTTAAATAGAAAAACTAAACAAATGTATCTTCTGCCATTTGATAAGAGAAGAATGGTCCTAACTTTATATGCAGTGGTTCTAATGACAATTTCTTCTAACTCTGTCACAGATTTGGTTGAGGCAGCTTTCTTCCTGTGCTCCTATGAGTTTGCAATCAAGTCTGAGAATTCTCCATGGTGCCATTTACTGGATGAAACAGATGCTGAAGTATGCAGTTTGTACACTCAAGCTCTTACATGAAACGGTTTACCGTGACTAATTTTCTTGTGACACTATCAGGAAGGCTGTCCTGGCTAGCTGAGTATTTCTCCCAGTGATGGCTGGAGGGGAGGTGAAACATGTTAATACTAGTTTATGTTCTATTTCCGCCTATGCTAGTTCAGGGTGATGTATTTTTCATAAAAATCAGAAGACACTTTAGAGGCCAAACTTGCCACACTCTGATCAAAGAGTAAGGAAAACAAGAATTTAGTCTTCTAAATTTTATGATCAGTTTAATATGATCAGGGATACGAACTAACAAAGATTTTAGTTTGACTGTAATGATTGATTAACTAAAGGATTTTTGTTTTTTGGGCATTTTAAAGGTCCTTGAATACAAAAATGATCTAAAACAGTACTGGAAAAGGGCATATGGACATGACATCAACCGCAAGTCAAGTTGTTCCCTCTTTCATGACCTTTTCAGGCGACTCGACCAGGCTTCATATGACTACAGGTGAGTTTCAGCTGTACTTTATACAAATAAGGCTTATATTAAAAAGTTGCATTTATGCATTGATGACCTTACTTCTTGTTAAAGAAGTGTTAGGATGATTTTTTAAATTAATTTACAGACAAATTGACGGTACGAAACAAAAAAAAATGGCAGATTGTTACTGGTCCTTTTTTAATGCAAAGCTTATACTCTTTACTAAGTAAACACATTAACACATTTCCAGTACTTTTTCTTAGCCAAAGTCAAAATACAACATTATTTTCTCTTTATTAGGCCGAAGTGGCACTTTATATATTCTAACAAAAAATGAGTTGTCTAATAGCATTCTACATTAAATCTGTGCAGATGCTCTTATCCAGAGCATAATTTAATCAAGTTACACATAGTTGAATGTAGTGTTAGGAGTCCTGTTGTAATGTGGTGTGCTTGTCTAGATAGAGAACCTATTTGCTGGTTCACATTATTTACATCATAAATATACAACACAGACCAGTGGAAAATCTGTTAATATGAATAATTTTCACTGGTCCTAAATAAATGTCCAGTATGCCAAAATGCAATGATTGAGATGGAACATTTTAGCTGAAGCTGAATACAATCACAGGTTACAAACCCAAAGCACGCTGACTCACAAATCTGGTTTTGGTGTATACCAACCATGACTAGAATATTATAGTTTGTTGGCTTTGGGACGACTCGCTCTATGGTAACCTTCTTGTATCCTTTACAACCTGTCAAGCCAGTTAGAGAACTTCTGTTGGCGTTAAAATGCTGTACCGCAGATGTCTTGTGATAAAAATGCCAGAGATGATTCTTTGGGGCAATGCCATAGAACTAGTTTTGGTTCCCTTAAGAACCTTTCAGTTGAGGGATTTCAGTTGTTCTTTAAATGACTCATCTTTCAGTGAGCTCCTTTCTGGGAACCAACAATCTGTGGGTTTATTTTTCTATGGTTTATAATTAAATTAACAATATTTTATTTTGTCTGTGTTAATTGGTCAGGTTTGGAGAAGTGACCAAGGCAGTTAGCATCCAGGTGGGCCATGCTGAGACTCTGCTGCCTCTGCTCTCTCTGATGGGTTTCTTCAGGGATGAAACACCACTGACTGCACAGAACTTCTCGCAGCAGCATGGCCGCAAGTTCCGCACCAGTCGGATTGTGCCTTACTCAGCAAACCTGCTGTTTGTCCTGTATGAGTGCAGTGACGGACTCAGACTCCAGTTCTTTCTCAATGAGAAGCCCATGTCTTTTCCCAACATAAGTCACCCTGCTCCACTGTATGAAACAGTCAGGAACCACTACTCTGATCTCCTGGATGGGTGTGATTTTAAGAAAGAATGTGAACTGCCTAAAGTTAATCTGAAGAAAACTGAACTATGACTTGGATACAGAGGGTGGGTGTGGCATTGAGGGTGAAGGAATTACTGATTGCTTGTACTGTAAGTGAATGAGGAAATTACTGTTTTCCCTATTTTTTTTATATTCTTGCAACTTTTCTTACTGTATTTTTTTTTACCTCACATGTGATATGGTCTAATCAAATGAGATGCCAAAAATGCTTTATTTTTGCTTTAATGTTTTGCTTTGCTTGACAATGTGATGATTATTATTATTGATTTGCCAAATTGAAGGATTATGATTAAGATACCAAAGATTTATATTAAGTATATTTCTTAATAGATCTTATTCTAAATTAAAATTTGAAATGTCTTATTCTTCATTAAACATTTCTTGCCCAAAACCAGAATGTTTGTTTTATTTTAACCCTCAGGGCTCCTGCTTTGCATTTTAGTGTGTGCCCACACCCTCTTAACGTCAAGTTTACATACTTGACAAACAAATGAAAGCAATTCCAGCCGGATACATATTTTCTTGGACACTGCAGGAAGCATTTTGCTAAATCATTGTGACACGTGTAACTTATTTATAGTGAATGTATTGTAAGGGTCCAAAAGTCCACTACCAAGAGTAGTTTTTATTTGATTATTTACCCAAAATCTGCAGATTTTTACTTAGATGGTACTTGCTGGTCTAGAAATCATTATAAAAAACAGACAAGCCATTTTCAGCTGTTCAATAAGTACTAGTTTGAGAAGATTTCAAGGCTCACCCACTAAATGTCTGTCTGAGAAACTTTTATTACAAATGCACGGGTTTAAGCAGGGTTAAAAATAGGTCTATATCAAATTCTGAGACATAGTAGTAAATATTAGAAAACAATGGTAGTGTCAGTTTCTGGTGGTTTTGTAATGAAGTCTAATGGTTAGTAATGGCGTTTGTGTTTTACTGATAGGTTGATCTTAATGTAAATAATCCTAATGTTTTATCAGATGAATTGTGACTGATTCTAGACACATTTGACAGAATCTAAAGGTGTTCAACAGGAAACCAGTGATATTTAATGGTATCATTATATTTTAATCTTAATGCGTTTAATGTTTTGATTTTCAATTAAGTTTTTATGACCAATGAAATAAGTGTAGGGGGCTCAGGCGTTTTGTTTCCTATTGTAAATGCCCATTGTAAATGTAGTCTGTGTAGTGTTCTGTGGTGCTGGAAACAGGGTAGAAGGGCATGATTTTTCCAGTGTACCAATCTAAGGTGGTTGCAGTGCTAAATTAGCCTTGATAAAACGAGCATTTTGCTGTGGGTACAGAAGCAGGATCAGGCTGAATCAAAAGATCCACTGATCCACTGCCACCTCTGGATCTGAATCCTAATGGTTCCACTGGTCCTTTTCCCCCCAGTTTTTTTAATGACCATGAAATAAGTCTCTGTAGTGTGCTCAGACTTTTTGGATCCCACTGTAAATGTAGTCTGTGCCTGTGCATGTGTGTGTGTACACCACAAACACAGCAGCTAAAGCAACAGAATTAGTGTAGTCACACTTGTAATCTGCTTTAGATGCAGCCGCTTCACTGCAGATGGAAAATGCTGCGTAACTGAAAAAGTCTTGTGTTCTTCACAAAGCCCCCCACTGTAACTGCAGCAGTGAGCAGCTCAAAGTGACTTTTCGACCTTCTAAATGGGGTGTGTGTGTGTGGGGGGGTGCATGTATTTAACTCTGTGAGGACCAAATGGCCTCATAACGATGGGAATACTGGAAAATCTGTGGAAGTGGGGACTTTTTGCTGGTCCTCACAAGGAACCTTGCAGCTTTCTCCACAAGTTCAACCTTTTAAGGAAAATATAAAAGAGCAGAAAGATAGTCTTTTGTTTACTGAAGTGAAGGTCAGTGTTAGGTTTAGGCGTCGGTGCAGTATTACTGAAATGCAGTATCACAGAAGTCAATGGAATGTACTCACAAAGATAGCAATACCAATCCATGTGCGTGTGTGTGTTTGGGAGATTTTGTGTGTTTTGTCACCGGTTACAGTGTGAGGTCGTCACTCTGACGTGTAAGGAGGGCCTTTCTAAGGACAGCAGGAAGAAAAGTTTCTGTGCTACGTGTCCAAGCTCCCCTCCTCCTCCTCTACCTCCTCCACTCACTGCCGTTCACGTCCAGCCTCCTCCAGACCTGAAGGTGCTGAAAGTCGACCTAAGCGCAGCGCCGGAGCAGCGGGAACCATGTCCGGGACCAAAAAGCTGAAGACGGTAAGAACTTGCGTTGAATCGCCGGATGTTTCCTCGTGTTGTCCCTCAGTGTTTGAGTGGTGTAGAGATGCGCTGAGCTGTCGGCGATCAGATAAAGATATCTTCTGCTCCTGCGCAGAGTTTCTACGGAGTAAAAGTTCGGGGTTTTTTGCGAAGCTGCGGAACCGCTTGGGCTGCACACATACAAACACCACAGCGTCGCTGGTGCATGTCTGTCTCCTCACTTTGTTCCTACAGGATTTTCCACTTTGGCCGAAGTTGAGCAACGATAAAGACCATCCCCGAGTTTCGCTCCAGGCAGTAAAGTTCTTGACATAGTTCCGTTTTTTTGCGCCACACAACTCCTGTATTTCTTCATCATGTGTGTAATGTCGAGTCTCTCGCTTCTCTCTGCTGTAGGTCCAATGGGCGCAGGGTTCTCGGCAGGGACGCAGCGATATGGGGCTGTAGGCCGATATCCAATATTCGATATTTTTTATATAGACTATACATACAGAATACAAAAAAATGTCGAAATGTTCCTGCGCTAGAAAATATAACTTTTGTTTAATTTTCATTCATTGTGTAAAATTAAACAATGAAGTAAAAAATTAAGAAGAAAGTATTTAACAGCTCATTAAATGCCTCAGCATATATCGGTCAAATCTAAACGTTTGCTTAATATCAGTTTTTCGGGGAAGGCTGTAATTATTATATGTATTAAGGGGGACCCATCCCCCCAGATATTTTAAGTATGCTTCTCCCCCAATACAGAAATAAAAAATTGCTGCTGGTTTGCTGTGACGGAACCCCACACTGCCAACAAAGATATTTCATCTGCCACCACTCGGGAACATCTTTGTTCATGCACTTTTATAAAATTTGTTGATCTCTCTCTCTCTCTCTCTCTCTCTCTCTCTCTCTCTCTCTCTCTCTCTCTCTCTCTCTCTCTCTCCCTCTCTCTCCCCCTCTCTCTTTCTCCTACTTTCTCCCTTCATCTCAAGATTTCCATAGTACTATTATCATCATCTAGAAAATCTAGATCTGTCTAGAGAAAACCACATGTCTTCATTTTTGTATTTTTTTTCTTATTTTTTTTAATGCATCATCACAGCAGCAGGCATTTACATTGTGCACAATTCTCATGATGAACAGACCAATAGAAATTCTCCAAAATCATTTGTTCTAAAATCTTCTTCCATTAACTTCTCTTAGAAGTATGGAACGTTTTTGTCTTCTCCTGTAAAGTTACAGTTTTGGAGATACTTGTTTTTCCTTGGACAGCGACTGTAGTGCTGAGTGTGTGTGTAAGGTTTCTGCACGTAGATCTGCCAACTCTGCCAGTTTTCCAGTGTACCAATCTAAGCTGGTCACAGTACTAGTTTAGCCTTGATAAAACAAGCGTTTTGCTGTGAGTAAAGAAGCAGGATCAGGCCGAATCAAAAGATCCACTGACGGACATTGGACCTATGGAGAAAAGAGGTGGAGGGAGGGTGAAAGGCCGAGAAAAATATGGCTGTGCTCCAGAATGCAGCTCCAGCCTGGCCATCTCTCCCCTGGTCAGCATGAATAGTCCTGTTTGTTTCACCCGTCCACCCAGAGGCCCCTCCCTCACGTCTCATAGTTGTTTTTTTTAGACCTCTGTAACTGTGCTGACTGTGGTACATTCACTGGAGGTTTCTGAGACATCAGTGGTGAAAAACCAGTCAGTGTTCATGGTTTAAAATTCAGAGGAGATTCATGCCTTCAGTTAATCGATTGTGGCTTGGCAAGTGAATGCAAAAATGTAGAAAGGATGAAAAGTCAGAGAACATGGGATAACGTTTCTGGGCTTCTGCCAGACATGCTGAAGATCTGAAAGTGGAGTGTGAGAGAATAGAGAGGAGATGAGAAGGTGAGCGATAACAAAATCATCAGAATATCAGTGGTAAGATGGGATTGAGAGGGATGAGTCGCAGTAATAGAGCTTTCCCCAAACTTCAGTTATTCCACAATTCATGCTTTTAAACTAGATTTGCTCCCCTTTCCTATCAGTTTATGCCAATAAACAACTTCAGTTACAGATAGTTACTCAGTCACTTGATTTTAAACAACCATCGATTCAGTTTTACCTTCATTATAATTTGGGATGAAAAATCACTTGTTTAATTGATCTTTTTTAATTTAACATTTCTTATTGTGAACACACCCCATCACACAATGTGCATAGTGAATCGTGACCTCTAGATTTAACCCATTCACAAATGAATCAGTGGGCAGCTCAAGGGTGCCTCAGTTAAACCTGGGCTGGAATTTGAACCTGCAACCCTCAGACCACACGGGCAAGTCCCTAACTACTAGGCTACCACTGCCCACTTAAAAGAAAGTCTGCTGGACACGGCATATACGTGCATTTTGTTTTGTCTTTTTTTTATGAAGTCTGATTTAAGTCAGTACAAAATAGAAATCAGGATTCAAATACTATATAATAGGGGGTCTCTAAACTAGCTGGGCCATTTGAGGGGCAGGTGAAAAATGATATTATTGGCTGATATTGTCTTTCTCTGCCCTCTGGTGAGGTGGGAATCGGTTAAAAGCTATGATCTTGTTAAATCCGGTTTGATGAAACTCTGATTACTCTGATAATTGGTAGGTTACTTAACTTTCTATATAAATACTTAAAAGCTAATGCCAGAACCAAGAGCAAAGTGTGGAACCAGTAATACACACTCACAACCCTCTGTTCTTTAGTGCATTTGGAAGCATCAAATGTTTAGAAGCACTGTTCAGCCAGCTGTTCTGGCACTTATGCAGGGAACAATAATGTCACCCAAGGGTATTAACTAGGAGGGTGGAGTTTCCCAAACCTCAGTTATTACATAACTGTTCTCAGAAGGGGTTGCTGCATTGTTTGCTGTTCTTTTTGGCCATCGGTCAGAGTTATGCAGAATGCAGCGCTGGTGCACAGATGCTTATAAGTGATTGAGGTGGTGCCAAGAAGTGAAAGAACAGTTTGTTATTTTGTTTTAAAATGTGGTATTTAAATCACTTTGTATTAAGTGCATTGTACAAGTACACGCTTGGCGTAAGTAATGAACTCTGGCACGTTTCCAAAACTGGAATTTCCTGATGCTTTTTTTTTCACAAAAGTCAGACTGTTCAGTAGGAGTGGAAAAAAATGTCAGGAATCTCTTGGAATGTCTTGGAATCTTAGACTTTATCATAATCATTGGTCTGTTCAATAAAGTATGGAGGAAAGTTTGGAAAGCTTACATAAAGTTACCTAAAGATTTCATGCATCCCATTGTTTGCTTAAAAAACTTAATTAATGATTAATAACTGAATTAAATTGAATTGATGAGAATATCTAAAATTTACAGCCCTGATTTTCACTGAACATAGTACAAATGGGTATGAATTTGAGATTGTTTAGAGAAATAGTTACTTACTGTCAGCCAAACATTTGCCTTACACTGATCCTGTATCCATCGCTGATCTCTCTAATTTATTGCTTTTTTTAGGATCTCCAAAGAGCAACCAACATCGTGTACCAAGCCCACCATGTGAGCAGAAGCAAACGAGGCCAAGTTGTTGGAACAAGAGGAGGCTTTCGAGGCTGCACTGTGTGGCTGACAGGTCTGACTTACTTATTATCATCCGGAATTTAACGCTTCCTCACTCGCATAAAACAAAAGGCCATCAGAGAATACATTTTCTCTTTCTAGGGTCAACATGTTAAAAAAGAAGCTGGAATTTCTAACCAACACTGTAATGACCAACTGCAGATGCTTATGTGTAATATATAGCAATTTTTCGAACTATATTTCAGGACGTTATGATAGACTAAAGGATTGCAAATTGCTTTAGTTATACTGTGCTGTTGCACAACCTGTGCTTGTACCCTGCACTTGTACCCTAATTATGCAAATTTCCCCTAGTACTGTATGCATTAATTTGTTTGTCCTTGTGTCTGTCCTTTGATGGATGGGAGACCTGTCCAGGGTGTTTCTTCATCTGTGGATAGGCTCCAGCAGCCCCCATGACCCTGTTTAGGCTTAGCAGCTCAGATAATGCATGAATGAGTGAATTCTCTTGCTGTTCGCTCTCCCGCTGTCTGTCTCTGTTTCTCTCTCCCCTTCCCCCGACCTGAGCTGCATTCATTTGGCATCGAAATTCAAAGCATGTTTTCTTTTCAAAACTTCTTTTTAAAAAATTTTAATGGGTTAAAATATACTTGGGTGGGCATTCCTATACTCTGTGTGTGGGAAACACTGTACTTATTCATGGCATGCAAATGATTTAATTAGGAATGGGCATTTTAAGCTAAAAAAATCGATTTGATAATCACTGAGAACTATTCGACTATTCTTCAAAGATTGCCCTCATGTCGAATGCACAGACAGACAGACAGCCAGACAACCAGAAAATTCCTCAATCCTCTGAACCCAGAGCTTGCCCACATACACGCACAGACCCTTTGATGCTTTTCACAAAACAACTTTGAAAACCATTCGTTATCTTCTTCTGCTGTTTAATGGCTAGAGGCAAACAGCTTTTAGGTGCATTACCACCACCTTCTGGTGATAGTTACAGTCACTTACAACAATACACTTGTCAAAATGTAGCATAACCTATTTAATTTGTAGTAATGTAACAATTATGCTAATATTCAAAACCATGATCCATCCCTAGATTAAATCTGCTCTAGTTACCCTATTAGAGCATCATTACAACATGGCACTTTGAGAAGCAGCAGCTCTGCGCTCTCCATACTGATGCTGTAAATTTTATTTACTTATTGTTTTGTTTTAATGTTCACAGTAAATGTCAGTGCAAATTACTCATACAGCCATGAGGAATATGCACGCACCTCCAGACTTAAGCACACACCTTTAGACTGAGAAATAGCTTTTTCCCCAGAGCTGTAACTGCTCGGAATCAGCTCACACATCTCCCTTCATAACAGGCCTGACTAATCCATAAAACGGAATAAAACCAAACAACTGACTTCTCACAATGCACAGTCTGAATTTTACCACCACGCAGTATAAGCTACTTCTTTTTAAATTCTTCATTGACACTGCCAGTACTGCTATTCCATTTCTGCTCCATTGCAATTGCTTGTCACACTGTTGGTATTTGTATTTACTATTATTTGCTGGGTTTTTTTCAAAATTACTGTTATTTTTACTTTAAATTTATTTAAGTCTTTAGAGTATTGTGAAAACTGCAATTTTAATCTCATACTTGTGTAGTAACAATAAAGATATTCTGTTTTATTCTATCACCTAGTTCTGCATTAAGTGGTGTCAGTAAGATGTTTGTATCTCTGTGCAGGGCTGTCAGGAGCAGGGAAGACCACTGTTGGTTTTGCTTTGGAGGAGTATCTAGTTTCTCACGCCATTCCATGCTACTCCCTGGATGGGGACAATATCCGGCATGGTCTGAACAAGAACTTGGGTTTCACTGCATCGGACAGAGAAGAGAACATCCGCCGCATTGCTGAAGTGGCCAAGCTCTTTGCTGATGCAGGCTTAGTGTGCATCACCAGCTTCATCTCTCCCTTCACCAAGGTAAGCTTAACATTCTCCCAAAAACATCTCACATTAGTTTCAAAAGGTTTTATTTGATATTTTATTTATTTGCTATTATATATATATATATATATATATATATTATATTGCTATATATTTTTTGCTATGTGTTTTGCAATGACCCTCAAAAGGACCGAAATGAAGCAAGAAAGGTCCATGCAAGTTCAGGTCTGCCTTTCTTCGAGGTGTTTGTGAATGCACCTCTGGAAGTGTGTGAGAGCAGGGATGTCAAGGGGCTCTACAAAAAGGCTCGTGCAGGAGAAATTAAAGGTACACCCTAATCAGATCTTACTGTGTACAGGGTTGTCCAAACTTATCAGCTAGTGTGGCTGCAGGTTTTCATTCCAAGCAGGCTAGAGGAAACCTGTTTCTGTTTGTTTAATCAGTTTGTCTTCAAACATTTGATCATGTGTGATTTGTTGAAAAGAAAAACACACATGGGACTTTTGTGAAGATTAAACACACTGTCGCATCAGTTTATAAAAATTTGTTTTTTTTTATGGCTTGATATCTCAATCTTAGACACAAAAGAAACCTCATTGCCCAACACACAGCAGAGCAAAGACTTGATTCCTCATCCACTTGGTATTAGGTATTCCACTGCTATTCCACTGAGTTTGCTTGGGCTGGGATACTTCAGTTAAAGTTCTTGGGCAAATCTTCTAGTGCTATATTTACCTACCGCTGTATGTTGTTTGTTGAACACGGAGGATGCTTTGAAATAGCAGCCCTGGTTAATCAGGTAAAAAAAGAGATATACAGCAAAATTGACATTGCAAAAATATTCCTATGGAAATTGCTTTCAATTGCATACTTTTACCAGAGATGTCCCTAAACTCATGCAGTGTGGCTTTAACAAAATATATATCATTTGTTTGTGTCCTTATCACTAAGTTGAACCCTGACACTGCTGCTCTGACTTCTTAGGCTTTACGGGGATCGACTCTGAGTATGAAAAGCCAGATTCCCCAGAGCTTGTGTTGAAGACTGGAGAGCTTACAGTGAATGAGTGCATCCAACAACTGGTGGAGCTCCTGAAGGACCAGGTGGGCATACATTGATTACCCACTGATTGTATACTGATTTTATACAATGGCACCTGTAAATGGGTGGGATATATTAGGTAGCAAGTGAACAGGCAACTCTGACAAGGGCCATGTTGTGATGACTAGCTGACTGGGTCAAAAGCATCTTCAAAACAGCAGATCCTGTGGAATGTTCCCAGTATGTAGTGGTTAGAATCTACCAAGGAAGAACAACCAGTGAAGCAGCCACATGGTCATGGGCACCCAAGGCAGAGTGGTCAGAGCACCTACAATGGGCATGTGAGCATCAGAACACAACCACGAAGCAGTGGAAGATGGTAGCTGAATCACGTTTGACACGCGTGTGACACAATCGTGTGTGTGTGCGCGTATGTGCGTGCGTGTGTGTGTGCGTGTGTCGTTTACCAGGATGCACCATGTTAAGAAGGTTAGCAGAATAATGTGCCCTGACACAGTGCAAAAATTGTCCAGGAATGGTTCAAGGAACATGATAAAGTGGTTAAGGCATGAACTTGACCACCGAATTCACCAAATCTTAGTTCAATCAAAGATATGTGGGATTTGCTGGACAAGCTAGTCCCATCCATGAAGGCCCCATCTCACAACTTCCAGGACCTAAATAATCTGATGCTAACATCTTGGTGCCAGATACCACAACACATCTTCAACTAACCAACAAACCCAGATGTTTGTGTGCCCTGTCTGTTTGTTGCATTTGGGAATTTACAGAATGTCCCACAAACATTCTCTGTCTTTTAGAACATCCTCTTTTAGAACATTCATACTGTTCTCCAGTGTTCTTCCACATTTACACTCTTCCACAATGTTTTTCGCTCATTTACAGAATGTTCTTCTTATTTATTCTTCTAAAGCTTTTCCCTGTCATTTACACTGTTCTAGAATGTTCTCCAGTCATCCATTCATCTAGAAAATTCTCTGTTCTAAAATGTCTTTAACTCATTCACACCTTTTAGAATGTTCTCCCTATTCACACTTTTCTAGAATGTATTCCTATATTTATACTTATTTGTATTCACACTGATTAATTTGTATTCTCAGTTCTTAATAATACATTATATTACAATACATTCAAATGTTGGTGATGCACCATCTACTGGGGATTTAGTTGATAATGAGGATTGTACTTTCTGCTTGCAGGGAATCGTTCCATGTGGTGTAACTGAGGAAGTGAATGAGCTTTTTGTCTGTGAAAACAAGCTGAACCTTGCACTGAGTGATGCCAGTGTTCTCCCTGCTGTATCTATTACCAAGGTAGTGCAACACAAAGCAGTTGACAATGTGTTCATGGTGGGCTTCTGTTGAACTGCTGAAATTAACAGACTTTCATATTGCCACACTAGCATGTCTTCCTTCAACCCACAAACTGTCATCATATCCTTTGACACGTCATAACCACGGTTTAGCATTTCAGACCCCAAGACTTTCTCTTTTTTTTGGATGAATTTTATAGAAATGGAATGATGTACTGTGGAGTACACATTCATCAACAAAACACACAAACCTAACTGCTCTCCCTGGTTTATTGGTCTTTGTAGTTGGACCTTCAGTGGGTTCAGGTGCTGGCTGAAGGTTGGGCCACTCCTCTAAAAGGCTTCATGAGGGAGAGGGAGTTCCTGCAGGTCCTTCACTTTGGCACCCTCCTTGATGGTATTGATATTAAGATTATTATACAGTTTAACATCTCCATTAGCATGTGAACTATCAGACTGGACAACAGAAAACTAATTTTGTATATCTGGAACAGTATTCCACCAAGAGTAGATGATCAAAACTGGCATATTGCACAAGGGCTAACAAAAGCTGTATTTGAACAGCATTTTGCTATTCTTACTTTAGACTTAGTTCCAAAAATATTATGGAATATTACTGAATATCTTAAATTAATTGTCATAGGTATAATTGTTTTCTGTACGATTTTTTTTCTGTACTTGATTAATTAATTGATTATTATTAATCAAACCTTTGTATCTTCTGTGGTTTCCTATCAATGAAGTTAAATCTGTACAATAAATTTTCTTCTTTTATAATGTAACAAGACAGTTGAAGCTGTATCATTCCCCTATTGCTATCTGCAATGACACGGTGTATCACATGACTATTATAGAGCTTTAAAATACATTTCAGAATTTTTTTCCATAATTCACATTGTCAAAAACTGACTGACTAATCAACACCTAATTGTGTATCACTTTTAGGTGGAACAATCAACCTGTCTGTGCCAATTGTCCTGCCAGTATCTAAGGAGGACAAAGGGAGGCTGGACAGTTGTGCTGCTTTTGCATTGGAGTACAAGGGTCGCAGAGTGGCCATCTTGCGGAACCCTGAGTTTTATGAGCATCGTAAAGAGGAGCGCTGTTCAAGGCAGTGGGGTACCACATGTCCTCAGCACCCTTACATCAAGGTCAGAGAAAATCTACAAACACACGTTTTATCTCTTGAGACACATTGTCACACAGAATGATGTTGATTCCATATTATATCAATTCATGTTTGTGATTTTTAAAAGTTAATGATGGTTTTTTTCTCAGATGGTTCTGGAAGGAGGTGATTGGTTGGTTGGTGGAGATTTGGAGGTGTTGGAACGAATCCGATGGGATGATGGCTTAGACCAGTACCGCCTTACCCCAAAAGAGCTCCAGCAAAAGTTCAAGGAAATGGGAGCAGGTAAAGTTTATGTTTAAGTACATGGGAATTTTTTTGTTGTTGCATTTCTATTTTTCTTTCTTATTTTATTTTTTCCTGTTATGAAAAGTTTTTGTGCTTTTATTCATCAACAACAATTGTATTTCATTCTACATGACCATTTCCAGGTTGTTTTGGCTATGTGGTTTTAGAACTTATGCATGTCAGTGCATCCAGAATCCACAAGATATGTACCACTAGTGGTAAAAAAGTGGTGAGCCTGTTCACTAATAATAAGGCCTGAATAAAGCTGTATTTTAGCAATGTTTTGCCGATCTGCTTCTTCAGACGTAGTTCCAAAATATACTGTATGAAATATTTGCTGAAACTGCATCTCTTAAATTAATGTCAGTGTAACATTAGAGGCTTGCAACTAATGATTTTTTCTATAATCAATTAATCTGTTGATTGCTGTGAATCATTCTCTGTGTCTAAACAAGAAATTTCCCTTACAAAAATACAAGCTATCTATAAGCTCATGTAACAAAACATTTCCTGATCTGCAAGAGCCAGCTTTAACCATATCTCCTTCTTACAGATGCCATCTTCGCCTTTCAGCTGCGTAACCCAGTGCACAATGGCCATGCGCTTCTAATGCAGGACACCAAGCGACGCCTGCTAGAGCGTGGCTACAAAAAGCCAGTTCTTCTGCTGCACCCGCTGGGCGGCTGGACCAAAGAGGATGATGTGCCTCTGGACTGGAGGATGAGGCAGCATGCTGCTGTGCTGGAGGAGGGTGTGCTGGATCCAACCACGACCATAGTGGCCATTTTCCCCTCACCCATGATGTATGCTGGCCCTACTGAGGTGAGATTTCTACAGCTACCTGCTAAAGCCAATACAGAATATATGAGACTGCTGTGAAAGGTTAGTTAGGCCTCAGGCTGTCCCAACTGTATCATAAAAACTAATTCTATAAGGCAGAGGTCTTTAGACCTTAAACCCAGTTACTGTTTCCAAATTGTAAGATCAATTTCTCTTCAACTTTTAAACCCCGCCAGTTTCCGTTTTTACATATTCACGACATACCAATTGCTTTCAGCCTGCAGACCCCAGGCCTTCCCTCCAGTATGCCACTCATCTGGTTCTGGGCCTTTCACAGACGCCCTAACTGGAGGCCATGGCCAGTTTCAGTGCAAGCACAGATTCAACCACTCCCTCCACACAACCATACAATTTCACATTTTCCTTCACACAATCTCATAATTTCCTCCACACACTTAAAGTGAGTGAAAGAGCCTGTTGTTGATATTAGGAGAAAATTGTTTGACTAAGTGTATAATTATATGTCTCCACAGGTACAGTGGCACTGCAGGGCCAGAATGGTGGCTGGTGCCAACTTTTACATTGTGGGCCGTGATCCTGCAGGTATGCCACACCCGGAGACCAAACAAGACCTGTATGAGCCCACACATGGAGGAAAAGTGCTGACCATGGCCCCAGGCCTCACTTCTGTGGAGATTATTCCTTTCAGAGTTGCTGCTTACAATAAAGTAAAGAGGGCAATGGACTTTTACGACAAAGAGCGGTAAGACATCTCTACCTTTAAAACTTTTTCCCCCTATGTTCAGTATTAAATACATTGCTTGGTAATTTGTAAACCCTAAAGTCCTAAACGTAGATAAATACAACCCAATTAAACAATACAAATTATTATATTTAAAAATATTATTAATTATCATTTATTCATAGAGGAAAATCATACGCCATTACGTTTTTTGTTAGTATCAAAAATATGTGAAACAATCAATTTGAGAGTGAAATTAAGGAGACAAAAGAGATTACTGAGGACCTCAGAGTTGTTGATGCTCATCAGGCAGGATACGATTACAAAACCATCTCTTAAACCTTTGGACTCGACCAATTCAATGTCAGACAGATTGTGTACAAATGGAAGAAATTCAAGACCATTTTTAAAGACTCCAGGAATTTTTGGCCAACAAGGATTACTTCAAGAGTGAGGTGTGGAATAGTCCACAAAGACACAAAAGTTAACTTCTAAGCAACTCTTACATTGTCTAATGTTAATGTTTGAGTGCACCATAAGATAAACACAGAACAACAATGGTGTGCATGGCTGGGTTGCAAGGAGGAAGCTACTCCTATTCAAAAACAACATTTCCACCCAGCTACAGTTTGCTAAAGATCACATGGACAAGCCAGAAGGCTACTGGAAAAAAAATGTTCTGTGGAAAAATGAGATCAAAATAGAACTGTGTTTTAAATAATATTTGTAGAAAGAATAGAAATGTTGTGGAAGGACTTGAGGAGAGCAGTTCACATGAGGAAACCCACCAACCTCCCAGAATTAAAGGTGTTCTGTACAGAAGAATGGGCTAAAATTGATCCAAGCCAATGTGCAGGACTGATGCAGGACAGTTGCAAGAAACATTTAGCTGCAGTTACTGCTGCACAAAGAGATCACACCGATCTCTACAGATAATATTGCCTCATTTTCCTCCATACGTAAATGTGCAAGTATAATATTTTTGTCTTGTTTGTTTTAACTGGGTTTTCTTTATTTACTTGTAAAAATCTGATCATGTTTTAGGTCATATTAAAGCAGAAATATAAAAGATTCCTCAACTTCACAAACTTTCAAGTGCTAATGCAGGTTTGCTATTTACACTGACAAATTAGTATTTAAGCATTAAGAGTTACTGTTAGAGTTACTCTTGTTTTGTAATTACATCATTGAATGCAATAACTGATTGTTATATAGTTGTTAAAGTTTCCAAGTTGCATGATAAATGAATACAGTTTTGTATTAGCACTCGGGCTCCAGTCTCAGAGTCATGTTTTCTTTTGTTTTGGTGTCAAAAATAACAAACATGGTGAAAGTACAAATTATTTTTCTTCTTACAAAACAAGACTGCATTATACTTATAGTAATAACACTTTATTAAACGTCAAAACCAAAATGTGCCATTGATCAAAAGTTTGACTGAAAACACTGGATAAGGAAATATCTACTATAACTATGACGTTTTGCTCTTTTTCAGGCATGACGAGTTTGAGTTCATCTCTGGAACCAAAATGCGGAAACTGGCCCGCAGTGGAGAAAATCCTCCAGATGGGTTCATGGCAACAAAAGCATGGAAGGTTCTCACAGAGTACTATAGCTCCCTGCAGAAAGATTGATTAGTAGGCCAGTACACATTAGGTCAGCTCACACTGAGTGAAGGCCAGTATATATTACCAGATTGCAAAAGGCAACAATCAAATGTATACTCCTTAGTTTTAAATCAATTCATATGTTTTTAGTACAATACAGTTATAAGTGCTATTAACTCTGTTAACACTTCAGCTGTCATGCTTAATCACTTGGGCTCTAATTTTTTTAATCTTTTTTTTTTTTTTATCAAATTGGTTCATCATATTCTGATCCAAAATTTTTAGAATAAATCAGCTTTTATCCAGATCAGATTAGATAAGTGATGGTAAACTAAATAAGGTTTACACATTAGTAAGATTCGTGATTAAGACAAAGGCTCATTGTTACACAAATCAAAAAAGTTCAAACATTCCTGACCTTAAGTAAAGCCACAAACGTTGTTTTATGCCTTGCACTGTAATAATTCTATCACATTTTATGTTAAAATACTTCTAAAATGTCTTTTGTATCAGTAACAATATTTATTAGTCTATACACTGATCAGCCATAACTTTAGCACCACCTGACTAAAATTGAGGAGGCTCCCCTCATGCTGCTGAAACAACTCTAACTGTGTTGCACTGTGTGTACTAACACCTTTCTATCAGAGTCAGCATTCACTTTTTAAACTACAGTAGCTCTAGCTCTCTCCTATGGAACTGGACCACACGTGGTAGCCTTCACACCCCACATGCAGCAGTGAGCTTTGGGTGGCCATGACTCTGTTGCCGATTCACCAGTTGGACCATTGGACCTTGGACCATTTATAACGACTAATAACTACTGTATGTTTATAACACATCTAGCCATAACATGTCATCTAGCCATAACAGTAAGGCCCTTGTCAAAGTGGCTCAGGTCCTACAGAACTGTTCATTTTCAGCATAATATATCCCACCCGTTGACAGGTGCTATTGTAACACGATAAAAAGTCAGTGGTTACAAACCAGTCAGTGGTTATACTGTTGTGGCTGATCAGTGTATATACCCAGTTTTTATTTCCCCTGTTCACTGACTCATGTCTTAAAAGTCATTCAGTTCAGGATGAACACAGATTTTTTTAATGTAAAGGAAACTATGCAAGTAAATGTGATGTCTGAGTGTATTTTTTATGAGGTTTGTGTATGGTGCATAACCTTTAGTGCTGTAAGATCCATGTGTAAAGGAGCAAAAACATATTTATTGGCTTTCCTTTTTAAAATAACAACCTAAACATATTTATTACCTTACAGAGAATGAATGTAGTTTTTAAATGTGCCTTTTCTACATGCATGTGATGTTTCTGATTTACTGATTTGTATTATTCTTCCCAAAAATAGGAACCCCTAGTAAATTGTGCAGGGGTTGATATTTTAAATAAACCAGTAGTGTACAAAGCTGTCAGATTCTTGTGTGTGTGTGTCCAAACATTTACAGGCAGTGGTGTAAAAGTGCACTAAATTGTGAATTGTTGTCTTGCAATGCAAAAATGTGACAATATGCATTGTGAAGAATAAGATTTCAATTAATGATGATATTTGATGTAACTGCATTGTTTATAGTGTTCAACCAGTGCCAGTCAACAGCCCAATCTAGCACACTCATGTCATACACCCTCCCACACAAACCTTCCAGCTGTAATTTCAAAACTGTCATTACTAAACACTATCATTTTTCTTCATTCAAATTTCATTCTAGATATTGTGAGAAGACAAAGTGAATAATATTGGACTGAGTGCATTGTTAAAGTGTTACAGTCTGCAGAATGAGGGGGAAAACAAAAACTGAATGTTCATGCCTAAGAAGAGATACATAGAACTGTGTGATATCGGTCTATTTTCAGCCTTTCTCAAATATGAGGGTATTAAACCGTGAGCTCTTAATAGTTTATCAAGTTGGAAAAGCAGAGATTCAGAACAGGGCTCATTTACAGTTTTAAAGGTACCGTAAAAAAGACTTTAATTTGTATTGATACGTTTTTATTGAGAGTTATTATTATGAATGTGAAAGATCTACGATTTGGACTTTGAAATTATATCCAGGTATGGCAGTTGTTCAGCACAGATCAGAAAAAGTCATTGGCAAAGAGCTTCCAACAATCCAGGACATTGCTGCTCTAGGATTTTCTTTACTTTGCCCTCTGATCAATGACTCAATCAACAGATCTCGCGCAGCAAGATTTTGGGATAGTTTCTGCTCCAATAAGACGCCTCAACAAGGTTTGTAAAATTGATTTTTGATACTGCTTTTATTATCTCCCAGTTCACCATCATCTGCATACTTTGCTGTGACAGAGAAACTGCAATGATGTGTACTTTTATCACGTGCTGCCTATGACACTTCTATTACTTCATCTCTGTAGGTCACCCTGTCACAACAGTGTTTCACTTTCTAAGTATCTTAAATTACAGAACATGTTAACTCTATATGCACCTTACTGCAATATTGTACTGCAGGGATGGACAACTCCAATCCTGGAGGGTTGGTATTCAGTCCAGTTTGGTGATTTCCCTGATCAAACACACCTGGTTCAACTCACCTGTTTATTGCCAGGTTTAGTAAGTGTGTTTGAGGAGGGGAACTACCAAACTGTGCCGGACGCTGGCCCTCCAGGATTGGAGCTGCCCATCCCTGTTCAACTCTGAAACTTATACTGCTCACTTACTGCCAAAAATCAGTAATACATCGTGAACCTCTAATACCTCATGCATGTTTTGTATATTTTGTATTAATCGCAGTTGCACTATATGTTGATTGTTGCCTGTTAAAAGTCTGAAAAAAGGCACTGAACCAAGTCTTCCATTGTACTTATACCTGTACACAGGACAATAAATCTTTGAATTTTTAAATCTCATATAGGATATTTTTGTCAACCTCTATTTTACTCTGTAGATTTTTATTTATTTATTTATATTTACATTTAAGAAAAATATATATATACTGCATACATTTCCATGTTCACGCACACCAGGGAAAAGGGAAGACAATCAGCACATAAAGCAGTTTACAGTAGTACGTTAGCTCCTGTGGACAGGGCTCCACATTCGAAGAAATATAGGCAAGAAACAATATAAAGTCATGTTAATAAATGATATTCTGTACATCACTATTTATTTATTGCTATTGCAAATAAATATACAGAAATCAGCACATTAAACAGCACAACAGAATTCTCACCATACTCAAACACATGCTTATTATTTCAGTATAAAGGCCTTGAATGTAAACATCCTTCATATTTTATTCAAAGTCTAGTTTTCATTTTCAGAAGCAAAAACAACCCAGGGCCACACTTGCTGAGATAATTCACAGGAGGTCGTTCATCACCTGTTTTATTTACTAACTGAAGTTAAAATGGCCGGAGAAATCAGTAGATGCTATTTACATTTCACGTGGCACATCTTCATATAATTTTACAATATTGTACATTAGAAAAGTCCTGTGGAGAAGAGGCTTTCAGTCTAGTCCTTGGATATTTCCCAAAAGTCTATATTAGACATGCTCCTTTCCTTACACATTTGATCCAGTTAAACAGTAGTGATTACCTGGATCAGGTGCGTTTGGAGCTGAAACAGAAAGGTGGATTGGCTGAGGGTTAGTGCTGCAAAGTATTCCAATTGTCAACTGTTCAAAATAACAAGCTTGCAGAAAGCTGCTACATGCAAACAAATCTAACCTAGTATTGGGCTATGATCATCTTGACCAATAACATTTACAAAGTGGCATTTCTTTGGGTGCTGATGAATGAGGCCATTCGGCTAGTCCAAAAAAAGTCATTTATTTTGGTCACAATGATGTAGGCTGGTCTTTAATGGGACACAGATGAGAAAAAACCCTGATGTATATTGAAGGTGGGATGAACTATTGAAACACTACAACTGCTTCCATGTGGATTTGTGGGGGCAGCTGTGTAAAATGTGATCTGTAGCTTCCTCATAGCAACATTAGCTATTTGGCTTCTGCATTGCCATCTTAAAAAGTTTAGTTTGTTTCAAACGTTGTTCACACCTTCAATATACGTCAGAAGGTTTTCCAGTCTGCCCTAACAATGTCACATTACTGATCCAGAAGTGTGTTTTTCATAGCAGCATGACCGCATTACTATTTTGTCCATATTGTGCAGCCCTACCAAAAGGCCTGGACTGAAATCCTTTTCTGGAGCACAGGTGCTTAGCAGACAGCACCTGAATGGCAAATGGCAGAAGGGAGATATGGTGGAAAAGAGGTCAGAAAAGGTGAATAAACAGCTTTCATCACTATACACAAAAATGGAACGCCTCCTTTTGCAAACCATGTTGCACCATATGAAATGTGTGCTAAATAAAAAAAGAGAGAAAAAATTATGATAATCTCTAGGGAAACAATTCGCTTTCACCAGTAGTATTAAATTCAGTCCAGAGCTGGATGCACCATATTTGGCACTCCTGCCAACTTTGACTTTTTCATTTTATCAATGGATTTTCGGAGATCAGTCTGTTGAATTGATCGGATGTACTCATCCTCTGAGCTGTGAAAACACACACACACAGAACATAGGAAGGTTAATGACGGCTTCAAGATGAGCATTAGAGAATGTATGTAGAATGGTACTGCAGGAAAATATCAATAGGGATATATCACAAAGCAAGCTCAAAGCAGTCAGGCTGCCAGAAAAGTAACTCAGTAAATCAACCTCAGTTCAGAGTATTCAGTACGAAATACAGATATCATTTCACTTAGTAGACTCTAAAAATAGACTTGCATGTTCACATTACAATGCCAAAAATGTGTAGCCTATGCTGGAAGCGCAACAAAAACATAGATAAATTAGGTTACAAGAAGTAAGCACTGCAACATGTTGCTAAGTTAATTCAGTGGAATGAAACAATGCCACACATCTGTGAGCAGTCTGAGGTGAACTAACAGTCATGTAGCGTAAAGTTAACTAAGCAAATGCTACCATCAACCAGAAGCACTGCTAAAACATTTCTGTACATGTACAGAGTCTGGGGAATTATAGAAGACAGCCAAAATAAATTTGCCATTTATGTGTTACCCAAGACAAGGTTAAGCAAAAGTCACCGGACACCTCCTCAACGATCTGATTGGTTAGAAAATAGATTTCTCCTCTGTTTTTGCAAACCAGAAATCTCTGCCCTGAAGAAAGCCCATTTTGAGCAATTTACTGAGTGAGGTTTTAGATGTGATACTACTGTTAGCCTTCTTATCCCAAGAACCATTCATGGAATTCTCCTCTGGCCACTGATTTTAGCACAACAATGCTTGTTTATTTAAGTACTTACATGCCCTCAGTTTCGGTTTTGTTCACAAAGTCCCGCACACAGGATAAAGCTGCATCTCGACACATTTCTCGAAGGTCACTTCCTGAGAAGCCATCCGTTTCTTTGGCTATTTCGCACAGGTCCACTCCAACCTCCACCTTCAGAACAGATGTCATCACTGAATAAGCTTACATATGTTAGATCAGACATGTTGGATCAACGAATACACTTACACACTTACATTCTCATTATCCAAGATAAGTTTTAAAATTGCTTCCCTTTGCTTGATGCTCTAGACAGGGGGAAAAAAAAAGTAAAGTTACAAAAATGACAAACCACTCGTCATTGATGATTAACCCTTTTGACTATATGTTTACTAAACATGACTTACAATACATTACAATACATGCAGCAATTACTGAGTTATAAGCATGTGACTCATGCACAGATATATGTATATGTGTAATATAAATTAGGCACTTACAGGCTGATTAATGTGGAACCTTGTAGGCATTCTGCGGAGTATTGCAGAATCTAGGTCTTGAGGGCGGTTGGTGGCACCCATAATTATGACCTGTTCACAGAGAATGAGCTTATTCATTGAATAAGAAATAACATGATAAACTCCCTCAACTCATTCAAGATTTTGTGGCACATTCACAAAAACAGGATATTTACATCACCAAAAATGGGATAAGAAACTGAATGCACCTGGCAGCTGAAGTCTGTGTCTAGTCCGTCCCATAAACTCATAAACTGAGCCTTCATCATGGCAGTGGCCTCATGGTCCGAGCTGGAGCGATTTCTTAAAAAGGAGTCTAGAGAAGGAGCAATGCAGAAAAAAAAACTGTAAATGGACTCTCTGTTTATTAGCACTGTGTTGAGGTGATTCCTCTAAGATGGCCCCTTAACACTAGTAGCAGAACGTATACTGCTATGGTCAGACTGGGACCACTTAGCGATTTATTGGCCATTGAAATTCCAAGTAGAACTTATTTTACACAAAGCAGCGAGTGCCCTGTGGGTGACACTATTTTACGTCTATATGGTAGCTTTAAAAAGCCAGGAATTAGGAATTTTTTGATTAATTTTTATTTATAATGTTTAGTCATCATATTTTCTCAGCAAATCTATTTTACACATGAAAAAACCTCTTTAAAATTAAAATCATCTAAAACATCTTTAAAATACAACATTTTTGTTTATTAAAAAAGAGTATTGCTTTAGTAGCTGTCTGTAGCTAGTGTAAGCACCTGACATACACATGTAGTTATTGTAGTTGCTCTCTGTAGTAGTAGAGAACTTGGCACAAGTATGTATCGAAGTTCCTCTCGGTGGTAGTTTAAGATCTTGGCGTGTTTATTTATTGCAGTAGTTGCTCCCTGCAGTTGTATAAGCACTTGGCGTATGTATGTATTACAGTAATTGCGTCTGTTATTTATTTTATAACTACGAGCAATGCA
>JBBPDA010000105.1:32789590-32830292 GCA_037974385.1 Arnoldichthys spilopterus
GCTTGATTGTTTCCTCTGTCCTGGAAGTCGCTTTGGATAAAAGCGTCAGCCAAATGAATAAATGTAAATGTAATGTATTTAAATGTAAGAGTGACTATCACAGTAGAACCAAGCTAATCACAGAAAATAATCACTTTTCAATGCAGGATTTAGTACTACTTGTGACAGCTTTATTTGAATATAGAAAGACACATGTGATAAAGTATTTACTTTGCTTTGGAATTTTCAGTGAGTCTTTCAGTAAATAAGCATTACTCTGAATAGCTGGGCATAGGATGCATGAAACCAAGCAAGGCAATCCGTGTTGGTAACTCTGGTGTCAATCCCTCAGTTCATCAGAATATTACATTACCTATTATTTCTACTACATAAAAATGGTTTTCTCTGAACTTTAGAATGTTGATGTTAATTATAGATGTTAATTAAGTTGATATTTTTTGTAATATTATTTCACTAAAAATTCTAAATGTTTTGGTTGACATTTATCATGTTTATGTGCCAAAGTCAGAACAATTATTTGAATTAACTAGTAAAATCTACTGTCAAAATCATTTTTGCAGCCTTAACTTGAATATAGATTTTGTGCATCTTCATTTTCTGAGATCTAGCATTTCAAACAGAGTCTCTGTTCAGTCAATGCACTCTGACACTAAACCCAGACCAAGAACAAAAGACTGAGTTTACTTACCAATCTCATCAATGAAGATGATAGAAGGCTGGAGCTTGATGGCCAGGGAGAACACAGCAGCAGCCAGTTTCTGGGACTCGCCATACCATTTGTCAGTCAGGGTAGAGGGCTGTAGGTTGATGAAGCGAAAACCGGCCTCTTTGGCGGTGGCTTTAGCTATTAGAGTCTTTCCACAGCCTGGTGGCCCATAGAGGAGTACTCCTGAGCAATGAGAAGTAAAACAAACAATGAGCAGCCTACACAATACTATTTTCAGCGCATCAGCTTTAAGCACTGTCTGGTAAAAATATGAATATGAAAAATGCACTACGATAAGCAGTTTTATCTAGGTCTCTACCTTTGGGAGGTTGAAGCAGCCTTGACCCTACAAACAGATGCCTTTTCTGGACAGGAAGAATGACTGTGTCTTTCAGCTCGGTAATGATTTCATCTAGGCCAGCTATATCTCTCCACGTTATCTGTGAGAACGAGGCAGGGCATTACAAATCAAACTTCTTTAAATACTCTTTTTCACTTCCACTCTGGACACATACTAAACGGAGCTGCACATTACATCGTTTTCTGTCTTTTCACAATATTGGCCTATTTTTATCACAAAAGACTGCATTCGAAGGCTACAAACTTGAGCATCTTGAGCATATGATTAGTGATTCATGATCCAAAAAAGGTTCAATATTTTGTTTCAAATAATACAGGATAATCTTATACACATTTGTCTGCTATTAATGTGTTTTTAACAGAATGAAAGGCACATCAAAGTCACAAGATATTCTAATACAATTGTAATAGTTGTATTTTGCCCATACTTATGCACTCAATGTTAATCCAGAAAGAACAGTTAAAACATGCCTGAAATTAAGCCAGAACACTACCTATTCTCATAACTGTGAAGCTAAAAAGTATCCTCACTTGCATAGTTAATGGGTCCACCAGATGGGCTGCAATACTCATCTCGTATTCAGAGAGCTTGACGTTCTGCACTCCTATCTTCCGCATCAGCTTCTCTGCCTGAAAAGAACCAGGAACTTTCAATGCAAACTTTGACCAAATCTACACAACCTAAACGTGCTACCATTCCATTTTGTTAAACGTGTATCGATAGCACACCTACGCATCCAGTTACACGTGCTGATGAAGAAGTAACATTTGAACAAGAACTCATCTACTTGGTACAGGTATTCTACTCACCTGTTTCTGTGCTTCTACTTTCTGTTTTCTTGTAGGATCAATAGCGTCCACCATCCACTTTATTGTAAAATAGGTGACTGCACCAAATATGGTGAGGCGAAAGAGTAAACCAATGACCTCATTACGACCCAAAGGACGGGTGATATTATCTGCAGGAATCTCTTTCAGCACCATCATCACACAGCTGTGAAGTAATAAAAAAAAGTCTGGTCACAATAGCCACGACAACTGCCATGACTGACCATCAATTTGGTTTGACAGTTTTTGCAGAGCAAATTACTACTACAACCGGTACAAACCCCATTTCCAGAAAAGTTATTTTATGAAAAATCCAATAAAAACAGGAATGTGTGATTTGTAAAATCTTTAAATAAACTGATTAATGTTTTTACAGATCAGCATACATTTATTCAGCAAATATCAACAAATTTATTGGACATATGCAACACACTCATAAAAAAAAATTTTTGGAAACAAAGGAGACTAATTGCTACAGTTCTGCAAGTGAAATTGTGGATTGCAGATAAAGTGGACTGATTCTCCTCTTCATGAAGCTCCACACACTTTTGTTAGGAGACAAGTCAAAAATACACATAAAGTGCACTTTGTCAGATGGAGTGTGTTCACAATGACAGTCACTTTAACTTTGATTTCTTAGACTGGTGAATCAGAACACCATGCCTTTATCTCTCTGCCATAAACTGCTTTTATTCTTATTGGTTTTTTTGCTGTTGTTTTTTTTATTTTATTTTTTTATCTCCCAACCATGTCTCAAGACACCAGACAGAGCATTCTCAATGCCAACGTTTTGTCAGGGAGGTTTCAGAAGTCTGGTTCCATTCATCACTACTGTGAATGATTCTAATTCGGTGACTTTCACATCAGAATACTCTGAATGACGTTCTCGCTGTTTAGGGGAACTTCACGAATTCAAAGGGCTGAATGAACAACTCGGCAGCTTCGGCCTGATCCGCAGGTTCTGATATATTTCACTGTGAACTCCGGTTTCCGAACAAAACCATCACTGAGCTGATACAGGGTGATCCTGCACAATCTCTACCGACTTTTTTTTTTTACCATATTAACGAAACAATACGTGATCTCTGTACGACGACAACGTCTACGTCCATGTTTCATGTCTCAGGATGCGTTACTGATGGAAAGGCACTGAGTTCCGGGTAGGAAGTGGGCATGTACCGGTGAAGAAACACCAATTCCAATCAAATCTAAACCTGCATTAGCCCACGGTCAACAACCAAGAGCACTCAGGCGAACTGCAATGCCAACCGCAGCTTGTTTAAACTTCGCTAGACAAGGCTAGGGTTAGTATCTCGCGCGGTTGTCGGGGCAATGACACATAAGGCATGAGACGCACAGGCCGTTACGGTTCCGTAAACAGACATGGCATTATATGGGAAATCAAGCCTTTTACTTTAAATGTAAGACTACATGCCAGTAAAATGAATACTTTGGCACTGAATTCTCGGGAACCCCTTGACGATACAGTAACTCTAGATTCGGGTTTACTTCGCAGCAGCTGCTTCGGTAAGGAGAGCCGGGGAATCTGCCCGTCGGGTTCAAAACTGAAAGCACCGCGTTTAAGCCTTGACCTTCTTATGAGATCCGCACTGACATTAACGTTTGCCGGTAACTTTCTGTACAGCCAGCACTCAGTAGAAATATCATGTCTTAAGCACGCGTGTGACTTTTCAATTAACATGTAGCTTTATTTACATTAACAGACATATTTCGGTTTGCTACAGTGGGCCACACGGCATGACACACTCACCTCCACGGCTCCCCGCTTCTCCCTGCCAGTGTGTGGGAAAGCAGTGAAAACTCACTCACGGCCGTGAGCGCCCCCTGCCGGCCTGGAAGATCTAACGGCTGTAGGATCGCGCAAACTTCTCTGCTTCAGGTCTGTTGCTACCTGCACTTTTCTGTCATGATCAAATAAAATCAATTTGAAGTGAAGGTTTGATTGTATTCAGCGACGGGAGCATTGGTGAGATCAGGTTCGGATCACAAACACTACTCCATCTCATCCCTAAGGCACTGGATGTTGCTCTTTCACTACCCTCTAGCCCAGAGCTGGGGTACTTTATGCTCCCCTAGCTGTTACTTGGCATTGGGCATGGTAGCCTAAGGCTCATGTGTCTATCTCCTTTAAAGATTCCACGATTCCAAATAAGCTCATAAATATATAATTCAAATAGTGTTTGAAATACACACCTATGAAGATAAAGAAATGATAATACTCTGATAATCAGTGGTAATGGGGTGGGCCATACTTTAAAAATATGTCACAATACTTTATATTAAAAAATAGAACAATATATTTTCAGAGTTCTTGAGGTATAACACTATTTATTTTTGTAGAAAATGATGAGAAGGAATGTACAAAAACGAAAAAGTAGTGACATAAAAAACACTACCACAAACTAATGAAACAAATTATTTTTATTCAACATATAATACAGTTACGAGTAAACATTAGTACCTCCAATTTTTTTCAACATGCAAACATGTGCCTACAGAAAATGATTATTAAAAGACAAATGACAAAACTGACATTATTTAGACATTTTTAGAAGCAAGCAAAAAAAAAAAAAAATAAATCAGCACATGAAAAAAAATAGTACACCCTTACATGTATCACACCTTCAAGTGCATAAAATTAGAATCAGCTGTTCCAGATTAGGTGCTATTGATTATAACCTTTTGCAGGTGGAACCTGTCTTTTTTAAACCTGACATGTAGGGCCTGGTGTACTTATTGCTATTGAAGTATGTAGTGTCATCATGTCAAGATATTTAGAACTCTTTAAGGTCCATCCATCCATTTTCTAAACCACTTCTTCTGTTTCCCGGTCACGGGGAAGCTGGAGCCAATCCCAGCTGACTGCAGGCCTAAGGCGGAGTACACCCTGGACAGGAGGCCAACCTATCGCAGGGCAACACATATTCATACACACATTCACACCTACAGCCAATCAACCTACAGTGGGAGGAAACTGGAGACTCCTCAGAGAAAGGCACCTGTATCAGGGATCAAACCCAGGACCTTCTGTGAGGCGACAGTGCTAACTACTGCACCACTGTGCCGCCCTCTCTTTAAGTATCTTTAAGATTGTGGATTCTTCTGAGTCTGCCAAGGGATTAAAAACATTTTTCATTCAAGAAAAATTATCTATATGTGGTGTAGACCAAATGCAGCTTTTCAGGAGAAGAAGCCCATATCAACTGTGCAGCATGGTAGTGAAAATGCTATGGTTTGAGATTGCTGCCTCAGGGAGTGGAGAGTTTGTAGCCATTGATTTAACATTTAATTCTGCATCATATCAAAGAGTGTTCTGCATCAAATCTGTTCAAAAGTTGAACTGGAGGTGGAGGTGATCCACCAGAGAATGGTTCAAAAAGAAAAGGGATTATTAACCATACTGAAATCTTGTGGGGGATTTGAAAAGGAAGTGCATGCAAGAAAACCCACAAAATGCAAAAAGTTATTTCTGCTAAAGGGGGCGATATTAGCTTATGAATGTACTTTCTTCACAGAAAAATGTTATTTGTTTATTGTTTTTGTTAAATAAATGATTGAAAATCTACTTTTTCCTTTCTTTTTACTTTTGGCTTTGTCCAAGAATATCACTTTTATCTAAAAGCACTGTTTTAAGAGGGTGAAATTATTGTTGTTTTTTTTAGGCACGATAAAACAAGCAGTTCCCCTGGGGAGTATTTTTTTACATGACTACATGATACACTAAAATGTTTAATACTGTGACATAATAAATTGTGATAACAATAAACCTCACCAATTTACCCAGCCCTTTGTTTCAATTAGTTACTTTTAATCATAAATGTGAATGATTTGTCTTTGAATGAAATGTTTTCCAATGATAAAACTTTCATTTGTGTGTAAAGAAAAATACTATTTACCAAGGCTGGACCTCTGGCCTGGTATTTACAGTATTAACCTTTTTAAGGAAAAATCATAGTTAATTGAGAAACCTTAATAACATATTCACATTTCAGCATTTTAGTTTCCAGCAATCTAAATGAATATGTAGCAGGTGGTTTATCATCAGCAAACACAGACAGACAAGCCATGCTCAAACACCTTCATGTAGGTGCAACATTGAGGGGACATTTAAGCAGAAACCATTCAGTTCTTTCTGATATTCTGCTTATATGTATGAGGCTATTGGTAGCCTATGGGCTATACAGTGCCTTTTTATATTGTGGCTGTCAGACTAAAAACGTGTATGTCCATTTTTTGGCTGTACATTTTGATGTACATTGAGTCAAAATGTCATAATGAATGGAACAAAAAAAATGTTACTTAAAAATACATTTACATTAACCTCCATTATAAGCTAAGAAGGTTCTGTGCTTGTCTTGTAAAGTTGCCATTTGGGAGATACGAGTTGTGTCTGACAGCAATGATACACTGTAAAAAGAAAAATTAGGCAGTAGTAAATAAAAATTGCACAGCCCAAATCTGTTTACTCACCTGCCTTTTGATAAATCTAGTCCTGGACCTGCAATTTACTAATTTCTATTGTTATTAAGTTTAAATCTGATTTCATCCTACGTCAATTATTTAAGTCAACATACCAATACATTTTCAAAACTGTAAAACTTGTAACAGTGCAATTCGGTTTGATACTGGGGTCCACAGTGAGTGTAAAATACAATGAGATTTCACACGATATGCGACATCTTCATGAACTCACACATGCAAACAAAAATCAGGGAAAGTCAGAATTAGCTTCTCAGCATAAAACCTTGCACACAGTAAAATAAAGTAAAATTAATTGTGGAGAAAACACACAATTTTTATGTCACATCGATGCATCAGATTGGGTGCTATCTGGGCTGATGCATCAATACAGTTCAATACATTGTGACAGCCTAATTATTTGCACTTTTTTTGCACATTATTTACACCTTTATTGTGTGTAATTATATACTGTTCTGTTGGTTCAGCGACTGGACTTTTATAGATGATCCTTTTGTACTTTTTTTCTGTGCAAATGTAAAACATCGTCAGAATCAGAGTCACATGCAATGTGTTTGTTCTGTATATGAAACTTACATATATATATATATAATGAAAATGGGGTTTAGGATGTTAGATCACTTAAACTTTAAGGAATTTTCAGTAGTGCAGGTAAACATGATGCCAGTTCAGATGAATGATGTGTGATTAACCAGTCACGTTTATACGTAATTATACAGGCAACAGATCTAAACTGTTCCTCTCAGAGAGTAGCAGCATATTATTCTGACAGATGGCGCTAAAGAATAAAGATTTGCCATTCTAAAAAGGCTGCAACACCGGACCCCCTGTCCCACCCCGTGGGCACAAATGAACATTTAATGCCCACGAAAGAGAGCTGAGCGTGGGTGCACTAGAAACTCTCGCCGGTCTCTTGCTGCTAATGATAAAAACTACCCTCACACAGAGCGGTCGCTGGGGGTCTTCGCTTATCGTGGCACCTTCGTAGCAGCTTGTGCTCAGCCTGACTTTTCTGCTTGCGTAAGCATTTCAGTAATTTCCTGTCCTCCGTTGCAGGATTGGCGAGCAAACGGGGTAACTTCACACTTTCAGTGATTTTTTTTACATTTCACTCCATTGAAGACACTCGTGCTTGAGTCTTTTAGGTCTGTAGTTTAGCCTTCGTACGTGAAAAACGCAGCGATAGCATACTGAATCCTGGAATACCCCATTTAATGACAAAAACCCAACATTTTTTAACGTAATCTAATGTAAAATATTGGACACTTCCCTCATTTCAGAAGACACGTGACTCTGGAACAAAAATTAGTTCGCGTGTGTGTTCCTCCGCCGCCGGGGGAACAAAAAATACATCTTAGAACACTCAACAAATGGAGCAAGGCTCTGGTTTTAACAGTATTTCCGTGATTATTATGATACACTGAAGGCCATCGTCATTTTGCTCAGAGTATCTTTGTAAACGCGTTGCCGCTAAGGAACTATTTTATGTAGCGGAGAGCTATCGCTGCCCGAGCTGTGGTTTTTTTCTACTGGAAGCCATGATGGAAGTTGAGCAGGAGAGTTTATCGGCGGCGGAGAGTTAGAGGGGAGAACGGAGCGGAGCGTTACACACAACCGTCTCCTATCATTCAACCAACCTGGCTTTCCTGTCCTTTTAATGTTGTGGTGGAGGCTGTCAGGTTTTTTTCTTCACGCTTTGGAATACTGACGACTTGGATGTTTGAATTTCGGCTGCCTTTTCATTTTATCTTTTTTAGAAAGATGTTCCTCCTCGCTAGCTCGCTAGCGCTCCGGCTAGCAGTACGTTAGAGCTTCGCAGACGGAGAGCGAGTGTGTGAGAGTAGATGTGTGAGTGAGAGAGTGTGTGTCTGTCACTGCTAGTATATTCTGGGTTGGAGACGTCGGAGAGGACCCTCTCCGCCTTTTTCGGCTCCAATCACGGCGACTGCGGCGGACCCAGAGACTTGGCGAGCTTTAGAGATCCCGAGACGCGGAGGAGGACCGTCTGTCTGTCCGCCTGGAGGGATTGTGGCCTCTCGGTGGGCTTTGGGGAGCCGGAGCCGGGCCTGCTGTGGCCTTCTCCTTCACAAGCGAGCGGCAGACGGCTCACGGCCGCGAGCTAGCAGGTAAAGAGCTGGCCAGGCTCGTCCGGAGGACTACTAGAAAGCCGAGGCGAGAAAATAACGTTACGGACGAGGCGACGGCGGCATTGCGCCCGGAGGCAACGATACTCTCACTTACCCTGAAAACCATAAAGACTCCTTTCACAGCTATGGCCACGATCATACAGAAGATGGTCAGTCGAAACAAAAGGAGATACCAGGAAGATGGGTTCGACTTGGACTTGACCTGTATCCTCTTCTTTATTTGGCCTCTTTCGTGCTTTGAATGGATGTAGGTTACATCCGCGGATGGGCTGATTTGTCCGGCTCGCGTCTTGTCCCTGCTCCACAATGACCAGTTAGTCCAGGATCAGCGGTTGTGGGGGGCTAGCTCAGGGGCCCGTTTGTGTTCGTCCTGCAATCAAAGTATTAGTATTGGCATTGTACACCTGTCAACCAAAGTCAAGATTTAGCACATGATCGCTTGCCTCCGCGTATAAATAGATTGCTTTCTTAAAATTGACTAAATTCTCATTGTCTTGTTGGTGAACCTTTTTTTTGGGGGGCGGGGGGGGGGGTACCCTTGTACATGTAGGTCTTTTCCCCCTATTAATTCTCACTCAGCGATTTTCTTCAGCGCCAGCTTGCAGGCTATGTAATGTTGGGTTGATCAGGCAGCCCTGCTCTCAGCAGGACTCCAGTGTCAGGGAGCTTTCTGCTGTAAGGTTGAGAGGTAGCTGCTAGATATCCTGTCATTGTTTGCCCAGTCGATTTGCTGTTGTGTGTGTGTGTGTGTGAGCTCATCGACATGGGTTGTTTGGCTCTCCACGCCGTGCAGAACAGGACCAGAGCGAACCGGGCTTTCTTTTGCTTTGAAACAAAAGATCCATCTTCTGCGACGCTCAGAGGATCAAGTGGCCTACATAATGCAAGATTAAATTCACAATCAGTGCTACACAAAGGAGCATTGCATCAGCTGCTTGCAGAACATGGCTGATGTTAAGAGCCCTTTTACATGATCAAGAATGTATAGCCCTGCAATGCCTGCCTTTAAAAAAAAAATGCACTTGTGGTCTCAACAGATCCACTTCTGTCTGTTTCCAGCAGAAGCTTTGGTTCCTTTTCTTTGTTGCGATTTAAGAGGATCCTTACATGGGTCCTACACAGTTTGTGCAGGTGAACAGCCTTGTTCCTTCAGGTTATTACTTGAAGGTTTGGCCAAGATGTTGAAAACTGTGCATGTGTGTATGGTTAAGGTTTAGATTTGGTAAGCTCTGGGAACATCAGGGAGAAGGCTCAGAGGAGAAATGAGGCATAGCTCCATTATTTGCATTAGGGGTGGGCAATATGGTGATATTTATGGTTATCGTGATTGCGTAACATTATTTCACAGTATGCTCTTCTGAGCATGTGTGGATGCTGGCATTGCTTACAGAACACCGACCCACTGCAAGTTTATATTTTTTTATATATATATATATATATATATATATATATGAGAGCGAGACAAGATTGTTTATTTATATATAAATATAAATTCATTTATTTATTTATTTATTTATTTATTTTTGGTCCAGCTTATCAACCCTTATTAAAAAAAAGTCGATTCTTTTGTGAAAGGTCAAGGTTTGTGCCTTGAAATATCATAATTCTTTTTGCCACATTGCCCACTCCTTAACTGCAGGTTAGATTTCTGCTGGAAGTGTGTTGTCATATGGGAATGATTACAATTGGTTGAATCATTTTAACACTCACTCTTCCCATCCCTCTTTATCCTTTGATTTATTGTCCAGTGCCCTGGTAACCATCCGCTAGATGAGCGAGAAATACCCGACATGCTGCGGCTGAATAAACGTTTGTGGGTGAAAGTCGTTGAAGAGTTGCAGGTCTTTTTCCGTGTTCATGCAAATGTACTGCAGGAGATGGAGCATGATTATAGGTGTTACTGTCAAGCAGTTGGCCACATTTTTTTTGTGAAGTTGTTGAGGCCGGTTATGTTCTGAAACCTGGTCTTACAGTGGCCAGTGAATTAATGAACCTTATTGGCATGCGTTTGTCCCTGCCCACCAGCTCGCTGAATGGATCCACTGTATCTGTGTATTCTGCATAAGGTCTCGGCTCATCATGCATTCAGTTCCCTTTATTTTCTGTGTTCACTCATGATTGTAGTAATGCTTCTTGAATCCTGCTTTGCTCATGAAATAGGAAACATGTTGAAATGGAAGTGTGTTCTTTTCACATTCTAGATTTTGCAGTTTATTCCACCGCCCCAGCCAGTGGACATAGAGAAGCTGTCCGTACAACCTAATTAGCTGGTTGAGTTACTGGCTGAAGAATTCTTGTTAAGCTTGGTATTGTACCAGACATTTGTTTTAGAGCAAGCTTAAAGGTCCTAAAAGTTTACGAATCACCACCAGAAATAATGAAATGTACTGCCTCTCCTAGCTTATGTAAGTACATGTGTCTGATTATTTAGATGTAGGCCAGATGGTGTTATTGAAGCTATAGACTATAGCAGGCCACATGGTGTTACTGAAGCTAAAGGCTATACTGTTACTGTTTAGGAATAATCCCATTTTTTTATATGCATGTGCGCGTTAACTCCGTCTTTAAATTTTTGCACTGGGCTTTGTTAGTGTCGCATGAAAATGTTTCCTTGTTTGAGATCATGTGTATTCTGCCAGGCTAATGGTTAACCGTCTTCTGGATTTCAGTCACATTTCAATCTTATATTGTCAGAAAAATCAAGTACTAGAGGATATATGAGCGATTTTGTGAAACCCCCACAGTAGTCACCAGTTAGCACGGACCATTCACATGGTAATTGGTGGCTTTAAGACATTATGAGCATGTTTGGTCAAGACTTGCAGTTTAACAGCCCAGGCAAGGAACGTGTTTCGGTACAGGCTCTGACTGTGAAGACAAGCGTCGTGTCATTGTAAACGCACCTGTGAGATGTCAGAACCATCAGTACGATGATTAGGTTGCCAGCACAGTTTCTGTGAGTTGTTTGTTACTTATAGGATGAGTAATGTGGCTTGCAATTATACTTGCATCACACTGTGTGATCGGTATATTCTGTATAATGTTGCGAATTAGGGCTGCACAATTAATTGTCTCTTTATAACAAAATCGCAGTAGGAGAGTGTAGTTTTCAAAGTGCAAGGCCTGCAGTCTTAGTTCTGGGTTACTTTATGTAATGTTTTTTTTAAACAGCCTTTAAGTAGGGAAATTAGACCATTATAATACAGAGCACCTGAACTGGCAGTCAAGCCTCAAGCCTGAAGAAATGGTAAAATAATAATGGCAATATAATTCCACAATACAAGAAGTTTGACATTTGAGAAGTTGGAACAGATAAAATGTTTCATTAGTAAATGTGCCTCACAATGTCGTTGGACAGCGTAACCGGCTAGTCGTAGAACGTTGACTACCAGTTGTCAGCTAGCAGATGACTGCACTGGCTAGCATAGTGATGAGTGTTTGGGGTGGGGGTATGGGGTGCAAGAGGGCATTTTACCCACCCACCCACTCACCCAACCAACCAAAAAGTGTGAGGTCAGTTGTGCTCTCTTTAACTCTTGGCCAAGGATGGCTGTGGCACCAGTCTCCCAATGATGGGGTCCATGCTTACAGCTATGCCACTCTGGCATCTAGTTCATCTAACATTCAGGTGCCATAAATCAGATGGTGGTTCTTTCTAAGTTTCTTGTACACTCAGTTCTTAAAAACTGTTTTCTCAGAGTCTGTTTGAACCTTATCCATGTGCTGTATGGAGTATGTTACCTGTGTAGATGCTGGAACATCAGTAGAAATGCAGGCTATGCGGAATTTTGTATATTCTTGAGTGCTTGAGCGGTGTTCTACAGCACATTTTGCAGTGATGTAGCATAATGAATAGGAATATTCTTTTCCCTCTGAAGCTGCAGTTGTTCTGAAGTGCAGATTGTAAACTTTCAGTTGATACTGTTTTTGTGTTCTCAAGTAAAAGAAAAATTTTATGATTTGCATTTGATGATTGTAGTGTGAATAGTCTTGTTTTGCAAAGAGAGTCCTCCTTTGTGCCATGTTGTTGGCATTTCTTGAAATAACAGTGGGGGGAAAATCTGTCCATACAGAATGTAGACTGAATGAAAATAAGCAAAAGCTTTAGCTTTGTAACTATTTGAGAAGTGCAGTAAACTGAAGGCCTCTTATCAACAAAAAGAGTAGAGTTTAACCCTTGAGCCAAAAACTATGTTGCACATTTCTAAGGATGGGTCTCGTCGTACGAGAATATTTTGGTACTTCTCACTGTTCTTGCTTGTTCTGTTACTTCTGACAGTGACTGAAATGTGTCATTTTGGCCAATGGCAATTTTAAGCGTCCGCCTGTTGTGCTGTTAAAAACGTCAGAGGGGCTTTCGTTCTTTTTTTAAACCCGAACACTCAACTACTTTGGACAAATGCATCAAACGTCTGTTTTTTGCAGTGCAAAGCATTAATGACCTGAAACAGGATTTATAATGGTTTCCTTGGGTTTTATAGTGTTGATTTAAAAGGAACCAATAAGCATATTTAACGTATTGTATTTCATTTTCTTGAAAGATATTAGTGTTTTTGATGATTAGAAGTGTACAGCGCAGCTGTGGTGGAACCGTATATATATTTAACGCTGCTGGATGAGGCATGGTCAAGGTGTACTTTGTTCAATTGCACAGTGTCTTTGTGCTACTGTATGGTTTTATCTCTAGTTACGTTAGCTGCTGTTGGTGCAGTTTAGACTAATTGACAATATGTAAAGTGGATTTGATGGATTTCGATTAGCTTACAGCAGGTATAACTGTTAAGGCTGCCAAAATTGATTATTTTTATAGTCAATAATTCATGTGTGTTAATGAACAAATATTTAGATGACTGGCCTAAATGTGCCCTGTAAATGTGAGAGCTGCACAAAAAAGTGTGTGTGTGTTTCAGGTAACTCTTTTTTTTTTTTTTTTTTTTTTTTCCAACATGAAGAAAAGCATGCATCACTTTTTCATGCTTGTCTGTCCACACTGTTGAGCTACTGTAAGTGATAAACAGCTAAAATAAGTTACTATATTAAATATGTGGATGAATGTTTTCGCTCTTCAGGATGCACCATCATTTCGTTGGTTTAGCATTCTAACACTGGTCTGGTGGATTTTTTTTTTTTCACTAGACAAGCTGTGTTACTAGGTTTATAGGACAAATTGATGGACAGCTGTAATATAAGTAAGGTATGAAATTAGTTTTATTTGAATTTAGTTTAAGACTGTGGCGGGACGAGATACCGAATGTTAAACTGCTGCACCTGTGTAATGAACAGATCCAATCCAACTTGCCATGTAACATCTGGATTTCTAGTGTTTGTACAGGTAATGTTGGTTTATTCTGTCCGATCCCCTCCAGTGTGAACCGTGTCCTCAGAGAGGAGCTGTATCTTGGTTTGTCAGAATGCTGGCATGGAGGGAAAGCTACCATTTACCGCCCGTTCTGCTGTTATGGAATCTATATGAGGATGTTTACTTTGTCAGTGCCGCTGTGGAAATATGGGTCATATTGGAGCTGTCGGAACAAAACATAGTGTCTCCAAATAAGCAAGTTTAGAGAAAAAGGGGGAAAATGTTAATTTTCAGTGTAAGTTCATGTCAGATTTAATTGCGCTTTTCTATTGGGCCATTCATTATGACCAATGTCATATTTGACTTTTTCAGATTCTGGTTCAGTCATGAAGTTGCTCTAGGCTGGACATTGCTTTGAAAACATAAACAAAAATTGTCAGTGGCAATATATTAATGGTCATGTTAAATAGTTTTTGACAGGTGATGTACTTTGTGATTGCTTGTTCTTGGTTTTATGTTCTTAAAAGATGGTTCTTGGGAAAAAATTCATAGAAACAAAGCTTTTTAAGCTTTTTTGCACTGTTAAAGTACATTCTCTATTCTGAATGCCTCATCGGCATAGGTGTTTTTGAGCTTGGCATATGTGTTTTAATACATGCTTCTGAGTTTTTACAGTATTTTACAGATGTGGTGTGGCTAAAAAGGAGCTTACTAGAGCGAGCACTAACTCTGTACCCCAGGTATCAGTGTTGAGCTGATTAATAGCCAAAACTAATGAGGATCTCAAGACTCGGATCTTGAATGGGAAAAGCATGAATTGTATCCAATCCTGTAATGGTCTTGCCACACGGTCATGTTATGTGGTAGTAGAGTGTTGGGAGTATGATTCTCTACCTTATCTCTACCTTATCTGATTTTTGCACTATTATTAGCAAATGATTTCTTTACATGTTCATTTCTCTACCTATAACTAAACTAACATAACTAAAATGATTGAGTGCTTATTGCCATTGTGAACACAGCACAGCTCACAGTGCACCACAGAGAAATGTGACACCTGCATTTTTACCCATCTGGTAGGAACAGTGGGCGGCTGACGTAGGCAGCGCCTGCGGAGCAATGCACCTCAGTGGTACTTGCACTGCTTTGCGCTTTAACTGGCAACCTACAGGTCACAGGGGCAACTCACTGCCCCCACCATTCCGATTCAGTTTATTCATATGAATGCAAATAAAGTCTTACCCCACCTAACCCCACACTGCGATAGGCTTGAACTCTAGAGCTCCATAGTTATCAGTGTTCAGCAGGCGTGCACACGTCATGATCTGAATTTTTTTGCAGGCATAGATAGGTTAAATTCTTACACATTTTTACATGAAAAATGTTTAATATCACACAAGCCCTAATTATTGTCTGTTTACTGTGAACTTGATGACGGCATATGCTTCCTTTCTGATTTGTGCTTTGTTGCGCGTTTTGTTACGAAAGAATATTCTGTTGGGTACAGAGGAGCTCTTTCTAATAGTTCTCAGCAAGGGCTCATCACAGATATGTGCCGGGCAAACGAAATACAATTATACAAACCTTATTAAAGCATTTTAGGGTTGTGGCAGAAATCCAGGGAAAGTCAGCTTTTGTGAGAGCCAGTTCATTTTTCCGCAGTATTTTCTGAAAATTTTCTTTGCAGAAGTTAACAATACATGCCAGTCTGGCTTCCAGCTGTCGAGTCCTGAGAGGATGTGTGGATAGGGTGTGCTTTGATGGCAGAGTAAGTCTGTATTTGAATGAACAATGTATCTGTAAAACCCAGTTGAGCACTGAACGATTGGGACAGAACACCATGTTGCAGTTACACTGCTACATCCAGAGATTGCAGCGCATCGTGCAATACAGACCACCACAAACGCAGCTCATCAAGGCGCTTTGAGTTGAATGTAAAGACAAAATTGATTAGAGGGCTCGTTTGCATGTTGCAGACTTCTGTATCAGTCCGTGTTGCCAAAGTCTTAATTTTTAACAAAGAATATGGTGTGGTTCCCATATGTGAAAGGTCTATTCCTAAATATGTATTTAGCGAACGGTAAATAGACTAAAGCGTAGCTATGCACTTTATTCTCTTTACATTAGCGCTTCGTGCATTTCTCTTCTAGGTTTAGCCCTGGATTGAGGTTTTTCCAGTTTTAAGAAGTAGTGTTTCAGCCTTCGGTGTGTGCGTGTATACCGCTCAGCTGCTCTGTGTGTGATTGTCAGGCCGAGAGGACTGATGAGCTCTCATGGCACTTGTTATGGAAAGGTGAGGAAGGAAAGCGATTCCAGGTTGGACCGAAGCACAGTGTGATTTATTTAGTGCCCCTGTGTGGCCTTCTGGGTTAGAGGTCTGCACATCGGTCTCTTACTGTGAGGCCCATCTGTTCTATATTACCCAGGAGCCTGGTGTCCGGCCTCTCGCTGCACAGCCAAAGTAGACTTTACATTAGATGAGCAACTGATCTTCCAGCTTGAATTGTCTGGACTTTTGTGTGTGTTTGGCTTCCCTGGTGCCTTAAATGTTGGGTTGCATTTCTGTAAAATAACCCTTGACTCGACCTGTTTCAGTTCTTTTAGGTTTTTTTTAGTTGTACAATCGAGCACCCAGCTTAAATGTATTACAAAACTGAAGGCAATCTTAGATAAGCAACTGAGGTTCCAGCATGACTTCTCTTGGCTTTGGGGTGTGTTTTGATTCACCTTTGCCTAAAAGTCAATGTGCCATTTTGTGAGAGAGCCAATTCTATGGAGTAAGAGTATTTGTCCGTTTTGTCTCCTGTTTTGTCAAATAACCATTGTCTCATCCATTTTTAGTTCTATGGGGTTTAAAGTATGTTAATAACCCATGACCTTATGCTTTCAGTTCTACAAAGTAGCTGCCAGGTTGAACATGTGCAGTTATTTTCCCAAAATCGAATGCACTTATGTAACACAAGCCCTACCTTAAATTATATTCACGTTTTTTTGTGTGTTTTCCCCCTTACATTCACTGTCATTTCCGTACAGTCAGTCTTCAGTGTCCTATTCTTTAACATAACCCTTGGCTAACCTTTTTGTCAGTTCTATGGAGTCAAAATACGTCAATAAGCCATAACATTCTTGAGGCTTTCTAGCTCTTGAAAGTAACCACTGGGCTGAAAATGTGCAGTTACATTACAAAATCGAATGATGACAGTTTTTCTTGGCTTTGCCATTGTCAGTTGTCCAAAAACGACATCACTTGGTTTCCTTAATTCTACAGCACAGATATTTATCCCAACATAATTGCTATGGGCTTTCCTGCTGAAAGACTTGAGGGGGTCTACAGAAACAACATAGACGATGTTGTACGGTGAGTGTTCTTTGCAAACTTCTTGGAAAGGGAGGCTCATAGAGTCTTGAACTTTCAGTAGGCTGTGTTGTATCACATACTAATAAAGGTTTTGGGATGCGGAAGAGATAATGTCAGCAGTTAATCAGCTACTTTGCGCAGGCACCGTTTGTTCACCTATAGCTGCGAATGAGGTCTAGCTTAAGCAGGGCACAGTGAAAACATGCTCAGTTTGGAAAAAATGAGTATTATACACACTTGGCTTTCCATGTAACCGTGTCTTTGTCAGTAGATTGAATTCTGTCAGTTGCATCTGTTCTATTGCAAGTTGGACACGTTTTTTTGAAATTGGAGATGACCAAAACTCATACTGTGGTTGGTGAAAACTCCTCTCCAGCTGTGTTCGAGCAGAGCAGAGGAACTCGCCAGTATATGTCTGTGGTTAGTTTTAGGAATAATACTTTCTCCTAACAAAAGGAAAAATGCCACACTGAGCATGTAGACAAAAATATACTGTTATTAATGCTAATAATATATTATTTCCACACCTCATTTGAAGTTATCTGGTGTATGGATGACATGAACTCCCAGGCATTTGACCAAAATTCCCTCAAATGTTGTGTTTTCTGTCAGAGTACTGAGTGTTGTAATGGTCTGCTGAGAGCCGATGGCTGAGCTGATATCAGACAGTGGTTTTGGGTACGATTAGTGGGGCATGGTTATGATTACGATATGATTTCTCCAAAATCAACATTGCATGTTTCTGGAAAAGTAATTGTTGTGTTCTCCCTGTAGGTTTCTGGATTCAAAGCATAAAAATCATTACAAGATATATAATCTGTAAGTATATACTCAACCCTATGACTTCCAACTTTTTTTTGCCCCTCACTGTGGGCAACTATATTTTTATTAGGCTGCTTTACTAGAATAAAATAGCGCGGACTGTTTTTTTTTCACTTGTACTTCTGAGTTGACCTCTACTGCAGACTGCCTGTTTGTAAATATTCATTTAGTCCCTTTTGGTGCAAATTACATTTTTTAGCTGTGAAAATGCTCCACAGTAGGACATTGTCTTTAGGAAGGCTGAATGTTTCACTGCTCTTGGTCTGTGTGTTTTGTTTAGTTTTTTTTTGTTTGTTTTATGAACACTGCCCATGTTTTTCATTTACAGATGTGCAGAGAGACATTATGATGCTGCCAAATTTAATTGCAGAGGTAAGACTTACAAAGGAAATACGTCCAAAGTGTGTTCATGAAATCGCTTTAACACCAAATCATCACTAACCTTTTTCGCTTGTCTCCTGCAGTTGCACAATACCCATTTGAAGATCATAATCCTCCCCAGCTGGAGCTTATCAAACCTTTCTGTGAAGACTTGGATAAGTGGCTCAGTGAAAATGACAATCATGTGGCTGCAATTCATTGTAAAGCTGGAAAGGGCCGGACAGGTGTCATGATTTGCGCGTACTTGTTACACCGAGGCAAGTTTGGAAAAGCACAAGAGGCTCTAGACTTCTACGGGGAAGTCAGGACCAGAGATAAGAAGGTAATTAGGGTTTTATTCTTAGTGTTTATTCAGTGTAAATTACATGTTTTCCATTACAAGTTATGTACAATGTATTGATGTGCAGTTATATTGAATTAAATATTCTTATTATTAATAATAATAATAAAGTTTTTAAAAATGAATTTAGAATTTAAAGTGATTCTAAAATGTAAAGAGATAATATATTCAATTCCATATTTATTTTTTGGTTAAATACAAATCTCTATTTTTTTTTTCCATGCTATTTTAACTGTGCTTTGTGTTGTATTGATCTCTGTTCCATTATGTAAATGGTTCCTCCAGTCTTTATACATTCATTGTAATTCTGAATTGCACCAAAATAATTGAATCACATTGTAGTTAAATGTTGAGACTAAATGATGGAATAGTTTCCTAAAGAAGATTTCTGCTGTTAAAATGATACAGGAACATTGAAACAGGGCTGTCTTCTGTACCTTTGTCAAGTCTGCAGCAGTCCAGCAGTGGTGTATGATGAACCTGACAGATGTTTTGTTTTTTTGGTAGGGAGTGACTATTCCCAGTCAAAGACGCTATGTCTGCTACTACAGCTACCTTCTAAAGAACCATCTAGAGTACAAACCCGTGGCACTGCTATTTCACAAGATGGCGTTTGAGACGGTGCCCATGTTCAGTGGAGGGAACTGCAGTAAGTTCTTCTTTTTCCTCTTCTTTGGCTACTTGCGGGCTGCTGCGGAAGTTTGAGCTGTTCTGGGTTGTTTTTCTTGATTTGGAATTCACGTTACAAGATGCTTTTCTTAACTTCTCTGATATTGTAAGAAACCACTGGAACTCCGTTCAGTCTAAACCAGCACAATTTATTTGCACTGCCATCATTACACCGTTAACTGCTTGGAGGGAAACCCAAACAACCCATTTTGTTACGACAGTGAAGTGTTGCCTGTGATGTAGAGTATGGTGCCCGCCGAGGTGCCTTAGGGGTGGGAGAGAGTGAGGGCTGTTCTATCCACCCAGAGAGAGCGAATTCAAATTTTTCGTTTTTGCTTCTGGAGACCGATAGTGTTTTTTGTGCTGGGAGGTGGTGGTTCTGGTATACCTTGAAGTATACATTTGCAGCAAAACATTTTAAATGTGTTTAAATAGCTTGAGAGAACCAGTTCAATCCGGATTCACTGCTTTGCTTCTGCAAAGCCACTTTCCTGTTGATGGGTGTGTTGGTTTTTGTGTCCATCCACTGATTGTGCTGCTTTTAGTATGGAATTAAAGCTAGGACTGGGTAACGTTGCAGAACGTTGGTACTTGTTGCATTTTGTGATTTTCGCCAGTACTTGAACACTGAACAACTGTATGTTTCCTTCTAAAGAGAATAATTTAAGTTATTGCAGTACACACTGAAATAATTTGTACTAATAGTTTAAGTGTTCTGTTAAATTGTATTTTTTATGTTGCATGTTCCAACTTCTCAACTTTAAGTTGCATTATGATATATTTGCTTTCTTGTATTACCTACCACTACTATCCACCCTGGTTCCTTCATTTTTTGTCATATTGGCTCCTGGTTGTTTTTACCACAATACTTTTACTACTTACAACGATCAGCCACAACTTTCATACCACTGACCGGTGAATTGAAGAACATTTGATATTTTGTTATATTGTCTCCTGTCAAGTGATGTTGGAAAACTGAGTAGACTACTGTTCAGAGTATGTGTAAAAATTATCGATCTGGTGGGGTGTTCCTGGTATGACGTGATTTAGTACCTTAACAAGGTTCGAGGAATGATAATCGGTTAACTGGCGATGGGGTCATGGGCACCCAAGGCTCTTTGATATGCAGATTGAGGGCTAGTCAAGTTTATTTATATAGTGCTTTTTACAACTGCTGTTGTCACAAAGCAGCTTTGCGGAAACTGGGTCCGAGCCCCCAAAGAGCAAGCCAAGGGCGACAGAGGCAAGGAAAGACTCCCTAGTAGGAAGAAACCTTGGGAGGAACCAAGGCTCAGAAGGGGGAACCCATCCTCCTCTGGTTGATACCGGATAGCCCACATGGCCTGATCACAAAGAAAAGCCACTGCAACACAAACTGCTGGCTGTGATAGAAATGTCAGAACACACAGGGTATTACACCTAGATGTGTATGGGGCTCCATAATCAAAGACCGGTCAGAGTGCCCAATGCTGACCTCTGTCCCCACAACTGAAGCATGGAGCAATGGAAAAAGGTGGCATGGTCTGATGGATTGCATTTTTTTCTGTATCTTGTGGACAGCTGAATGCATGTGCATTGGTAACCTGGTGAAGAGATGGTACCAGGGTGCACTGTGGAAGAAGGCAAACTGGCGGAGGAAGCATGATGCTCTGGGCAATGATTTGCTGGGAAATCTTTTGCCCTGTCATTAATGTGGATGTTACACAGGTTTGATCCATACCACCTACCTAAGCATTGTTGCAGACCATGTACCCCCCTCTGTGGCAATAGTAATTCCTAATAGCATCAGCCTCTTGCTGATTTGGCCTGCAACACTGCAAATATTGTTCAGGAATCTTTTAAGGAACATGACACAGTTTAGGGTTTTGATTTGTCCACAGTTCCCCAGATCTCAGTCTGATGAAGCATTTGTGGGATGTGTTGGACACACTAGTCTAAACCAGTCAGGCCCCACATCACAACTTACAGGACTTAAAAGGTCTACTGCCAATGTCTTGATGCCTGCTACCACAGCACATCTTCTGAGTTCTTGTGGAGTCTGAGGTTTAAAGTCCCTGGTGTGTAATTTTAGACTGTGGTTGAGCTGTTCCTTTGGTGTAGGTGTGTTTTTGGTCAGTTGTTCATTACCACATTGCTATAATGTTCTGTATCTGAGTGTCTGGCAGAAGTGCTCTGTCTCCCACTGTCCTTGTCTTGTAACTTCTGCAAAGGAAAGCGCTTGTGTATTTTTAATGGGTGGATGTGTGAAGTGCTCTGTGATGAAAGTGATGAAATGACTGTTTAAAAACACTTTGCCTTGCAGATCCACAGTTTGTGGTGTACCAGCTGAAGGTGAAAATCCACACGTCAAACCCAGCGCACACGCGACGTGAGGACAAGTACATGTTCTTTGAGTTTCCTCAGCCGCTGCCTGTGTGCGGGGACATCAAAGTAGAGTTCTTCCATAAACAAAACAAAATAGTGAAAAAGGTATGCATTGTTTTTCAGTCAGCGCTCAAAGCACAGGCCTTTTCCGGGCTGCACAACAAAACCTGAATCATAACAGTATCCGCACATAATTGATTTAATGTATGGGCATCAAAAGTTCAAACTGGATGATGTGTGTTGTTCTTTAGAAGAGCAAAGTGTTTAGACTTTTGGGTACTTGGGTGAAATATCTGCATTTTATTCATTTTGCTGCATTTGTAAATGCTGTAATGCTAAAAGGAGTAGATGAAATTTCTGGTGTCTGTTGTCAGTACCTCTGTCACATGGTCAGTGTCTTGCTTGATGTACACATTTTTATGTCTTTGACCTATGAAACATTTATGGCTTAATGGTTTTCAGTGGGCCCACCTTGTACATTTTATTAGTTTTTTTTAATGTACTTTTTTAAATAGTTACCTGTTTGGGCTAGAGGCTTATTTATCACTGTTGTAAACATTTTATAAAACAAGGAGAAAAATGGCAAATCCTATATAAATGGATAATAATAAGTCTAAATAAAATGTTTAATACCCAGCATCAGCTAAAGGCTATACAGGCACACTGATTTCATCCCGGTTTTTTGAAAGACTAAAGCAAAGATGGGTCAGTGCATGATACTGAAGCGGCAGACAACATAAAAATTTTAAAAAATAAAAACGACAAATGTTCAGATACGTGTTTGATGTTTAGCTACCTGTAGTTTTAGAGCCTATCAATTTAACTGCTTCCCTTATGATGTCAGTGGTTACAAATCTGTACAAATTTAGTAAAATTAAGTAAACCAGAGTCATGAATCCTAAATGACATTCATTTGCTTTTAAGTCGTTTTTCTCGCAGTGGAACTGAACTTAGGCGAATAAGTCTTACATGCTATAGAATAAGGATTCAAGATCGGTTTATTTCATTACATCATTATACAAGTACAACATGTAGTGAAATGTACCCTGATTGTTCCTGAGACTGCAGTTTTTTTTAAATAATAAAGTTAATGAAATTAAGAAGCTAAATCTAAAGTAAAAAAAAATATTACAAAAGAAATAGAATAGAAATTAAAAATGTAAAACGTATAATAATAAATAGGAAACCAACACTAAACAATAACCCTAACAGTAAACAGTATAAACACACCATTAACAATATGGACAGTTAGTTCTCCATTCAGTAAGCAAACTCTCTATGAAAACACATCACTAATCACAGGTTATTAAAAAAAAAATGCATAACTCAAACTTAAATCTGCATTAGTGCTGCTGTTTAGGTAAGCAGCAATCCAGCCTTATTTCCCTATGTAATGTTCTCTCTCTTTTGGTGTCTTTGGGACATCCATCATAAAAATGGGTGTATGAATATAAAGCTATGAACATGTATATAATGATGGTTAATTGTGAAATGAAAATAATTGTTTACTATGAACATTAAATATATTAAAAGTTTGTGTAATGCTATTCTGGCCAGCCGTCTAATGTTCTCATCCTGTGTTGTTCAATGCTGTCTGTTTAACAGGACAAAATGTTCCACTTTTGGGTGAACACCTTCTTCATCCCTGGACCAGAGGAGAACTCCGAGAAGGTAGAAAATGGGAGTTTACTGAAGGACCTGGATGGAATCCAGAGCACGGAGAGAGGGGAGAATGACAAGGATTACCTAATCCTGACATTAACCAAGAATGACCTGGACAAGGCCAACAAAGATAAAGCCAACAGATTATTTTCCCCCAACTTCAAGGCGAGTTTTACATGGAAGCTTCTTAACTCCCCCCTGTCCCACAAGCTACGAGGTGTAGATACTAGGTTAGGTTATTAGTCTATGCTAATTAGGCTCATTTAAGTCTTTAAACACATACAGTCCATTATGTTTTAACTAGGGGTGCACAATTCTGGGAATTTTCCAAATTAAAAACTTTCCATGGGAATTGATGTGGATTTATGGGAATTAAAGGGAAAAAAACTGGAATTTTTCAAAGTTGAAGGTTGGGAAAATAAAATATATTGTAGCATAATATTTGCTAAACCAATCAGATTTAAAGCAAATACAGTATCTATGCTATTCCTCAGTCACAGGCACATAGCATACTACTTACTGCAAGGCTGTTGAGGCCACACCCCCTACATGCACTGTGCATTCCTCCATCACATGCACAGTGATTTCTAGAATTCTAGAAAACTATTAAATCAAAATGTATTCATACAGTAGCTGGCTACCGGATATGCTAATTGTACGTTAGCTAGTTCTAAGCAACTGGCTCACCCCTGATATTGCCATCCAATGTGGACTGGAAGAGATTTTTAATGTTCTGTGACCAGCATACATTTCCCCAACCTGGCCTGCGTCTAGTCATTTGCTAGATGAAGAGTTCAACAGCGTGCAAACAAAGGTCAAGCAAACCACTGACAAAGCAGACTGCATTTCAGTCTCTGATGGGTGTTCAAATGGGACAAGGAATTATAAACGATTATAAAAATTGCCCCTCAACCTGTATTCTACAAGAGCACAGACACAAAGGACAACAAACACACAGACTCCTACACTGCTGATGAGCTAAAAGCAGTCATTAAGGAGTTTTTGCACTTGTTACTGACAATGCTGCAAACATGAAGATGGCCTGGACACAAGAGGGGGAAACCTTAACAATAGCTGTGCTGCCCACTCTTAATAATCTCCAAATTGTAATATGTCCAAAATTCCCCACATACAGTTCCCATGGAAAGTTTCTGGAAATTTACAAGGAATTTTCTGCCCCTTTGCAACACTAGTTGTAACAGATCAGTAGTAGCGATATTCTCAGTTTGTGAGATGTTTAACTTGCTTTACTTACAGAAATACAGTTTAAGTTTTGTTCTTTCAAAATGAGTTCAGCTTAAAAAAAAACGTAATGTTTTTTTTTTCCCCACAGGTGAAGCTGTACTTCACAAAAACAGTGGAGGAGGGATCAAACTCAGAGGCCAGCACTTCGACATCTGTAACCCCGGACGTTAGTGACAATGAGCCGGACCATTATAGATATTCTGACACAACGGACTCAGACCCAGAAAACGAACAGCTTGACGATGATCGACACACACAGATAACAAAAGTTTGAATTTTTTTCCCCCCCTGGGAAGAAGAAAATGTAAATCAGAGTTGTAAAAAGGAGAAAACTTGAATATGAACTGAAAGCAAGTACTCCCCACCCTCCCCCTCCCCCTTTTCCTCTTTCACAACGAAACCGTAGTAGAGAAGTGGGACAGTTTATGTATGACGCCTCTGTTTTAGGTTTTTCGTTTTGTTTTTGGGCCCCTTTTATTTTCAAAGTATTAACACCAATGTTTGAGGAGGAAGGTTCATTGAATATGCTCAGATGCTCAGCTCTGTGAAAATACCTGTTTTCGTTTCATGTTCCAGTTGGGATGGAAGGTCCGGTATGGGAGACGTCTGGGAAGAACTTTTGTGACCGTGTGCTGCTCCAGTTGATAACAAGGCCAGTGCTTGCGTCAAGTGTCCATCCCCCTTTGCCGGTCCTCCTCTAGTGCACCATGCATCCCTTCTTACCTACTGTGAAAAGTTCCTCGTGCTGTTGCAGACTACCCCCCCCCCCCCCCCAACAAAAAAAAAACATGCAGAGCAAACTTTAATCCGAGCTTTATGGTAACTACTGCAGCAGTAGAGATTTCTTTTGGTATTCGGGTTCACGATATTTTAACTGTCCGTTCCCTGTTCACCAGCCCATTGGCTGAAAATACAGAAAAAAAAACCGTAAACCGTGTTTTATCCGTGCTTTTCTTTTTTTCCACTGTCTTTGTTGAAGTAATGAAAGTTGATACCACAGCAGGGAATCAAGCGTTGCAATAATGTTAACAATGAAGTTGACAATGGTTTGCATGCTATTGGAATTAGTTTCCATAATAATGTTCTACAATTTTATTATTTGTATTGTACCTCAGACCTGACGTCATGTAAGGAGTTTTACTAGCAAGTGATTTCCATGCGGCGTCCCACGCGGTCGTCGTTTCTCCCGGTGAGTCATTGATCGCTAGAGAGGACATTGGTGGCATCACGTTTAATGACCCCATGCTCCCCTCATGAAACCTGGCGACGTGTTTAAATCTGCAGTTGCTGAGGACAAGCACCTCAGGGGCTCGTAATGTGTTTTAAGCTAATTGTGTCCGTCAGGAGAGGAGTTTCTTTCAACGTTTACCGAAGCAGAAGAATGAGGCAGAATAAGTGTTTAGCTATCTTCTCGTACAGAGATGCTGCATAGTTCAGTTCGATCCCTTGCCAGTGTGAGTGCGCGTGCGAGAGAAGCGATGGTATATTTGGTGTGTTCTGGATGTGGCGTGGCTATGTGGGGCGGTAAGTGCAGAAGGCTGTGTGAAAGAAGAACGGGTTTAACCGCGTCCCCCTGAAACCTCAAGTGCAACGTTACGATGCAGTGCGTTTAAACCCCAACACCCTCCACCCACCCTCGCTCACTTTTTATTCGATTGGTTCGTCAGTCCTCCGATCTTTTGGCTCCTAAACCTGTTTGTAGCCTTATTGTGTGCTCTAATGGAACCTGGACCATTTGTTTATTCAACAGTGGTGCTTACAAACTGCCAAACTACAAGCTCGCAACGACGCATTTCGGAGCCAAGAATCTAGACCTGGTGCGTGCAGTGTATGGGCGCATGCGCGTGTAGCCACTCTGTCTGTATGCCATACAATCTGGCTGTCTCCTATACTTTGGTGTCCACAACTGACTGGGATTCCACCACCCCCCCACCCCCCCAACCCCCCTTTCTTCATGAACAGGTTTCATTCCTTTTGGAATGAGGATAGTGCAGCTACAGATTTTACAGTACGTCTTGTGCTTGCTTCAGACATAGTAAAGCCCTATATATGAGAATATTTAAATATGTATAATTTTCTTTTTACAGCATGCCAAAATTCTTTTTTTTTTTTTAAACACCTTACGGTGAATCGTGAGGCCAGAGCAAAAAAGGTAAAAAAAAAAAAACAAAAAAAAAAAAAACTTTCAGTCTCTTGGGCAAGAATCTTAACAAAGGTAGAGAGTAAGCTGCCTTTCTTCTGCTGTCGACATCGCAGCTTCACTCTTCTCACTGACCCACCGCACATGCTGTACACCTCTCGCCTTCCTCTAGAAAGCGTATGTACGTTAATACTACAGAACACAAGCCAACCCAGGAAAGGACAAAGGATAACATTCGAAATTAAGGGTTTTAAAATTCTGTTTACATTTTTCCTCACATCACTGAAAACCTGCCAAAATTAAGCTCATTTTTGTTTTTTTGTTTTTTTCCTGTTTTCGGAGGCGGGCCCTACGGGAGGTATTCTTTGCCTTACTTGAAGCTGACAATGCTTACTCTGCTCTTGCTTTGAATTCTACCATTCTGCCCAAGCACTGACTTAATAGTACTTATTTAAAGCTACTATAATAGAGCAACATATTGTACTAGACTTTTGCACTGTTACAGGTTTTTGCAGGGTTTCAGTCAGCAGTCAGGATTTTTACTTTTTTTTTTTTTCTTTTTTTTTCCCCTTTTCCCTTCCCTTCTTCTCGGCCGTTCCTCTCAGTAAAAGCCATGCAACAATGAAATATGTACGAGGATGGAGGTAGAATGAAGTGACTTTTATCCTGGTATGTGTGCATCCCCAGTACAATTAAGTAGGACTTTTGACTGAACGTGATCCCCTGAACACCGCCCACCCACACACACTTTTTTTTTTTTTTTTTTTTTTTTTTTTTAAATGGAAACACAAAAATGGAAAAAAAGGAATAAAGTAATTATTTATGACAGTATTCATGCACATTCTGGTTCACATCCCTCTGCAGGTATTCTGGTCTCCGGTCCCCTTCTCAGTAATATGCTGTACTACGTCTGGATGTTCCACAGTTTTAATGTATGAATCTGTTCAAGGGCATCACTGTTAATGAACCTGCAACACAGGCCAACCCGTAAAACAGCTGTAGCCCCTCCCCCCTCAAAAAACCCCCACCTCTTTAGACAATTTAGCCACAGTACCTTAACACACGAAATGCGAACATGGAGGACATCGAGACCTCCTGAAACCTTAGGCGTCCTTTATGTGGCACGGGTTAAAAACTTGTGTGGAGCTCACAGGCAGCATCAAAAAAAATTGTTTCAGCTTTAATGATTAAAAAAAAAAAAATCTAAAGGTGCCAGTGTGTAAGTTTCATGTCACTAGTTTTTAGCTGATTTGTGCAATATGCTATGATGCCTGTGGTTGCCACAAAGTGCCTCTTGTTTACTGTAAAAACAAAAAAAAGAAGAAAGTGCTTGTTTTAAACTGTTTTAGAACATTTGTCATGCATGTGGATGGATGGGGTGGTACTGTGCACTAAAATCATCTTGGGCTTTACCCACTGCAGAGGGCCCACAGGGCTTTGGCCCCCTCAGCATTTTGTTTTCTTCGCCCTCCACCTTTTCCTTTGGATTCAGTTCCTTGGACATAATGTATATTTTCAGTCATTTGGAAGGAAAAAAAAAGCCTTATTCCATTTCCGCCTGTTCGGATAATTTTGTGATGTGCAACAGTTGCTCTGTGTGTAATGCTATGCACTGAGAATACACAACCAACGATGTATGAAATATTGTACAGGTTATGTACAGGTTATGATGCTCATACAAATCACATGTTTGTTTGTAATTGTATGTGTAAACTGCCCTTTATCTTAGTGTTATAAACTCCACATAAATCCAATAAAGTCTCATTCTTGTCGTTTTGTGTAGCTTTATTAGTGAAAATGCTTAAAACATTGGCTTGTTGAGTTTTCTGCCATTATGACCTTACTGATCTTCCCTGATTGTGACACAGTGTGTAATGTAGCCTGAGGTGTAACAGAGCTGTCCGGTTTTAACTGCATTTTGCTGCAGGAGCTTTAGTGAGGTCTGGTACACGTGTTTGGTAGATTCGTCCTAGTTCATGAACGCCATTCCAACTCCTCCTAAAGCAGAGCTTGAAACGTTTGTCTGAACCCGATGGGCGCCGACTGCTTCAGGCATTGTTTTGCAAATATGTGTCTGGCTCAGGTTGGGTTTAAAATGAGCGTTCTGGGTCCTCACTCTGCCTGCAACTTGGGCTAAATTTTACCCCATGTTTCCAACTTTAATTGTTTTTTCTTTAGTGGTTAGGACACTGCCTTTGAGACCTGAAGGTTGCAGGTTTGAGTCCCGGCCCGGGCACTATTGAGGTACCCTTGAGCAAGGTACCGTCCCACTACACTGCTCCCTAGGCACGGTTTATAGCCGCCCGCTGCTCCACGTGTGCATGTGTGATGGCTTGAGTGTGTTCACAATGACAAATAGTCATTTCTTTCCTTCAATTAACATAACATTTTTAAAGCTGGGATGTTTTAGTGAAGGTAAGGTTTGGATGCATATTGCAGGTATTTATTATTAGCCATGATGGTATGAAGGTTTACCAGGTCAGACAGCATTGATGATCCACTGAGCGGTCATTCACAATGGCTGGTTTTGCAGTTGTCCTTCTTTAGGCCACTTTTGGTAGGTAATAACTGCTAAATACTGTGAACACCATGCAAAACCAATCATTTCGGAGATGCTCTGAGAGTCTTGCCATAACAATTTGGCCAGATTAATCCAAGTGGCTCAAATTATCATGCTCACTTTTCCTACTTCCTACACACCAGCTTCAAGAAGTGACTTCACTTGCTGCCTGGTACATCCCATCCCTTGGCACCTTGACCAGAGAAAACCTTGTACCTTACAAGATAACGAGATAATGTTGCTCACTTTACTGGTCAGTTGTGTGAACAACTGCCTGTTTATCTGAGCAGTTAGTTATTTCCACTGGCACAAACACACAACCAGTGAGACCACCTGAATTGGGTGATTAAAGTTATTTGGAAACTGCTGACTTGTATCAGAGCAACTGTTTTATATCAAGCAAGAATGGGCAAAAATTCCACTTGCAGAACTACAGCGGTTAGTCTCCTCAGTTCCTAAATAATTAAAAAATGCCTGAAAGTAAAGGTGGTAAACATGACTTTGCCCCAACTTTTTAATTTGAGTTGCATGCATTTTAAGTCTAAATTTTATTTACATTTACAAAATACATTTAAGTTGATCAGTGAAAAAATCTTGTATTTTTGTCAGTTAAATAAAGCTTCAAAGAACTGACAAATCACATGTTCTTGTTTTTATTTATTTATCACATTTTAAATAATATCCCAGCTTTTCCAGAAATGGGGTTTGTTCATTCATGATTCATATAGAGTTAGTGGTAACCAGTCACTCCTTTGCCATAAAATATAGTGACTCTGTTTTGTGGCGCTGTAATTGAATGCTTTATATTAGACTGAGGTAATTACATTGAGTTTTGGGAATACATTTTAAGTTAATAGTGTCACTGTTCTTAATAACTGTATTATTTTGCAATAAAAATGTTTGTAACTAACCCTAAACCCACATGTTCTACAGACTCCTGGCTTTAGATTTTATGAACTGAACAGTATTAGGGCAACAGAATAGTGAAAATTCTTCTAACTTCTGTGGGTTTACCCTGAATGGATGCACCTTAATTTAGATGAATTAAGAGTGTCCTAATGCTTCGCAATATAGTGAATCTTACTGTTCTCCAAAATTACTTTACAAGAGATTCAAACAAACAAACAAACTTCACTTTTAATGAAAGTTAAGGAAAAAAGATTTGGAACAATTCTATTGGTCTGTTCATTATAAAAATTTTAATGATATTTTGAAATGCTGAAAAAAAATGATAAAAAAAAAATTCTGTCCCTGACAATTTGCTCATTATAAAATTGGCATTTTGTTGAAAAACTAAACTGGCTTACACAAAAGGTTTTTTCTTTTTTTTAATCATTGTGTGAAACTGCTTTGTGATATTGACATATCATGCCAAGATTTTGCTGTTTGAAAGTAACCCAGAGTTCCTTCTCTGTTGACATCTCTGAAAACCCCTCTTGTGCAGAATTTACATGATCGGGACACAACTGAGAAATATTTACATCAGCTTGTAAATAAGCTGCTCTTTGGCTACAACGTTTTCCCTCCCATGAAAATACACTTGTGAGAGATTGTTGTAAATCTATAATAATCTGAGCTTTTAAGAATGCATCTGAGTGGAGCCCCGGTGTTCTCGTAGAGCCTGCCTGCAGATGTGTTAATGTTAATGACCTCTGATTTACCATTCTGCCCTGCTGTCTGTAAATACCGGGGCCTCGCGGAGCCACTGAGGCTGCGTTTACATGTATGTATTCCATAGTTCAGTCCTCAGGAAAACCATTTAGTGCAGAGTTCACTAACCCTTTGGACGTGGCTGTGGGTGGAAGACTGGCTATAATGTCAAGCTAAAGAGCTCAAAGATGCTTTCCAATGACAGATTATGCTTCAAACCTGACTTGATGTGACATAGGCCGAGTACAGCCTCAGTGAATCGTGGGAGATGAGTGAGGAGGTACTGGGAGGCTGCAGTTCGAATGCACTCAAATTCTGGAGCTCACTTTCGTTAAATATTCACCAGACACCTGCTCTTACGGCTTTTAAAAGGGAGCTCAAGACATGTTTTCTTCATTTTTTGCACAGTTTCTATTCTGACTGAACTGCATTGAGTGATTCCTCTGCTTTCCAGCTTTCAGGTGATTTTTCACCTTCGTGAGCTTCTCACAATATAACTTCTCAGTGGTTTTACAGTAGTGGTTGGGGTTCAGAAGGGTGAGCTTGATCTCAGCTCATTTATTATCGAGGAAGCTATAGGAGACTGAAGTTAAGAGATCTTCCAGAGTTCGCAGTATGCTCTTTATGTCCTTATTTGTGAAGTGACTTGCAAGAGCCATATGTTTTTTGTTTGTTTGTTCTCTTTTGGTAAATGAAGACAGGACAAATAGTTAGATCCTATGATGCTCTTCAGCATTGTTGGAACAAACTGTATTTCCATTTTTGTTGCTTTTTAATTTTTTACAAAACAGACCCATTTAAAAGATCCGGATTTACTTGGAAAAACCTTTTTTTACTGTAACTTCCGTTATAATTAGGGTGCAAGATATAGGGGTCCTGGGGATCTGAGACCTTTAAAATGGCATAACATTTAACAGACAAAATGTAAAATGCATGAATGCATAAAAAGACAGAGTAAATTGCGGTGAAACTGCAAGTGATGCAAAACGAATGAAATGAGCATTTTTGCACTTGATGTATAGCGTCTTCCACGCGTAATACAGTATCGAGTTGCATTTTGGGATTTAGCAACAGACTGTGTTAAGTGACACTTTTCTGAATTACTTCCAAGCTCATGTCACTATATTTGTCACAGTAGCATAATGGTTTCTTAGGCAGTGCCGCCTGAGGGCCCAAAGATCACACGCATTCAACAGTGGTTTCAGATTTTGCCCTTTACGCACTCAGATATCTCTGAATTTTCGGAATCTTTTCACAGTACTATGTACTGTAGATGCTCAAATTCTCTGCAATCTTGCATTAAGAGATGTTTATTTTGAACTGACTAACAATTTTCTCATGAGTCAGTGTGAGCCATGACCCATCCTTTCTAGCTAGGACAAAGCCTTTGATGGATGCTACTTTTATACCTAATCATGATACTCACCTGCTACCAATGAGCTTGCATAAAGTTTTCCAAACCAGTGTTGCTTGAATATTTTGTGCTGTTTTTAATCCTTTTTTAACTTTTAATGAGTATATTACGACCATCAAATTCTAAATTTGAGCTAAGATTTTGATGTCAACAACAAGCCAAATAGACTAAATAGACCTGCATGACAGTGCAGTCAAGACAAACACAGTATAAAAAACATTACAATATAGGAAAGGAGGGAAAAAAACTGGTGTGAATATGATATAGGATAGGATAGGCTTTATATGTTTACTGGACTTTCAAGATAATTACATAGATCCATAAATCCTTGTGTGCTAACCTTAACCCGACCAGTAACCCTGATTCAGATTCTGATTCTGGAACTTTCCTTTTTCCTCAGAAGATTAATTAATGTAAATTAGCTCTGTTCTGATTGGCTGCCCTGTATTGTGCCTGATTCATAAAGCTGTCCAGACTGAAACACTGCCAATAGCTTCAGAATAAATGGGTAAGGATTAACCGGTGTAGATTATATAGATGGATTTCTTTAAAAGTCATGATATTTGTGACAAAGACAGTGAATTCAAAACAGATTGTATTTGCAGCTTAGTGTCCACAAAAGGACTTTATGAACTGGTGAAACTTTGACAACTAACATATGACAAGCTCATTTAAAAAAAGAATGGCCAGTGCATTTTCCATTATGTGGGAACTGCAAAGAAACTGCAGTCCTACTGAATACATTTAGAGAGTTAGCTCTTATTGGAAAGCTTAGCTAATAAGATCTGACCCACTGAAAAGAGCAGGAATTCCCATCACTATACAGAATTTCATCAACCAGCACCATGGTGAACCCTTCAGCATCACGAAGGGAAATCACTGCCCAACTAGAACCCAGCTTGAATAAAGTACGCTGCTCCATGCTGCTTTCTAGTTCGGCCTCCGTTTTTCCCGTGAAAAGTTCTCTGCAAGTTTGACTGGCGAAAGCAGTTTTGCAGGATGAAGAGGACTTCACCGTGTCCACCTCAGAACAACCGTCTCATTGTGTGATGTGTGCAGCCAGCCAGCCTCGTATAAACTGTATTTATTTCAGGGCCTTCCTGCGTGCACACTATATCCTGACTGTGTATATTTGGAGAGGAAATGCATAGAAGCTCTGCTCATGTCTCACGCTCCTGATGAGACCATGACATTACTCCAGAGCAGAGAAGAGGGAGCTTTGTTCCTCATGGCCCTTTCCCAGTGTGATCTTTAAAAATGGTGGAAAATGATGAACCATTTTACAGATAACAGTGCCAGAAAATAAAAGCTTGGTCAAAAACAACATGAGTTAAAAAAGAATGTGGTCAAAACTGTCTACAAGTACTGAGGAACTTCTGAGCAGCTTCAGTGGAACGTCATATTTCAAGCAGCATCTATCAGCAATATATTAAGTGCTTTTCTATATAAAATGCTATACTTAAAAAGTAAAAGGTGTGGGAAACCACAAAGCAGGCTGGCCCTGGAATAACATAGCAGAATAAAATGTACATTTTCACCCATTTTTTACTTCATAGACAATAATCACGAAACAGTTTTTGTTTTAGTAGCTAAACATTATGGCTTATTGTAAAACAAATTCATTTACAGTATACAGGCGCATTGACCTAACATCACTAAGTGGTGTGTGATCACTGTAGCACACTGAGGCTTCAATCCAATTGGCAGGCCTCTGCCCTCTAGCTATATTGACTAACAGCACTCACCTGCTTGTTGTGGAGGGACAAGTTCGATTCTCTAAATTGATGTTTGAGGCCCGTCAATCCAGATCATTACCCCAGGCCATTTAGTCTCATTTACACTGCAAACGAAACAGGCATGTCACACGCAACATTACAAAAGTTCATGTTCATGCTACTGACGTGCGCATGATGCATGAAGACTTGTGACTTCGTTACTGATACACTTACAGACAAAATATCACTGATGAGGCTTTTTCTTCACAAGGCAATACAAGTAAGTGTCCCTCATGACATGCATTATCCTGGCCAGCTTTTTTTAAAGCGTCCTCATTTAGTCTAATTCTGCTTATTTTATCCAATTAATTAACTCTACATGCTACGTCATTAAGTTTAAAAAAAGGAAAAGATTTTAACCACATTAACTTTTTACAGCTTTTAACAGGACAAACGATGGCCTGAACTTTCCCCTATTTTCTGTTATGCTGTATTTGCATCACTGCATGCTCATTTGCATTCAGTGTGTAAGAAAGGGTTACTGGAGCCTGATAGGAACAGATGCTAGAACCTAATTGTTGTTTTGATGTAGTCAAAAATTAAACAGATTCAGTTACCTCTACACATAGTGGCACGGCTGGTAAATGTAGGCAAAGCAGGTTGTAAAAGATCTTCTTTATTGACAATCATTTTGAAATTTCATTCTAAATATTAGCAAAAATCTAACATTTATTTAAAGCACAATGAAGTACAACACTATTTCTGGTTGTCTGTTTTAAGTTGGGACATTTTGTAAAAAGCAGTAAAAAACAAGAATCTATGGTTTGTTCTTTCTCTTGAACATGTAACTGACAAAACTATAAATCAAAAATTATAAATTTAATATAAAATATATAAAAATAAAATGAAATTTGACACCCGTAACACACTCAGAAAAGTTGTAACAGAGGCATGTTTACCACTTTGTTGTTACACCTTTGCTTTTTAATTACACTGTTTCATTATTTGAGAACTGAGGACACTAATTGTTGCAGTTTTACAAGTGGAATCAAATTCAAAATTTGTTTATTTTTACAAAATGCAATCAAGTTGCACTTCGCATAATCATAGTTTTCACTGATGATGGTCAACCAGAACCTTCATGTCAGCTGATGTTATCATCCAAATGACTTTATCGGTGGGGCCTTATTGGCTATCTCTTTAGAGGCCATTCATCCACTGACTAAGGTCTGTTGGTATGGTTCTCTGTGAGGCACAGCTGCTGCTGGAAGTGAATTCCTCTAAAGCCAGTATAATATGGGTGATGGTCCCTGCGGTCTCAGGAGCCTTGCCAGGGGGAGATAGATGTCCAGTCTATTCCAGCATTTTCACAAATGACCCCAGACCCTGGACCCTTTGACCCTTCAGAGGTGAACTCCAGTCCTCCCTCATCTAAAGACGGTGCTAGGCCAGAGGAACGCAGACACGCAGCACAGTCTACAGTCTTCCCCTGGGAGTCCACAGCCTTTTAACCTCTCTACAAGAACACATTGCCCTCTATCCCTTTACTCAAACACTCCATATTGAGAATGCATAATAGAGGATGGGGAGCAAATAAAGTTATAAACACTTTCTGCTTGGATTTGTCCTCCCCCCCTTTTTTGTTTTTTTCTCTCTCTGCAAAATCAAAGACTGACCTTGGCAGAGTGTAGATCAAAAGTTTTGTGTTTGTGTGTGTGTATTTATTTTTGGGTGGGAGGTGGTGATGTTGGTGGTGGCGAGGGGGTGTTCTCTTTGCCTTTAAGCTATATTCATCTCTTATGAAAGTTCCTTGTTTCTTATTGTCTCCCCATTCATTTTGCACTAACTGGAAGTAACTGAAAACATGCAGCACTTGTTTAAAGAGTTCTGCTTTATGATGCAGAATGCCCCCATCATATTCCTTCTCTTACAGAGAACTGAAATGTGGTTTAGTTGCTCTTTCAGGGAAAATTTTCTCAACAGTGGACGCCTTTGTTTATTATTGAATTTTAACATCTTCCCAGCCATAATGGCTGCACAAACATTCTTTCTGATACTGTGTAACACAAAGCTCCTCTAGCAGTGACCACTCAAAAGGTGGGAATTAATAATAGATGAAACAATGTAGATTTAGGCATTGCAAACTAGACTTTAAAGGCATATATAAATGATTGGTTCATGATTTCAAAAACAGGTTAAGAAATAATAAGAAAAAACAGTACATATGTAAAATTACTGCATCTGTTTATAGTCGTATGTGAATGTTTGCCACACTTTGGCTAAATTACACATCTTATTCAAGTAAAAAGAAGTTAACACTGCCTTTAATTTTAATTCATTATTATTATTCATTTAACATATAAGAAAATGAAAACCACAGTGAGGTGTGAATAAATTTATGCCCCTCCTTCATCAGTACATAGTAAACCCATTGGTGGAAATTACAGCTTCAACTACAACGTTCCTCTCCAGTTTTAGTCTTTCTTTTTTTTAAAGATTTTTCCTTGCAGAACCCTTCTAATTCAGAAATATTCCTAAGTTATCTTGCATGCACTGCATGCTTAATACCTACAGAAAACAACACTAATGAATGGACTGAAATGGTAGGCAAACTTTTGCATGTGGCATATTTTATTCCAGGTATTTTTTTAGATTATATTAAAATCCACAATCAGGAATATTTGTATACTACTCAAAACAATTTTAGTCATCTGCCCCGAGACTGTATCATCAGCTTTTAAATGATGATCTCTATCGGTCGTGTGCAGGCCATGTCTGGATAAAATTTGGAACAGTACAGGCCCCGGGTCCCACCAAGGAGAAGCTTTGCATGAGATTGGTGTACTGTGGAGTTCTGAGCAAAGGCCTGGGATCATAAATGCACATATACAATCATGCCCTGCACACTAGAGTTTCTTGCTATCTGGTAAAGCAGTTGGAGTGTTTTCTCTCATCTCTGGTTCTGTCTCACTCTGGTCCCCAAACACTCCACCCACCACTCTCCTTGCTGCACAGCTGTCTTGCATTTGGATTAAGCCAAGAATAAAGCAGGAAGTGGAAATTAAACAAGAACTGAAGAGAGTGTGTGTGCACGTGTGTCTTGGGGGTGGGGTATGGTCCTGTAAGATATCAGGGATTGTAGCAACCTGTGTATGGCAGAAGCTTGTTGGTTCTACGATGAAACTGAAAATCAGCACAAACTCAACACAATTTTTTTTTTCACTTTCACATTCTGAAAAGGCCACTAAACCAGGGCCATTTCAAAGCTTAGCTTTGTTCCCCGTTTTATATAGTTAGGGCTCAGTTAATCACTCTGGCATTAATCCAGCAGGCCAAGAGTTAGGCCCAAAATGACGCTGCCTTGCCAAGTGAATTAATCGAGATTAGAAGCTCTGCTTCCTCATTTTGTCAGTCTAGCGTGTGTGAGCGAGGACATTATGTCCCACTGGATGTCGCCTAAGCCAGAGTAGACAGTACGCAATGTCTAATGTTACATACAGACTTTCATCAGTGAAGCTTAACTCTGCCATGCATGAGGAAAAAGTATAGGAGATGATGACTGGTCTTCAGACATTACTGGAATGGATTGGGGTTTGGATGAAGACTTTCCTGATATCCAATAAAGTAACTGGACTAATCCCCAAGCATAATTGTGCACCACTGTGCCTGCGTCAGTTTATCCCAAAGATGACTCATCAGTTGACCAACCCATTTAGCCCAAAAAACAGATTCTGATGCTCTTTGAACAGAGAATCTGGAAACAAGGAACCAGACACCAATAGGTGCTTTCGGACCAAGCAGTTATAGGGACTTTTTGAGAGGAACACTGGGGAGCTCCCTTGAGGACCACACATGCTCAGAGGCATTTTTTTGTTCCACCACAAGGTACCCTGAAGTGATGTCAGCTGGCTGATGGCTGGTATAGCAACCGCATACAAGAGGAGGGAGGATCTTGTGATTGGTGGGATTAAATGCCTTAAAACCTATTGTTGTGTTTCCTATTAAGAATATCAGCTCAATATAACTTTGATGTCACTGTCGGTCCATTTGTCCATTTTTTTTCTCTCAGTTTTTTAATGCTAGTCTCTGGTTGGAAAACTCCTAATGAGAGAATTTAGCCACTCATTGCTCTGTTTTGTTTCTTAGTAGTTGTCGCTAGGTTGGACAAGCTTAACTGAACACAAGTAAAAATCTCCATGCAGTCTAGTGCGAAATCGTAGCACATTCAGATTTTGTTAAAATACCAGAATTTTGAGTGCATTATGCATTTAAAAATATCTTTACTTTTATTTTTTTGTATATATGGCTGATCGCAAGTTATGGACATTTTTGCTTTTAAGCCACAATTTTAGATACCTAACCTGAAGAAGCAAAAATCTACTTAAAAATAAAAGATAAAATGATACGTCAGAATTCAGCTTTAAGTAGGAGTTATATTTTGGCATGCGAAATGTTTTCTCTTACTTGTAAGGAATTCCTTTTAATGAATGTAGCCAGGGTGTTATTAGTACTGTCATTTAACTTGCACTCATTCAACTTTCACAATTTCACAATTTAAGTTTCTGGTTATTATATTGATTTGACATTTTACTAGTGAAAATGTAACTGTCTGAAAATTTTGTCTAAATAAAACTTAGTTTTAATTTAGTGCACGTAACTAGTAAGACTTCAGTTCAAACATGAAGCTAAAATGACTTGCCATTAAAGTCAGGTGCTTTTGTCTCATAATCACACAAATGTTTCCCTTGCCTAGCATTATTTAAGCAGACACCAGCCAGCAAAGTAGCACTGCATTATAAACCACAGTAATTCTAACAGGCATTCTACTGTGAACAATATATATGTTCAAGTTATTTTCTACAATATTTTAGACCAAACGTCTGTACATCTTGACCAATCTAGTGACAGGTGCTGCAGTTTGTGAGTGGAGCATGGATAGGCCAATCCAGTCTCTTCTGGCCTGAGCCATGAAACTGTGAGCAGCGCATTGCTCTTTTTCTAGTTACTTTGTTCATTCGCTTTGGCCTTGTATGAGGGAAGAGCACAGATCTGGCTCTTTCCCACAGGCTGCAGCAGGGCTGTGTACTTGTGCGCTCGTGAGAGATTGGCCAACAGTGCTCCTCTTGTTCTCCCCGCTTCTCCAGTGTTACTGCAGGTCGCGGGACGAGACCCACATGAAAGCGATGTGGGGAGGCAGCTGCAGTAGACGCTTTGCAGGTGAATAAATACTGTGCGAAAAGCCGCAATGGCAGGATGAGTGTGTGTGTGTGTATGCGTGTGTGTGTGTGTGCGTGTGTGTGTGTGTATGTGTGTGTGCGTGTGTGTGTGTGTATGTGTGTGTGTGTATGCGTGTGTGTGTATGTGTGTGTGTGTGTGTATGTACAGGAGCCCACTTGATGTCAGAAAGGATCATCAAAAGCATGGGGGCTCATGGCGACGACACGCAAGAGACCGCATTGCTTTTCTAAATAGGGGTGACGTGCTAGTAGCCCTTCCACACAGCACTGTTTAGAAACACTCTTGACCTTTTAGAAGCAACTGAAAAGCACACCCTTATGCAATATCTGCGAGCTATTATAGCCGTTTGTCTGATATGGAGTGACATATTGCCTAGAAGAGAACAGAGCCGTGCTTGGAGGTCACATCATATTTAGGAGCACTGTAGATAACATTAAGCACAGTGTACTCTACAGCCTTATACATTTCTGAAGGTTTCTCAGCCAGAAAACTTAAAAGTAACCCCAACTGGTAGAACATTTTGATCTTAAAATTGTATTTAAACCTTAAACTATTAAAAATTGTTGCTGATAACCTCCAGACTATGTCATTTGTTGTTAAAACTGAAAAAATATATGTAGCGGATCACTTTTGATATGCGTGTGAGATCAAATGGTTGCACGACCCTTCACTGTTCAGCTTTAAGCAAGCTGTCTTAATTAAGGGTGGCGTCCATGTTGAATATCTTAAATAAATATGTAGATTTATATGACATATATTATTATCTTGCATATTATATACACATTTTAATAGATTAGGATATTCACCCCATCCAAGTCCACAAGTCTTACTACCTGGTGTTTCTTTTAAACTAGAATTCCTTCAAAGGTTTGATATTAAATGGTTTGCATTGCAACCAATTGAAGCGCACCCCTCCACCAGTGTCTTAGGCATCATGCAAAATTTTGAATTCCACTTTAAATGACAATTTGAAGATTTTATATAATTTCTCACTTATCCCAAGTGTAGTAGATAAGCTAAGACATGTCTTGTGAGTAAAAGTTGCTTCTTTAGTGTCAAATTGGATTTTCAAGCTAATACAAAGTTGTTTTTAAAATTTGTGAACCCTTTAGAGCTGACTATGTTTCTGCATGAATGTCACCTAAAACATTATCACATAGGAATCCATCTTAACCTCTTAGCAAATAAAGGTCTCCCTTACATTGGCTAACATTAATATATAACAATAATACAGTGGGTACGGAAAGTATTCAGACCCCCTTCAATTTTTCACTCTTTGTCATATTGCAGCCATTTGCTAAAAT
>JBBPDA010000105.1:32833642-32883174 GCA_037974385.1 Arnoldichthys spilopterus
TATGGGGTGCTGTGTGTACATTAATGAGGGGAAAAATTTATTTAAATGATTTTAGCAAATGGCTGCAATATGACAAAGAGTGAAAAATTGAAGGGGGTCTGATTACTTTCTGTACCCACTGTATATGGTTGCATGGCCAATCCTTTTTTAAAAAGAGAAGCAGAATATTTGGGGAAAGGAAAGCAGTGTATTGCTGCATTTGGGCTTGGACGGCTTGCCCTCATGAATTCTAAATTATACCAGCAGAATCCAAAGGAAAATGTCAGGACATCTGTCCATTAACCAAATCTCATGAGAAAGTGGGATATGGAGCAAGACAATGACCCTAAGCTCACAACTGATTCTACCAAAGATTAAAAAAGAATAAAGTAAATTATTTGGAATGGACAAATCAAAGTCCTGAACCTAACCCAACAGAAATGTTGTGGAAGGATCTCAAGTGAGCAGCTCATGTGAGTAAACTCTCTACCATCCAGACATTGAAGCTGTTCTGTACAAAGCAATGGACTTAAATTAGTCCAAGCTGATGTGCAGGACTGATGATCATAAATGTTCAGTTGTAGTTTTTGCTGCTGTCATCATTTTCCTCAATAGATAAATGGCCATATTTAATATTTTAGACTAATTTAATCAAATGGGTCTTTTCTTATCTACCTTCAGAACTCCTAAGGATGTTTTAAATCATATTTATGCAGAAATAAAGAAAATTCTAATGTCTATGCAAAGTTCCAAGCATCACTGTATGTAACATGTAAACCACTGGAGGTTTACAGCAATAGAAGCTCAGAATTTTACCTGTAATTTTATCCATATAATAGATATGACTTGCAACGTCAGAAACTAAATCTATATGAGATTACATAGCATACATAGTTTGTGTGATGCTATAACCTTCTTGTACTTGTTAGCTATGTTAGCCTCGTACCTCCAGTGCAAAACTTCAGACACCAAACATGTCCAGTGCATGGGGTGAAAAGAAAAGTATATAAGTTAGATTTTTTACTGATCTGTCACTTTAAAGCATATGTTTTCAAAACAAATTGTGTTCACCCAGAGTTTGTTAAGCTAAAAGCCAGGGTTGGGCAGAGCCTGCTCTGTAGGCCAAAGGCTTTCAGAGACAGCATGCCCTAAACGCTGGGTCAAAACGAGTGAACTCCAAACCCAGTGAACTTCCAGAGATCCCCTGACAATACACACCATCTCCTCATTCCATGTGTGGGGCTCAAAGTTCACTGCAAGTGCAACAAAAATAGACCGAAACACTGGAGCTTGTGCGTGTTCAGAAAGACATTGGTGGCTGCATGCAAAACAAGACCAACTGGATTCTTATACAGTGATGAGGGCTGTGTTTAAAATCCACATTCAGCGGTAACATGAAGCCCTAAGTATGGGTTCACCAGTCTTTTCCGCAAAGGACCAATGTGGCTGTGGGATTTCACTCCGGTGAAGCAGAAGCACACCTGATTACAGTCACTTAATCATTTGGTCTCGGTCTTACTCCTGCTTAGGTGAAAAGAAAACCTGCAGCCACATGAGCCCTTTATGGATAAGAACGGTGACCCTTGCTCTAAGTATTTGTGGGGAAAGGAGGTGCATCTGGTTCAGTGTTTTCCTCGAAGGCCTAGTATGGTTCTTCAGTAAAGGGGAATTAATAAAACAGAAGTGGTCTTATTGCACAACATGGTTTGAATATGAAGTTGAGGGATGCTGCCTGTAATTCTCCACAGACACCTGTAGTACTCTTTTGCCAAATAAATAAATCAACAAGTAAAAAGAAATAACAAAAACAAAACAAAACCAAATTTTTTGTTCAATATGCAGTACAGACTTCATGCTACCACATGAAATATATTAGACATTCAGAAATGAAGAGGGGGATTATGGTAGCAATTAATACAGTAAGAGGATAACACAAACCACTAAATATTAGAAACAGTTTATGGCCAAAATGTATCTAAAGCTTCTTTAGGATGCCAAATACTCTAACCACCAAAATGAAACCATACACTCTTCATATGAAATTTGACTGTGGTCTTCAAAGCCAAATCTCCTGTCTGCATGTGTGTATGTGTGTGTGTTAGTGGCATGAGGTGGTAAATGAGTGTGTCAGCAGGGATCTGAGGCCCATGCACAAGCGTGTGAAAGGGTTAAGGAGGTTTTAGCCGGGGAGCAAAGACCCCAGATTAAATGGCCTTTAGCACAATAAACCGGATTGAGTTCAGATAACCCACATTAACAAGCAGCGAGATGGAACCTTTTAGTCCCACAACAATGTAATGAGTATCTAAGTATCAACCGGCCTATTAAAAGCCATCTGCTGGACCTGCTGGCTGCAGCCAGTGAGACTCGAAAAGCTTTAGAGAGAGGTTTTCACATGCATTACTGTTCACAAGTCTGGAATCACCATTTTTAATAATATAAAAACATTTTTTAAAAACAGGTATAAACTGATTATATTAATATGATGCGACTGTTCTACAGCTTCCTATGGTATAAAAAAATTGTAGGACATTGCTAAAGGTTAGATGACTGTGGATAAGTGTAAGTGCAGATAGTATAGATTAACAGAGCTGTAGATTATTCCATAATAACTAAGAAAGTTGTATAGAATTAACAGTGAGGTTACATTAAAATTAATATGAAAAATGAATTGTATTTGAAATGTGATTCAGTGGCAAAGTCCCATGGTCTCATAGGTCTGCAAAGAAGGCCCAATGATTTATAGAAAAAAGCTTACTCTTTAGATTTCTTGCCTTTTTGTTCTCTGCAGATATTGTATTAGTAGTCTTATAGATGGGTGTTTTTTAATCAGGTGGAATTATAGCAGTTTTGTCCTCTGTGGTATATAGAATGGCAAAATCAAGTGAGCTCCCACTGGTAAAAACTTGGGCAGAAGTAATATATCATAATAAGCACTAATAGATATCAACCAATCAGAGTTTGACTGACAATTGGTGGGACTGGTTCTGTAAGAAAAGGACCTCTCTATGCACTCTGGAACTGACTGTGATTAAGAACCATAATCTAACCACGTTTCAGTCACTTCTTAGAAAGTGAATGCATGGCAGTCCTACGTCAGGAATTGGAATTGGAAAACTACAACATACAAGATGAACTATTATAATTAGTAATGTTTGTTATAAGCTTCAAATGCCCATATTTAATCAAGAGCATAGATGTTGAACATGCTTTAGCATTAGATTAGTGGCAACATACTACTAGAAATCCCATAAGGGCACTTGCAGAAGTTTCAAGTTGATCTTTCAAGCTGAACTGAAGACCTGGCTCTAACTGTTAGTTTTCCCACTGAAATTTTGTGGCAGATAATTCAGTCAAGAAATATTTGAGAAATTAGTTTAATTAATTACTTAATAGATATTTAAGTTTCAGTAAGTTCCAATTATCATTTCAGTTAACATTTAGTTTATTCTTGAGAAACAGATTAAAATGAAATAAAAATGCCCTTTGTTGTTTATTTCATATTATTTTAATACACAACAAGTTATTATTGAATAAAATTAGTATGATTATTATCACCAATGATCCTTAAATTCTGAACAGTGATGTGGATATGGTTCTAAAATAACACAGTAATGTTCCTATGCTTATACTCTGTCAGGCCCAACAGCTGCCCAGCCCTACACTATTCATATTTGAGTGTAATAATGGAGTGGCTAAAGGAGAGGACGTCTGTATACGGCCACAAACTGGCCTCATCCACTCAATTAGGACGAGGTGCGGAGAACAGACAGCCCTCTCACAGAGGAGACAGAGGAAAAAGGCAGCTAGACAATGTCTGCATTTAGCTCTCCGTCTGCCTCCTGATCTTTGCCGCTCTGCTTGATGCTGCTGGCCTCTGTGTATGTGTGTGCTTGTGTGTGTGTTGGTGACGTGGTGAGGCAGGGCCTCTGTGGACGCCCACAGCCCAGAGGAAGTCAGAAGCAGCAGGGAGGGTGAGGGGGCAGTGAGAAAGCGAAGCTCCCGGGACGGTGAGGGTCCTTTGGGAAGGGGTGGGGGTGCTGCCTCCCTTCTGCTTTACTGCAGAATAAACTAACAGTGCAGGTCCACTGGAGGCAAAAGCACTCCTCCGCTTTCCACTGTCATCACACTTCAGCCCACCACCAGGCCAGTAAGAGCAGAAACCAGGGCCAGAGGTAGAGAAATTGCACATTGTTTCTTGAAAGTTAAAGTGTATTTAACCCAGAAGAATAATGCAAATAGTTAGATATGTAAAAACATAAAAGATTTTTAAAAGACCCATAACCTGTAAGAAAATTGTTAAAAAAACGACTTACTTGAATCAACATTATTAAGTTCTTGGTTCTTGTTGAAGAATCTTGGCATGAACTCTTGGGTCTAGAAGTAAACTCTTGGCTCTAGCTGTCGACATTTGGCTTTAGAAGTAAACTATTGGCTCTAGCTGTAGACTCTTGGGTACAGAAGTAAACTCTTCGCTCTTGCTGTCAACTCTTCATTCTAGAAATAAACTCTTCGGTCTTGCTGTCAACTGTTCATTCTAGAAGTAAACTATTGGCTCTGGCTGTAGACTCTTGGGTCTAGAAGTAAACTCTTGGCTCTTGCTCTCAGCTCTTTGTTCTAGAAGTAAACCATTGGTTCTAGCTGTAGACTCTTGGGTCTAGAAATAAACTCATCACTCTTGCTGTCAGCTCTTTTTGTAGAAGTAAACCATTGCCTCTGGCTGTAGACTCTTAGGTCTAGAAGTAAACTCTTCGCTCTTGCTGTCAACTCTTCATTCTAGAAATAAACTCTTCGGTCTTGCTGTCAACTGTTCATTCTAGAAGTAAACTATTGGCTCTGGCTGTAGACTCTTGGGTCTAGAAGTAAACTCTTGGCTCTTGCTCTCAGCTCTTTGTTCTAGAAGTAAACCATTGGTTCTAGCTGTAGACTCTTGGGTCTAGAAATAAACTCATCACTCTTGCTGTCAGCTCTTTTTGTAGAAGTAAACCATTGCCTCTGGCTGTAGACTCTTGGGTCTAGAAGTAAACTCTTCGCTCTTGCTGTCAACTCTTTGTTCTAGAAGTAAACCATTGGCTCTAGCTGTAGACTCTTGGGTCTAGAAACAAACTCTTCGCGCTTGTTGTTAAAGTCTTCGATCTAGAAGTAAACTCTTGGTCCTAGCTGTTGACTCTTTGGTCCAGAAGTAAACTCTTGGTTCGTGCTGTACACTCTTTGCCATAACTGTAGACTATTGGCTCTAGAAGTAAACTCTTAGATCTAGTTGTAGACCCTTGTTTCTTGCTGTACTCTTTTCTGTCTAGCTGTAGACCCATGGTTCTAACTTAAAACTCTTGGTTTTAGCTTTAGCTAGGTAAGAGCAGATGTAGTTTTGTCCTATTTAGTATTGAAAGAGTAAGCACCATAGACCTGGCAGCTTCTTGTTATGAAAGAAGGGGTGGAAATAATTTTATTTTTGAAAAAAAAAAATCTTATTTTTGAACAGCTTAAATGCCCGTAATACTGTATGTGCTTGAACACAGTTAATTTTCATGTGTAATAATTTGTCAACTCCTGTGTGAGTGCATGTCACAGGCATGTGTGTATGTGTGTGAGTGCGCTTGAGCACATGTGAAGGCCTGTGCAGTTCATTACAATGAACGGGTCAATTAACAGACTTTTACAGACTGTCCATAAATGTCTCCACCCTGCACTGCTGTGCTTCTCTCTTATCCATATCTCTATCACTCCCTCCAACACCAGACCACCCCTTCCTCTCTTGGGCTATCTTTCTCAGCCTGTCTCTTTGCCTCATTCTCTTTCTCTATCTCAGTTTATTTCTCATTGTGTTTCTTTATCTCAAATTTACCTCTGCCCCTCAGTTCATGTCACTCTGTCACTGTCTCAGTTTATGTCTTTCTTTATGTCTCGCTTTTTCAATGTATCATTTTCTAAGTATCTTTATCTCAGCTTCCTTCTCTCTAGGTGTCTTTTTCTTTCAGTTTCTCATTTTATCTCACTTAGCTAATCTCCTTCTCAATGTCTATTTCATTTTATCTCTCTTGGCCTCTCTATCTCAACTGATCTCTCTTTGTATCTCATTTTGTCTGTCTGTCTCAATCTCCCTGTCCCTGTCCCTTATTTTAAGGCAGTCTCTCTCTCTCTCTCTCTCTCTCTCTCTCTCTCTCTCTCTCTCTCTCTCTCTCTCTCTCTCTCTCTCTCTCTCTCTTGTTGGTGTGTAGGAACAGGAACATCTGTGTAAGAGATAAAGATATATGTTGAGTTGAAGGATCTCTCTGGAGTCTGTGTGTAAAGTCAGGCCAGGCACAGTTCAATCCTGCTCTCCTCTCCTGTCCTCCAGCACAAGCAAACCTGCTGTTTGCCTAAAGCCTCCGAAGGCCCCTGTTCAGCGGCCCAGCGCAGGACAAGAGCAAACGAGGAATTCAGCCCACTGTAGGTTGAACCTCATCAAAGCTGCAGTCTGCAGGTCCTGCTTGCAGGAACTGGGGCTTCAGCTTGCCTCTCGTCCTCTGCCCAGAAAGTCAAGCTCAGAGTTTTTGTCGTACTTATAATTACTTCACTGGTCATTAATGCCGCTCTCAAAGGCAAGGTTTGTTTTAATATTAATGTCCGCGGGGGATGCGGAATCAAAACCATGGCCATGCTTCAGCACCAGCATCAGAAAGCCGGGGGTACAGAGCGAGAGGAGCTTTGATGCTCTCCTCCGTTTCACAGTCCAGCGACCGCATTGTTATTCCTGAGCCGTTTCGCCACTAATGAGATTTCCAGGCAAGCCAAAGCTGTGTTTTCCTTGTCCTGTCTTACGAAACTTAAGACGTACTTCTTCGTCCCCCTTTTCCAAAAAAGGCAGCATGCTAATGTAGCCCCTTATAGTCTCCCAAGCCTCCTCATCATGACACAGTGACCACACCAGTGCTGCAAGAACCTACACGGTCCTTCTGCAGCATATAAAGGTGGTATTTAATTGGTAAAATGATAGGAATTTATTACAAAAACTTACACCGAATAGAAAAATACTAAATCTACATTTAGAGTATTAAACTAAAGGTATCAAAGGTATTTCTATAACATTTACATCTATTCCAATCTTTTGGTGTAACTAGCAATCTAACTGGCTTTGAAGAATTGCCATAGTTAGCTGGGCTTAACAAACCAGTGACTTAACCAACAAAAGCCAAATCTTTTTTGGTTTAACACAACTAGTTCATACTAGTTCACTTTCATTAGTTGTGCAGAATGACATTTTATTAAGGTAGATGATTAAATAAAGGAGGACATAAATTGCCAGAACAGAGAAGGCCAAAAAGGAGAAAAGAGTGTGCAATACAGGAAACTGATTTTTCTTTAATTTTATTTGATGGCTACTGAGGTAGAACAAAAATATTTTAATTACATTTAAACCTATTTTCAATTTTCTTTAATGCTGCAGTGTTACATTTTTTACTTAAAGAAGGAAGGTGGTCCCCTCTTGTCCACAGGCTTACTGTCTAGCCACCTCTGGCCTGGACTGGATGACTGCACTCTTCTCTCACACTGACAGACATGGAGGCCACTGGTCCAGAAGCAGGCGTGCGTTTCTGCATGGGGAGGCCGCTCAGGGCGCCGCTACATTCATGCCAAAGGCAACGGCAATGAACGGGAGTAAAAATGGAGATTGCATATTCCCCAGACTGTAGTGGAGCCACGCAGTGGGAAGTGGGTAAAAGTAAACAAGGCATGCGGAGGAAGGGGGGAAAAAGGTTTATGCTGAAATCGCCATTGCTAAGAAAAAAAAAGAGGAGAAAAAAAAGTAAAATGTCTGACGAAATTTGGTGACCTGCTGGCCTTTCCCACAGCCATAAAACCCCCAGCACACATGGCTCGCATGCTCTCTCTCTCACTCTGTCCCTCTCTCTGTCGCACTCTTGCTCTTCTTCAGAGGGACCCATTACAGTCTTTATAAAAATGAAGGTGTCACAAATGTTTTTTTTGGGGGAGAAACACCATTGAGGAATTAGTTTTGGACCCTAAGGGACATTTCAAAAGGATGGTTTCTTAAAAAACCCTTTTTGTAAATAAGGTGTGGGAGTGTGAAGAACCTTTTTTTTTATAAAGTTGGAAGAACTTGAACATAATGTAAGACTTCATAATCTTAAAGGTTTTTCCTAAAACTGTACATTAAAGCAAAGAACGGTGCACTCAAGATCCACAAGGCTTTTGGTCATGGGCCTTTCTCCTGCATATCCATCTTTATGACTTTCTTTCTCATTTAAACTAGGACTAGGTAAAACATGGTCAGGCTTTTATCTAAATGAGTTGTATCTCCAAGATGACAGCTGATGATCACTGCTTTAAGGTGACTGTGTCATGGCATGAAACAACAATCAGAAAAGTTCCAAAGAGCAGGAAGTCATTAAGAGTGGACATTCTTCTGGCAGCACTGACATGAGAGGGCACATTTACTTAGTTGATAAAGGCAAAAAATGTAGCAACTTCAATCTTTGGCAGACATCTGGTATACAAATATAACTTTATACAAGCTGTAGGTGAAGCTGAAGATAAATGTGATGCCAGCCATTTAGGAGGCAAATGATGAAAAGACCATGTCTAGAATCACCATGCATAGAAAAGGGTGGCAGAATGACCAATGAGTTTTTAGAGTTTGACCCCCCATGGCCAGCATGTGGCAAGGAAATTGCTCTGATTTGGGTCTAACTGTGCTCTTCTGACTCTCACACCTAGAACACAGATTGTGACTAGCGCTAACCGTGCAAGTTGACACATGACACTTCCTGCCATTGTGGCTTTTTGTAAGACGAGGTGTGAAAGAGAGAAAAAACAGGGAGATGTCATTTAGTGCTCTATACTGACTTTACCTTTGACACCCATACAAGCTCATTTAGGCCATTTTCTGCTTGGGCATCTTCAAATTGAAAAAGTTCTGTTGGAAATCCTGTACAAAATGCAGTGCACACAGCAATAATTAGTCACCAAAGTCAATTTGTTATTGATGGAGGACATCATGGTGTACGTAAGTTAACTTAAAAACAAAAATTCTTTCTAATGCTCTATAACTTTTATCTGGCACATCAATACTTTAAGGCAGTATGTATGTTACACTACTTGGATACAGTACATGGCGGAGTCCTGAGTACAAAGTGTGTTTTTCCAATCTCTTATGACTAAAATGGCTATTCTTCCACACAAGCTTTGCTTCTTTGGTAAGGACAATCACATTTTCAAAATGTATCTATGAAAACGGTCCAGATGTTTCTAGAATTGTCCAGAATTTTCTAGAATTTTTAAAAATATTTTAGAACTTTCTAAAAGTTTCTGAGACTTTCCAGAAAAGAAAGAGGTTCGCCTGTTTTGCCACTATAGTTATACTAAGTTTGTGATGAATAGAGCCATTTTTTTTACATAGGCTTTAGACATAAGCAGTTGAAATATAACACTTAGAAGCCAGGAACAAAAACTGTGTAACATTGTGTAATCAAACATGATGTTGAACCTGATATGTCATAATAATGGTAATGATATTCAGATCAGATCAGTCACAACATTAAATCCACAGACAACTAAAGTGAATAACACTGATTATCTCATTACAGTGGCACCTGTCAATAGGTAAGATATATATAAAAATATTAGGCAGTAAGTAAACAATCAGTTCTTGAAGTTTACGTTTAAGAAGCGGTGAGCGTAAGGACCTGACTACCTTTGAGAAGGGGCCAAACTGTGATGACTAGACAACTGGGTCAGACCCTTTCTTATACAGTAGGTCTTGTGGAGTGTTCCTGGTATGCAGTAGTTAGTACCTACTAAATAGTTATCCAAGGAAGGACAACCAGTGAACCAGTGACAGGGTCATTGGCTCCCGAGGGTCATTAACATGCCTGGGGCGTGAAGGCTAGTTCAGTCCAATAGAAGAGCTATTGTAGCACCAACTGCTGAAAGTTCATTCTAGCTATGACAAAAGGTTGTCAAAAAACACATTGCATCACAGCTTGCTGTGTATGGGACTGCATAGCTGCAGGGCATTCAGAGTGCACATGCTGACCCTTGTCCACTTCCAAAACCACCTACAATGGGCATGTGAACATCAGAACTGGTTTCGCTTACTTGGGGAAGAGACGGAACCAGGATGCACTATAGAAAGAAGGTAAACTGGTGGAGGCATTTTGATGCTCTGCTCAATGTTCTGCTAGGAAACCTTGGGTACTGGCTTTCAGGTGGGTGTTACTTTTGCATGTACCACCTACCTACCTACCTAAGCATTGTTGCAGACCAAGTACACCCCTTTATGGCAACAGTAGTGGCACTTTAACGATTAGGGAGTTCCCCTGTGATCTGGAGGGTGCATGTTCAAATCCCAGACCAGTGAAAGTGAGACTGAGATATCCGCGAGTAAGGTACCATCCCCAAACACTGATCCACATGCCCTGCTAATGTCAGCTGCCTACTGCTCCTACATGGATGGGTCAAATGCAAAGGTCACATTTCGTTGTGGTATACTGTGTGCTGTGCTGTCATGTGTTCACAATAACAATCACTCACTTTCACTTTTAAGGGCAAACAGCCTTTTTTTAGGGGACCTACATGATATCAAGGAGGTTTTTTTAATGTTATGTCTGACCAGTGTTGACAAACTTTATGCAAATTAACTGGGTGATGACCAGTCAATGTTGATATGTGTCGTGGTAAGTGTGTGTGCCACGGCAGTAGTCACACACTCAATATTCGAACACACACTGAGTAGAATTTATAACAGTTTTATCCAATGTGGGACATTATTTTAGATTATATTTATAATAAAAAAAACAGTCATTGTGGGTAGATGATGCTGTTTTAAAGTTTCTTAAGCTCAATACTTTAATTTGCTGTCTATGGAACAATCTGCACCACGTGATTGAATCCCACATGGCATTCATACACTGTCTGGGTGCAGAGACAGAAATTTAAGTTCTATAAGTGCACTACATTGGGTGCAGGGTGGTTTTGGCTGTTTATGAACAACTAGCGCTTAACTTAATATTTACATTTATTATGTATATATTGTATTAGAAGATGTTTAGTTTTCAGCCTCTAGGAAGCATGTCCTGTTTCCTTTTAAGCATAAGCTGGGGTGTACCTCTCATTAAAAAACAACACTTAACACCCCTTTGTGGAGGCAGAAAAATCAGCCTGCAACTCTTGCACCTAAACCTGTTTGTGTTTTACAGATATACCCTCAGAGTAGAAAACATTTGTTTAGGCGATTTATAAAATGAAAAAACATGAACTCCCCTCTAAATCATGCAAACTCACATTTTAAAGTTATTCTTTAATTGTTTATAGCAGTTGCATTTAATCCTGAAATATTCCCAAATCCCTGCACTGGGTCATTTTGACAGATTGCAACAATCTACAGGAAGTATAGGGGCAAAATAGCTTCTATTGATTGGTTGCACCATAGGAGAAAAAACTGACTATTGCAGCTTTGAATGATGGTGGTGTTGGACAGGTACAAAAGTGAAATAAACTGTAGAAGGCTTAGTGGTTCAGTTAGTCGATAAGCAAAGCCAAAGCCATCGCTATCGCTAGCCAGAGTCTGGGCCTACATTTTTTCAGTGTATGGCACTGAGGCCAGAGGAAAAAGCATGCCACTGCAGGAGCAGAATATTCAGAATCAGTGGCCTGGTGGGAATCTGTAGGTTCAGTATGATCTGACTGAAGGTCGTTATGCACATCAAAAGGGGGGCAAACAAGTAAATAGGTCTCAAGTGGGGCTGGGGTCAGTTCAGGCTGTCTGTGAGCGATGGAGGATTTCAGACAGTGCTATCTGCATCGCTTCCTTCCAGCATGCGGATTACTGCTCCATACACTCAAGGCTGTCTGCACAACCAAATGTACAGTGCTTCATTGTACCACTGGCTTCAATAGATAACTGCAATGAATGATACAGCTAATCGCTCGCTGGTTCCTGGAGGACGCTGAGACTCTAGGGAGATAGAGAAGAGAGGTTTGAAGGGAAATATATGCGACCAGTCAAAACAAAGCAAGGCAGACATACAGGATCCTCGTGCAGGATTGGCAGTGCCTCCAAGGCACATCTCTCTCTCTCTCTCTCTCTCTCTCTCTCTTCCCCTTTTTTTTTACATCCCTCCCCCACTCAGCACCGAAATGAACATCAATGCTCACTCAAGCTCCAGATTTCTACCCTTCTTTCCCAGTCTAAAGTCCAAAGCTGTTACAGATTTACAACTCAGGGAAGGCTATTGAGGCTGTATTATACCAAGAGCCGGACTAATCTGTGCAGAATAGGCTTTGGCCAAGTGGCACATTGTCCATTGCAGGCAGGTAATGTAGGCTCCTTTTTCTGTTCCTCATCAAACATCTCAGAACTCATCAGAGAGAGAAAGAAAGGGAAAGATATCAGAAAATGTCCCACAATGGGCAGCATTAAAATCAGAAATTAAATTAACACTTTCATTCATTTTCCAAGCCGCTTATCCCAGTCAGGGTCATGAGGGGTGCTGGAGCTCATCCCAGCGCTTAAAGAGCAAAAGGCAGATAACCACTCTGACACACTGCCAGTCCATCACAGGGATAACACACAGACAAACACAAACACGCTCACACCTGGGGCAATTTAGCATCTCCAATTCACCTGACATACATGTTTTAGGCTTTAGGTGGAAACCAGAGCTGCTGGTGGAAACCCACACAGTAAGCAGGAGAACATACAAACTCCACACAGAAAGAACCCAAGCCCCCACCCATGAATTGAACCCAAGACTTTTTTGCTGTGAGGCAAAAGTGCTACACACCTTCAGTTTACACAGTTCTCCTGACAATAAGTTAATGGTATTTGGCACTTTTTTATTCATAAAATAAAAAGCCTATACAGTAGCATGGATATGGACAAAAAAAACCATGGCGTTTTGGCACGAGTGTCCTAGAGGACAGTCACAATACAAACTCAACACAGGTGCTATATATAACTTTATTGAATTAGTCACATGACTAAGTATCTTCATAATTTACAAATATACCTAATAAACAGTTAATTAGAAACCATTAATATGAATGATAACATTTACTATGCATAATATTTGTATAAACTATACTCTATAAACTATTCTATACTACACAATTTAAACTATGCTTTTATTAACTGTAATAAAATGTCAAAACTCAACAGATATATTCAAATATTGAATTATTTGTTTCTTATTGTACTAGGATCTCCTGGTATGTCCTTTTCCTTTATATTAATAACAAAATTAACACCAATGATGCATATTATGAGCTCTCACTAGGTTCTTCGTTCCATTCAAATGCTTCTGAGACCCATTCTTACAAGTTTTTCTCAAAATGAGCTATTCTCCACATTCAGAACCAAACATCGCAGCTTTTAAAACCCCTGCATTCAGGACGTTTCACATGCTCATTCTTACCTGTATTCTAAACGAATAATATATTGCTATATTAAGAATTATAGTTGGATTCATGCTAGAATTTACACAATTTTTTTTATATTAGGCAATCAAACAAAGATATTTTAACAATCTGCTGTTCTCTGGAGCATCATATAATAATACATTATTAAATATTATATTTTTAATAATTAATTTGTGCATTCTTAGGAAGATAACACTGCATTTCTAGTTCTAGTACTTTTTTCTGTACTAAACTTTTATTACCAGAAATATTGTTGTATATATTGCTATAAGATAAAAGAAACTCAAAGGTTTTGACACCTTAGATTAATTAAAGAGTAATTGAACATGACATGCTTGGTGTCCAGAGTTTTCTTCTTTAGTTTTGCACTGGAGCTATGAGGCTAATGTAACTAATAAGTAATAAAAGGCGGTCCTGACCAACTGGTATTAGTCAAACCACATTACACACCACAAGCACACATGTCCCTCAAACCGAACTTGTTAAGTGAGTTGTTAAGCAATCTTGAATAGACTTGCTTATGTGGTTTCGATTATACAGATATCATTGTGTCCGTCGTACAGTATCAGAATCCACATAAGTAAGCACATTTGAGATTACACAAGAAGAAGCTATTTGAGGCAAGTCTATAATTACTCAGGCGCATGGTTTGCATGATGTTAACATGATTGCAAGCTCATTTTTTATAACAGTATGTCAGAAACCAGAAGGCTGACAAAGGGCCCAGTGGTTACTTCTGTAATACAGCCTTTTCTGAGTTAGATCACTATCACCCTGCTTGTGACAGTGTACAGTAGCCTGGTGACATGCCATTCTAGTGACATACACCCCTCTAACACAAGGATGTTCCAACGCTTTCTAATTAGGGCCCAAAACACATCGGCCTGAGTGAACGCTCAAAAACGAGGAAATGAAAATCTACCCCAGTAAAAAAAAAGAAAAGAAAAAAAGACCGGTCTGAAGAACACTGCTGTCTGGCTGCAGTCAGGGGGAAGTATGTGGTGTGTCAGGCTTACAGACGTTAATTGATATGTGTGTGCGTGTGGAGCATGACTCCACTCCCCTGAGAGACAGAGTGTGCACACTTCCTTTAGCAGCGGAGGGCCGTGGGTGTGGCACTCCATGTACATGCCTAACCAGCTCTCTATGCACTGCTCACTCTTTCTCGACACACACACATTACTGTAAAGCATGGTGTACCTAGCCCCATTCTCTCAGACTACACCCATGCCTCCAATGTACACCCTCAACACAACAGGCTTTGTCTCAACAAACCTGAATGCTGTCACAGGGACCGCCTCGAAAACACTGCCTTGAGAACATCTACTCAAATAATGCAAATGGAGCTGTCATTCAAGATCCTCTGCTCTGCACTTCACTGTTTAGCTGTGATTTTGTAATGCTCTCTTATTGTATGTGCTTGAACTGCTCCTTCCACCATGTTTTGAAACATTCAGTGTTAATTCGATTTAGTTTAATTTGATTTTCAACTTCTGGTGGATCGCATTTATTTATTTATTTATTTATTTAATAATATGGGAAGCTTTATTCAAGTCCATTTTCACCTGCTATCCAGGACTCCCCCAATGTCACAATGCCATCAAAGCCAGCAACGTAAAGCCTAGAAAAGCTCTAACTGAGTCATGTGAAGTGCCATTGCATCAATACTTAGCCACTGGACATAAACTTTATGTGGCTGGTGTAGAACACTAACTGCCAATTACCTTGTGTAACCCCCTTACGCTAGCTAACAGAACCTGTTCTGGCTAGCTTCATGATGAGTGATAGGGAGAGGGAGGGCCATCCTACCCACCTAGAGAGAGCGAGACCAGTAGTGCTCTATTGGTTCTAGTTTTAAATGTTCTGCATTATCTTGGATATTTGGTCAGCAGTGTTGTGAAAGTTCGTGAAATCAAGTAATTAGTTACAGTTACTAATTCCTTCTCTCAAAAGTAATACAATTACTGATTACTGCCTCTTTTGTCTTGTTAGTTCACAATCTGGAAAACTATGGAGCCAACGTTGGTTTTGTTGATTTGTTTGTTTGTTTTGTCCGTGGCTTTTAGAAAATGATGATTCAATTGAATAAATTCCACATTGATTTGAGCCAGTCCCATTATGTTGGCATAATATATGATATGGTAACTATAACTGGAGGAATTATTTACACAGTAAATGAAAGTGAATGCAGACAATAAAACCCCACATTAACCTTTTTTTGTTTACACTTAAAAACAGCAGGAGAATATGATGTAGGCCACAAGTGAAAGCATACTTTATTACATGTTACCATCAGTGACCATTTCGAAAAATTGTTATAACTGAATCACAACCCTCAAATCAATAAATCAGTGTTTCAATGCGTTTTTACACCCTTGGCACGTATAGTACCTTTTTGCATTATACAGGACGTTCTTGTCTTATACTCCCTTATGCTGTCTTGCACTATTCCAGACATGGAAAGCAATGTCCTGCAGCTCAAGCTGACTTGTCATAGCTGTATGATTGGATTGTACTTGTCACTTCTAAGTCACTTTGGATAAAAAAAAGAATACGCCAAATAACCAAATAAAAATGTAAATGTACACCCAAAGCTGTAATGGCAGAGGAAGCCTGAAAGATAGTCTAGCAAATTAGAGAGCTCCTATGTCCTGTTGGTTCATAGAATAATGGTCAGCTTCTGATCATCTCTGACACACCATGGCCCAAAGAACATCTGACCTCTCTGCTCTCTCACAGTGCTCTTTGCTGCTGCAAAGGCCACAGTTTAGCATATTGTACCTAGGAAGCAGCTATGCAGAAAACTGTCAAAGAACAGTGTAGAGATTATAAAAGGGTAAAAGCAAAGGTGGTATTCCATGTCTAATGAATGTGCTCTATGGGCAGATGTTTAAAAATGCATAACAATGGATAAATGAAGGTACCACAGCACACATTAACCATTTAAAAAGCCATTATTATATCATGTTCAAAAGGGACGATGTTCAAAAGGCTGACTAAACACCAGACTACCAAACTTCAAGCAGGTTTTGTTAATGCCAATATGTGATCAGTCAGTCACATGACTTAGTCTGAGCATTTGAGGCGATTGCTTATGTGAAAACGCATCAAGGTGCTTCGTAATCCCTTTGTCCACAGTCATGATATAACGACGGATTAAATTTTCTGGAAAGGTGCCAGGAAATATTCATTTTTATTCAGAAACACAACTCTGAATCTTCTGTGAAGCTGTGTAAACTAAGGACACGCAAAAGCTTAACAAAGCCTTGCTTTGTGGTGTGGCACAGTTTCACAAGACGCAGATGGCATGGGTCCTGCTAGCATTGTGCAAAAGCATAAGGACGGTAAGCGTCAATGATGGGAGGGAGGTTCTAGTCGGACGGGTTGCACTGGAGTCACCTTGACATCTTTACCATCTTTTGGTTGCCTCTCCTGATGAGACAGTGAGCTCAGTGTCCCGCTGTTGAAAGAAGGCTGACAGTCGACATGCCAATGAGTGCACTTCCGTCTCGTTTGTTTTTGTAACCTTTGATAAAGTATTTGGAAAGAGGCAGAGCTGTCAGCGAGGCTGCGTGGCTGAGCTGTGCAGTAAAGGGCTGGGCTTTTGGCAGAGGGTGTGCTCTAGCCATGTGGCTAACACTGACCCTACCAGATCAATACACAGAGCCTTTGGGTATTGACTGCCTGGAGTACCACAATATTTAGGATGTGGTAGGGAAAGGGGGAGAGAGGGAGAGGGAGAGAGAGAGAGAGAGAGAGAGAGAGAGAGAGAGAGAGAGAGAGAGAGAGAGAGAGAGAGAGAGAGAGAGAAAGATTGGAGAAAGGAAAAAAAGACAAGAAATGTAAAAGGGCTGAGAGTGAAAAAAATCATTAACAGATAGATAGATAGATAGATAGATAGATAGATAGATAGATGGAGAACTGAGAAAGAGAGGAAGAGGGAGAGAGAGAAAAGCAAAGAGAAAATAAAATAATGAAATAGCGGCAGAGAGAAAGAGCGCAACAGAGAAAAAGAGGGAAAGAGGGAGAAAAAGAGAGAGACACAGACAAAGAGAAGTCAATGACGTCAGCTCCTATTACCCATAGCACCACCCCTCTAATTAAACAGGCCTGAGCCCCCCTGGGATCTGAGAGAGAGAGCAAAGTCTAAACATCCAAACCTCCTCTGTCTGTCTGTCTGTCTCTCTGTCTGTCTCTCTCGCTCTTTCAAACACACACACATACACAGACACACACACTCACACACACCCTAAACCTAGCCTTTATCTTCTCTCATTTCCTCCCAGAAAACATCCCCAACTCTTTACCGAATGTGAGAGGGAGGGGGAGAGAAAGAGAGAGAGAGAGAGCGAGAGTGGGAGAAAGAGGGAAAAGAGTCAGAGACAGAGAGTGTGAGAGAAATCCTGTTAGTTATGCCCTTGCATCCATCCACTGATACATTCCCTCTCTCAGCAGTGCCTCTGCTCAGAGTGGGACGGCAGGGTCTTTCATGCTGCTCCAGGGGGGTCCACCTAAAGAGGACACACATGACCGCCATTCAGGCCCGCCGGCCCTTCAGAGTGGGGGGATGGGGCTTATGTGTGTTTGTGGTGTCTGGGTGGGTGTTGGTGTGTGTTTTGGGGGGGGTGTTGTGTGTGTATATGTGTATATAAGTATATGTGTGTTGGCTTGGTAGGGATTAACCTAGTGCTATCTCCTCAACCTCTGGTGCCATCTGCCAGTGACTTTGCAAAAATGCAAATCAGCTACCCAGAGTGCACAGCAGCTCCATCCCAACAGCCGACAAAAATAGGTCAGTCGCGCCATGCGCCGTGTGTGCCTGCCGCAGCACCCTCCGCAGCTTTGTGTGCGTGTGTGTTGGGAATTCAGTCTGGAGCGAGAGAGAACAGAAGTCAACGTCTAGCTTGATTCTAGTGTGGATGCTAAATGCCCACCCCCAAAAAAAACACAATAAAAGAGAAGGAAGAAAGACTCTCTATAATTATGGAAAAGCTCAACAATGTAACATGGTAACTAATACGGAATAGCTTGACCAAACATGCTAACATGGTTAATAATTAACAGAAGCTAGTCTTTGCATATTACCATTATGCCATTAATACTAAACAGTGATCCTGTGACTGTTAGCAACATTAGCATTTTGAGCAGAACTGTTCCTTTAAACGAGCCCTGGCAGCCAAACAAAGCCTTCGCCTGACTTTGTCATTTACCGAGTCCTCCGTGTGCCAGTGAGCGTGCCAAAGTGTGTGTGTAACCCTCCGCAAGTCTTCAACACCACACTCCACACCTCACGGGCACCTCCTGCCACCAATTCGGTCGGTCTGCTAAGCTCAGGACGCCCGTCCACTGGCCCAATCAAACTGCCGCCTCTTTCGTCCCCTTGAGTGGAGCGCTCATCCACGGCCTATTCTTTCTTATCAGCTGCTATAAAAAGATCAAAGACCCCCAGCTAGTAACATGGCCGTTAATGAAAGCGGCGGGCAGCTGATGCAACACTGTGGCAAGGCTGCTGCAATCCAGGCAGCTGAGCGCCGTTTCTCAGAGGATGACTTGTATGAATTATGCATCTATTAGAGTAAGCTCTCTCTCTTTCTCCCTTTAGCAGGTCAGACCAATGTCTGTACACACACAGACAGAAAGGCAGAGACAGGCATACATTTTTGTTCCCTTTCAGACATCAATGAGCCCTAAAGGAACATTTCAATATATTTTTGATCCAGAGCTCCTCACAGCACTTGCACTTGGTTGATTACTATGGACAGTCATTTTGATAGGTATTGCTTTGCAATCGAACTGTAAACCTATTGACTATAAACACTCTTACAATAGAAGCCAATAGGGAGATACTAGAGCATCTGTCCATTGATATCTATTATTTATATAAGCCAACTGTTTATCTGTAGAAAAACAGGGATTTTTTTAATAGACCCTACATATGTGAAAGATAGAGATAATGCTGCATTTAATGGAGCTTCCCTTCAATGATCCTGACCTATACGACTCAATAGGATGCGCTTTGAGCAGACAAGTCTGGGCGTCCTTCGGTTTCCAGTGTTCTTTAACCCCTCTGCAGTCTGACTTTATTCACTCAGAGCTGGCCTGCATGATAAGATTTGACCTTGCTATTGTGTTTGTGCTCATGAACATGGACGTCCTTTCACAGTGCTGATGTATAGAAATAGGTCAACCAATCACAGCCGATTTCTGAATGGAAGTCTCTGGCGTTTTCCAGTCTAATCTCTTCATGCTGCATCTGTTGCATATGCCCGATTACCACAATAAATAAACAGTTACATATAAACACAAGACAGTCAGAGGGTTAGCATAATCTGTAAGTTAAGGTGAGGTGCGTTTTGTTACCTGATCACTGTGGGCTTGAAGGAGAATGCAATTAAGCAAAAGAGAAGTAGTCCTCAGCAATACATATGTCACCTCATCATTAGATTTTCCACCAGGGGATGTTCCCCCGAGACCTCTGTCACTATTCGAACATTGCTTTCGTCCCTCTCACAACAATCTGACTATAGCAGCTTAGCACTTTTTCAAATATGGTCGAGTGATCAGCTTGTTTCTCACATGTGGTAATGTGTGTTGTTTAGGTGAAGGGCAAGCAAGATGACAAAATTTGACATGAATCAGTATGCTGCCACCCACAGCCAGAGCACATCATTTAGGTTAGCAAGTTTTAATAAAACACAGAACACATCAGAATTATTGATATTAAGTGGTCAATGTTTAGTATGAAATTGCACTGGATTGCCCGTATCCCAGCACTGTAGTCATTCTAAATGCTAAAATTTGCATGGCAAAAAAGTCAACTTACTCCAAGAAGAAAGGACTCAGGACCACACAATAAAGCAGTACACCCTTAGTAGCAGTTATTTTTGCTTCGAGCTGAGTTCATGTAGGTACAATTTAATATTTAAAAAATGCAGTACTCCAAGAACATCAGAAGTGTAAGCAGGGGATTTGTATTGAGAAGAACTGTCACATTCCAGGAGTTGGTCTGACAGTAGAGAGAGTCAAAAATAAATGGGTTAATATGGAGCGATTGTGCAAAATCATAATTTGTAATTAAATACAAATATTTTTTTACACTGAAAAATGCACTAGCCACCCTGAACAGTATCAAATATTGCTAAACATAAACACTGCTTAAATGCATTTGATCTCATAATAAGACTTCACTCAGCCAATGAGCTGATGAGCTCCCCAACCAATCAGCTCTCAGCAGTAGTAATACTAGCCTACTACCCAAAGCCCATTTGCTTTAGGAAAATAAGAGGAGAAATATTTGCAGGTTTTCATGAAATTTTAAACATTTTATTTATTACATTCTTCTATTTTCCAAAATTAAAGAAAGATCAAATATAAATTTAGAAAGTTTTCACAATAGGCCCTTTAGTTCCATTCACTTTCATTCACTGAGGACTCAATGGTCACGCTCTGGTGTTCTCATGTTTTTAGTGTAATAGGAAGAACAGGAAGTGAGCAGGCTCCCTATAAACCCTCTGGCATAAGCCAATAGAAAACAAGGGGGCGAGCCATAGTCTCGTCTTTCTGAATAAATACAAAGTAAAAATATAAAGGCTTGACCTGTATTTGTTGCTCAAAGCTGCAAAAGCAAAGAAAGTTAACAAATTAGCATTAGCCACTCAAAATTTCATAAGTTTCATACGGCAAAACCAAAATACGAAAAAATCTACTGATTATTTGTATTAGAAGCCTATGGGCAGGTAATTCTCACAAGCTTCTATTGTTACAGTGTTTCAAGTGAATGGGTTTCTGTTCTGCTTTTATGTATAGAGAACTACGTCAGAACTGACAAATGCTGAAGTATTCCTTTAACCATCACGCTGCATTGCATTCGTGCAGTGTGTCGATTAGTCCTCTAAATGAAAGAATGTCTGGCTAAGTAATACATAGTGACCCCCCACCCCCACCCCCCATCTCCCCCCAAACCAATGATGATATAGTACAATCTCTAGAGGGGTGGGATGAGAGTGTAATATAATCCTGGTATGGTGCTGTGGCTGACATTAGCAATGGGATGGGGTAGGGGGGGAAGGGAGAGAGAGAGAGAGAGAGAGAGAAAGAGAGAGAGAGAGGGAGAGAAAGAAAGAGACAGAGAGAGCATGTGGAGGGCCTGCCCAGCTGTGCAGTGGGCCTGGGGCCCACCGGGCCGTAATTATGGCTGGATTAAAAGGGGCTCTCTCCCCATCCAGCCTGCCAAACATTTTGTCCCAGATTACGTCCCAGCTGCAGCGCCGCTAAGCTGTGCAAGTCGGTCAGTGGCCGCTTTCTCTCCTCTCAGCAGCATCCCAAAGCGGCAGCCCCCCATTACACACACACACACACACACACATGGGCTTGATTTGCATGAATTATCTTTTAAGCTTTACGTGCCACACAGAAAAGCAATGCCAAAAACACACAAACACACAAGGTCTGTAGGACTTTTTCTTTTTATTACGTCTCAAACTCAGGAGTGGCTCAGGAGCACATGAGCAGAATTATGGCACGTTTAACAGTTACAGTTAACAGTGCTGGCAAATGTGGCTTAAGGCTCATTCGTGGAGCTCAGCGTTGCCCTATATAACACCAATTTAAGGGATCAGCTTTTTTCCTGCCACTTATACTTCACACTTCATTCAGTCTTCGTCTTAATCCCCCTGAATCTGGAGCAGACAGTGTAATTGGTTTTGTAACAAAAACCAGTGTCTGCGCAGCCCTGAATGAGGAAAAAGTCCTGCTGCTCTTCGTACAGTACTTCCGGAAGCAGGCAGGGCATAATCTGTAGCATTGCTTGTAAATTCTTTGCCAGTTCCTCACTCATCAAAAGAGGAAAAATACAAAAAAAAAAATACTTCAGAAGGACGACTTCAGAACCTCGAAGACCTTCAGGGCAGACTCTACGCAGCCGTCGAAATTGGAGTGTGTGAAGGCGTCGCCCCCACACACCAGCAGAGGCTTGGAGAGCAGCGTGATTTGCCCTGGGCAGTCAGCCACCGATCCCGTCACCTAATTAGAGAACAACACAATCGAGCGTGCGGCATTAGTGCTGCACTAACGATCTGCCTTCCAATAGTTGATGCAACCTCCATCTTCTGCTGCTATCGAGTGGGACTGTATGCTCGCTTGTCCCAGATAACCCACATTGCACTTGCACTGAAAACTGGAAAGCTCATGTTCTGTAGCTGACTCATATATTCTACAGAAATGCACAGTTGTGTGGTGGGGTGGGGTTTATGCACAAAGTGGGGTTGCTAATGTGTAAAAACTGGGGACCAACCTTCTTGCAGTATATAAAAATCATGCTGGTGAAATGAATGCTAGAAAACTGAAAACAGAAGATAAGACAACAGTGCAACAGCGATATAACAGCAAAGACGCACATGCTCATGCATGCAATGGTATACAGAAGTCTGAACACCTGTGGTCTAATGACAAGTTGATTGATTTTCTAAATTAACATAAGTGAATAAGTCTTTTACAAGTAAAAAACTTTAAGTTTTTCCTTACTGTTTTATATGCTGAGATTACACTAGGAAAAATGCAAAATATATAAAATATCAAATGTGCCCTAACTTTACACAGGTCACATTTCATTGATTATTTTTTTCTCAGCTATCCGCAAGCATAAGAAAGTGGAGGCCCAATAAGAATCCTGATACTCATCTATGGCCCACCCAGACCTTTAATCAAAACTGTGATCAACACACAATCATTCCGTCATTACTGATTCCCTGCCAACGATGAGATACATTCCAAATCAACAGTAGGACAGAAATATTAAGAATGTAGTGTCATTTAAATCTTATGTTTTCCAGTTATTTTTAACATAAATATTTAATCAATAATATTTTATGGTTAAAAAAAGACGTTTTTTTTTATTGTGAATATCCTCTCACGACCCAACTGCAGGACCTTAGCGAACAACACTTTGGGAAACAGTGATATATTATGGTAAATTCAGCTAACAAACAATTATTGTGCATTAAAATATGCCAAAGTATATTCTCTTTAGACTATGTGCACTTATCACATAGAAAAGCAACAACACATGTCATTTTATTAGTGAAGCTTTTGCCTACAACTGTACCCATCATTGAACACTGTTACCCAAACATTTTCAGTAAGATAAAACCAAAAGTGGCTCAAATGATGTTGGGCTGTTTAAATAAGGCTAAAACACTATACAATATTAGCATATATGCAAATAAACATGAATTCAGTAAAAAAAAAAAGAACAAGGGTATTTTTTATTTAAAAAATAATGAACAAGGATCCCTCCTCAACACCCTCAGCCTTCGCAGAGATTTAGTCCACACGATTTAATGTAAGGAAGTCTTGGTCAGCCAACCAGGCTATACCTGACCTCGAGAAGATGATTGGAAACTGTTATGTGAACAAACTGAGATGTATAGCATCCCTATTATTAATAATATACAATATTTATAATAGAAAATACAATACATGTTTCTTTTTTTGAAAAATTCAGTACTATACGTGCAAAAAACTATTTTTATGATGACAGAACAATTTTAAAAGCTACAAAAAAACTTGCAAAAGTCTAAAATGTTAGACCAGAACATCTTACCTGGATGACCATGGTAACTGAGCAAGCACTATATCAACAGTAAAGTTATAACTTATATCACGTTAACAATAATGACTATAATTAGATGATTACAGAATGTCATTTAAAAAACATCTTAAATATCAAAAACTGACTGCATATTGTTTTGTGTAATAATAAAATGTATTAGTATAAAAAGTTCCAAATATTTGGATTATTCATATTAATTTCCCCAATCTTTAATTGCATTTTGTACAGACAAAGCCTGGCATTTTGAAAGATTCCATAAAGGCAGGCATGTTTTCAGAATTTTCCACATACCACATCTTCAGTGGTATGTACACATTTTGGCACCAAAAACCGATTTCAAACATATTTTTGAAGTGCTCTGTATGTGCAAAAAAAAGCATAGCATACATAAATAGCATCGCATACATGGATAAATACAGCAGTATGGCTGTCCCAATCTATTCACATGTGTTGTTGAAGTTGGCGGACGTCAAACCTTTGCATACTTTAATTGGGTAAAGAAATAAACTGAAGTAAACTTAAGATTAAAATAAAAATAAAGATTAAAAATAAAATCACATCTTTATTATTAAACACTTTCTTCATGATAATCTTACAACTTTTTCCTTCACACAACTCGACACACTTTCCCCACAAGACTTCAAAGAGATTTAACAGTGATAGGAGACTGTTGTAGTAAAGCCAAGCGTGTGAGTAACACAGGGTTTGATCGGCGCTCAGAGAGCCAGAGAGCTCCCGTCTTATCTCTGTCATTTGTAACAGCCATCTCACTCGGTCCGTCTGCCTGCAGGGTGGGTCTGCCTCAGCAGGGCGGAGGCCTCTCACAACGTTTCGAATTGGCTCAGCAGACCGCAGATATCAACGGACTGATTGCGATTTTGGCCTGCAGGCTGTGGCTGATGGTACATTGCCTCACCGAGCGCAGACACCTGGGCCATGCCTGACAGATGGGTTTGACTCATGCTTTACAATGAGCAGAGGTTTGGCCTCAGATTTCTAGTGACGGATGTAAATTAAACCAACAAAGGCTGAGGGAATGGCCAACCTCGAGAGAATGACCAACCCTGTAAATAAAATAATGAGTCATATGACAAACGGCAAAATGATAAAAGCCACATAGTTTCTTCAGCGCAACAGTGATAATGAAGGAGCTTTATTAGGGTAGTTAGGGACGATAAAATCTAAACTGACAAGAATCAAACCTTACCAACCTAAGTCACTGTTATCAGCAGAGATGTCAAATGCTTGGTGTCAATTTATATGTATATTAGATTAGATTAGACTCAACTTTGTCATTGTGCAGAGTTCAAGTTCAAAGCCAATAAAATCCAGTTAGCATCTACCCAGAAGCACAAAGAATAGTGTAAATACATTACAGGAAAGTGCAGTATACGTCATGCTATATGTTACAGCATATACAGTGTTACTATGTAGAATAATATATACAGATAAGATATGCAGTGTGTTTAATATGTTATGAAGAGCAGTAAAGTGGGCAGAGCTGAAGAGGATTATATGTACAGTATGGACATATATACAGTTTGCTGCATAAATAAAACAGTGGCAGTTTTTGAGTGCTCAGGAAAAAAAAATGTTTAAAGTTTGATTGATTCTCTATAGCCCGCTGGGGTGGGGAGGGGTGTATATTTACGAATGAAATGAAGTTGACCAGACAAAACATGAAAAATGTTGTTTTCATATTGTCTGCAATGAAACAAAAGTCAAAGTAAATTTAGAAATCACTACTATCTTTTTTATTTGCGTTCTCCATACCGTCCCAACTTTTTCTGATATGAGGGGTGTACAATATAAATAATACTTGTGCAAAGTGAGTGACCAGTTTTTTTACAAGGATGAAATATGCAAATATATATATATATGTATGTATGTTTCAATCCATATAACTGTACAGATTTTCAGTTCACCCAAGGTGTCATCGATTGGTAAAGATTTTATTTAATTTTATTTAAAAGAAGGCTAACATTGCTAACAAACACCAGAAGTCTATAATCCTCCAAATATTTTCTGTAAGTCCAACTGCTCCTAACCTGCCCAAACCGCATCCAGCCTGTGGAGGGGCAGACTTGTGGATGTGCTTTATTACACAGTATGACGTACTGTGGGCTATAAAAATTATACAAGTATCCGATTTGAATTAATGACCTTAGGATGAGATTGATATCCGTCATTCTGAGGCTACAGCTGGTCAGAAGTTCTGGATGGTATTTTTATGACTGGGAGAGGTCACAGCTAAGAGCCAAAAAAAGTTGTTAAAAATGGAGCTGTTAGCTCTGGAGGCACCTTCATTGGGGGAGCAATCCTAAGAAGAGAATGAAAGGTAAAATGACTAGATAGCAGATGTGGTGTTATTGAGGCAAATCCTTTAGAACTACTGGAATACATGTCCTCTTGTATGGAAAACTAAGTATTGATATATTGCCCAGTTAAAAATTCCTACAGAAAAAGGGGAAACACTCCCAATGTATATAATACAACACGCCCACTTCCCCTCATAGCTGCACTGAGGTGATGACCTGTATATGCAGCTAAACAATGTGATGGATACAAATCCTTGTGTTAATCAATGTAGCCTTTATACCATGGACAGAAATGCAGCACAAAGTGCTGTATTCACTTTTTTGCCAGTATACAAACATATGCAATTAGGTTTAGGGGAGTATGATGACTGGTGGGTGGGGTATTGCCTCACAAAATGAACTCCTGCTGCCTGGCTTGCGTCAGTAATGTGGTTTTCCAGAAAAACAGTTATCAATGAAATTTCTCAACACTTAAATTTTTTTTTTTTTTTTTTTACAATGAACTCGTTACTTAAAAAAAAAAGACACAAACCCCCAAAGCAATTACTGGTTCATTCAAAACAGGCTGTGAATTCTAGTAAGATTAGTGCTGCCATTGGCCTCATTATATGATGTTTAAAGGTTAAAAGTGAAAATGCAGTATGTTAATGAGAGCAGGCAGTAAGCACATTCCTGCCTGGTGTACGGCCCATTACAGAGGCTTCTGTTGGCCCCGACACTGCTCCTGATAAACATCGAGGTGCAACGCACTAAAGCCAAGGAAATAGTATCCATTTCCTGGGGCTTTTAATAGGCATCGGTACAGACGATGCACTATCATCACTGCCTTCCAAAAAACGTTTCCCCCCTCCTCCCTCTTGTATCTTTAAACGGTAATCTGTGTGTAAATCAAATGATAAATGTTCCGGCTGAAACGTGGCCAAGAACAAATTGTTTAGTTTACTCTAGCAGTAAGTTGATATTAGCATGGCTGACCTCCTCCACCTCCTCCAATGCGTGTAGCGCCACACAGCTCCAGAACTCTGCTGGAAAGAGGCAGGGACATTCAGAAACGGTCAGCTGGGGCAGCTAAGCAGCCTTCAAGACTGCAATGACCAAGTGAAATGACGAAGAATCATTTCACGCTGCTGACTCGACAGATTTCAGCATGTTGAGGTATAGACTTTTTCTCCAGGCATGCTTGCACTTCTTCTTGTATGACGGTGACGAGGATGTAAAACCTGACCTAATCTCCTGAACACTTTGAAGCTGCTTGGCATTACAACGTGCACTCTTTCATAATCCAGAGATTACACACCGCTCTGAACGTGAGAGGTTTGACAGAGAGTGACTCGAGAAGACAGTGCGCACATGTGACGGCGTGAAGCAAGTCACTCCACTTGTGACATTTCCTCAACAAGTCACACTTCTAGATTGCTGTTATATAATGTCATGACTGATGGAAGTTTTCCTCCATTCACTCCTCCCTACCTCACTCCCAGAGCTGAAACACTGTTGATGTTCTAACGTCTGCGGAAAGGACTGCGCAAGGAACCATTTTACAATAAAACACTTTGAAAGGAAATCTCCACTGTTCTACAACCTAATCTCTATCCATTGCATCTGTGTTGTACCATCAGTTACCAGAGGGCTACCCCTGACCCAGTTCTGTGGTTGACAACCACACTGAAACCCAATCTCGACCTGAACCCACTAATGTATTATCACAGACGCAATTTTTTTCAGCTCTTAGTTATGAAGTGCTTGAGCTGGGTCAATAAAAATGTCATGCTGGTATAAACTGGGTGTGTTTATACACATCTGTAACACAGTCACAATGTTTATTATTAGTATATATTTTTCTGCTGATCACATCTGACAGAGAACAGCATCCACTCTCCCTATGCTCAACCTTTACTTTCCGTAAAATTCCTCTTGCAGCTGCTGCTACGCAGAAATGCTGAACCCGCTTTAGGCAAACATCTCTTACAAAGAAAAAAACCGTCTGTTAGAAATCACTCATTAGACAACAAAGCGAGTCTGATGGTGCATGTGAAAAAATGTCCCAGATGCAGCCCTTAACCTGGCACATAACCCCATATTCTATAAGGACCCATTGGGCTTGGATCTGATAGAACAGTTTTGAGGCTTTTCCTGTTACTCAGAAAAGAAAGGTGACAACAAATGTTTGGAACAAACAAAATATGTCACTATACAGTGCAAGAAACATTGATATTACAGTTGTAATCAGCCATATGATACAGATGTGGATGATAAAGATTAGGATGAGACAGTCTGGGGTTTTGCTAATGTTGAAGGACAGTGACATCTAACTCACATACACACAGCAGCAGTCTCATCAGGATCATCGGTCCATTTTGAAATTGCAAACTGTAGCTTCCTCTGATGGCTCCTTCCCTTCTGCTACATAAAATAAATTTCCTGTGCAAACAGTTTCACAGTTCATTTTTGAGTGGCTCTATTAAGTGGTCTCACAGTTAAAGCAAGAGTTTAATTGACTTATGAGGAAGGGGACTATAGCCACGGAGCCTGGACTATAGAATTACAGAATGAATATTTAAATAAATTGGCAAACATTTTTTCACTCTTTTCCACACTCCCCTTTAATAATGGCAAAAATGCTGCACCTTCACTAGTTTTGAACATAGTTAATGTCAAGGATTTCGGCTGACAGTGAGGTTTGCAAAAAAATACATTTTTTAGAGAACATGGTTGCTGATTTAATTGCAAAACCTTTTTTTTTTTACCTTGACTATATTTCTATTATTCTAGTACTTGACCAAAACAGCTGCTTTTTCCATTGCTTGTCAATGAGGAATCGTTCAAAAGTGATGTTATATACAGCACCTGAAATCTAAGAACTTGCCATGTCCCCATTTTTTACACAAATTTCTAAGGAAGCTAGACTATATGAAACAGGTATTACAGTACACTACATTCTGTTTCATTTCCTACTGTGAACACTACTTTCAGAAACAGGGGAACTTTTCTTGATGCAAATTTTTACCTCAGTCTACTCATGGGCAGTTCCACCAGTCTCCTCCATCATGGAAGCTTGGAGGGGGAGGGCTAGGACTAGCATGCATTTCCTCCGAGACACATGAAGCGGCACTGCATCTTTTCAAACTGCTGATAATGCAGTGACATTGAACAACTCAACTTCGCTTAGTGAAGAACACTGTGGCATCACTGTGGGTCTTTTAGTTTTTAAGTAAAACTGTTCTGTTTTCGCTACTGGGATTAACGTTAGTATTAGGTTTAGGGCTAAGCTAAGAAATTTCTTACAACATGGCTATGGGACATAAGTATGACCCAATGTCCTGATATTGTATAAAAACAAGTCTGTCTGTGTCTGTGTATGTGTGTGTGTGTGTGTGTGTGTGTGTGTGTGTGTAGGCCCAGACAGGCCTTGGCCCGTTCTTTGGCCTGCAGTGAGAGCTGGTCTCCCACACAGATGTTCCATGTCCTCTGACCTTAAGCTGAGGCCCAGCTTTGTGTGTCACAGAGGAGCCCGGCGTGGGGGCAGGGGTGGGGGGAGAGAGAGGGAGAGAGAGAGAGAGAGAGAGAGAGAGAGAGAAAATGTGTGTGTGTGAGAAACGGGTGCACAGGGAACTACTGTAAGAGTATGTGTGCGTGAGCCAAGTGTGTGGGGGTGAGTATGCATTTGTGTATGAGTGTGTGTCAGTAAGAACACAACTTCACTGTATTTCTCAGAGAAATATTCCTGTGCATCATTAAAATGTAATACACTGCATTTTCACTCCGGACCTTGGATAAAAGAGCTTTTTCCTCTCTCTCTCTCTCCTTTTTTTTTCGTTTTTTCTCTCTACCGGTTCATCCAGAACATTCAGTCTACACGAGCCTGCTCCTCATCACTAAGGCCTATAGGCCTCCATTATGCTCCACTTTATTAAATATGAATGCCTTTTGCTGGAGAGCTTTTCATTAGCTGCACTTATGCATGTTCGCCCCAGCCAAAACGACACGCTACGGCCTCTGAGAATCTTCTCTTTCATCCTGCTGGACCACAAAGCTCCTGAAGGATTTCTAACAGAAGTCTCATCCATCCCAGGACCTTTTAGAGACGTGCTGGAACATTGTTGGTAGTACTGGTACACTCCTGGAAGTACTGGTAGTTATAGCCATGTAGAAGGAAATGTTAGACTGCTGACACACTTTCATGAGCTGTTCATGTAGATGGAGTCACTCTAATGTTGTCTATGTAAAGTAACAGACTTGAACTGAATGAATGCTGACATACACTGCCCATTAAATGCTTATGGACACAGGTTTTGGAAGGTTTTCTGCAGTAATGTATCAATTTAAATAAAGTATTATCATGAGTATGTCACATACATAACAAAAAAAACAACAACTATCCAGTGGTGCAAGAAGGACCCCCCAAATAATTTAAACCTCTAAGAATTTCCTGTTGGGGTATGTTATGAAAGTGGTCTTTTTTTGGAGTCACAGGTGTGTCAGTATCTGGCCGTGTCTCAGTTAACAAATGCTGTGCATTCTGAGGCAGGAAGGCACCCAGTAATGTCCAAACTGAACTGTCCCAAATGCAATTTGGTTGCATTTGATCACAATACTGCCTCCTAAGGCACAGACATCAAGACAGCATGGACAGCAAGACACAGCCGATATGAGGGGCCCAATAAAGCCTGGTCACTGTAGGCCCCCCTTGTGCCATAGGCCCCAAAGTGATTGCCAAGGATTCCTGGACAGATTACTTAAACCAAGAGTGTTATGGATGATAAAGGTAGATTTCTATGAAGATTTTTGAATTGTTGAAAATATATATGAAAATGCTTCTTCAGTCTTGTATTCAGTATTGTATCGGTCACAAGTAAACATTTTAACTCCATTGTTTTTGTTGACCATTGACCATTTGCCAGTTGCAATTTACATTGTGTTAACTTATACTGAAGGATGAACCAATAGAAAAATTTTGGTATAGGAGCAAACGAAGCAAAAACTCTCACCTGAGAGTACCTCCATTTTTGGCACTTGATGTTTTCAGGCTCAGGGAGTTCAGGCATTACTTTCTGAAGCTCTTGCAGGATCACAGGCTGTACCTCCTCCAGCGTCTCCTCCAGGTGCTGCAGGCCAAAAGTCACGGAGGTGTGCACCACCACAGAAGGTCCGCCTATATCTGACATGGCACACACACAAAAACAAAAACAGCATATGCAAACACAAACTCATGGTTAGAGACGTGTGCACACACTTTCTAGTTATAGCGTAAAGGCCAAACAGGTCAACCTGATGACAGCATAAGTCTCTCTAAAATACCAATACATGCCTCTGCATCAGTGGTACCTTCAGACATATGTAAGTCGCCCAAGTTGTGCCATGTGCACTGATGCAACTCTGCATCTGTTTGTCCTGAAAACAGGCTGAAATGAGGACTCATCAGCCCACAGCACAGACTCCACTGTCTTTCAGTCCATCTGAGATGAGTTTAGGCCCAGAGAACTCAGGGGTATTTCTGCAGAGAAGTGATGTATGGATTTCTCTTTAAGTAGTAGAGTTTCAAGTCTCTTGATGCAGTGGTGTACTGTGTTAAGTAACAATGCTTTTTAAATGTTCTCCCAAGCCCATGTGGCTTTATTTATTACAGCAGCATGAGCCTTCTGAGTCTCAAAAGTCAGGCACATTCAACAACGGTTTCTGGTCTTGTCCTACCTGGACTGAGTCTTTACACAACATTGTGTACTACAGAGGGTGAAAGACTGAAATGAGAAATGTTCTTTTTGAACTGACTGACAATTCTCTAATGAAGTTTGGCACGAAGTGGTGAGTCACAGCTTGCAATCATATTCTCACTTTTTTACCAGTTATTCCATTGTACATTTGTCAGTTAAAGAAATGTTCAAGAGAATGTACAAATTGCAGATGTTTGTTTTTATTCAATTTTACAGAATGTCCCAACCTTTCCAGAGATGGGGCTTGTAATAATAGTGATAGTAATAATAATAATAATAATAATATCTGCAGCCCTAACACACACGCATGGCTCTGATTCCGGCCTTCGGCCTTTTAGGTTCTAGCAGATGAAGGAGGAAATGAGAAAAGTTCAAGTTCTGAACTTCCCCCTCAATTCCAGCTCATACATTAAGCATCATGTGGTGCAGCTAAAGACGCCGAACTGAGCATGAGGCAAATCAGCAGTGACAGCTGCAGAAAGAGCAGAGAGCAGAGAGACGGACTGAAAATGCCACAATCACTTTCCTGACTGACAAAAAGGCAAAAGGCTTCTTAAAACTCCCTGATTTAAAAAGGAAGCATATCTCTTTGCCATATCAGTAATTTCAGAGAGACGATCCTTTGAAATATCAGTCGAGTGAATGAGGCAATGTAACTCTTCTCCAACCCACATGTTTCGCCACCCTTTTTGGACCTGTGACACGAGCACCTTTGTTTGTTAGTCAAATCCTCTGGCAATTGGAGCAGGTTTACTGTGAACGTGGTGTTTAATGGCTGTTTGCGAGTGTCCAGGCTGAGGTACAGGGTGATATCATCTGTGGGCACTCCGAAGAAAGCCTTCTGAGCTAATGCCTTACAGACGCAGGCCCTTTAGGCTGGTGCTGATTTATTAGTCCACTGCGACATGTAGTCATCTCTCTAATGACACCGTTTTAAAATACACATTCAACCTGATTGGGAGGAATAATGCTTTACTGTGCCCAATAAACGTGGCCCATGTTTGAGCAGCTGGAGATGCTGCGCGTTATGATCCGCCCTTGATGACCACCTGGGGAGGCGAGGGCCTTGGCTATATTAGACCGAAGAGAGAAAGCGAATCTAAATATTTAAAGTCATTGGCAGTCTCACACGGTTGACTCATTGACTTTATAGTGACCCATTGAGAGGAGCTTTTTATTTCATGCCACGAGACTGGTGAGATCTATTTTGCTTGGTGAAAGTTCGTGAGGTAATGGCGAGCTATTTAAATCAGGACCATTGGCATGAATCAAGGGAACACAGTGTCTTGGTGATTCTGTAGGAAGCTTCCAAATGTGAGCTGCCTAACTGGCAAGTATCTAGAGCTGTGGGGGCGAAAGGGGAAGTGACTTTGGTCCGTTGTATGCAGACAGTTATTCTAATCTCCTAGCTAACTTTAACACAGCAATATTTGACCTAAAACAGAACCGCACAATGTCACCACTTTCAGTCGCTGTCAAATTCAGAAGTAACACTAATTTAGCAAACGAGTGCTGTATATGATCCTCAACATACCCCAGCTGTAGTAGGAGTATCGCTGGAGACACTGGTCCCCAACCCTGCTCTTGCAAAGTCTAGGTCCAACCACAGTCTGCCACACTTTCTCCAGCTACTTAACTTCTTTACAGAAGTCTTTGATCAGCTGAAGCAAAAGTTTTAGGTAAGGGAGCAGGTTGGAACAAAACTGCAGGAAAGCAGATCTTCAAGAGGAAGCTTGGTGAGGTGTTACACTTATACATTGAGGGGAAACAAGTATTTAGATGCTTTTTAAAAATAATAAATATATTTCCAGTGCATTTATCCACTTCGAATTTTTACATGCAATTTGTGTATTATTTTGAATATTTAATTGTGTGTACTACAATCCAACACGTCTTTTGACTTTGTGCTTTGTATAAGCATCAACAAAAATATTTAAAAAGTAAAACTGGTTGGGTAAAAGTATTCAGGCACTACAGTAAAAAACAGATATAAAGGTTACAATAAAAATGCTTATGCTAATTGCACCATGTGTCATAAATTATGTGGCCATTGGTTGGGAAGATTTCATGCAACAAATAGCAAGGTGACTTGAAATGAGTTGTAAGCCCGAGAGCAGCAGGTAAAACATCATTTAGACATAGAATAACTAGAATAACTGAGCTTGTCATGTTTGGCCAAAAAGGATTGAACATCCATCCATCCATTTTCTAAACCGCTTCTGGGTCGCAGGGAAGCTGGAGCTAATCCCAGCTGACTGTGGGCCTATGGCAGGGTACACCCAGGACAAGAGGCCAACCCATTGCAGGGCAACATGCAGACAAGCATTCATACACACATTCACACCTATGGGCAATTTTTGGAGTATCCAATCAACCTACTGCAAGCCTTTGGACAGTGGGAGGAAACTGGAGAACCCAGAGGAAACCCACGCGAACACGGAAAGAGCTTGCAAACTCCGCACAGAAAGGCACCCGTGGCCAACCCAGGGATCGAACCCAGGACCTTCTCGCTGTGAGGCGACAGTGCTAACCACTGCACCACCATGCTGCCCCTAGGGCTGAACATATGATCCAAAAAACACCATAACCATGGTGAAGTAAAAAGGTGGGAACATCATGAGAGGAGCTGCTTCTCTCTAAACTACTGGGATGATTTTACATCACTGTAGGCAAAATATATGAAGCAGTGTACTGTGAGGTATTAGAAGAAAATTTTATCTCAGAAGTCAAGAAAGAGAAGATGACATTTCAAGAAGACTGACTCAAAACATACAATCAAAATAACTCAAGACACAATGTTTCTAAAATAAGTAAAGGTGCACAAGTGCTTCGGCTAAGTGGCCTAGCAAGTCTCCTGACTTAAATGTGTTACATATTGTGAGGCCAACAAAGGAACCCTCATAACCTTGGTGAATTGAAAATGGCTTGCATGGAAGAAAATGTTACCACAATAATGAATAAAGCTAATTAATTCTTACTGAGGATGTCTTGAAGACGTACTGGCCAACAATAGCTTTGCATCACAGTGGTAATGTTATTGCTTTACAGTGCCTGAGTTACCCTCCCCCCCGCCCCATCAATTTAAATTTTAAATGCATTTTTGTTTATGTTTATAAATGTCTTTGTTCATATTTATACACACAAAAGTTCAAAGACAGTATGTGTGTAAATTTGAAATGGAGATATGCACTGGAAGTATGTCAGACCGCAAAAAACCAAAGTGTCTAGACACTTGTTTCCCCTCACTGTAATCGGCACTGGCTACTGTACCACTGCTTTATGTTGGTTATTGTGTATGAACACTTGTACGCTAATAGCATTATTGCACATTTTTACCAACCACAATTTCCACTGGCATTCGTCATGCGGCAATGAAGACTATGTGCTGTTCTATAGAAGGGATGCGCTGATGTCACTTTCCATGCCCTTGATTGGACTAAGCAGCAAATAAGAGAAAATAATCTGCCTAAACTAAAGGCAGTTGGACTAGTCAATAATAATAATCCTTACAACTTACCAAAGAAACTGTGTTCATGGACACTAATAGGTTTCCTGACATGTGTATGTACCTGATTTCAATGCCAAGGAAACACACAAAACAAAACCTGAAGACATACAAAAGCCTAGACACTTAATAGTATGTCTGGTTGGGGTTTGTTTGCAAAATGAAAGTGACAAGGACACCAGTGGATATTCTGGTTGTGCGTAGACAGGTCTGTATGAATATTTTTATTTTATTACAACTTTTATTTGAACAAAGCCTACATTGTTCATAGCTAACTCGTTAGCGGCCACTCACCAACATTATTTGTGCAGGTAAAACTCAGCCATGAGCCCTCATAGAAAACTTTCATAGCTGCAGAGGAGACAAGAACAGCTTTCACAGCCCACTGTACACGTATGCCAGGGCTTGGAGAGACAGGGTCGCATGCAGCAGCGTTGATGTTAGCAATTATATCTGAAGAATGCACAATGTTACACTGCATACTTCTTTGCAAGGTCAGTTGACACAAGCAAAAAACAACAGCAAAAAAACAACAAAAAAATAACTTACAAAAAGAGCTCTTTGATTTCTCACCTCTTTTGTTTGTGCAGGTAATTACAAAACAGTCCTGTCCCATGTTTTTTGTGTCTGCCACATTTGACAAAAATACATCTGAGAAATGAGAATTGAACTTGAATCAGGTTAAGTTTCCAGCCTAAACTGCTAAGCTGAGCTGGACTGGTTAGTACTGCCACTTCTCAAGAGGCTTTGCTAACATTGTACACTACAACTGTGCTCTGTCCTATTTTAAGCTGTGACTGGGCTGAAACTATTCACTGCAATTGATGGAAACACAGCTGAATGTTCTGATTTGGCCTTATCACCAAGCTTGCCACACAAACTTATCAGTACAAGAGCAAGCGTATTATCTTTATGAATAACAGCATTAGGGTCAACACACTGCGGCTGCAACACAGAAGGAGAGTCGCTCGCTTCGGAATTCGGTGTCAAACAAGCCAGGCACGTGGCACAAAGCCAAATAAAGAAGGGTGGAAGATAGACCGAGTGAGAATGGGAGAGAGATAGAGAGAAAGAGAGAGAGAGAGAGAGAGAGAGAGAGAGAGAGAGAGAACGCAAGAGAGGGAGAAAGACAGAAGTTAGGGGGCGTGTGTATGTGTGAGAGTGTGAGAGTGTGAGAGAGCGAGGTCGTGGTGTGTGTGGGCAGAGGGCTGGCACCGCGCCTGCTGGCTGAGTCACTTTATTTGTTGGTGTGGGGCAGCGTGGGTCACAAAGTTCACAGGGTAAAGAGCAGGCAGGAAGAAAATAACTCGCCCTGAAAGAGGCCCGCATTCATATTAATATGCCATCTTTTGTAATAAAAAACAAATCTCCGCTTGAAAATCAATTCTATTCATGGCCGTGGATTTTAATTTAATGACTTAAATGAATCAAGGCCATCAGCCTCTTTCCCAGCAATAAACTGAGATTTACAGCAGCTAAACTTTAGAACAAAATACATATAAAAAAGTATACATTTAAGAATGTCATAAAAACTGGTTATACATTTTTTGTACTGTTTGTACTTGTTTGTACCCTTCCTGTGTGTCAGTATTGCATTTATGACCCTTGTGTTACATCACCTTTCCTTTTCATTACATTTTTTATTCATTTTGGAGCTGACGAGATTAATTGTAGCAGTTTTTGCACTTGGAATTTTGGTCAATTCATGCTTTATATAAGACTTCATCTGCTAAACACGGTATGGTCACCGCCTGATTCTACTCTTCATGAAACTCCATTAATTTTAAATAGCAGACAGATCTGCACCGGTAGCCGGCCAGTAAGCACACACACTATGTGTTGTAGCCTGTGCAGAACGTGGTCTGGCACTGTCCTGCTGAAATAAGCATGGGTGTCCTGGGAAAAAACTTGAGCTTGAAGGCAACATATATCTTTCTACAAACCTGACATATGCCTCAAAGTCAATGGTACCTTGAATCTTGAACATTCACATACATGCAACTCACCCATGCTGTGGGAACTGATGCACCCCCTATACCATCACAGATGGTACAGAGAACTTGATACCCATTTGTTCTTAAAACATGCAGAAACATAGACTCATTTAACCACAGCACACAGTTTTACAGTCTTTTGGGCCATCTAAGATGAGCTCTGGCCCAGAGAAACCACTAGCTATTCTGCATAGAGCTTATTTATAGCTTCCTCCTTGCTTAATATAGTCTCAAGGAGCATTTTTTAAGTAACGGACTGTGTAAAGTGACAATGGTTTTCTGAAGTAACAGATGACTTTGTCACAGCAGCATGATGGTTTCTTAGGCAGTGCCTAAGGTCTCAAATCTGGCCTTTTATGCAAAGATGTCTCTGAATTCTTTGAATCATTTTACACTGAGCCACATCCCATCCTTGCTTGCAAAGACTGAGCCTTTGATGGATGCAACTTTTGTACTCAATCATGATACCTCACCTGCTAGCAATTAGGCTACTTAATGTGGAGTCTTCCAACCTATGGCAACCAACGTGGATATGCAAACAAACATGACTGCTGTCTATCCATTCAAATCAGATTACTGAAATGGTTACTACAAACTAAATACTAAACACTCAAGCCTAAAACTTCTGACCAATGTCCAAACACTGGTTTAAATGACAGGTTCTCAGATTCTGCTACCATTACTATTTAGTGAAAGTGACTATTTGTCATTGTGAACACACCCAAACACCACAACGAAACATGATCTCTGCATCAGATGACTGAATCAGAGCATCTCCAGAACAGCAGGTCTTGTGGAGTGTTCCAGGTATATAGTAGTTAGTACCTACCAAAAGTGATTCAAGGAAAGACAAATGGTGAATCTGCAACAGGGTCATGGGAACCCAGGGCACACAGATGCACGTGAGGAGTGAAGGCTAGCCTGTGTGGTCTGATCTTACTGTGGTTTAAAAAGTGCTGGTGCTGATAGAAAGGAGTCAGAACACACAGTGGACCAGTTACAGCAGCATGAGGACAACTACTCATTGGTGTTAATCCACACTTTGGCCAGAACGGTCTCATCTGTCTCAGTGAACTGCGAGTGAGAATCAGTTATTACCAAATTACGCTGTGCTTGTGTTATAGCTGGCTGAGACTTTTAAGGGTTAATCGCCTTTCTTGCTCCTTGAGTTCCTATCCAGGCCTACTTAGCGGAGCTACAAGCAAAATACATTACACAGATGAAACTGGAGATTAAAGCTCAGCAGTAGGGAGTCAGAGGGAGGATGGCAGGGAGCGTTCCAGCCTGAAAGAACAGCGCAGCCGAATGCAAAATTTAACAGCGGTGCTAATTAAGACGTTGCTTTCGGAGCGGCAGAGTGAATAAAAGGTGACAGGTGTGGCGGCCCTTGCGATGAGGCTTAACTCTGTCTGGCAGGCTTACGCATACATAAACTAACGCAAGCGTTTCTCAGCATAACACACACATACACTCGATCAATCACACGCGCAATTCTAATTTATGAGGGACACGACTCCCGAGTTTAACATTTACATATTTATAGTCATAAAGTGGCTGATGTTTTCTGTCCACTCTAAGGTTGGAGGGGGTGGGGGGTTCTTAGCTATATCCAGTGAAGCAATGAAGTTAATCTAATGACTAGAGCATTTAGCCAAACATCAAATGTACACCATTTTCTCCTTATCTTAAACATCGTTCAGTCAAGCTTGAGGTCTGCACTGAGTGCTAAGAGGTTAATGTAGCTAATTCATACTTGAAGTTAGGAATTAACATTGTGTGAGCTGTGTGCCTAAATAATCCAATACTCACTTACTTAATGTACAACATGTAGCCATTATGGAATCTTAAGCTAACCTATGAGGTTTCTGATCCTGTGATATAGTGCTGTCTATAAAAATAGGAAGAAATGTCACATAGCCAAAATCAGTATTAGCAGCCATTGTGAAGCCTTCATGTGTCAGAAACCACATAACCAAGTCTATTTCAGATTACTTAAGTGATTTATGTATTTAACTCTGTTGGGCTATACGTTTTGATTTAGCCTGCTAGTTGCTACATTAGCCTATTTGCTTAAGTACACAAACAAAGAAGCACATGTTGTTGCGCTGATCGACCACATTTGGGTTAACCCTTCAGACAGTAGAGTCACACTGGTATGTCGCTGGCCATGTTTCCCTGAAGTAGGTGTTAAACTGTACATTTTCTAACATATTCTAACTCTCCATGCAACAACAGACGTTAAGGGCAGATCAATATTACAGTTAATATGCCATTATCTTTACACTTAAAGCTTTATGGTTTCACTGTTTTACATTTGAGAGTCAAGTGAAAACGATGCAGTGCCGCTGAGAGCACAACACAAGCAGCTCAATAATGCATACTGTGGCAGTTTAGGTCAGTTAGCAGCAGTTTTGGCCCAATCGCATTAAGCCTGTGCCCCCTTATCTGTCTGTCTGTCTGTCTGTCTGTCTATCTATTTATTTTTTATTAATTTAAAGTAGATTTCTGATAAATTTGTGAAGTAAAACAAAAATAAAATGATGACAGTGTCATAATGTCACATAGCAGGTTAGAGGGGTAGCAGGAAGATAAACACGACAGGGGATTCCAACTAAGGTCGAGGGCAACACGAAGGAAGATAAATGACACAGATACGGGCATATACACAGAATGCAGCAGAAACAGGGAAACTAATGACAAGGACAAGGTATAAACGACAACAACGCTAAGAGAAAACAAAGCTTAGGTACGACAAATAACTGATGAAGACTGAACCAAACACGAGAGACTAAATACAGCACACAAACGAGGGACACCTGACACAGGGAGGAGACTGGGAATGAGGAACAGGTGTGAGGCGTGGCTAGGCCGTGGTTAGACAGACACGAGACAGGGAGCACATGGAGAAACCAACTCCCTCTCTGAAAGGCGCAAGAGAAAACGGTGTAAAACCCAGTCCCAAATGGTGCACTCCAGGTCCACATGCAGTCCGTTGTGACTTGGTTGAAGGATGTCTCTTTTTTAAATGTTGGTGTTCACAAGAACCCTCTATGTGCCCTTATGGTGGCCTTCAGTGAGCACTACTACACTACAGAATCAGCAGTGGCCTATTACCCAAAATCCCTACAGCTATACAGGAGAGAAATACGAAGAGAGTGGATTTTGTTTTGTTTTACAGTTATTTGGAGTATTTGGTGTTTAGTAACTTGCCACTGAGCTGCATTATGCTTGCAAACTGAATTGAGCCATTGTACATAAACAACATATCTCATTAAAAATAATTACAAACGATATGTCGTGTGAGTCACATGCAGAGCCAGCATGATGTGCAAAGCTGCCCCAAATTCACATTTAAAAGTAGCTCCCATGAGGTTTCTTGCACTATAGGTCTGCAGGTTCTTAAAGTCCCAAAAGAGTGGGCTTGGAGGAAGACCGCAGGGCTTAGGGTGCCTTTTGGGACTGGGCTTAAATATGTGGCCAAACTTTCACTTTAAAGGCACTGAGAGCAGCCGGGGCCACGGTAAGAAGCAAGCAGGAAGCTCAATTAGACAGAAACTGTTGAGCAAAGCCTTTATTCAACAGCTGCCATTTATAGAGTGGGGAAAATATGAAGAGGAAGATCAAAAAGAAGAGGAGAGGAGGAAGGGGGGGGGCCTCAAGAGAGCAGGACATAGGGGGAAATAGAAGAAAAGAGTGTGAGAAATGATTTGAAGGGTTGAGAGACTGAAAGTGAATGATTGAAAGTGTGTGCATGTGTGTGTGAGAGAGAGAAGGAGAAAGAGAGTGAGAGAATGTATGTGTGTGAGAGGAGAAAGAGAGAGAGAGAGAGAGAGAGAGAGAGAGAGAAACTGAGGCACTGACCTAAATTGCGCTTTTTATCATCTATAGCGATGTAGCGAATGCAGGGATTATTGGAGACATATTTGGCCGCCCAGGGGACGCTGATCTGCACGCCGCTTTTGTAGAAGAGTCCCAGAGCGAAGCGTGATGAGTAACTGACAGCATCCAACTTCTGCCTCTCACTGTCCTTCAGCACTGTAAACACACACACACACACACACACACACACACACGCAGCAAGATCAAGCCACCTGCCAGCTTTCTCCATCTCATTACTTTTACACTCATGCCACTATAAAAGAGTCAGATTCAGTATGGTCCAGTCTGGTCCTGTGTGTGTGTGTGTGTGTGTGTGTGTGTGTGTGTGTGTGTGTGCACGCGCGCAAGTACTTTGCACATTCTGAAGACTAAATATGCCAATGATACCAGGAAAACATGATTACAGGGAGGCTCAATGATACACAAATCATAATCAGCTGGAAATGTCTGCATTATGCCCATTTTTATTGCATTTGCAATCTTCTTTCAATAAAAACTACATTGTTTTGAAACACCGTCCAGGTGGATTTAATTCCACTTTTCACATTTCATGCTCCATGATGTGTGTTGAACTGTTCACACACAAACTCCTGACAGTTATCCTGGAAAATGGGAGTGTCATGTTCTGCTTGTACAGTACATTAATCACAAAGTTGCAAGAGTGGACTAAAACGGACGGCAACTCTGGTGTAATCTTTACTGGACAGGACTGATGCTGACATTAAAGCAAGGGGAAGCTTTATCAAGTATTAGAATGAAATTATGCAAGCAACATTTTCCCAGGGTGAGCTTATTATTATTTTAATGCATATTTAAAGAGTTATAAAAGATTGGATTTCCTTTGGGTTCCTGAAGTAAAGGTGAGAATTTGGTTAAAGCGTTGGCCTGGCGTTACTACAGGACCACATTCAGTTGCAGTACTAAACAAGGCAAACAAAACACCTCACTAAGACAGTTTTACAAAAGTAAGTGTGTTCGTGTAGAGTGTGGTTTACAACCTCCAGGTTTTCTCTGATGAAATGGCAGGAACTCTGTACCATTCAGTCAAGCATCCTTACCCAGGTCAGGCTGGAGACAATGGCAGTTAAAAAAAACTTCATATACCCACATGTCCCATATGCTCCCTTTTAGCAACCGATATGTGTTTGAAGGCATGTAGGCCTTCTATGCACTTAAAGAAAAACACCAGCGTTTTATCAATGTAACGCCCTCTGCCACATCCGTAGCACATGGTCGATTACCACTGAGAATAATTTTGATGTTCCTCTTTACTTAAAAAAAAACAGACAACCCATTGACTAAAACATGCTTATAATAGAAGCCGATGTGCAGTTGCGCAAGCTGACACTTTTCAGTCTTACAGGGAAATTATTGTCTGTGGTAATTGACTGCATGCTACAAATGCAGTAGATAGAGATGAAAAAAAGACGTCACGCCTTTTGTCAAGTGAGGAAGTGTTTTGAGGAAGGAGAAATTCAGGTGATGTCACAGCTAACACAATTATATTATTATATCCTTTGAGAGTGTGTGAGGTATGTGGGAAAATATGCAGAGAGGAAAAAGTGTAGCTGCTATAGATGGTCTGTGGACAGCAGTAAAAAATGTGTAGGAAGCAGTTCCTTCAGATCATTTTTTAAATGAAAAACGTGTTAGAGCTTTGTGAACTGGTCAAAACGGCTAGAGGAGAAGCTACGAAATACTAATAAACAATAATAACTGTCATTTTCTTATGTCTGCACTAGGCAATATCGACTCTATGAACTATCAAGTAATTGATTGTATTGATAATATCTGTTTTAACAAAAAAATGTTAAACTACTGTTGAAAGTTTAAAAAGCATGCTAATGACTGCAGGCGTTATAACAGAGGATAAAATGTGAGGGGTACACCCACACCCACCCAAGGTAGGCTTCTGTCAACTTTGGTTGTGCAGTTTTTACAAAGAGAAATGACAAGATGTAAGTTAAACTTTGCAAACTCCAAAATGAAAAGTGGTCATTTGTTGTACAACTTTAAAAAAAGTCTATTTGTTGACGTGCCATGTACATGGAAATTAATTTTGCAGCATCGCTATTAAACAAGTTAATGTTTAAAAACTGAGGCTATAGGTATAGGTTCTATGTGTTCTTGTCCATCGTCGTCAAGAGAGATTTAAACAGACTTCATGGTGCTATATGGACATACAGAAGAACAAACATCCCAGGATGTTTCCCTTTTTCCCCCCTTCTTCTTCTGCTTCTTCTTCTTCATCTTCTTTTTTTTTTGGAGAAACCTTGTCCTTGTTTCCGGTGGGGAACATCTGTTGTTTATTGGCCCAGGCAGCTCACGCTTGGCCCTGCTTTAGTCATCTACGGCCCACGGGTTCTGAGTATAGCAAAGGTTAGAGTTCACTCCTGCAGAATCAAATACATACTTCTTAAGCTCAAAGGCTCCCCTGTTTTCACTGAAGGCCCGGCAATGTGAAGTTCGCAGAAAATGAACAAAGAAAAAGCAACTCGCTGGGGATTTGTGAACGAAGCGCATGCATGCAGATGTTCTGCAAGTCGGCTAAAAATAGTGAAGCGGAGTCCAAACTTATCAATGGGCTTATAAACATGTGTGAACGATCAAAAGAAAGGAACATGTAACCCACTGCTGCTTCTCCAATGAATCAATGGCCATATGAAAGCACTTGTTGTGGCTGGGTGGTTTTGCACAACAAAAGAAGATGCCATCCAAGCTCCCCGTGATCCACCAACCCGCTACAGCGGCCCAGATGAATGCTGAGAGCACTTTGCTAAATGCTTGTTTAATTAGGGAGCAAACAAATCCCAACCGCAGAAGAAGACGACAGCTCAGAGTCAACAGGTCACATGACCGTCCCGGGACGCACTCCTTTTATCATTTTCTGTGTCATTGAGGAACATCTGGGGGGGATTAGGAGCATGTAAATGTGCCCCTTGGTACAGAGAAATCTGGTGCTGCATCTGAACGTGGCAAGCTCGGGGACAGCGCAGACCCTCAGGGCAGAATCCATAAAGAGCCTTTCTTCTTTCTCATCGTAATAGAATCTGGTCGCGGAACATGCTTTTGTCAAATGGCACCAAAAAAGCTTCACGCAGAATATGTTGTCTGACGACAGGGCACCACAATGCATTTCTTGCTACGTAAACTTCTTTAGTTTATAAATAGAATATATGCAAATCTGCACCTGTTACAGTCAGACACCTTGTGATCTATACTGCTTTAAACAGCCTGTACATTTAGTTGCAGTGCTATGGAGTTACGGTGAATAACATCATGGCCGTGACTAGACCACTGTAGCTTATCACAGCTGTGGTATTATTTGCATGAACACACGGTCATGAAAAAGTACAGCCCCCGAACAGGGTTTCAAAATATGCATCTGCCATAAAAATAAGAGCAAAGCTTAGAGTAAAGCCACCATTGTTACTTGGTCAGTGGAATGATACAGGTACGGTGAAAAAACACCGCTATCAGATATAACAATATGGCTAGAACACTTTACAATCTGTCAATGTGTATTCTGCATTTATTCATACTGCCTATGTACCTCAGCAGCAAAGTCACCAACACAAATCTCTCACACATTCCAAGTGTCATTCTAAAACCACATTCACCAGGGCTGACCACTGAATGGTTCTCCCAAACCAATCTGTCTATTTCAACAAAAGCATCTGTCTCTGAAGGGTTTTCAGACTAAGAGGATGAATGAAAAGAAGGAAACCAACAGTTCAACCTCTGCTGGTCTGAACCATAATTCAAACAACATTATATGTGCCATTTTCTGAAGCTCTGCTGTCAGAAACAGACCATTGCATTTTTCAAATGTGTCAGTCAGCAAAGTTGTGAGTCATGGTGTGTAGAGGATTTTCTGTGAACTTTAACTGCCCGTTTTTCTGCATTCTCAGCTTGTTGGGTACAGTGACCACTGGCACGATCGCACTGGGCTCCTTCTAAAGTGCAACCACCAGCCACATTCACACAGCTCAACTGGATAATGATTTAAAAAAAAATACACACACACATAAAGCAAAAATGAAAGGTTGCTACACACAAGGAAAAATCAAGGCCTCACTTGTTATTTTCAGGTGTCAGCTACATAAAGCCATGTCAAACATTGAAGTTTGCTTCTGGAAGATTTTTTGAGTGTACCCATCAAGTGTATCAAGTGTACCCAATGTTCCCCTTTCCTGCACTCTTAAAAATACATTCCAAACAGTTTTTAGCTTAGATGTATGGTTTTAGAAAAAAAAAATTGGTATAGAATCTTTACATTATGCGGAAGTTCTTTAAACAGTTTGCACCATGAAAAAGTAACATTTTGTGGCCTTTTTGAAATATGAGTTTCACACAGCATATAAACATTGTTAAAGTATCAAAACAGTTTTACAGTTTGCTCACCAGTCCATTTAAGAAAAGCAATGTGCAAAAATTCTTTTTCATTGTCAGCATTTCAGGCGACCGTGCCACCATCTGGGCCCTGAGTTAGTTTAACCCTTTAAGAACACGGACCCTAGCTGGGACTCTTCTGCACTATCTTTGTATACTTTCTACTGTATATGCAAAAAAATAGGGTTCTTAGTCTAAGCACAGAGAAGGTTTTGATTTTGCAATGTCATATAAATCATTACATTTACATGTACCTACCAATTCAGCCTGCCGCAGGTTACCCCCATCCATTCATGCTAAAGGAGTGTTTCAGCCCGTACTGCTTTGTGAGCGAGGCACAACATAGGGCAGTCAATCAAAACAGAGCATCTCATCTATATGTTTCATACTTAACGACTCAAAAAACAATAACCTATTTAGCTGTAATGGGTAATGGTCATGGGGTTCACAAAACCACACAAATTCTCTAAGAGGATCTGACAAAAATAACAATATCTAAGATAAAATGTAGTATATGCCCTTTGAAAAGGTTATTCAAACTCAAAAACAGATCTTTAAAGAATCATCAACTGAAAAGTTCTTCAGAAAACCAAAAAAGGTTCTTGGAAGGCATTCTTGTTCAATTTTGGTCTTAAATAAACACACCTGATGCAGCGAACAAACTTAGGAATAAGGCCTTTCTTGTGGTGAACTGGGTATGCAGTGGTAGTCCAGGGAAAGGGTTGGGAAGCAATCATGAATAAATTCATAAAATTGTGGTTCCCTTATTTTTGAGTGCAAGGGCAGGCATCTGACACTCAAACAGACTTGCTTATAAGGTTTCTGACACTGTAAGGCGTTTGTGCATGTGTCTAAAAATTTGGACAAAAGTACATCATTCAGCCTTGAAGATGCTGCTGCTACTGCTTTAGTGATACAACATACTTTACAATACATTATACAATGTACAATGTAAGAAACCACATGAACAAGTCCGTTTGACATTGCCAACTCAGTGTGGTTTGAGGGACGTATGTGGCCATTTAGGCAGCAGTGTGCACAATATTACTTGGTAGCAATAATTTTTCAATACTTAGCAACATTAGCATTGTATCTTCAATGCAAAACCAAAGTAGGTCTTCAGACATAACTTGGCAGATCAGCTGTATTTGAGGCAAGAGACAAATTTGTCAAAAAAAAAGATTTTTCTTTGAGCAATTCCTTTAAGTGTAGGATGTGGGTGGAGGAGGCTGGTCCAAGGTCAGCGCTAAAAGGCTCACAAAAGGGCGGCTTCGACCCAGGGCGTACAAGCATGGCCTGAGTGTTCAAACACGGTTACAGAGCTTTTCATTCTGCACTCTGTCAGCGTGGTAGGGGAAATGGTCTTCCAGCGGTTTGTTGTAGGAGGACCTGATGGGATGCTTTGCATTTTTCCAGATGGATGTTCAATTACCTTCATCTGGAGGAATATTTAGCTACGCTGCCCTTTTCCACACACAGCTGTCTAACAGGTGGGGAGTCGTGTTCTTCACTGAGTGGAATGATACTCAATCCGTGTTCTTGGTGGGTTTTTTTGTGCAATTCCCAGGGCTCAAAATAGTGCTCTAAAACCGGTTTGGAGCTTGTAGGGAGTAGAAAATGGTGCTCGGATTGAAGCAATCTGTGCTGCGTGGCGTTCTATGGCAGAGGAAATGAATTTCACCTCTGCTTTGTACGGCTTTTCTGAGACTTATCATTTTTTTGTTAGCACATTTGCCTTTATTTGTCACTGTCCCCAGCAGCAGGGCTTTACTGACACAGCTTGAGGGAGCGCACTCTTCAACTTCATGCTTTTGCTGTAATTCAGTGGTTGTAATTTAAGACAAGCAAGGTGTCAGCAAACCCCTTAGAGTAATCAGAGGTACTCTACGCTAGCAAGTGCTATGATGATAATTAGCAACTAGCACGCTGAAATGGCTAAAGTTAGAGAACTTTCTGCTTAGCCCATCAACCAGGGATGTCAAAAACCACATATGCAAGTCTGGTTCAGATTAGCTCACAACTTGACGAGGGTTGAGGCATGGTGAAACCATCACGCACTTGAAAAAACCTCAATTACACAACAAAAAACTGTATGCAATGTATCTGACCGGTGTGTCCTTTCACATGCACCAATTAAGTGTTGTTTCTAACTTTCATCACATATTAAAGCTAGGAATTGTGGGAAATGTTTCAGACAATGCACACTCGTCATGTTTAATGCTGAACAAAAATAACTACACTGTGATACTGTATTCATTTTCAGAAAATGCGAATGCTTGCTTCTCTCTCCAAAAACTGCACTTTGTTATTTCTCATTACCCACTAGACGTTTTCCGTACGAAAGTATAATGAAAAATAAAAGCTCTCTTACTCCTACAACTGGGATGCATGTATTCAAGCTACTGGAATTTCTAATTAGCCTGCACGCCATGTTTCTGAATGTCCAACACTGTAACAGTTCCACCAAAAATATGTGCTTCTGTGCAGACAATGAATAGCTCAGTGCTGGGAAACACATAAGTCTTTAAAAGACATTAATAATTGCTGCTGTTGATGCTTTTTATTTATTATTTTTAATGTTTGCAGTGCTAATTAAAATGCCATAAAATAAGATCATTTTTAATAATAGTTACGTTTTTTTCTGTTCACAATTTGATTTATTTATGAATGTTGACTATTTTTAGTTATCCATCTAAAATCTACCACATTTGAAATTCTGAATTTGTAATGTATTTTAACTTCATTCTCATCTTTTTCTTTACAGCTTCCTCAATCCTTATGAAACGTGTTAATTGCTTGGAGCTCTATAAGTGTGCAAAAGTGTTTGAATGGAGGCTTAAAAAGATTAGATGACAGACCTCTGGGAAAGTGTGTTAAAGCCATTGCCAAGGCCATCATGTTGAACTGCAACAGTTACTTCATGAAGACTGGGAAATCTGACATACAAACAAAATGTTCTCTGTATGTTTTTTTGTCATTGCTCACAACTTACTCTACCAACTGGTGGCAAAGTAGACACACAGAACTGCACATTTCAGACCAGAAAAATGTCTTCTTTGTTAGTCAAAGGGGATCTGATTTCATTACATACTTTTGTTATCTTTAGTTTTCTTTCCTCGACACTTCCTCTAGCACATGCACTTACAAATCCACACAATATGAGAATGAAGAAAAAAAAAAACTCCACCAAACAGGGGCCTCTCAATCTCCTGCAAGAGGAAAAAAAATCCTCCTCACGCTGCTCCCTGCGAGCTCAGCATAAATCTCCAGAGTATTCATATAGTATGCTGAAGTGTGTGCACACACACAGACACACACACACACACACACACCTTATGTCTTCTTCCTCTTTGCACATTTGTCCCTGCAGAGCTGTGAGAAGTGCAGGAGTGTGCTCTGTGTCTCTCTGAACATTATAAATTCCCCCAACACAGAGAGAGAAAGAGAGAGAAAGAGAGAGAGAGAGAGAGAGAGAAGAGAGAGAAAGAGAAGAGAGAGAAAGAAGAGAGAGAAAGAAAAGAAAGAGAGAGAAAGGAGAGAGAGAGAGAAAAGAGAGAGAGAGAAAAGAGAGAGAGAGAAAAGAGAGAGAGAGAAAAGAGAGAGGAGACAGAGAGAGAGAAAGAAGAGAGAGATCGAGAAAGAAGAGAGAGATCGAGAAAGAAGAGAAAAAAGTGAGAGAGAGAGAGAAAAGAGGGAGAGAGAGAAGAGAGAGAGAGAGAGAAAGAA
>JBBPDA010000105.1:32902927-32922439 GCA_037974385.1 Arnoldichthys spilopterus
ACACACACACACACACACACACACACACACACACACACACACACACACACACACACACACACACACACACACCTTCCTTTATTAAAAATGAACCCAGCGTCTAACACTTGACCAATGAGAGCTGAATACCATACTTCTTAATTACTCCACAGTAAAATGAAAAATTCCATGGAAAACTTAATATAAACAAAACTAAAAATGGATGAATAGAAGGTCAAACATATATAAAAAGTCACATCTAAAGTAACATTTAAAAAAAAAATCTCTGGTGATTCTGGAATCCTGGTGAGTAGGCAGGAAGTGTGAGGCAGTCATTTTTTTCTGGTGTGTATATCGGTGTAAATTGTTTCCAGATTGCATCTCGTATGCCCGTGTGGACAGTCGTGCTGCACACCTGGCTGCTGCCCCCAACTGTCCAGCTTCTGCCACTGCAAAACTATAACCGCATGACATCATTCCTAACAAAGTCCACTGGTGGTCTTTGAATAGGTCTATGGCTATGCATATAAGGTGTGACTCGATCAAGCCTCCCTTCATCATTCTTACATAACCGTCCTCTAGAGCACATCGTGGCAAACAAACACATTAGGAGTTATGTATATTTAAAAATGTCTTAACTGCTTATTTGCGCTATAATTAAACATGACATCAAGCAAGAACAAAAGTCAAGAAAAAAAAAAAAAGACAACTGCATATTTCACCAACAGTAAAAAAACAAAGGAATAAAAGAAGGAACAGCAAAGGGAGTTTGGCAAATTATTTCAACATGCTCCCCAAATGCCCTTTTCGAGAACATATGAAGTTTCTCAAACGAGCCAGAACTGCAACGAGCAAAACACTTAAATGAGACTAAAATGGCATGTTTTGTTGAAGTGGTTTTAAAATAACTATGATTTGACAAAAGGCCATTTAATTAAGCCCCTGCATTTACTGGAGCCTCCCAAAGGATGAATGTACCATTTCCTGCTTCTAAAGAATTCTTAAAGATTTCCGGCTACTATAAGCACCGGAGGAGGAGCGAATTTAGCCATTATCTCAGAGTCAATCTAAGAAATTGAACTTCCTTTCTCTGGAACTCCTCTAAAGCCCAGTGCACGTGTAACAACTATGACATGGCCCCCCAACTCCATCCAGACCACTTTACATTAATTTTTCAGCAGCTACAGCGCAGTCGTTTTCAGACTGTATCAACAGCGTGGAAAGCCATCCGACTCTGGCCTACTTCTGCTCCCCTGTGCGTGACACCACAACCATTTAGAGTGGCGTTTCTATCCTGATAGCAATTCCACCACCATTTTCAGCTGTCTCATTCCATTTTCTGTCCACCATCTAATTTGTGATGCGGCTTTTCCTCCCCTCCTCTGCTCTCTGGCCGTGGCCAGTTTCGGCTTGCGTCCTGCATTATTCACCGGTTCCAAGAACGCCTGTGCACTGTGGAGCCCCGAGTCTACTTCCACTCCCCCGCCACCCCCACCCCACCCCCCATACACACACACACACACTCACACCTTTCCATATTTGTCCTTTAGGACTCTGGGTTTACCATTTCAAATAAGCATGTTGGGTTTAGGACTTCACGCTGCGAATACCAATTTGAATGCTGCTTGTGAAACCTTTCGGTGCAGCCAAACAGCTGGAGACCAATTTAAACATGCATGCAGACGGAGCCGGCAGCCCACCAAGCCATGGGACTGGCTCACTCTCAACAGGCCCACTCCAGCCACCAAGCAATCAGCTAACTGTCAGGAGAAGCAAGAGAGGGCATGTGAAATCAGGGAGGGGGCTAATGCTAACATGCTAACTGCCGAATGCTCCCATGCCACTCAAAGTGATGGATTCCAGTATCCTTCTGGAAGAAAGAGGGATTAGCTACTTGAAGTCCAGTGTTGCAAGGAGAAAGTAATACAGACAAGGGCCTGACTGGTGTGAAAAATCTGTATGTGATAAAAGACTAAACTAAACTAAAGTAACTGATAAAAAAAGTGGATTTTTCTGGTATTTCTTTTTTTTTTATTTTATAGTTATAAGATATAAGATAAGATAACCCTTTATTAGTCCCACAAGTGGGAAATTTGCATTGCTACGGCAATACAAAAGGTAAGAGCAGCAAAAGAGTGGTAAAGCAATAGATCATTTTAAAAAATTATACAGCACAATAAGATAAAAAACTAAACTTTACAAAAAGTATAAATAGACATTAGTGTACGTATTGTATATAAACCTATATATGTGAATAAGTTGCACCTATTTTACACAGAGAAAAACAGAAGAATATTGCACAGTGAAGAAATATTGCACATGAGAGACATTGCACGTTAAAAGAACATTACAGTTTTCAGTCCGTGAGAAATACATAGTGCGTAACATTGATTCCTTCCAATCAGCAGACTGGGATTTGCACACCGTGTTACACCTGTAAAAGTCTTTATGTAAGACTCCTTAATCTTAAGTCACTCTATAAGCGCATCTTTTTTTAAGTGCAAAAATGTGCAGTGTGGAGATGTGACAATGCATTCCAATAATTATGATAGTCATGTGAAAAAATAAGTACATGCCATGGAAACGTTTTTTAAACATATTTGAACATACAAACATTTTATGCTTTTTGATACAGTGCATTAAATATAAAAGTGATTATACTCAAACAAATTACACAGAAAATTGACATTCTCTAGTCATTTTCAGAATTTAAACAAACCATAACTAGATCAGTCATGTGGAAAAAGTGACTACACACTTACATTTGTTGCACATTCAAGTTCTTAAAATTAGAATCTGATGAATCTTCTGCAGAAGGAACCATTCTTATTTAAACCGGACATCTAGGGTCTGGTGTTCTCTTTGCTACTGAAGTGAAGGACGTCATCAAGCCAAGATCTACAGAACTCTGTAAGACCTTCTGAAGAAAAAGTTGTAGATACCTAAAGAGTCTGGTAAGGACTTTAAAATGATGTCTAAAATAAATTATTTTAATGTAAAAAAAATCATTTAAAAGTAGCATATATTTTAAATGATTGACAATTTGTCCAAGATCACCCAGCAAATTCAGGTCGAGAGCAGATTTGATGTGTAAAGAAGTCTCCAAGAACCCCAGACTTTCATTCAGCATCAGCAGGGAACTCTTTGTGTGAAAGCCCATACATTTACATTTAGAAAGAGATTGGAGTGTCAGGAAGAACAAAAACAAGATTAAAGAAGCCTACAGTTTATCAAAGAGTAAACAAGCAACAAAAATGCACATGCACATTTATACACAGAAGGAAAACCCCATATTATCATGTTATCTTCAAGCATTGTTTAATATGTTTAATTGTTTAATTAGAATTCACAGCTGAACTAATCAGCAAAGCATCCCCAAACCATTAGATTTCCACCACCATGATTCACAAGCGGACAAAATGCCAGTAACTGGGTAGCTTGCATCCATTAGTTCAGGTGTGAATTCTGCATCATATCAAACAGTGCTTGAAGAGAACACAATAATCCGAAATATACTAGCATACCCATCAAGGAATGGCTCAAAAAGACAGAAGTAGTGTTTGAAATTATATGTGGGCTCTATAAAGGGCAATACATCCAAGAACGCCTAAGAAAATATCTTGAACTCAGCAGAAGAAAGAGTTGTCAAAAATTCAGCAAGCCAATGTCAGAGACTGAGAGACACAACAATGCAAAATGTCTACGATAATGATGTTCAGGGGCCAAAAGAGTTCTTATATTGTCCAGCAAACCTATTACATCAGTAAAATGTTTTTTGAATAATTGATCGAAAAGCTACAGTTTCTTGCAATTTTGTTCAACCATAACATACGTCTGTAAGCACTGTGTTAAAGAGGGTAAAATGTTTGCTTGTTCAAATATTTAAAAAAAAAAACAGTTTCCATGGGGTGTACATATTTTTTCACCCAAGAATTATCTGTGGTAACCTTATTGGTTGAGCACCATAGTTTGCAAACTAACAGCATTGATCAACAAGCACATTCTTGTTCACACACTCTTTCCAACACCTAGCTGCACTCTCACTCATATTATGCAACTAAAAGATACTAGATACTTCTCTTAATTCAAACTTTGCTCAAAATTTTTAAAGAACAAAGTGTGAGCCCAACATCATGAATCAGTTTGATCTTCTGAGCTGTGTGGGTCATTACATCTAGCACTAAACAAAAAGTGGAAAAAAAATCTAATAATTTTTTCCTGACCAGTACTGTGATTGTGATTTAAATGGGATTATTTTCAATATATTAAGCTTCAGAATATTTTCGAAAAGTAGACCAAGTACATATACTTTTACAGACTACAGATTGAACGTTAAATGCAATGTGCTAGAGTGCTCATTTACAAACTGTGCTATAAATGTATTTTACTTTATTTCCTCAATTAAAACTTAAGATAGAAGTAATATATCCTAGAATATGCAAAGTATGCATCTCTCAAACTGCAATTCTAATAAAAAAAAATACTATTTTTAAAGTGTTCATTAGGGTTAAAACAGGTTATCCTATGCCAATTGTATCTAGGGATGCATTTTCTAATTCTTTGTTGTTTTTTATTCATTGTCATATGCATATGTAACAAATCATCGCTTATCTGTGTCTATAAAAATGGCATATGAGCTTCAAACCATTTCATCCTTAGAGGCAAATGGTTTTAGTAAACTTTATTTTGTCCCCAGTCATAAACTCTATCACTTTTCTGAATATGTGTGAAGACTGAGCAGAATAAAGTACTGTAATTAACTCTGACTGTGTATGTGTGTGCATGTTGGCACAGTGCACTTACAGGAGCTGATGTCTCCTTGTAATTGGAGTATCTGTGGGATGGGCATGGTAAGAACCACCACATCAAACTGCTCCGGTGATCCCCCTTTCCGGCACACCTCCCAGCCCGGCCCTCTGCGATAAACGTGGGTGACGTGATGACCAAAGTGCACCTCTGCTCCTGCTTGGGTGCGGAGAGGCAGAATTGGCAATATTGTGGTGGAAGGGAGTAATAAGAGAAAAAGCCATGGAGAGTGAAGGGCAGAAATAGAGAACACCACAGAGGGTCACGCAAAGAGAAAAAAGTTCTGATTTTGGCAAGCAAGAGAGAAAGGACACATGCTAATAGCTGTCCCTACCCCTACAGTAATGAAACAAGAGCAGCAAACGTTCACAATTATGAATCAAAGCCAATGAAAAGTGAAAAGAGAAACGAAGCAGGATGTTACTGATTTAACAGGTCGGCATTTACACGGAAAAACAGGCAGGGCTAACTGGGCCTTTCATATATCCTAAATACAAGGACTTTAAAGGTATGGCTGATTGATTTAAAGAAACCTGGGATTTTTCAGAGTTGTTTAGCAATTACAAGTGCTTGAAGACAATATTGGATAATGTAGGGTATGTTTGTCATTTTAGCTTTTGCAATTTGAAAAATGACACTCTAACTCCCACTCTTTTTCATTTATAAATAAATATTTTAATCTTATTACATGCAGAATCTGAAGCTGATCTTTACCTGATTGTGTTTTGCTTTAGGAATACTGCACACAGGGCAGATGCACTGGCTAATTTTTTTGTTCCCCTTCACCTTTATTCTTGCACATGTAAAAACTCATAACATCCTCCACTAAGTCTGGATGTCTAATAACATCGGCCTCTCAATTCCCTCGGTGTTCTCAATGGCCATAAATCAGTTTACACACTCTTGCCAAATGGCTCTTTGCTCTCTCCAGGAAACTGGACATCGATTTTAAAAGAAGTGAAATTCTGGTATAACAGCAGCTGAACCATTCAGGTCACTCTGACCCTAGCTCGCTTTCAAGGAACATAATTCTGTAAGAAGCAAAAACACCCACTGAAAACAATTTTCTACAAATTGCATCAGCTCAACCCTTCATCGACTTTGGCAAATGATTTAGATCATAATTTCAAAAACAAAAAGCCAATATGAACAAGAACAGTGGATGGAAAACTACTCTCTTAGAAGTGAAACTCTGGCATAAATACAAACCCAAATTTCTGGCAAACTTAGGATGTTTAGTCAAATGCAATAAAAACAAGAATGTGTGATTGTTAACTCTCCTGAACTTTTATTTAACTGAAAGTACAAAGGAAAGATTTCCAGTGTTTTCACTGAGCAACTTGAATGTATTTTGTAAATAAAAACCAATTTGGAATTTGATGCCTGCAACTATTAAAAAAAATCGGGACAGATGCGCGTTTACCGCTGTATTACGTAACCTTTAGTTTTGCAAGTGGAATTTTTGCCCATTCTTTCTTAACATAAAACTTCAGCTGCTTAACAGTCCATGGATGCTGTTGTCTGATTCTCTTTATGATGCACCATAAATTTTCCACAGGAGATACATCTGGACTGCTGGCGGGCCAGTCAAGGTAATTCCCTGTTGTTGTAGCACGTATAGTATTAGGCCTGGCATTGTCTTGCTAAAATAAACATGGACTTGGTTCCAGAAAATGCATCTCTCTCTCTAAAATCCCTATATACACCTGCACACCAATGGTACCTTCATACATAGGTCTCCCATGCCAAGGGCACAGATGCATGGGTCCAGAGAACTTGATAGCATTTCTGCAAAGAAATGATGTGTTGCTTTCTCTTTGTGCAATAGCAGTTCAGGTTGCATTTTTTGATGCAGTGGAGGTTTTTCAGAAAGACGCCTGAGCCCATGTGGCTAAATGGATCACTGTAGTATGATGGATTATGATGCTTTGCCTTTGGAGGGATTGAAGGTCATGCACATTTCACAGCTCTGTCCTAAACAGACTTAGGTAACGAAAAATACCTAAATTCCATAAGAATTCTCTCATGAAATTTGGCACAAAGCAGTGAGCTATGTCCCATCTTTGCATGCAAACACTGAGCCTCTACTAGATGCTCAGTCATGATCCCATCATCTGTTCTCAGTTCAACTTATTACAGTAAAATGATTCAAAACAATGTAATTTAATACTTAACAAGCTTATCACTCTTATTTTGTACCTGTCACAGTTTGAGTGTGTTGCAAGCATTACATTTAATATTTGTTTAAATATACAAAGCACAAAGTTGGTCTGCCAAACCATTAAAAGACATTTTTGGTTCTTTTGTCAGTTGAATAAATGTTCAAGAGATTTTTACAAATTGTAGATTTTTGTTTTTATGCATTTTAAGTATAATGTTTATGGACATGGGGTTAGAATAACAGCACAATGCAATTTGTGACTATTATATATCAGTACTAGGAAACCACTGTTTTTTGTCATTAGGGTTGGGTAATAAAATTCAGTACCTTTATGGTACCAACCAAACTACTCAAAAAGGAATTTCACAGATTCAAAAAAAAATCGGCATAATTAAATTCTTAGGAAGTCCTTCACGGCTGTTTGGTGTGGAAAACTCCATTCTAGAGTAACTTTCTATGTTGGAGGTTTCCACAGTGGGAGTGACAGAAACTAGATATGTGCTTGATATCTCTAAACGTTTCTTCACAAAAAGTCATTAATACACAATGTGATGTTTGACAGATTATTTGATAGTTGATGGTTTTGAGACTTGTCTAAAACGCATGTTTAAAATCCAATTAGAGAAGAAGAGGAGCTCATGCAAGACATTGTGAGGTGAAATTGTACCCAAAATATGTCTTCCAAATATTCCAGATTTATTTATTTTTTTCACTATTTGATCAACAACATTACATCAAATTTATTGTCATCTCTTGCTTTTACACATTGCTGTGCCTATTGTGAACATGGTTTTTTATAAATGGTCAATAGGACTGTTCGTGGCAATCAGCTAGAACTGGGCTTATTTCATACATTCAGTAGGCAGTTTATGTCTAACTTTAATGCCTAATGGATACATTGAAAATTTGGTTCCCTTAATGCATATCATGTTAACTGTGGGAAGAGTTTTTTTAAAGGGCTACATAATACTGTAAATGCTTTTGAGAGGAAAAATAACTGATGTGGATTGTGAAAACCGTTAACAAACAAAAATAATGCTTTTGTGTAAATGTTTTGTTATGTAATGAAACTGTTATTCGGACAAAAATTATCTGAAGAGTAACCTACCTGACTCTTTGAGGTAGTGTTTGACAATGGAGGACATTCCAGAAGGAGTAACATAGTTAATGCTGCCTTCATCTTTCAACACCATGCCCTCTATTGTGGCCTCAAGTGGTTTTAAAACACCATGTAGTAGAAGATCTTCATAAAAGCTAGCAAAAAAAGAGTGATATTACAAAACATCCATTAAGCCTAATGAATTATAAAGGTATGTAGAAGGCCTTTGCTACATGTTACTCCTTTAGACAACAAGTGCACTATATAGGACACACAACTGCATATTTTAATGCACATGTTCATTTCTATTGTTGATTTTAACAGACTGTAGGAAAAAACATACAATGCAGCCTGTGCAAAAGTTTCCAGTATGTTAAACTCTTGTGCACTAAAATTGCAGGAAAAATGTAATTTTGATGTCCTGTGGAAAATGTGTATTTATGTTTACTTAGACCAATTGAACGAAATAATAAAGTAATTTGAGGCGTCTAACCTGTCACATAAGATGTTTTGGGACTGTCCTCTTAACTCTTAAAGAATTTTGGCAGTTTGTTAACAATTGTAGATCAGATCTGACTGGAACAGAATACACAGACTTCATTAGTTAAACCTCTACTGTACCTATATTCATTGCCCACTGTGCAAAACCTCAATGTATATTGCTGCCTAAACAGCAGTCATCACCTGCTCCCCACCCTGTTCAGCCTTTTTTCTCCCCCTTTTTTAAATAATCTGTGGTCTTGACTGTAGCTCTGGCCATTATTGCATAAAAGACAAAACACATTTGATCATGAAACAAACCGAATATGAACCATGATCACATCATACAAGCAACACATGATTTGATAGGTCTAAATCAAACTGACCGTAACAGACTCACCTTTTGTGAATTCTGGAGTAATATGGGGTAGCAGTGATATACTGAGCACCAAGATCAGCTGTGCAAGACGCATTGCTGGGACTTCGGCTTGTAGACATTCTTCCCCCTGGAACACACACATTAAAAAGGCTAGACTCTAAACCAGGGGTGCTCATGACAGAAATGATACATGCCGGGCCGTGTGAAAACATGTTTAAAGGGGAATTCCACCAAGATCTGCATAATTAAATGTTTATGATGTAAACATGGTCATTCGGGGGGGTTGACATTAAATACACAGAGCCAGGACTGTACACTATGGTCTAAACCTCTATATAATAGTCCATACTGAAAAAGTTTTTCCTGAAAGGAGTTCATCCATCATAAACTCTGTGTTATTCTCAATTTCTCACATCATATTTAGCCTAATTTTCAGTCAACAGCATAAAGTCAGTCTGCAGCATCTGGTACAGAATGCTCTGAGCATAAGCAGCATAAGCACATACTAAAGAGCCAATGAGTGCACACCCACCGATCAGCCATAATATTATAACACCACCTGCCTAATATTAAGTAGGGCCCCTTTATGCTGCAGAATCAGCTCTGTGCTGAACTTTGTATTTTGACATCTTTCTATCAGTGTAAATTCTGATGTAATATGGGGTAGCAGTGATATACTGAGCACCAAGATCAGATTTGCAAGACACTGGATAGCAATAATAAAGAAAGAACAAGAATGTACAATAATAATAATCTCAGTTTCACCATTTGTCCTTCCTTTGGATCATTTTTTGGTAGGTACCAAGTACTACATACCTGCAAAACATGTTATTCTGGAGATGCTCTGTCTCAGTCATCAAGTTATATAATAAGGCCCTTGACAAAGTGGCCGAGAGCCTTCCGCTTGCAACAACGGTCAGCAGGACATCAACAACTGACCGTTCACCAACTTCCTACCCAAGTGCCATTGTAATAAATTAACTAGATCGTCACTTTACCTGTCAGTGGTATTAATGCTATGGCTGATCAGGGTATACCACTTTTAAGCAAGAAATCCAAAACACTGAGGCGATGCTGAGAAGGAAGTGCAAAACTATTCCTCCTGCTCTCCTCCTCAGTCAGCAAAGAGAAAGCTAAAGCCAACCTGTGCCCCTGGACTTCTCCCACACGATTACTTTCATCGTGCATGACAGTTCCCGCCGAAGCAGACAGGCACATATGCTGCCTGTAAGTCCAGCTCCAACTATAAGCACCCGTGACATTTAGGGAAATAATAATAATAACGGTATGATTGAAAAGAGATATATTGTCCAATGCGTGGCTTGTTTGCGGCTGGTTCCGCAGTAGCGTCTGTAAACACCAGCGGGCTCTTTAAGAGCGCCTTTAAGCTGTTGGCCGACCAAAACCCTCACTGAGTTTTGCCACCAAACTTAACGAAATAATTCCGAAACAAACAAACAAAAAATACTTTTTAAAATAAAAAGCATTGTCATGACCTAAGTCGGGTGTTTTCATTTCTTTACCACTTTTTTAATTGCATGGAACCATTTAGTCTCGTTTACATACTAAATCCTGAGAGTCCTGGATTGGGTTTAAGCCTAGTATGGAATTGGGTTTTTCTTTCCAGTGGAGAGTTTCCATGCAGAGCTCTCTGTGGTTGAGGACCAGGTTTACTCCTTGTCCGGACCCTAAACCTGCTGCTAAAATGATCTTCAAACAGCCGAAACGCCTTAGATTGATGCAGTATGAACATTCCCATAAATACGATGACCACACATCAATGATAATCATTTGAAGTGATGTGATCATGTTGGCCCCTTTGCCGTTCACCCCCCACCCAGATTTCTCTCACCCTTGAGCTGGGAACAGCCGTGCGGTGGGCGGGGTGAGGACGGGGGCGTGGCCGGTGGCGTACCGCGCCACACTCTCGCAGGACTTTGTTGTTAAGCTGGTTGTTAACTGGATGTGAAGGTGAGTGCTGTTTTACATGACTTCTTTACCGTTTTGCTTTTGAGAACTCCTGACCAGCGATTTTTCAGAAGCATATTTTAAACATGTAGATTAGTTAGATATTCAGAAAAAGAGCGTTTAGGGTTCATTCATTTAGGTCCGTTGCAGTTAGCTTAGCCTCTACTGTGATAAAGTTGTGTGGTGCTCATAGCTGCTGCTGCTACAGAAGCTCTTCACCGCTAGAGCAATGAACTCGGGGAAACGGGTCGAATTCATGTCAAGCGTGAATGTTAACCACGACAACGTGGTCAGAACGAATGAAGATGCAGATTAAAATACCACTTTTCGTTTTTCTTAATCGAGGGACTGACAATGTGGCTAGCCTTTTAACACCTCGCCCTGCTGTGTTTTGAGGGGGCAGAGGCTGAGGCTAATTGTATGCTCTCTATAGCTTGTAATACTCTCTTTATCAGCTATTAGTTATTGCTGAGTTGTCTGACTTTGGAGACCAAATCTCAGTCTCAGGTACAACACAAAAAATGTTGTTTTTGTTTATTTGAAACAGCATTATCTGGCTTCCTTTGATTCCTCCTGGAAAAAATACTTTAAGTCTGAGTAAAGGTGGTTAAAGGTTATATATGCTTTTTTATTGCATGATGCCATTGTTTTTGAATGATTCACAGAGATGATGTGGCTGCTGTTATCTTTGGGTCTGCTTGCAACTGGGCTGGTCCAAGGCAGCCTATCCGACAAGAAAGGCCTGGATCCTGAAGTGAATATGAATATTGTAAGTAGTATAAATGTTGAATTATTTTTGTTTTCAGTTCTGTCCGCCTGACACTCTCCAGATGTTTACAAACTGTCGTTTGAGCATATTCATGATCTAGACATATTGATTACACATTGAACACAATGCATTGTGGGTATCGTGCTTAAAGAAGACATGTCTCAGTGTTTACGTCAGCTGTGAACTTTGCACCATTAAAGTTAGTGGAATATTATTTACTTCCTATTTTTTGCATGTGATTTTAGTGGAACTGGACTTTCACGTGACTTCTGTCTGTATCTTTGGCCACCTTTTGATCTTTGCCCCCTTCTTCTTCAAGATTTAGTGTGGCTATTTCAGAGTGGTTGCATACAGATCACCTCTGTTATCATTAGAATTGATTTGCTTCTGTGCAATTGAATGCTGTACCATCTACCAGCTATAGTCTACTAGATGATGGCTTTGGTGCTGTCTTTGGTGTCTGTTAAATTTGCACTCATGTGTGTGGGTAAGTGGGTGTGTGATTCTCATCAAATGGAGTGTGGTCTATAGTATAGTACTGTGATATATATTTAGTATATGTATTCTTTGGCTGTCTTTTTACCTGCTGTGGCACTCTAGGCTCACAAGTGGTTAGCTGACTAGCAAAAAAAATGACTTAAAACCACTGGATAACTCACAATCAGTATTTAAATATTTGCACAGTTTAGCAATCAATTTATAGCTAATCAGGGAAACCAAATGAGATAAGGCTGTTGATTCATCTTTCAAAGGTTTTCACAGAACCACGAAACGAGGCCGACTGCATTGTAATTCTATTAGCTGCAAATTTGGTCAAGGTCGCTGTTTTCGCTACACAGGCTTGCTCAAGCGCTTGAGACGTGTTTTTTTCTGTTCAACACAGCCATTTTTCATGCTCAGAAGCAGTACGCAGGAGAGACAGACAGACAGACAGACAGACAGAGAAAGAGAGAGAGTGAGAGTGAGCGAGAGAGAAGTGCGCCTCTCCCCATGTCCTAAACCTCTTTAATGTGATGTTGAGCCAGCAGTGAGTTTATCCTTAAGTGGCCTGATAGAGAGTGTGCAGACTGCAGGCCCCGGGGGGAGTGGAAAATTGTGGTGCCTTTAATTATGCATGAGGAGATTGCATGGCAGGCCTGGAACCAACACGCTCACACAATTTCTTTGAAGTTCCAGCTTTGGATGTATTTCATATCAAAAGGAGAGGGAAAGGTTGACTCCAGACAACCGAAATCATTGTGTTCTTAAAGTCACAAATTGCTAACCTATTTTGTGCAGAACGTACTATCTTAGTGTGTCCTGTTTATGGTGGATGTTGCCTTATTCTGAAGTGCTTTTTGTATGTATAATGTACTGGTATTAGGCACATAGCTGTGACACGAGTGTTTTTGTTCATCTTTAAACGTAGTAGTGCAGCTGTACAAGTCCAAATGAATAACAGTATTCAGTTTTCAAGTGACAAGTCAGATTAACTATAAAAATCTCATTTGACTCATTTGTCTCAAATGAAACACAGTGTCCGTCCTTGTCCCTGAATTTCAGGCCTGCCCCCCACCCCCACCCCCCAACCCATCCCCCAAAACCTCATGTGATGAAAATGTTTACTTTGACAGCATGGACAGTCTTGTCACAGTGAATTCAATTCAGTCATGGTTTAAAGTCATGCAGAAAAACACCTGATTATTATACTAATACTATGTGGTGCATCACTGTTGTTTTGCCATTTACTGTGGGCTGATTTGCCAGTATATGTGTGTGTGTAAATATATATGTATATATATATATATAGTCTTGGACTTTACTCCTGGTTTAGTTGTTTTGTTTGTGTGTAACAGAGTGAGATTATCAGGCACTGGGGTTATCCAGCAGAAGAGTTTGAGGTGGTCACAGAAGATGGCTACATCCTAAGCATCAACAGAATCCCACATGGCGTCAAGAATAAGGACTGGCAAGGTGAGAGTGGAGGAAAGCTAAAGTGTTAAACCACGATCACACCATTCTCCAGCAAACAGCTTTAACGTTGATTGTCAGCTTCATACAGTTCTGCAATTAGAGTGTCTGTAAACACCAAAGCCACAGTAACTAGTCTGAACAGTGGGGAACACTGTAGAACAGGGTGAATAGAAGACAACACTGTGGAACAGTGTGATTTGGGGGGGACGTTCTAGGACAAGGGAGAACATTGTAGAACTGTATAAATATGAGAGAACACTGTAGCAGTGTGAATAGGAGAGAACCTTGTGAAACAGTGTGAATGAGAGAGAACATTTTAGAACACTGTAAATGGGGAAACATTCTAGGATAGTGCCAAAAAAGAAAACATAATGGAACAGTGTGAGGGGGTCAGGACATTGTAGAACAGTATAAATGAGAGAGAACATTGTAGAACAGTGACAATAAGAACATTCATTGTAAAGCAGTGCAGATGGGGCACAACATTATAGAACTGTGTGAAAAGGGGAGAGTGTTCTACAATAGTGTGAATGGAGGTAAGCATTCTAGAACAGTATGAAGAGGTGAGAACATACAACAGGATGAAAAATTTGAAATACAGTTTTAGAACAGTGTAAATGGGGAGGGCATTCTAGAACAATGTGAATAGGATGGGCATTCTAGAACAATGTGAATGGGGAGGGCATTCTAGAACAGTGTTAACTGAGTGAAAATTCTAGAACAGCATAAATGGGGAGTGCATTCTAGAACAATGTGAGTGGTAAGGGCATTCTAGAACAGTGTTAACTGAGTGAAAATTCTAGAACAGCACAAATGGGGAGGGTATTCTAGAACAATGTGAATATGATGGGCATTCTAGAACAATGTGAATGGGGAGGGCATTCTAGAACAGTGTTAACTGTGTGAAAATTCTAGAACAGCATAAACGGGGAGGGCATTCTAGAACAATGTGAATGGGGAGGGCTTTCTTGAACAATGTGAGTGGTAAGGGCATTCTCGAACTGTGTTAACTGAGTGAAAATTCTAGAACAGCATAAATGGGAAGGGCATTCTAGAAGAATGTGAATGGGGAGGGCATTCTAGAACAATGTGAGTGGTAAGGGCATTCTAGAAGAGTGTTAAGTGAAAATTCTAGAACCGCATAAATGAGATGAACATTTTAGGACAAGATGAATGAGTAGAATATTCTGGAACAGGAACAGTGTGGGTGAGCCTTCTAGAATGACTGCTCAGTAGAAGCAAACATACATGATGCATCATTCCACCATTTGGCTGTTGGTGTTTGTTGGAAAATGTTGGGTTTGTGTGCTCTGGTCTTTAGGTCAGACTTGATCACATGTTCATATTTCAGCACTTAGCATGAATATTTAAGCATGGGAGCCAGACAAGGGGAAAGAGACACTCCTAGAGGTCTAGATGTCTGTATTTGCGTGTGAGCAGTCTGTTACACACACACGCAACACACGGACACAAGGGGCACAGAGTGCACTTGTTCTGCTGAAGTGAAATTGCAACACGAAATAAAATTTTCCCACATTCTCAGCCATCCTCCATGTTGAAACACCAATACCCCATGAAGCAAAAAAAAAGAGAAGTGTGTGTTTTTCTTTTTTTGCATTAGTCACTCTTCTGTGTGCAGGGGAGGATTTCTCTAGCTATTATAAAACCACTGTTGATCATGAGTTGCAACCCACGTTTAAGCTCTTTCAAGGGACTTCTTTTTTTTTTTTTTTTTTTTGCAACATTGAACCACACATACCACCTCTAATGCACATAGATGCTTACTGAACTTGCTGAACCATTCATACAATTATTGAGCTTTTTGTGATTATGTAAACAAACCTACAAGTATGTTTTCAAGGCCGATAAGAGACTGGAAAAGTTGTTATATATACGTCAATTCAGACGTATATAATACAACACTGTTTATAATTTCTTCATTGACTTTTGACTAGAATTGTGCCAAGTAAATATACTTTATTTGTGTAAAATGATGTAAGAAATGTGTGACCATTTGCTTGTGTTGTGAAGTTGTTGTGTTTAAGGTTTGATTGCGGTTACAGGTTTTAGTTTAATGACATAGTGGAGGATATGTTTATTTACATAGATCTGTGTTTTGTAAAATATTGCTTATGGAAAATCTGTTGATTCATCATTTATGTCCTCTAGATTGCTTTAATGAGCAAATTGATTCGTAAAACTCATTCAGTCATTTAACCAGAGGGAGAGGTTTGGAGTGAAAGAAAAAAAACAGTTCAGCAGAAGCTCCTCACATAGTGTCTTGTAATATTAAAAGTGATTCCACTGACACAAATCCCCCTGCTGGAGGATTTCAGGGTCCAGTCTAGGAAACCCTTGATTAGGCTAAATCAAATTAGACATTATAGGCTCTGTATTTCAGTTTATTGCAAATGAGTGTTAATATAAACCTTAGTCAATATTGTGTGTGTGTGTGTGTGTGTGTGTGTGTGTGTGTGTGTGTGTGTGTCCTAGATACACTGATCAGCCACAACATTACCCACTGATAGGTTAAGTGATTATCTTGTTATGATGGCACCTGTCAAAGAGCTGGTTAAATTAGGCAGCAAGTGAACAGTCAGTTCTTAAAGTAAGTTCTGAGTTATTTTGACAAGGGCCAAATTGTGATGGCTAAGGAACTGGACCAAAGCATCTCCAAAAGGACTGGTCTTGTTGGGGTGTTCTCAGTATGCAGTGGTTAGTACCTACCAAAAGGGGTCCTAGAAAGGAAAACTTGTGAATCCGCATCACCATCATGGGTGCTCAAGTGCATTGTAGCTTGCTGAGTGTAGAGGTTCTGTAGCAGATTAGTGCTCATGTTGACCACTGTTTGCCATTGAAAGTGCCTGGATTGGGTGTGTGAGCATCTGAACTGGATCATGGAGCTGTAGAATAAGGTGCCCTGGTCTGAGGAATTACATTTTCTTGTACATCATGTGGACCAGTGGGTGCGTGTGTGTCTCTTACCTGGGAAAGATGATGGAAGGATGAAGCCAAGCTGGAGGAGGTAGTGTGATGCTCTGGGCAATAACCTGCTGGCAAAACCTGGTGTTCATGTGGACATTACCTTGACACGTTACCTACCTAAACAGACCAAGTACACACCTTCATGGCAATGGAATTCCTTAATGACTGTGGCCTCTTTTAACAGGATTTTCACCCTGCCACACATCAAACATTGCTCATGTTGATTTGAGGAACATGCCAAAGAGTGTTTAGTGTGATCTGGCTTCCAAATTCCCTAGAGCTCAAACTGATCGAGCATCCGTGAGACGTGCTGAACAAACTAGTCTGAGGTTGTTATATTATGGCTGATTGGTGTATTAGTGATGCGTGTGGGATTTAAATCTGTGGGGTAAACTGGCTGTTAAACGCTAATAATGAATTGTTACTTATGATAAATGAGTAAAGGGCTCATCAAGGTGTTTTTGCGTGAGTTGACGGTTTGTGCTGGGTGTCTTGGTGTCAAGTGTATTCAGAACGATGAGCGAAGGAGCTCAGCAGTGCCACCGGAGACCCATCTAATTTCCTGCTGTCCCATTTCTCCAAGCCACAGGGATACAGTGCAGCATGCCTCAGAACACAAGAGCACCTGAACAAACGTTCTCTAAATGGTCTATGAAAGAGGTAGGGTTTCATTTTTTCAGAGTTAGGGTGCATTAAATAAATAAGATGAATCATTCTTCAGGATGGCAGATGTTATGATATATGTGTGATTATATATTATATTCGAAGTATTTCAGTGTTGATTCCATAATGTCATCTATAATGGAGTAGTGTGGACCAATCTGACATCAAGCAACAGTAGTGGATAGACTGTGGTAGGTGCACTATGGAACGACGTCTCAACAGGTTTTCACAGACAAAGACCCTGTTTAAACCTGATAAAAAAAATGTGTCTCCGCGTGTAAAGAAAACCGGTTACTATGTTGCACGTGATATGCAAATTAGCTCCTGTACAACAACCGATGTCCTGTGCTGCCTCTTGGTTTTCTGTTCAGGGCAAAGATTTGCATTTCACTGTAATTTCCTTACAAGACCACCAGTGTTTATGAGATGGCTAATCAGTACATTTAGCCTCAGTGTTAACTGGAGATCAGCGATGCACCGCAAATCCCCATATGCAAAACAGCAGGGGAGTAATGTCACAGTTTTTTGGAGGGATTTTGGTTGTCAGATGTGGCTTGGAAAGACGGATGCAGTTATATTGCGACCGACTTCTGAAGTGAAAGTGACTATTTGTCATTTTGAACACACTTGAGCACCACAACGAAACGTGGAGCAGTGGGCAGCTACCAACAGCACCCGGGGAGCAGTGTAGTGGGACGGTAACTTGCTCAAGGGTACCTCAGTAGTGCCCAGGCCGGGACTCAAACCTATGACCTTCAGGTCGTAAAGGGCGTGTCCTAACCACTAGGCCACCACAACCACTACTGCTAAGTGGTTTCAGTAATCAGATTTAAACAGGTTTTAAATGCATCTTGGTTGCATTTTAGAGATGGGAGGTAAAAAATCAGTTCAGTGTAGTATCAGAGTGTATTAAAATATAGATACAGCGGCGACAAGTATCGATATTATTTTATGTAAGATTAATGCTAAATTTACACTACGAGGGATTTTGAGTGGTAAAGCACAACTGACATTACTAGTCCTATATAGCCCTCAGATGTGCTTCAGGTCGGTCTATGTGAAATTTTATAACCTACCTTAGTTCAAAAGTTCTGCTCAGTTACTTTACATGTGGTGAACGCAGATTAAATTGAACTGAGGTTTGAATCAGCAGTTTCTCACCACTGAACTTCACTTCCCATGTGTGCTGTGGCTAATTCTTGTGCAACACACACACTCTCTCTTTCCTCTGGGATTAGCAGGCAGTTATGTAAAGTGAAAAACCTCAGCTCCGCTCTCCAGGTTCTAGCTGCGAGTCGGGGTTTGCGGGGTAAGGGTGGGGGATGGCGCAGAAAGAATGGCTGGTATGAAGTAAAACAATCCTATCAGCCCGGGCCCTGTTTGTGCTCCCGAGAGGACCAGCTCACATCCTGTTTCTGACGGAGGTCAGCGATAAAGCTCCCAAAAAAGAAAACTTGAAATTGGAGGGGGGGTGGGGGGTGGGGGGTATACACACACACACACACACTGGTATACTGGTGTACACACGCCCCCTGCTGACTGTAAAGAGAAACCTCAGGCTTGAGTAATTAACCTGGGAGCGATGTTACGGCGTTTGAGCTACTTCATCTCATTGGACTATGGTTAAAATTGTGGATCAGTTTGATCATCTTTTCTTCGACTTTGGTTTGTTGCAGATCCCAAGCCTGTGGTGTTCCTTCAGCATGGTCTTCTGGCTGCAGGGAGTAACTGGGTAACCAACCTCCCAAACACCAGTCTTGGCTTTCTGCTGGCTGATGCGGGATTTGACGTGTGGCTGGGTAACAGCCGAGGGAACACCTGGTCAAGAAAACACGTCAGTCTCACACGTGACCAAGATCAGTACTGGGAGTTTAGGTGAGCACCTTCTGCTAAGTTCATTTCTTGTAAGATTAAAGAGTCTATATTCCACGTTTTTCATATGTTATTTTTCTCCCTTGAGTTCACTTATAGGCTTTAATTCCCCTAGAAATTAACAGGCTGCTTTTGTTAGTGTGCCTGGTGGATGGATAACTGTAAATAATCTTCCCAAATGACTACAGAGTGGACTAGACTGAAACATCATAACCTGGATGTTCATGTCTTTGTACTGTGTGTGGTAGATGTCAAACTTAATAACAAGAACACAGAGTAATGCTGTGTCTATAAGCAGATTTAGCTGTTATGTTACTATGAAGCTGATTTGAATATAAAGTGCTATTAAGTTTTTTAGTGAATTAAATAGGTATATATATAGGTGTATGTGTGTGTGT